>CM031243.1:130236174-131436174 GCA_018340775.1 Taxus wallichiana var. yunnanensis
GTTGTGAACATCCTTGTATAGGACTTTATAGGGAGACCTTTCGCAAGATTTACAAGGGGTGTTATCCCACGCATGTGGGTATCATTTCACAAATGACTCTAGAAGAATATGATTCGTTTGATGCTTGGTGATGGAATGAGCATATTTGTTTGTTGGGCCTTCCCCTCACTTCTTATGTATCTTTTACTGCAATTCGAATATATCTTTTAATACATCTTAGAATTATTTTCACAATTTTAATGTTCTAATGAAATAAGACTTCTCCTCACAAGTGGATTATTTTTACAATTCTAATGTCCTACTAAAATTAGAATAATACACCTTTAACCTATAAAAATATTTACATATTAATAATATTTTAGAATAAATATCAAAATTTGTGATTTACTATGGAAAGGAATGCTAAATTATATCTCATATAATTCTTAAATTATATATACATATGTGTGTGTACAACACACACACAAACTAATTATTGACTAATTTTATAGAGATAATGAATAGTTTCATTATAAAAAAAAAGATCTAAGGCCTATAATTAATATTTTATAGAATTAATACTTTATAGCTAAAATCATTATTTATATTATTATCTTCTCGGATGTTATTTGCAACTCATGTGCAATTGCTAGTCATTTAAAACTTTAATAGAGAAAAATAAAATTTAAAGTCCACTCACAATCAACGCCAGGGAAGTCAAAATTGTATAAATTATTGCGAAAGAAAAGCATCAATAAAGTCTGAACGATTGCAAATGGACAATAAAAGAATCAAATCTAAACCCAAAAATATGCTTTAAATTCCATATGATTTCAAAGAAAGGCGTTTAAAATTTAACAAAAAAATAGGATTTAAAGTAATTGAGTACGATTTCTTTAAAAATAGAACAGAGTTCAAACAATGCATATGTTCTATTTCATATTCCTTAAAAATGCATATGTTCTATTTCATGCATAATTTAAGTTTTAATTTAATCTCAAACCTTCGGAAACTTTATAAATAAATTAAGAAAGAGAAACCGACCCAGAGAACTATGTATTTAAAAACATGTAGAAAATGCTATATAATATGGGAAAAATGTTAATTAATTCCCAAATAAATAACATACTAGCAATTGCATGTGCACAATACAATGTGAACGGCGAATGGTATGTGTTATTTGATTTAGAGGTATAGTTATTACTTTTGTAGTTAATGTTGATAAGGGGTGTGATTGATTTTGTAAGTGTATGAATATAGATGAAGCATTATATTTATAGGTTCTATCTCTACATTTCAAATTTGTTAGAATTTCGTACATATACATTTGCATATCTTATATCATGGGTGGTAGTGTTTTGCGACTATTTTATTTGAGCTTAACATGAATATATGAAGACTTCTGTACATTAGCTGATTTTATATCATGAGTGGTAGTCTTTTGTGGCCAATTGTTTTTGGCACTAAACATGAATACATTTGATACCACATTGGATAGTTAATTACTTTTGTAGTTGATGTGGTTTGTAATTATTTGGGGAAATTGTGTTAGTGTTGCAACGTGTTTGAGACGGTGGTTGCATCGGTTGTTTGGTTGGTTTTTATTGAAAAATACTTTTTGTACTGTCGATAACATGTTGATAAGGCTTGGATACAAGAAGTGTTAAGTAGTAGTGGAGGTGCTATCAAAGTAGAGGGTAGTATTTATGAAGGGTTGTTTTGGTTGACTGATAGTAGTCTTGACTCCACCTTTCTTCTTGCTCCAAGTGTTGGTACGTGCACCATTTTTTAGTATCTTTCAAATGAAAAAGGAGGGGAAATGCGCAGATTAGCAAGCGAGGCAACTCTGGAGAAAACCGTGAATGTTAGACCTTGCCTTTATGTGGTTCCAATGTCGATAATTGCTTTATGCAAAGTAAGTCTCTGGGACTTGTGGATGGTTAATCCCTAGGCCATTTTAATTGTCAATTGTCTTTGATTCCCTCTCAAAATAGGGGGCATTGGAATATGTAATAGGTTGGAGGGATCCCAACATGGGCCGATGTATCTATCAAATTTGACAGTGATAAATAAAGGTAATGTTGGTGGTGGCATTGATGTGTCGTAGACAATGTCGATGATTGTTCCTGTAGCACCATTTACTGAGGCCTAGGTCAACCCATAAATTAGCAATAAGCATGATTTTTTGTTGTTTGCATAACAAAACTTTGTGTTCCAACTGATCATCATCAAAATCTCTGTTGCATCTCGCCTGTTTCTTTTAGCAATGGAGTGGGTGATTAGAACGTTCAATGCTTTCAACATCTAAAGGTTGTGGGTGTTCATGAGATCATTTTTTGCAAACAAATGTGGTGCGTCCTTTAAAATGTTGAGCTCTTGCCGAATTAGGTGTGATTCGGTGCGAGACATTAGGTGTTCCTAGTCCTTAATAAGAGGAGTTCAATCTTGCATGTGGAGCAGTGAATTTGGAATGAAACTTGTGCATTGGTTGTTCCTTGTTGCCAAAATATTGTTCACAATGTAATGGAAGAATGGAATCCCTTTCAAAGGCTAGCTCCATATGAATCACTTGCATAAAGAGGACTATCCAAAACAAGTGGTAATTGGCCAAGGTCGCCGAGGAGGATGACAGATTTGTTCGCAAATTCAATTGTTTTTGAATGTGGGAAAGCCTCACATAGCTTGTAGTCAATTTTTCTTAGCAACTTTGGGCTAATGAAACTCATTTCATCAATAAGAATATATTCTATATGTTTTAGTGACTCTTGAAAATATGGTAATGCATGTCCTGTTGTTAAAAATATGCCCCCCTTTTTTCATTTTTTATGCATCGAGTTTTGCTTCCCCTTCTCTTGTGCCTCGATCTCCATTTTTCGATTATCAAGCACTCAAAGGTTTACCATTGGGGCATAGAGCTTGTTATCGCTTTCCGGAAAGGTAAAATTTTCCTCCTAACTCCTCATATTTTTGGGACAGTTATGGCTCGGGCGCGAGTTTTGTGGGAAATTTTCCCTAGAACCCGAAATTTTCGCAAAGAACAATCGGAAGCCGCCACGTGTCCCAGGAAGTGGCGGAGTGCGGAGGAAAAACTTGGAAAAATTCCAAGTTTTGGGCAAATTTGTAAAAAGAGAAATTTTCCCAGCGGGACATGTGGGACAAATGCGCCACGTGTCGGGGAGAGTGGTTGTGAAAAAAATCAACCAAGTGTTTGGAAACTTCGAAAGGAGAATTTTGAATATTGGCCGCAGCCACGCCAAAGTGTTGCCACGTGTCGAGGGAGATGGCTAAGGCGCTCGGGAGAGATTGGATTTTTGGCCAAGAAAGCGAAGTCAAAACCACGCGAACCACCCGATCGGCCGATAACTTGGCCCGCATGGCCGCGACATGTGAGACAAAGGCCACGTGGCGAAATCGGGTCTCGGCGTCGGGCAAGAATCGGTTTCGGGGCGATTCAACATGGCGCAAAGGGATGTCGGGGTTCTCCAAAACCCGATACCAATCAGGATATGTCGCGGGGTTCCAAAAGGAAGCCCACACAAGGCAAATCGGGTTTCGGGCCATTCATGGCGCAAAAGCATGTCGGGGGATCTCTAAAACGCGGATAACAAAGAAAATATGTTTTGAATAGAAATGCCCGTGTCATCGGCCGAAAAATATGTTTTCGGCCTCAAAACCCGCCAAGTTTAGCAAATCGGTTTCATCCGGAAAACAGGGACGTGAAGGCGCGTCGGCACCCTCCGGAGAGCCAATCAAAGCATGCGCCTGTCATGAGGGAAGAAGTCCAAAAAGTCAAAGGGCAAAGTCGGGCACCCTCCGGAGCCCCGTTGAAAATGGACACCGAACCAATGAGATAGTGCCATGTGTCCAAGTTTAAGGGGCCATGAAGAAATTTCAAAGTTAAGTGCGGTTTGGGGTAGTTGAGAATTTCTCTTCTCCCTCATTTTTCTCATATAAATGTGTCATCCAGTGGCGGGGCTTCTTAAAAAGTTCAAATATTTTTTCCCCGAGCATTTCTCCTTTTTGCCCTCCCTTGAGATCTCCTACTTTCGTCCGAGCTTAGATTTGTGGAGTTTTTATATCCCACGATGGATTGAAATTCTCTACATGATTGCCTCTGGGATCAATCTTACATTTTGCGATGCGCGATCTTGTATCAAAATTTGAGAAATATATGTATAATAGCGTGATTGCTTCTAAACCCTCTCATATATTTATTCTTGTCATTTTCGATCTCTTGTTGCATTTTGGCTACTGCCATGCATGGTGTTTTAAATGCACCTATGTGGTCATGGTTGGGGTAGATATGAATTTCCTCTTTCCCTCTCTCATTCTTCCTATATATTGTAAGAGGAGCTTCTTAGCTTAGGTTTATTTTTATGCATTTCTCTCTCCCTTCTTTGGTTAGTTTAGGTTTGGTTAAACCTCCTCCATTTCATAATGGCATTTTTGCCTTTTAGAGGAAATGATGTTACTTCATCCGAGAGCTTTTCCGATTTCGCGAGGTCCAACAAAAACGCTCCATTTTGTGATGCATCTGTCCATCCTTTCAACCGTTATTTGCTTGTCCCGGGGGTGTTTGATTTTGCACCAATATTTTTCATTACAGGTGGGACAAGAGGTCATTCCACCAAATTTGAAGGTTTTGCAAAATTTGGCTCAAGAAATGCAAGTTTCAAATTTCAGATTTTGGGACACTTTTGTGTGAACTCCGAAATCATTGTCGATGGGTCTATCTTGCCATCCTTCCCAAGCACCGAATCTTTTGCCCATGGCAGTTGGTAGATCTCGAGAGAAATTCTTCCTTCTCTGGGTATCTTTGGTTTTGAGATTTTGATTTAAATTTCTGTCTTCTGGATTTCGGGGTTTTAGGATCCGATTAGCATAAAAGCAGACTTTGGAATAGCTTTGGTTTTAGGGATGCGAGCATGATCCTATACCTTCTCTGGAGATTCCTTTCTCATTTCACGTGTTTTGAGGGATGTCGAACATGTCAATCGAATTGACCATGGCGCCCGAGTGATCAACCTAAGTTGCATCTCCATGACATGAGTTCCGAATTTTGCACTACATCACGCCGGGTCCTTCAAATTTTTAATCTTCCATTTCATCTTTTGCAAGTTGGTGTGTTCTTGGCAAGATTTCAGCCTTTTAGAGCCATTTTCAAAAACACATCTGCGACTCCATCGATCATCAACCCATTTCTGAAGTTGCGGACCCGTTTTCCATCCATTTCCATCCATCTTTCTTTCCATCTCTTTCATTCTTTTCCATTCCATGAGTTGTGCAATCATGACTTCATTTCATCATGGAATTCACATTTCAGCTGACAACAAGCAGATATATCACACCTCCAACATGTTTTACAAATCCTCCAAATCAACCTTTTGAAAGCGATTCAAGATCGCATGCATACCCATATGAGCAGCGAATGCCAAAGTCGGTTTGGCTATGGAGCTTTCCAAGAGCAAGAGTATGCATATAATGAAGAACATCGATCCAAGATGCTTTGGTCTATTGGAGAAAATCCAAAAAATGGAGGTAGAGATGGTGCGATCCAGGCTCAAGCACAAATGAAAGCTTTCGAATCGGTTGTGGAGCACCTTGTCCATGGGGGGCCCTTTTCCAAGACATTCAGCCCTCAGAGAAACTTGACTTCATGATAAAGATGCTGCCCCTTTGCACAAAGTGGATTGAAGGAATAGAGGTGTATGAGAGATTATTCAAAACCTTGTCAACGGGTAAGCACACCATCATCTCATGCCTTTTTTCCTCTTCCCATTACCCAAGTCTGCATCATTTCATTTGACTCTGTCGATTTTAAACCTCCATCTGTTGTCCCAAATGTTGAATCCATGTCTCCACCTCTCGGTCTTCCATCTCATCTCGATTCTTCTTTCCTTTTTCCTTCCAAGCAGTCATCCCTCCACAAGAGCTAAAAGAAAACCCCCTCCTCTAAAAGAAACAAGAGGTTTCACTCCTTTCCCACCACAAAAATTTCCAAATCAATTGAGTTTCAACCCATTCCTCCTCTTGCATTCCCAATCCCATGTGGGGAAGAAGAAATTGAAAAATCAGTCATCAAGGACAGCAAGAGAGGAAGAGCCAAGAAAAGAAGAAATGATTAAGAGCTTAGTAAGTTTGGCTCTTAAGTTTGGGATGAAAAGATCCCTTTGCTGGTAAAGCCTACAGAAGAGGCTAAAGTTGAACAAATAGTGGTTAAGACTGATTTTGTGGCAGCAGAAGAAGAGCAAAAGGAAGAAAGCTCTAAAGAAGATCTGCAGTCCCAACTTGTCCTCTAGAGCAAAGCAGATTGAAGAGTTTGACTTAAAAAACTTCATGCTGGAGGAAGAGTTATATCAAGAGCAAGATTGCCTTCGAGTAATAGAGAGGAGGAGAAGCTGCTCTAAAGGCAAAAAAAGAGGAGCACATTCTAGGTTGTGGAGGAGGAAAGTGCAGATCCAAGGGCTTTGACCACAAAGCGAGCTACGGGAGAACCTTCGGTTCTTCTTTCTACTTCACCTCTCCCAAGTTCTAGTCTTGAAGAGGACTTTGATCTCTCAAACTCAATATTGGAGGGTGAAAGGAAACCATGGTGATCAAGTTCGAGATCGAGAGACACCATGGAGGAAGTTGAACATTGGGAACGGGACATCCAATGAGGCAATTTATCATCGCCAGATTTGGAGGACTGTTTTGATGGAGAAGATCCGGTTGAGTTTTCACCATTCTCTCTTTCATCATCCACATTCCAAACACTTGAGTCTCTTTGTCATGAAGGAGAACATTCATTTGCAGCAGCCCGCATCTTATAAAGAGCTCTTTGAGATCAAGATTGAAGATTTTAATCTTCCATGTTCTTCATTGGAGGAAGAGAAAGGACAAAGGATTTCACCATTTCTTCCACATCATCCATTGAGGGTCTACAAGAAACTCCATTTTGGAGTATAAAATCGAGTTATGGGCATATCAAACGGATCGGACCTTGCCCAATCGGTATTTGGCTTTATTGGAGCCAAAGGAGAAGTCCTGACCAGGTCATGCTTGCTTCGAGCATGAGGGTGAGTTATGAGTACCAAGGATCAGCTGTCATACCTTTTCAATCCAAATGCAGAGCAACTAAAAGAGGTATTGGATTTTTGGTTGATACCTTGATAATTTGGATGGAAGACCAGCTTCTTGTTGATTTTCCATCCATCCAAACAGCCATGATTAGCTGCCAAATCAATTACATGGCTGCCACTTTTGAAGAAAGGAAGCTATTTCTCACAACCAATTACGGGGTTTGTTTAGCTTGCATTTGCTTGTAGTTAGAGTAGAGTAGGTAGGTTTTCTTTCAGCGAAGAAGTGATTGTGCACACTCTGCATGTTCCATTTGGGACATGTATGATTTTAGTTTTGTACATAGTTTTGGTGGTGCTGGTCTTGCTCTTGCGGACGCTTCATTCCAGTGGCATTTTGGTGAGAAAACTCTATGTTCAATGGGTTTCAAGTGGCTCGAGGGGAAGTTTCAAATTTCAGATCATTTCCGAGGCTTACTTATGACTCCATGCCCAATGGATGCTTGAACTGGTATCTTCATCTAGTATGAGATGACCCCATTTGAGTCGTCAAATTGTTGTCAAAAATTCACCCCCTTTTGCTCATTTTTATATAATGCTCCTTTGCGGTTCCCATGTTCTCTTGATCTCAGATTTTTCAAAATTGGCTAGGTCTGCTCAAAGGTCACCTTTGGGCACCATTGGAACGATATACGCTTGTTGAGTCGGCCGATAAGCCTTCGGCCGCGGGTAAAATTTTCCTCCAAACTCCTCATATTTTCAAGCTTTCGGCCAAAGAGAAATTTTCCCTAGAAGGAACAATCGGGCCGCGGAAGCCGGGCGTGGCAAAGTCGAAGCAAAGGAAGCCCATTTCGGGAGGAAAACTTGGAAAAATTCAGGGACATCTGGGTAAAATGGAAAAAGAGAAATTTTAGCCTGATTCGGCCCAAACTTCAAAGACCACGAACATCCGGCCACGTGTCAAAGGGGGACGCGAAAGCCGGTTGTGAAAAAATCGACTAAGTGTTTCTGGGACATTTGGGACGAAGACGCGAAATATTGGCCACCGGATCGGCCGAAAGTGAACTTTCGCACTAAGCGTTCGGGACATGGGGAGATGGCGGGCGAATCGGGAAAAATGGAAGAATTTGGCCCAGTTTTGGTCAAAAAGTCAAAGCAAAAGTTTGGCGCGTGGGGCGCGGATAGCGAAAAGCAGAGCCAATGAGAGCCGCGTGTCATCACGGCAAATGAGAGACAAGCAAGCCCATTTCAAGCGGATCGGGTTTCTCGCCCCATTCGAACTGGGACATCGGCGCAGGACGCGAGGGCGCGGATAGCAAAAGGGGTTCTGCGACACGTGTCATCGGCCCAAATGAAGGACGAGAAGCCCATTTTGGGTGGATCGGGGGTTTATTCCAAAACCCGACACAAGGCAAAGCCGGGTTTCGGGCGAGCAGCGCAAAGCACGCCACCTATCTCTACAAAAGAAGTCCAAAAAAATATGTTTTGAAGGGTCAAAACCCGCCAGATAAACGTATGTTTAAGGGGCCTCCAAATTTCAAAGCAAATCGGGTTTCATCGGAGGAGAAACAAGATCGGGAATCGAGCATGTGGGCACGTGTCATCCAAGTGGCGAAATGCACGAACCCGGAAAGTTCAAATATTTTCCCGCCAACTGCAATATGTTTTTTGCCTAAAATCTTCAGATCGCCATAACTTTCGAGAGCTATTGGGATTTTCCCGCCATTATATCAACGAGTTAAGTGCGTTTGGGGGTATTCTCTACATTTCTCTTCAATCTTCATTTTTTCTCATATAAATGTGAGAAAAACCTCTGGGCATTTAACTTTGCATCCTCCCTTCTCTCAACCTGCTTTAAGAGGATTTTGTGGGTTTTCAAGCCTCCCACATTGTAATGCCATTTTTGCCTCTTGGCCACCATAATGTGATGATTTTATGCGACCCTTGGCAATATATGAATATCCTCTCTTTTCCCTCTCTCATTCTCTATATATTTATTTCTTTCATTTGGAACATTTTTATTTTGCCCTCCCTTCTTTTCTTCTCCAGGTTTGAAAATGGAGTTCGAACCTCCTGCATCTCTGTAATGGCATTTTTCCTTTTACTAATGAAATGATGTTCTCTGTTTTAGTTCTTTGATTGGAATACGAAGGTTTGCATGGATTGTGGATGCAGAGACGTTGAATGTTGAAACACCGGTGGGGGCGAGCAAAAGGAGAGGTGAGTGAAATGTGGTTGCCTCCTAAGAATTTTTTGATAATATAGTTCCTCCTTTCTCTGGGGATCTCATAAGAAGCAACTTGATAATGTACTTCCTCCTTTTCTTTGAGGGCTCCTAATGGTCTAAAAATCTTTATCCCCTCCTTACTCAGAAAATACTCACTTCTATTCTCTGCAACATGGTTTCCCATAAGCACAAGACCACATGCTAAATAATTATAGAATCCTAAAAACCTTCCTTAAGTAGCTCCTTTCAGTAGACCAAGGAAGTTGTTACAGTTGTTTTCCACCAAGATAACCTATTTTAAATTAGTTTTCCGGTTTTCCCACAGATAAATTGTGAATGCATTGATAAGCCTGTAAATTTTACTGCTTTCATGTGCCATTAGCAATTGAAATTACTGCACCCAATGTTAAGTAGAAGCCTAATGCTCCTTAAAAGTGAACAATTTTGTAATCAACTGATAGGAAGAGTTGCTAGAAAAATATAAGATTATAGAGTTCCTTGGATGATTGACACCTAAATTGACACAAAATGTAGAATACTACAGTATCATTTAGAGCAAGAAAGCATCAAGCATACAAAAATGAAGTATTAAATTCTTTAATTTTGAATTAAATACAAGTTAATACTTCAGTTATTTCCATAGGAAAATGGAGATCTGTTAAATAATCCAATATATTCTTGTATAGTCATAATTAGATTTGCAAGAGGACATCTGATTAACTCCGTGATTCTTCAGAAGTTGTACATTTTAATGGAATTGTTGTGACTTCGAAATCCATGCCAACAAGATTTACACGCCCAACATCACAACCCAATGATTTGACTTAGATGCTTCCCATGTTGTAGCTTAGTATGATATACATTTAATGGAAACCTCCTGATTCTCATCTAAAAGACCCCAGAGAGTATAAGCATATCGTCTGACTTCTAATGAATAAACTACAATGGTTGTTATTTAGCTTTAATATTATGTGAAGGTTAGAAACAACCAAGTCTTTCCGAGAAATTTTGCATCAATTGGATTTGGTGCACAAATAATCACCTTTCATCTCAAACACCTACCCAATCTCAATCCTTTCAGTATTTACACATTCATGAATGATGAGGCAATGCCTTTTATACCATCCACAATTATAAACTACAACACATTTAGCTTTTCTTTTCTAATATAACAAACAAGACATAATTGAAGATGCATGGGAATTGAGAGAATGTGAATTGTGCATTCTCCTACCTAGATTATTACAATGCTTCGAGCCTTATGAATTAAAAAAAAATAAAAAATCAAATTATATATTTAAAAATAAAAAAACTCCAATGCTTACAATCTTGAAATAGCCCTCTTTCCTTTGAGAATCATTCATGCAAAGTTCATAGATACAAACTTTACAATTGTTTGTTTAGCACCCAGAACAAGTATCTAAAGCTGTGACTGATACCCATTACCCACCACCATGTGATGGAAGAAAATAAAATGGGTACCAATTTAAATCCATGGTCAAATCTTAGTGCATTGCTAAAATTTGTTCTCACAACACCAGTGACAAACACAAAACAATGAACCTAAAGTTGTGACCATACCCACCACAAAAAAAACAATCTACTTTGGGTGGCGGTTGAAAAGAAAATGGGCTCTAGTTTAATTCCATGAACAATGTTACAAAACACCCAATTACTGATATATTTGATCATAGGCATTCTCACCACGATATACCCATTTTGGGGATATAGAAAAAACCTTGCACCAGAGCATAATTTGGGGATATAGAAAAAAACCCTGAACCAGAACATAACTTGGGTATTACTTCAGAAAAAACAATGGAATCCCAAACTGCATTCATTCAAGGCCTACCGACATCGAAAATTCACAATTTCATATGCATTAATACCTGTGTCTTTTTCTCCTATTAATGCTTGAGCCATGGTATCCAGAGATTCACAGTCCTCATCATACTCTTCTCGGATATTTTCATGAATGTTTGAGGAACAAATTTCCCATTTTAGGGCCCTGCATTCTGCGAAAAAGAATGACTATAATAAATGAACATTCATCTATTTCAAATCAGTGATTTCAGTTGCCACCAAAATCATGCCATGGACTCTGCTTATTATATAATCAAATATGTTGCACTTTGTTTACTTGGATGAACTCTATTAAGATAAACTTTCTTTACAAAATTTGAACAATATAAAGAATGAACACAGAGAAATCCCTTGGTGGGGGTTGAAAGGGGGACTCATATGCTAAATTAGTCTCTGGCTTTGCAGTGACTTAAAAGGAAACCTTGACATTTACCTTTCACTTGGATGATTTAATTGGTGAAGATGCTTGGCTCACATACAAAATATATAGTAAGATTTGGTAGCTTACTCAACCCGCTCATTCAGTTGGTTTCTCATGTGTAATGATACATTTCAACATGGAATTTCTCAGATAAAAACAAAGTCTCTTCTGCTCAAAAAATGGTAGACAAATCATCTAATGATGTTGAGGTGTAACCACTTAAGGACCTAACTACAATAAACAAGTTTGCACTTTATCTCATATTTGTGAGCTTGAAACAGCTTGAGCGGAGTAACCAGATTTTCTGATTATCCATTAATGGGGTTTAACAACCTGAGATGAGCTTGATCACCAACATTTATATTACATTGCCATAAATAAATCGAAGTTACGGGATCCAACTTACTTGATACAAGGTGCCCCTGTCTGTTTGAATGGGATTCAAATAATATAATGTGGGACTGTTGTTGTGCATAGTGCCATATTTGTGCAGAGAAAATTGACAGGATATTAATGGAGATTTTAGAACAGAATGGACCATTTCAATGAGTCGTATGCGAGTAAGTGGTAGCAGAGTGGATCACAAATACAAGTAGTCGTAAGAACCATTTACGAGATTTAATTTATAGCCTAAATGGTATCTATGTAGAGGCTTGGGAAGATGTGCAGTATGTAACAATCAGATTGGGCAGGAATAGTGGAGAATGAAAAAGAAACGTGGTTGTAAACAAACCAAATCAAAACATAACACCAATATAAGACATAGAAGAAAGAAATCCCAAAACAAGAACCTTAAGCCTTAAACAACTTCAAAAATCCTTAAAACCTGGTAAATTCCAGCGTGCATCAGATCATATGAACAAAGAGAGGGAATAAGAGGAATTGAAGGAGGGATTTCTTACTTCTTTATTGATTTTTAATTCCCTCAAAATTTAGCCTCATGACAGAGATTAGGTTCAAACTCAGGCTTGCCATTTCAGCTACACCCTGATTGGTTTTATGGCTTGTCCAGTGAATTTCCTATTAGGTATAAAAACTTAACAAAAGCAAGTAATCCAAGAAGTAAGACCGACATGCAGAATACCATCACAAAGGCATTCCTGAAACACTAATAAATAAAAACTACAAAAAATTACTACCCTAAATAAAAAAACTAACCTCCAATTTAAGGCTCTGCCTCCAGAACTAACATGTGGAATCTGGAATGCAGATAATCCTATACACACAGGAGAGAGAATTCTAAACAAAGATAGACAATTGTAAATATGCAAATACCCAGGCAGGAATGGAGAATTAAGTACACTGAAATCTGAATGCCAATTGCACCTTTGAACTTTTCTTTTATTCATAACCACTATTTCTGAATTATAGCAAAAGGAACAAATTCCACCCTCCAAAATAGACCTTCCTACTCTCTAAAAATTATTGTAACAGCCAACTACCAAGAAAAACAAGCTAGCTCTATCTAACACTTTGTTATTTTTCTATATACGCCCCTTAAATATTTTAGTTTTGGTCTGCATCACATTGTGGCCCTGGTTCTGGTTCAGATCAGATGGGCTAGCTACCCTTGAAAGTTGATAATATAGACAAAGTATATTCTGTAAAATGGTGCTCAGTCTCTCTCTAGCTAATGTAGAAAGGGGTGCTTTCATTTCCTAAAAAATGTCTGTTTGTACGCAATAGAGTAAGCACGTGACAACAGGGATTAATAATCCCTACCATTTTGTGAAAGTCTGGTTTTTTAATTAGAATTTTGGTAAAACGCTAACTTCTGTGGCAAATAACATTCAGGAAGCCATTAAAGAAGAGTTTATTTTTGGTAAAGAAGAATAACATACCTACACATTAATAATGCCTTAGTAAATCTAGTAATTCCTTTGTTGTCTGCATCCAGAAATCAAAATTCATATTTGCGCCGAGTTGGATAATTTTGGATTAGGTTACGACCAATGTTTGTAAAGCCTTTTAACATTTTGAAACTCTCGGCCAGAAATTCTAGCTTAGCTCTCCACCAGGATGCTTGTTGTGAGTTTTAAGCTCTTGGGTAGAAATTATAGGCCACTGGTGTCAAAACAAAAGCCCCATTCATAACTATAAATTGCATTGGATATAAATCGCCAGTGACCTCTGCTAAAGTTTTGCTGGCGTATTTTCGACTGGCCTATCAGTTCTCTAATTACATTCAGATGTTTATGCTTGAGACATCAACAGTTTTGATATGGCTTGAGCTTGACTTGAATGGTTAGGACTGCGAAATTTGTTGTGCTGAAGTCTTTTTGTTGGACATCCCAAAATATTGAGACACAAATATGTGCATATATTTGGTATTATTCATTTGAAAAAATAAGTTTCTAAAGTTTATAGAATGTATTTTTAGAGTATTAAGATTTATGAAAACATTTTTACTAAAAAACTCTTAGGGCATGGTCCCATGGAGTGGGGGCTGCATAAAAATTTCAGCGGGTGCTGCTGAGCGAATTTAGGAGCATTTTAGCTGTTTTTGGGTCCCATGGTTTTAATTTTTTTATTAACATTTTCTGCTGAGAAATAATTGGAGCCCATTGTAGTTTTATGGTCCCGTGGAGTTTCCTACGTGAAGCTGAATACTGCTCGATTTATACATGACTGTTTGTTTTGAGAAGGTAGCACATATCATAGATTTCTGCAACAACCTTCATGACTGACTGTTTGCACTTTGAACAATATATATCTACTGAAAGCACCGTAGTTTTTCTGCAATAATAAAGTCTGCATCAAATCTCAGAAGACACAATAACTTTATAATGAGCAAATTAAAAAATGGAATTCAAAGCAGAAATTGAAACTTTAGGAACTATTCGACACAATTAACAACAATAAAGGAGAGTAGTTTTTCCTCAGATTTGAGCAAGAATATATTAACAACAGTAGGTGACAATGGAGAACCGATGGGTACCCTCTCTGTTCAAAACATAACATCGTTGGAAGGAGAAGAAAATGGATCTGATGTAAATATCAGCAAGTTAAGAGGTTTCATTGTCAATAAGTTCCTTGATCGGCAAGAGTCTCAGAGAGAGGAATATTAGTGAACAAAGGAAACCTCATCAAAACTCATGCAAATATCGTTGTGCTCTATCTTTTTATCCTTCACAAAATCTGCAAACCCTCTGAATTTTTCATTAGTGATGCCAATTTAAATTTAATCTACATTATTACTCTTAGTGGTTTGTGTGGTTTGTGTGCCACTTTTTATTAAGTTGAATGTGTTAATATGATTATCTTTGCATGATTTATTTTATCTCTTGATTCATATGATTCTATGAACTCTAAACATTTGGCGTGGTTGGATTTATCTTGCAGCGGAGAATGAAACTCATGAGAGCAAAAGGAAGTGTGAATATAGAGATCTTGAAAATCGGATGGTAAGTTGCAGCAATTATGTTGGACAACAATCCACATTTCTAGAAAGGTCCTTAAAGTCCTATTGAGAAACCTCAGTGCAAGGGACCAAACTATCTCATAGGATGCATAAATGCAGAGGATCTGAATGTACCATAGACAACATGATTGCAGATAGGAAATGTGAATAAGACTTTTGAAAGACCCTAATTTAGTCTTTCCTCACCATTGAGTACTTTCATGTATAAGATATCTGTTTTCTTTTACTCATCTTGCACCCTCATTTTGCAGAGTTTTCTTACACATTGAAGGCTACAACTAAAAGTGATGTGTATAGCTTTGGAGTGGTGCTCTTGGAACTGGTGACTGGAAAGTGACCAGTCGATCCATCGTATGGAGAGGGAGCTAACATTGTCAAGTGGGTTTGCAGGATGTTTGAGAAGGAAAATGGTTTTCAACAACTTTTTGATCTTCAAGTTTTTGAGTTATACAGAGACTCAATACTTGCACTCCTCAGAATTGCTCTTCACTATACCAATTCCTTGCACTACTACAAGGGGGGGTCATTTGAGACATTAATAGAGACAAAAATTGACTAAATTGTCTCAAATAGAGACAATAAAAAAGTTGTATATCGTCTCTATTATTGTCTCAAAGCGGGTGTCTCTAATATTGTCTCTAATTATTGTCTCTCAAGAGACAATAATGATTGATACATATTTTGTCTCTTGAGAGACAATATTTTCATTTTTCTGAGACTCTCTCTAGAGACAATACAATATCATTTTGTCTCTCTAGAGACAATATCATTATAGTCTCCTTAGAGACAATACCGAATACTAACATTTTGTCTCTCTGGAGACAATACTAATTTCAATTTTTATTGTCTCTCTAGAGACGATACAAATTTAAAGAATGAAAAATATGAATTTTAAAACTACACAATAACCAAATATCATATAGTGCAATCAACGAAGTTACATATCATCTATGATGTCGGAGTGGTCTGGTAATTAATATTATAAATTAACAACAATTTGATTTAAATATTGTGCCCAATAAATGGGTCCACAAATATTTTATTAATATCAAATAAGATAAGATACAAAAGGGTGTCTGAATTCCGTTAACCCTCCAATGATAAAATAAAAAAGGGTGTCTGAATTCCGTTAACCCTTGATATACAATATTAACACCTTCTCTCCACCACCAACTTCAAGTGATCCATATGATTCCCTAGTGCTACTTTGAGGTTATTTTTCTTAACTTCAATTTTGAGCAACTTCCTTTTTGAGCAATTGCCTCTCCATCGGCAGCAGTCATCTTCATGTTCTTCGCTTTGATTGTCTCAACTTTGATGCAATTCTCTACTATCGTTAGCAGCGAAGGTGCATTGGATTCTAAGAAATTATGATCACATATTTTACTCCAATTCTGCCAAAAGTATTCACAAATTACATTTAAATTAGGACAATAATTAGTTTTCACTAAATCGACCTGATCTTTACATTTTGTTCTAAAAAATTAGTTATCACTAACTCATTACTGTCAATCCATTTTCATAACTTATATCAAGGACTAACCTCAGACATTATAATCCCTGGAATTCCACACATGCCTAGTGAAAATGTTCCGATATAAGCCTGTACAAAAAAACAAAAAAGAAGCCATTATTCATCTATTTTTTCTTTAGTGGATATTCTACACTACATGCATGAAAATTGAGTAAAAACGTACAAGCATTATATACAAACAATGCCCAGTGAAACCATTGAGGCACAACACTCACCAATAGACCAATTAAAGCTACCTTGCTTCAAAGCAATTTCAAAGCAGATTGATGAGAATGCCCCTGTATAATAGAAAATGAGTCAAGATAATCCACAATAAACATGAATAATTGTGATCTTGCTGAAATCAATCTATTCTATTCTATTCTATTCTTGCTGAAATCTAGAAGCTTAAGCTATGTACAATTGGCCAAGGATGCAGGCAGGGTCCCTAAGAATTTATTTGAATGAGCAGATAGAACCTCTGTAGAACTGGGGATAGTCAAAAAATGTCTACAAGATGCGGAGAGGAGCAAGCACCAAATCGACGACATTGTTTTGGTAGGAGGTTCGTCTCGTATACCAAAGGTGCAGGAGTTACTGAGACAATTTTTTGACAGAAAGGAGCTGTGCAAAACAATAAATCCCGACGAGGCCGTCGCCTATGGTGCGGCTGTGCAGGCAACAACATTAAATGATGAAGATGTACCCTTCATACTCACTGATGTTACACCTTCGAGCCTCGGAATTTCGGTTAACGGTGGTATCATGAAAGTGGTGATTCCTAGGAATACTCCAATTCCCATTAGGATAGAGACTTCTGTCACCACAAGATACGACGATCAGACAACCATATTGTTTCAAGTCTACGAAGGAGAGAGACCCTTGACTGTACACAACAATTTGCTGGGTGAATTTGAACTGGAGGGAATTCAACCAACACGACATGGGGTGCCAAAAATTAAAGTTTGCTTCCAAGTGAGCGCGGAAGGGATTCTAAAACCTTTGCCCAAGACAAACAGACCGGGACATGTAATGAAATCACTATAACTAACGATGGTGGAAGACTGAAAAAAGCGGAGATTAAAAGGATGATAGGTGATGCACAGAGGTTTCTAAAGGAGGACGAACAAATGAAAAAGAAGAAAATGGCCAAAAACAATCTGGATTGTTATATTTATGACACAAAAAGCAGGGTGACCGATGCCAAGTCTAAAGGAACAGTAAAGCATTCCGATGCGGAAGACATCATTAAGATTTTAAATGAAGTTGAAGAATGGTTGGATGACAGTGAACAGGCAGAAGTTGGGGAATTGGAAAACCAGTTGGAACAGCTGCAGTTCAATCGGTTGCCTCCATTTGTTATGAACCTATAAGGTCTCGTTAGGAATTCCCCTTTTACATAATGCTTTTCTATGATACTTTAGAGTTTACTTTTCCAATTAATTATATATTTCCTTTCTTTAAAATCAAGAAGTTTTGTAATTAGGAAAAGCTATATTTTTGTGAAAAGTGTCTTAAAAATAGATTTTATCTTGAGTATGTGAAGTAGTTTTGATGCAGAGCAATACAACATTTCATCATGCATTCAATCAGTTAGGAGGATTCAACACAACAACCTTACTCACAGCTCTATAAACGAGGATCCTTCTTAGAAGCCTAAAATGGCTTAAATCTTACTAAAACTGACCAATATCTCCTTAAGGCCTTCATTAATCATTATGCCCTGTTTCATATGCTTCATACAATTGCAAATCAACTACGAAAATGATCACACCCCATACAACTCTCTTTACTCTTACCTTTCTTCAACACACCTTCACTAGCCCTCACTCTCAAACAAGCAACTTCTTGCTTCTTAGCCCTCAATGATCTCTTCAATCTGCATACCCTGTTCCATCACCTCAAACCAATGTTAGCTCAATCAGAAACTTGACTCAAAGGGGACAAAAATCCAACTTCACCTATTTAGCTCAAACTTGCATTCTTGTGCCCTTAAGACCATGCTCTTGCTAGCCTCATGGTTGGAGACATCTACACATACCCAGAATGAAGTGAAAACCTTTTCAATAACCCTTTATCATCATTATGGTGTGGTGTAAATTTTAGGGGCTAACTCTCAATCTTCTTCTCTTTACACCTCTTTTTGCTTTCTAGCTCTGTTAGGTCTTCCTAGCCCTGCTTTTCGGCATTTTCATGCATATCTTCCTTTGCCAATGGTTTCAAGTCATATTGAGGACATATTAGGACACCCATTTGGGCTTGTCAACTCTGTTCCAAGTTTGAGTGGGTCTTAGGTCTATAAGACTGTATCAGTCCAGGGCAGCAGACTGTCAAAGAAAACACAAACCTTACCCAATGAAAATCCAAAATTCTTTCACATTCCTCTAGTGAACTCTACCACGATGCTTTCTTCAAATTTTTAGATTAGGACTCCACGTTTCAAGGTTCCAAACCTAAAACTTTCCTAAAATCCTAACTATGCACTATGTCTCAGCCCGAGATGCACAAAAAACTTATATCTTTCTTACTAGTTGCATTCAAAGCTTCAAATTTGGTCCTTATGTCTATTTTGATCCCCTCTTGAATCCTGTTCTAACAGTGTTCATGGAAATGGTGTGCAAAGCTTAGAGATGGTTAACATGTGAATGATCAAGACTGTGCATGCACGTGAAAACAGAGTAAGAGAAATCCTTAATAACAACTTTATTGCTTCTGAGGTTTCTTAACAATATACTCACCTTACCAAAGGTTAGATTATCTACTCTCAATCTATTCTTGATGGATACAACACCACTCACCTTCATTCTTTGGGAAATTAACTCTACATACATTCATAGACCTGTTTCTTGAACTCTCTTCAACATGCAAATAGAAAACCACGAAGGATTCAATTCCTAGACCATATAAATATGTTCAAGATCATTTGGTAACAACTCATTCTCACCTCTTCACGTGAATCTACCAACAAATTCATCAAAGTGCCCCTGCAAAGCTATTACAGTCATGCTTATCTTGTACAATCATTAGGCTTCTTCATGCAACCAGGACAGGGTAACCATTACATCCACCATTTAACAAACTTTCTAAGAAGATGATAAACAGATTTCCATGCATCCTTAAAGAGATAAACTATGAATTCTTGATCCCTGCAGTTCAACTTAGAGAAGACAAGATTCAATATGAAAATAAAGCTTTACTATATCACTGTATTCTTACAAAAATGCATGTTTCTTCTTCTTCTCAGTCCCCAGTTCTCGAGGAAATCTCTCTCCACTCCCTCTGTAGAAGAGGAAAATTTAATATCTAGATCCCCGAAGAATGAATTTCCGGACAACTTTAGCCTCCTCAATGCTGTGTGGTTACCCAATGTTGCAGGAATGCTATGTGGTTACCAAGCTTTTTCAAATTTCCAAGTTCAGCTAGTGTTAAATAAGTGTAGTAGATTAAGAATCAGCAGTGTCAAAAAGATGGTTGTTGGAAATAGTGATAGCAGTTGAACCCACAGTCACATCTATAAGACCATCCCCACATCTGTAAAGAACGTTATGATCAATGTGTAAATGTCAATGTGTGTTTTCGCAGGGCACATTATATTCCACATCTAAATATGTTGGTTATAACAACGTAGATGATTCTGAGTGGTTGAAATCAAGATTTAGTTCAACAAAATCGGCACAGGAAACAGATCTTTAAATGTTAACAACTCAAACTACCAGAAATTTTGAGCTATATGGTGGTTAATCCTAATCATGAACTCAGGTGGTTCATACTAGCTTTTCACATATCAGTGCAACAGATAAAAGATGAAATCAGTTCTTTTCTATAAGGAATATACTTTATCATCAAATACAGACATAAATATAAACAAGTTACATCATAAATATCAAACAACAAAGCTTGTAGTTTTGCTCAAAGTAAAAGTATATTAAGACCATGAAGCCCATATGAAAGATTTGCAACTATGAAAGTTGATGTTCTTTTGCATAAAGCCCAAGGACCATTTTAAAAGTAAAAAATCACAAGGTAAATCCTATTATTCATCTGCAATATCAAAAAATAGCTGGAGGAGAGAAAAACCCACAACTCTGCAACCTGTAAGATGTTTCGAGGTATAAATCAAGAACAGCTACAAACCTGGCTGTGCACCAAGCTCAATCACATGTAGCTTTGAAGTAATCTGCCCTCCGGTAATTGTTTTTGAAGCAAAGGAAATAAGAATCGAAGGATTTTCATTGCCTGCAACCTGCATAAACACAAAATCAATGCTAGAAAATACTTCACAGAGTGCTTCATATATTAAACACAACATGGCAATTGAAATCTGACATGAAAGAGGTAATTACCATGATTCAGGCATGGTCATCATAGATAAATTTAAACAATTGTTTATAAGTGGGAGAGAATTTTACCTTAAATGATGCAAAAGCAGCAGCATGAGCTTATAGAGCCTGACTGCGCTGCTGATCTACAGAAAACAACTGCATGTTCCCTTTAACAAGATGTATTCACAGATTTATAAGTCTTCCGTTTTTATTAAGATAAAACAATTTGATTCATATCAAATTGTCTTGAATCAGGAAATCAGATCAAATTGTTACACCATTACTAAACTAAGGAAAGTAATGATTAAAGAACTTTCAACGAAGCCTGAAATTGGATTCTCAAATGCTGTTACCAAGGAGTCCAACCAAATGTTGCAGAATGTCTTCAAAGTGTTAAATCACTGAGCAGGATCCAAAATATTCCCTCAAATTAACGAGCTGCGGGTAAGTAGTTGTTCCTGTAATCCTTTCGACAAGACATTATAGAACAGATTCCCAACAAAATCATTCCATCCTCCAAATTTTCAATGAAGTGATTACACAGGGATGTTTCAAAAGCCTCCATAAAAGATATAAGATGTTAAATGTGGAAGACATGGGATACATTAAATCCATTGGCCAAAACACCCATTCATTCGTATAAGCCTAATCATACTGTAATGCATACTGGTAACTGCAATGCAATGTACTGTGACTGAGACCAACACGTGTATATTACTTCAGGCTGTGATCAAAATCGGATACAAATCATAAGTGCCTCTCTTCCATTCTAGATGAGCCTATGTTCAAGAAAAAAGAGGCAATCAGCTGAACTGCTACATCCATCCTAGCACCTTTCATTGATATTTTCTTCTGTCTGAGTTTTCAATTTGGTACTCTTAAACAGAATGACAACTCTGTTTCTGTTCGCATTGGCACTATCAATCACAACAGCGGTCTAGACCATCAAGTGAAAACTATCAGTTTAGGGTCATCATTTTACCAGGCCACCAGCTATTTCCTCAAACGAGCCATTATCTGCAAGTATTATCTCCATGAACATACTACAGGTTTGCAGTGTATATATCATTCTCCACAAGTATTATCTCCATGAACATACTACAGGTTTCCAGTGTATATATCAAAACTTTTAAAATTTGAAAGAAGTACATACTCCTCAACATATTACTGGTAGTATGTATAATCACCAAAATATATAGCCAAATTGGGGTTTCCGAGACAATCATTAATTAAAATAGAAAATGATGTTCACTTTGCCAAATGCTGTGTGCGCAGGATTTTAGTTCATTTCCATCCCCGTTGTCTTCATCTAAAATAATTAGCTTTGGAACAACATTTATGCTTTAATTATCCCATCTATTTGCCTCGGTATCAGAAGAATTTTATTAGCTTGTTCAATCAAAAATAATATCAGGCAACTTTCACAAAAATCAGAATCCATTTTGTTTTCAAAGAAGATTCCTAACAAATAGTAAATTTATCTAGAGATTAAAGAGCACATCACCTAGTTTGCATGTGGTGGTTTCAAAGACTGGTTTGTAATGGACAATAAAGCTACTTTAATAGCCCATTTCTATGTTGGCAATGATAATAAACTTCTGAACAGTCTGTTTAGGGCTGTTATACTATTAGTGGGTGATCAGAAAGGTTATAGACAGAATGGGGCTAGGAGATAGCTGATAGAAAACTAGGACCTGAGTATTAGATAGCTGATAGAAAACAAGGACTTGAGTATTAAGAGGTTCCTGCAATATGTTCGGGTTGGGATCTGTTCTGAATTTTTTTCCTTTTGAAGTTAACAACACCATTTTTGTGCCAGGTTCATATAAATGTTGCACAGGAAGCCGCATTCTTGTTGGAGCAGTATGCCTTGTTTCCACATCCTCACTTCTAACCCTAACCGGTGGTCTAAAGTGCATATTTTGCACCGCCAAGAAAACTAGCATTAGCTACATGCACAGACAGATGTGCTAGACACTAAGGCATTTGGAAAAATCAAAACCCACAAAAAACCATAATGAGAATATATTCTTGCAACACACAATGATTGAACCCGCTACTCACCAAGAGGAAGCATCCACAGGTAAGCCATACATCTTCTGCTACTCCCATCACCAATAAAGCGCACAGCCAAGAAAACAGACCTGGAGGGCATATACTTTTCTTATCCTTAAGAACGCACACAACAAAACAGAAAAATAAGGGAATATTAGCCAATTAAGATATTATTTTACAGCAGTAATGTCACAGGTGCAGTATGATCTCCTTTTGAGAAGGACACATCCTCCTTCCAGATCATATAACGTATGCAGATATGGCAACATTTTGTGAAAAAAGAAAATTCATAAAATATGGCACAATAGAGATTTCTTGTGCTAGTCTAAATGATGATGACACTTTCCCCTAATCTAAAGATGAAAATCCATGATGGCCACTTGTCCCCACTCTCTCAAAATCATGAGATGAAGGCAGTCAACAAAGACAAAGATGATTACCAAATTCTTTTATTAATTTTTGGCCTCTTTCTAGAGTTTTGAAGGTATCACTCCTACTTGTTTATTTCATTATTCTTCAAATTTGTTTTCACTCTTACCTTCCATTTTCTTATCCTGTCCATCGTCCTCTGTTTCAGTACATTTCTTGCAATCCCTTGGAATCTGTCTTGGTAATGCACTGGAGGAAATGAATACCTAGAGATGTTGTGGAAACTCGTTCTTCATAAGATTAGTCATTAGTGGTTGGGGCATCCACACTGGGTGTCAGCATTTTTTCTTTGGGATCTAATGCAGATTAGATTGTGCAGCTATGACAGCAGAGATACTTGACCAAGCCACAAGGTCATTTGTTAGATAACTTTCGATTAACTTGAAAGTAATGAGGCTAAACTGTCAAATATCTAATAGTTACTTTAAGTATTGTTACTCCTGATCTACATATTCATATTGCGAACAAAATGCTCTTCTTTCTATTGCCAGGACATTGATATAATATTTGCATCTTGCTTACATTTCCTTTAAGCTCATAGAGATTATTGTGAGACGCTTCCTCTTCCATTCTACTGACAGATGTGATGAATGACCTCTGCTCATTCATCACCTCCTTCATTTCTTCTTCAATGCATTTAAGGCCTTCAATAGTGAGATAAAACTGGTCAAAATATGAACTGTCAATGCTTTAACTATGCCATTTCTGCAGGTACGTGACAGTATCATGGTTTTCTTAAATCTCTTTCAATCTGCCATGTAAATATGGTAGAATGTCCTTCAATCGGATCTCATAATTATGAGGAAGAGTATACAGTATACTGGCGATTAGATATTTTAGGCCCATCACTATGTGCACATTTATTTGTTCTTTCCTATTAGTTTAATTTATCTGTCTATAGTGTAAATGCCAGATCAGATAAGGAAGAAGGGTCCGAATCAGAGTTTTAATATCCTTATTTTCTAAGCCCGGTTGTATATATTTTGTTCCTTGGGAATGTGTAAGTTAAGTCTATTTTGTGCTGCTATTTAGGAGTTAGTCTTATGAGTCTGATACAAGTACCCAATCCCAGGCCAGATTTTTATCATTTGTCATATCTACCCAAAGTGGAAGGATTAATCCCATTACTACCCTGATGATCATTTCACCAACAAGGCTTCATGAAATCTAAGAGAACTCCTTCCTCCCCTGCATGTATAGGTAAGAAGGGAGCTTTTGTATAATTGTGAACTTGTGAATTGCAGACCACTCAACTGTGTTGGTTCCAAATTCATCAAAATCTCATGCGTTCACTCCACATGATATGGTCACAGCTACCAAAAACTTTAGCTATAAGATTGGTCAAGGAGGCTTTGGATCTGTATTTTGGGGGAAACTGCCTGGAGGAAAACAAATTGCAGTAAAAGTGCTTACCTTGTTCTCAGAACAAGGAGCTGCACAGTTTTTAAATGAGGTAATGCCGGTGTATTTTCCTATAAAAACATTTGTTCAATCTTAAATGAGGTAGAGCACTGTTTGGCTGCACTAAGAAAATTAAATTTGCTGATCTGTTACTCGGTTACTCTAATGCACACAGAGACCTCATGCTTGTCTATGAGTACATGTCCGCTGAAGGCTCTCTAAATGACCATCTTTATGGTGAAATAATTATATTCAAATTTTTCCGACCAGTTCTGTGCATTTAAATATAAGGATTTTTGACCAAATAACCACAGTTGTTTTGGTTTTTCCACTCTTTTCCCAGGGCACAATGATCTCAAATATGCCCAACTAGAGTGGAGAACCAGGCTTAAAATAGCTCTTGATGCAGCACAAGGTGACCTAAATCTTGCTTAGATAGTAAGAAATTTATTGAGACGGATAAATATCTTGCTTAGAATGTAAGTTATTATTTAATAATTATACCTGGAATGAGATTCCATTTCCCAATTAGTCTTTGAGTCCTAAAATGCGAGATCAAAACACATGGTAAAATAATTACTCAGATTGTTCACGCTTCCCACACTAACTGTAGTCTATCCATCGTCCATGGTTGAGTCCTCAGGATTATTCACGCTTCCCACCATACTATTAACTTCCTTTAAGCTATCGTCATCTTTAACCTCCATTTCCCATTGGGAGCACAACTTTGATGGTAGCGAGTCGCTCACACTTTTGGCTACTAGATGCCCAAATGGACCATGCCCGTCAAATACTCCACATAAAATTGTGTCCTTTCTTGAACCAAAATCCTGCAAATTAAGAAGATGTGTTTAAGTAATAATGATCGATTTCACGAGTTCAACTAAAAACTCATTAATTTGTTATTCAGGATAATTACCATGTCATTCAGTCTTGAATGTTTGGCAATACCTCCCAGAGGAGCATGGCGTCTTGATTGGTTCCCTTTCGGCCTTGAACATGGTACCATTTGAGGAGCAACAGAAATGAACATGATTTGAATTCCACATAAAAAGTGAGCTAAGCAAAGATGCAATAACCTTTTTATGTAATAGCAAACAGGGCGACAGAAGCTACTCTACCTATCATACTAATGACATAATTTCTTGTAGTTAATGCTTTCTTCTACTCAGCATGAAAATCCAACAAATAGCCCAAACTCTACAAGGTCAATTATACTTAAACATGTTTCATTGGTTAGAGATTTCTTCTACTTTCCATGTAGAATACAACACATTGCCCAAACTGCTGGGAGGTTTACCCACAATAAAATGCCAACTCTTTGGAAGGTTCACTACCGTCGAACATTACTTCGTTGGAAAACCTGGGTGAAATGTAAGCTTTGTTGTTTTATTCCCTGAGATAATTTATAAATGAAAACATTTGAGATTAGCGTGGTAACTGTTGGGAACAATTTGTACTTACAGGCATATTTCAAACAATAAACTGAATGGTACTGTACCTGACTTATCCGGGATGAGCAACCTGCAATACTTGTGAGTAATATAGACCTGCAGCAAGCTACCTGCAAAGATTCCCCATTTATGTTGTGAAGTCTAATAATAATGTTTGGGTGTGGTATTCGCAGGGACCTCAGCAACAATTCATTCGATGTATCCCAAGTTCCCCTGTGGTTTTCTTCCTTAGACTTGTTAACCACAATGTAAGTCCAAAGTAATCTATGCGCTGGTCTTAATAGATTACAGAAGAAACTTAACTAATACTAATACTAATACTTGTCTAAGCGCTTAAGCACAGGGGCAATCATCGGAATGGCAGTCGGCGCAGCAGTGCTAGTCCTTGTCATTCTTGCCATCGGGATTTATGCATTGATGATTAAAAAGAAAACAGAAAAGGCAGTTAAAAATAGCAGACCATTTGGTATACAATATTTCTTCAAGAAGCTTATTGCATTACACACAGTATATACTTATGTAAAATTGCATATAGGTGAGTTGCTGGTTTTCTGTTTGAGGGTGCGTTTGTATTTCATCAGGTTCCTGGGGCCTTGCAAGAGGTGAAATTAGCGGAGGTGCCCCCAAATTGAAAGGGGCAAGGTGGTTTTCATTCGAGGAACTAAGACTGGCTACAAATAATTTTTCCACTCAGAACGTAATTGGATCTGGAGGCTATGGCAAGGTAATGTCCCACTCTTCAATTACCTTTTCTGTGGGTCTGATAACAATAATATCAACAGCTAAATTAAACTTAATAGAACTAGGACTTTTTCAGTTAAATACAGAGATACTCTGTAAGGTCCATGCCAGGTTGAGATACAGTTTATTTAGGTACCTTTGCAATTGCATCATGTTTTATTACAGAGTTTTAGTTGTCCTTCACATCAATTCTATTTCACACAAACTGTCATTCGCTTGTTTGTGATGTTCTAAAGCAGTGGCCAAATTCAACAAACATTGTAAAACAGGGGCAAAATTCAACAAACATTGTAAACTATTATCTTCTTGCTTTCCTTTGTCATATTTGCTCTTGATTTGGTAGGATAATGCAACATTGCTTTTAATCCTGTTCTTTACCTTCTCTTTCTTGCAGAGTTGGCATAAATACCCTTCTTTCTCTGTTTGTAATTTTTCATTTCATTTAGACTAGTGCAATGTGATAAAGCTTTTTGCACTAAGCCTCTTTTGGATTGCCAAAGAATCTACAGGCCCTATCATTCCTGATTGCTTTATCTATTTCATATTTCTCAATCTTTTTATTTAGTCCTGGTAAAATTATGTTTCAAATATGTGTTCCCCCGAACATCACAGAGTGGAGAGTTTGAAGAATTACGGTTTTTCGGTTGTATTTACATGTGCAGAAGTGAACAGGCTTGCATTTGTTTGTATGGAAAGGCAGGTGTACAAAGGAATGCTGGCAGTTGACAGACAAATGGTAGCCGTGAAGAGGGCGACAGCGGAGTCTATGCAGGGTGGAGCCAAATTCAAGACCGAAATAGAACTACTGTCTCAAGTTCATCACATGAATCTGGTGGGACTCATCGGATTTTGTTTTGAAGAAGGGGAACATATGCTCGTTTATGATTACATGCCAAACGGATCACTCAGAGACAGTCTCTCTGGTAAACTTGTTTCTGCTCTGCCTTTGCCTTTGAAGTTTAAACAAATCAGCATTTTCTTCGAAACTAAACACATAATTTCATGTTAACAGGTAGAACAGGAATCATCCTTGATTGGCGAAAGAGAATTCGAATTGCATTGGGGGCGGCGAACGGTTTAACATATCTCCATGAGCATGCAAATCCGCCCATAATTCACAGAGACGTGAAGTCCATCAATATTCTCCTCGATGAAACTCTAAATGCCAAGGTAGCAGATTTCGGCCTTTCCAAACTGATAAAAGACACAGGCGCAAGTGGTCATATCACAACTCAAGTGAAGGGAACACTGGTAAGTACATGAACTCTTTTAAACAATTTCTATGGATTTTCTTAAACAATCTCATAATCCATTTTGTGTGATTGGGCAGGGTTACTTGGACCCAGAGTATTACATGACACAGCAGCTGAGTTACAAGAGCGACGTGTACAGTTATGGCGTGGTGCTGCTGGAAATATTGAGTGGCAAGGAGCCCATTGAACGAGGGAAATATCTGGTTAGAGAGGTGAGGACTGCAATTGAGAGAGGAGGAATAAATGCCCTTGCACAGCGCCGGCTGTTAGATACAATACTCGCAGAGTCTCCCATGACTCCCTCCATTTTAGGAAGCTTTGTAAGGTTAGCTCTGCATTGCTGTGAAGATTATGGCACAAATCGACCCAAAATGAGTGAAGTGATGAAGGAGTTGGAAGCCATAGCAGAAGATATGGGAGATAATGAGAGGGACGAAGAGACGACAAAGTTTGGAGGGGGAGTGTTGGCCATTCATCCATATGCTGGCTCGGCTTCATTTGATTACAGTGGGAGTGGTGGAAACATTGTGCCTTCCTTTGTACAACCCAAGTAATTTTAAATGTTTTTGAGTTTGTGTTCAAAATGGAAGGCCTTAACAGTATTAGATGACGTGCCAAGGTTGGTCCATGGTTGCATCTTTTTGGACCAAGCAACTTCTTGCAATCTTCTGAAAGAATCATGAGCTTTGATCGCCTGTAGGTAGATTAGTAATTAAAAATACTAGATAGCTTTCCAAAACTCGGCAAGTATTCTCCCATGCTCGGACTAATCGTCCCACCTGCCAGCTTGGTCGCAACCTGCTTATTCAAATGTTGACTTCACATATCAACAGATGCATAGGTTTTTTTTTGCTATTTTAAGAGTTTTTTTGTGTTTACACTCCAATTTGCGCATCCTCAGACACAAGACTGAAGGCTATCGTAAAGGTCCCAACAAAAAGAAAGCATTAATAGCAATGAAAGAAAACGCTGCAAATACATGGTTTTGGCTGCAAATTTATGTTTTTTTAAAGAAATTTGAGTATTTTTTAAGTTGCCGAGTATTCCCGAGTATTGGCCGAATATTGCCGAGTTTTTGCCGAGTTTTTTTTTTTTTGGGGTCTGCCGAGTATTTGCCGAGTGCGAGTATTCCAACTATCACTATATACATGAGCAAACTTTGCATATTTTGTGTGTAATTGTTGGAATCATGGTTTCTAATTTTTCAAATATATTGTTTTCTTTAAAAATGTAATTTTTATGTGTTTTTTAGTAAACCGGTTCATAGAGTTTGAACCGGTCCGGTTCCGGTTCCGGTCCGGTCCAACCCTCGACCGGTTCCGAGTCCGGTTCCGATTTTTAAAACATTGGTTCAGAGAACATCGAAAGGCAAAATTCTTGAAATTTATCATTCATGGATATGCTGGCATGGATAGTAGATAAGAAATCTTGCCTGTCTTTAGCGGGTCCTTAGAATGCAGCAGCTGTGTTTGGATAGAGCCTAACGTCCCAGGGGTGTCCCAGCGTACCTTGTTGTGTTCCCTAGCATTCAAAGTTAGCGAGACGTCCCAGTAATGTTCCTGGATTTCAGGGACGTCCCAGTATTTTCTGGATTTCAGGAATGTCTTAAGGAGGTCCCCTTTAATTTCTGCAAAGAGAGGTGCATGGGGGAATGTTCCATCCCCGTCCCCCAGTTTACGGAACTTTCCGTGGGGATGTGCTTGTCCCCGCGTAACACTGTTTTCTGGTCAGTTGCATAAGTAGTGCATTCGCCTTATATGATTTTTAGACACTGGTCACTGTTTAGGATGGCAGACAAACATTTGGGAATGGAGGTCCATTCAAATGCTTAGTTTTTCCACCAAAGAAGTTTCTTTTTGCTAAGTTCTATTGAAAATCCTATTTTTATCAAGATCCTTATCAGTTACAGTGAAAGTATAGTTGAGGTATGGAAGTTAATATGCCTTCCAAACTGACTGAAGAATAAAGGACCCATGAGGAGAAATCCAGCTTGGGGAAAGGGACAATCCATCTTGATGGTTAAGGTATTACTCTGTTTTGGATTTTGAAGTTACTACTAACATTTATCTTTTTATTTCAAATGACTTCATCTAAATTTCAAGTTCCAAATACAATTTCTATCTCCTTAAAAAATTGTTTTATGTCCCTGCTAATACTAATCCTACTCTCTGTAGTAAGAAAGATATCATGGAATACGTACACCATAATTACATATATCTAACAAGTCTTCTACCCAGCATAGTCTAAAAGTATAGCAATAAAGTGTGATAGAACTCCACTCATAATATAATAGGCAGTTCAGATGGAGGAGGAAAGAATTCCAAATAAAACATTTTTTGGACCAGCTGTCAGTAGTTACAAAAGATTGTTATTTAAGCAGCTTGATGACTGAACAAATAAATTTAAACTTGGTACTGATCAATATCTATGCTCCCAGTTCTCCTAATCCTAAAAAGAATGTTATGAGAGAAATCAACGGATTCATTGAGGCTTTCAGGGATTAAGACGCGATTTCAGGGGACAACTTCAACACAGTCGTGTATAACGACGAAAAGCACAAAGACACTCATGCTTAGAAGGATTTCAGATATTTTATTGATGAGTGTGTTATGGGATGACAAAGCAAACTCAGGCAGAATCTCTGGGTGCAATAGTTGCAGTAAGAAGTATTTCAGATCTTTTATTGATGAGTGTGTTATGGAATATCAAAGCAAACACAGGCAGAATCTTTGGGTGCAGTACTTGAAGAAGCTACCCCACAATTATAGAGGGGATTGATTGCTTCTCGGTTCCTCAAAGGTTTGCATATCTTTGATGTTTTCACCTGACCATATTCATAGCAAATACCAGCAATTTCCCATAATCTCATGACAACGAACAGAGACTCCGACAAGCATCAGTTTGGTGATTTCAGTCAAAAATAGCAGAAAGGAAATGTAATCTTTTGAACCTGGTGGGGAATCTACAATTACTAAACGTTGTTCAAGATCTCCATTTTTATTGCATCCTCCTCCATGGTTATTGTCCTAGAAGAGAAGAGGGTTTATTTGTTTACAGAGAGGGATTTTTTCAATTCGCAGCACAACAAATTTATTACGATTAAATCTGGTTGGGAATTGTTGCTTCTCATATTCTTTTAAGTATTTTGGTAGGATTCAGATGAGCCCACGTTTGAAGTAAATTCAATTGGTATTTGAGACCTATCCTTGGTTGTGGTCTGTATATTTGTAGGTGATTGTAGAGCCCGTGAATCGTTGTTTGAAGGAGTAAGGAAGTGAGTGAAATGTTAAATAAACCCTTTACCGTTCCAGTGGGCAGCCATATGTTAAAGAAAAGTTAGTGTATAATTAACAATAGAAAAAGTACATATGAAGAAAGTCCAAAAAATCCAAACATATGGTTTTAGAAAACCCAGATGCAAAAAAAACACGTCAAAAACGCCTTCATAGTTGAAGAAAATCCAGATCTAAAAAACTCATTATAAAAAACCCCGTTATCTAAAAAAAATCAAATCTTTAAAACTCATTATTTGGCCGCTAAACTAAAAGCCAAAATCGAACTTCCTAGTCTATTTTGATAAGTACCTATCAAAATGCACCAAATCAATGTATTATTGCGTAAAAGATACCTAGTCTTGAATGTCACTGGATTTGGCTAAACTAAAAATCAACTTCCCGGATTACTATCAAAAGCACCATCAATGTATTATTTGATAGTCTTGAATCACCTATAAAAATATTACATTTTGCAAATAAGAAACTGTACATGGATTTCCCAATCAAACTAGAAACTGGGAAATAAATATATATCAATCGAGAAAATAATGACCAATAGTTACCAGTCTTTGGTAGCGCAGGCAAAATCCCCAAATATCTTTAGTTGACTACGTTTTTCAATAGTTAGAAATCATTGTCCGTATCACGCAATGCTAGCGCTCGCCATAGCCGAGTCACCGATCTATCCGAAAAAATTTATATTGACTTCATACCAGATTCTCAAACAATCGAAAACAATTATCACAAGGGAATATAGTTGCTGAAATCCTCAAACCCTTCCCATTCATTATTTCTCCTTCATTCCCATGCATCATTTTGCCCTGCCTTTTTTACACATTCGTAATAAAATCATAAAATATATTATTAAAATATTGAAAAAATAAAGAAGAGGGGATCGTTAGAGACAAAAAAATTTATTGTCACTAACAATTGTCTCAAACCACCCCCCTTTGTAGTAGTGATACCTGGACAAGATTATAAAGGTTTTCTTAGTCCTACTCACAAAATGAAGTTCTGACAGCCGAACCTCGAACAACTTCTGCTATGACACATTGACTTTCTTTAAGTGTAATGTGTTTTTTGGGTTCATATTTTAATCCAAGGAGACCACCCCAGACAAACCCATGATTATGGCCCCACCATGTTTTTGATTGATATGTAGATATTTGTGACGAATCCACTGAATATGTGCAGTCAATACTTGCATTATCTTCTAATATACATTCATCCAACTGTGCTGCAAAAACATAACAATATAAATGTTTAAGGGAAGCTCCCAGTCATTCACAACACAAAAAATAACAGTTAGTTCCACAATCAAATGCTTTATATCTTAATTTACAAGAACAATCTTGTTTCTCGAGTAGAAGTTCCTATCCAGTGACAATAAAGGACAACATACACTGATAGGAAGGCCAAAAAGAATTATCCCTACATGCTAGCATAACTCAATCATAAGAGCCCCCTTTTTAACAATACATAACTATAATGGGGAAGATGCCTTTGGTACATTTTCGTTGAGACTCGGATTCCTCTTTGACAACATTTATCTATGGAGTTTCACTGAAGGACTGAGCTCCAGAAGTTGTAGCTTGATTTCCCTGCAATGCTCGAATCATTAATTGCTTTAGCTCCTGGTATAAATAAACAACATCTTTATGCTTCAGACAGATGCAAAATACAACTCCTTCTGAAAATTGCAAATACTACAAGTTGAAAGAAAAAAATTGATCAAAATCACAACCAGCTATATTTCATTAGAGGGAACCTCAGAAATTCTTTTGAGTATTCAATACATTCTGAACCGAGACAGGAAACTTATCAAAACCATATTTTATTTTCTTCTTTGAAACTAAAGGGTATGCAACTCTATTTTTTTTTTCGCTATGAACTCAAATCGAAGAGGTCTATATAAGAATTCAAGTGACATTCATACCATAAACTCAACAAAACCACAGAGGCCATACAATATTTTAATTACTTTTTATCACCCATGGCCTGTGCATATTTGTGGGCTAGATGGAATGCACATTCGTTAATCTTTAAAAAAAAACAGGTCTCAACTGTGTATATAGTCTTACTTGAAAGTGTGAATTTGTAGCTATACAACATAAAAACAATACATGATCTGAAGAGAGTTGTGAAGGGGATAAAATATTTTATAACTCAATAAAATCCCATTTCATCAAACACTTTCCATGGATCCATAAAACCTTCCCCACACCCTTCGCCCAATTCAATGAACTTGTGATGAACCCTTGAATAAACACAGCCACTGCGTGGATCACTAAATCCATCCCCCGGTTACCCTGCCCCAATTACAAACGACGTCCAAACATTTGTAAATTTTAGGCTTCGAGCCCTACTATTTTTGAACCCCAGTAAATATCACACCCAATATACTTCACGATCCGAGAAAAGCCAAATTTTTCGACAACAGGATTACCAGAAATCACAGCCCGGGGTTTTTAGACCAGCTTAAAATTTAGATGCTTAACAGACCCCGCTTTTCATAAAAGCAATGAGATTTTGAATAAACTTTTGTTTTCATGAAATGAATGCTGAAATTCATTGATTTTAACAAGAAGATTACATAAAACCTATTTCCAGCTTAACAATGAATTCGATGCATTAACAAATACTTACATCTTCCTTGGAACCATCGCTGCCAGACTCGCCAACTGATAAACTGAAAGCTATGATGCCCATGTTAAGAACATTTGATTAAATTCATCATCCCGCATGGACGACACCCATATTTAAACAGGTATGGAGCCCCTGGTGTCGACCATGCGGAGGGAAACCAACCCCGAAATCTCGAAAACCCATGCATCCCCAATGAAATGCACCAACATGAAGGAGGCGGGAAACAACCCCTGAGAACCATAATTTTTTTCATTGTCATTCAACATACAATTCGAGGCTTCCACACTAATTCCAGAAATAATAAAAACCCAAACAAACTACCGATAGGGGCAACCCATGCACAAGAAGAAAAATAGCTCACAGTGGAAGGAAGATCAACGATACCATCCATTTTTATGGTCTTGTATGCATACGGAAACCCTAGGTGACATTGATTCGAACAGTGCAGGTCACCCTCGGTGTGAAAAATCCAAACCCAAAAGACCGCTAGAAAAACCCATCCTTGCTTGATTTTCTTGAAGAGAGGGGAAAATAGAGCAGCACGATCAACAAAGCGCAAATAGAAAAAGTAAAAAAGGGGACAAATTTTAGAGACAAAAAAAAATTTGAGGATCAATGACCAATTGGTGAGTGGCCACTTTTCTCATTTATTGAGAATCTTACAGAGATTGCAAGGCTCCAGAAGTGAGAAGACAAAACCAACCTCAGTTATTGCTTTTGGGGGAATTCACAGTGATCGAGAACATACCAGAACAGAGGTGATTTAGAACTTTAGTTGTCGAAGGCTACTGGAGGTTTCTAACAGTTGCTTAAGGATGTTGAGTAAATAAAGGCCTACGAGCCTTACAAATTTTGTGTAAAACTTCTGTAGAGTCTTAGGGAAGTTGCAGAGTCTGCAACAAGTGTTTGTAAGGCCTTGAGAGGCTTAGGAAAAGACAAAGAAGATAGGAAAAGACCCACAATGTTGTAGATGTCATTAAGGCTTTGAATATAATGAAAAAGAGGATTATTTTTAATTGTTTTCTGTTGTGACTCTCGGATGCAGGGTTGGGATCTTGTTCACTTGAGATGCCTCCAATAAATTGCATGATATGTTCACTTAAAATGGTCTCAAGTGAAAAATCACAAAGCTTGATTGTCAGCAAAATGTTTCAAACAAAAGAAAGGTGTTGAGTATACTGAGACGCTTTCCCTTATTACTGATATCAGTAAGATACTCTTGCTGCTAATTTTAACTAAGAAGTTTGTCGAATGGATGTCAAGAGTACTTTTCTTGGGAGTGACTTGAATGGAAAATTTATATGCACCAATTCCCTAGTGTTGCGTAGAATGGTTTTTTTTCCCTCGTTTGTAAATTGAGAAAAAATATTTGTATGGATTAAAGCTTCATGTGAGAAGATTGATTGCTACTTTTTAAGTATGATCCAACTTTGTTAAACAGTCCAATGATAAACTCTGAATTGTTGTCTTGACTCTTGTATGTTGATGATAAGTTGATCATTGCTGAGTGTGACATCGACAAGATTCATGGTGTGAAGAAAATCTCAACCAAACTTTGAAATGATATACTCTTGTAAATATCCATGATTTAATCAAATAAAAAACAAAACATTGCACAATAAAATAATAAAACCAGAGATATTGTAATTCATTCGGGACAAATTCCCAATGGAGAGATTACATATAAATAGCTCAATGAACTCCTATAAGTAAGGAGTCAAGGCTAATCTCTAAGTCCTCTCAATATCCCAAATATCTCTCAACTATGAGTTGTGCATTACAACTGTTTTGCACACTCATATATTATTTTATAAATATTAAAAACTATTACTACCAAATAACCCAAACCACTCCTAAGTGTTCACACTATGAACAATATTTCGTAACATATACAAGGGCTTGTTACATTGCTTCCTTGGTATGCAAGTATGGCAGTTAGGGATGGTGTTTTTCTCTCACAGCCTAAGCATGTTTCAAACTTTGTTAAGAAATTAAAAACGGATGAGTGTAAACTTACACCAACCCCTTTTAAATATGTAGTTAAGTTGATTGTCAGTTATATGAGCAAGAAGGTTAATACCAATTTGTACATATAGTTGGAGGGAAGTTTTATTTATATGACTCGATAAACTAGAATCGTCTATTATGTCAACTTAATCTTCAGATACATATTAGCTCCTCGAGAGGTTGATTGGAAGGAAACAAAGAGTATCCTTAGATACACAAAGGGTACTTATCAGCTGCATATACAATACTTATCCAAGGGCGAGGTCACTTTGATTAGCTAGAGTGCTTCCAATTTGATAGAAAGTCAGAATGATGGTCACTCCACCTCGAGATTCATTTATCATTTATCAAAATGGGAATAGTCTGCCAAGAAATAAGGAAATTGAAAGCCATTGCTAAAAGGATTCACAGTCAAAGCGAGAAAGAAACAAGTGCTTACGAAGCTTTAAAGGGCAGTTTATGCAAAGGTAAGTATTTTTGTTTCTTCGAGTGTATTTGATTGACTCTAATGCGTGGCAGCATGCAAACTACTTCACTTAGCCAAATCATACAATAGACAATCTCCACAAATACAAAAAATTGACTAGAGTATAGCTTCAAAAACACCGGTTTCTGTTTGTAACTTAAAATTGTATACAGAGAATGTTATGGCAATGAATTTATTTCGCTAAACTGGTAGTTTGTGCAAGATTAAAGTATGTGGAGTGCAAAATTGCTTACCTCAAACTTGTCAGATTCTTCCCACTGTCTGCAACTTGTCAGGATTCTTCCCACTGTCTGCAACTTGTTAGGATTCTACCCACCATCTACAACTTGTCAGGATTCTGCCCAGTGTGCTCCAAAGCACTGCAACAATGATTTTTTCTCAATGTTCACGTATCCACCTCCAAAGCACTGCTTACAAATAATTTCCATATGCAGGTATATAAGCTGAAAATTTCCCTCCAAATTGACCAAAAAGTGGCGGGAATGCATGTGTGTTACTAGATGGATAGAAAAACACCTAAAATGTAGCAGAAATTGTCACCCCCTCTTCAGCCACCCCTTAAGTTGAATGGGAAAAATTGTGGAGCTCCTACTTTCCTGGTCAAGATTCCAATTTTTCCTGTAGCTGGTTGAAAAATTCAGCATGGGACCACCTACATCATAATAATAGAACTTGTAGCGGCTCCATGGGACCATGCCCTTAGTCTTACTCGCTAGTGGAGATGCTACCACTGCATTTTTGATCTTATATGACCCAAACTCGTCTCAAATTCTCAATTGTTGTGGTTTCAACCATTGTTTTAGGTACTTCTGTGAATGCCCTTGTTTTACCATAGTCGAATCATTTACATGATCTCATCTATCACCTTTATTGACCCCAAAATAATAATAATAATTATAATAAAAGGTGAGACTAAGTTCTGCAACTGCCCAAACTCTTGAGGAATAAGACCTGTTAATCGATTACCACAAAGATCTTTACATTGAAAAAAGCACACTAAGTTACAATTTCCCTTGAAATGAAAATACATAGCATATAGATCCAAAAACATGACGTTGTGAGTTAAATAATCAGATTTTTAGTATAAAGAACTTACATATCCACTATACTTCTCATTTCCAAACTAAGATTTTGTAAGTGTAGAAATATAGATGAACCACTTCATTTAAAGGTTCTATCTCTAAATTTCAAACTTGTTACAAATTTGTACATATAAATTTGCAAATCTAATATCATGAGTGGTAGCGTTTTGCGCAGTTGTTTATTTGAACTAAACATGTATACATGAAGACTTTCGTACATGTGAATATTTTATATCACGAGTTGTTTATTTGCACTAAACATGAATACATTTGATACCATTTTGGATAGTTAATTACTTTTGTAGTTGATGTGGTTTGTAATTATTGCTCTTCCATGTTTGTGTCCTTCTATAGACGACAAAAACCTGGCAGGCTTGGCTTTACATAAACCTATCAAACGATTTGCTTAAATTTGAGAAACTCCAAAATAGGCTTGTGGGTATCGACATGCAAGGGTTATTACGCTGGTGGTAGGGGTTTTCATCATTTAATACAAAATGCATGTACATCATAGTAAATTTATGAAAAATAATTTTAATTTTTTTAACACCATGGAAAAGAAATAAAAAAGAAGTTTAGAAGCAATGTGGAAAACCACAATTTCAATTTATATGTAATCTCCAAACATTTCTTGGTTTGCATATCCAACATTCAACAAAAAGATGATGGCACAGGGCCCTGGTTAAAACTTTCCTGCCCATGTGATTATATTACAGTTTTGGGGGAATTCCTGTGTAATAATATTACAAGTTTTTGGAGCTATTATTCTAAATCAAACCCCTATTAAAGGGAATTCCTGTGGAGGAAACCAAGTGGAACCAGAAATGAAATTTGGTATGGTGAAATTGTTGGCCTCATTTGTTGTTTTGATAACCCTATAGCCTTCCCATGTTACACGCTTTTCCAACTTTTCTACTAAAACGAGATCCATGAAACCTCACCCACTATCGTCCTCCTCCAAATCCAATTCAACAATAATTGTTGGTGCAGTGATTGGTGGGGACATTGCTGCTTTTAGTGTATTTTTATTTTTAATGTGGCACAGATAACACCTATTTCGATCAACCCAAATGAGTGCGGATTTTGCTACGGTAAACACAAAAAATGTCTAAATGGTGGAGGTGTTATCAAAGTAGAGACTAGTATTTACGATGGGTTTTTTTGGTTAAGTGAAATTAGTCTTAACTCCTTTCTTCTTGCTCAAAGTACAATTTAAAAGACAACTACTACAATTTTACCTTTTGGTGGCTCAGAGTACATTCCACAAAGTGACCGGGATTTCCTACGAAACTGAGGGAATATTATTATTTGCATCAGTTAATTGCTGATATCCAAAAACCATAAGAAACAAAATTGAATTAGTCCGTAGAGAAATTTTTTTGGTTATATCTACACCTGTTTGAAGGAAACCTTGAAAAGTTTTTAATGGCAAGGAGAGGTTTCTGTAAAAGAAATAGAGCCATTTACAACATCATCTATTATTAGGGAAAGAGAATTAAATTTACAAATCATATCTTTCAAAACTTCACAAAGAAACATGTGGAAGAAGTTATCCTCACAATGTAGAAAGAGTGAAACAGATGGCTAACTGCAATGACACTTCCCCTGATAAATTGTTATTTTTCAATATCCTACATATGATCAATTTCCAATATTATTTGAAGATCAATACAAGCCTGCCAAAAATCTACATTTAAGGTATAGTTGAAAGGAACATATAGTGAGACTAAGTTTTGTAACTGCATAAGCTCTTGAGGAATAGGAACTGTTAATCGATTGCCACAAAGATCTTTACATTGAAAAAAGCACACTAAGTTACAATTTCCCTTGAAATGAAAATACATAGCATATAGATCCAAAAACATGACCTTGTGAGTTAAATAATCAGATTTCAGACACCATTTGCCAAGAGATTCAAAATATCTTGAAGGAAAAAATAATTTTTCCAATTCATCACTCGGCTTGGATGGCCATTATTGTACCAGTAAGGAAAAAGAATCGTGAGATTCAGATTTGTGTAGATTTTCGAAATCTAAACCAAGATTACCTCAAAGATAACTATCCACTTCCCATGATGGATCAAATTTGCAAGTTGTTACTGGCTCTGAAATGTTATCTATGTTAGATGGATTTTCACGGTATAATCAGATTGAGGTTGATGTTCCTGATCAACACAAGACAACCTTCACAACCCCATGGGGAACTTTTGCTTATAATAGGACGCCATTCGGTCTGATTGATGTTGGTGCCACTTTTCAGCGGGCAATGGATTTAGCTTTTGGGTCCTTTAATGGAAATTATATTGTTGTGTATTTGGATGATTTAACTGTCTTTTCCAAAAAGGGAAGATCATTTCCAACACCTTGAAACTATCCTTCAGAAGTGCAGAGAACATGGAGTGTCCCTCAATCCAAAGAAGTCTATTTTTGGGGTCATTGAAAGAAAGTTGTTTGGGCACATTATTTCTAAAGAGGGAACCAAGATAGATCCAGAGAGAGTGCAAGCTATTCAACGAATTCCTCTCCCCACAAGTAAAAAAGGTGTGCATTCTTTCTTTGGGAAGATAAATTTTCTAAGGAGATTTATTCTTGATTTTGCAGAAATGACTATAAGCATAACTCAGATGATGAAAGGAAATCAGTCCTTTGGTTGGACTCCAGAGGGGAAGGAAGATTTTGAAAATATCAAAAAGGCAATCGCCCGAACTCCCATTCTTGTTTTCCCTGATTTTGAGAAGAACTTATTGATCTATTGCTATGTTACTGAGAATACTTTGGCTGCTAGTCTAACACAAAGAATCTGAGGGATGTGAGCTACCCATTTCCTTCATGAGCTATGTCCTTAAAGCTCATGAATTGAAATACACTCAGATTGAGAAACATGCCTTTGCTATGGTTAAGGTAGTTAAACAACTTCATTTCTATATCCTCAGTTCTCACTCTATTGTCTTTGTCCCAGATACAACGGTTAAGTCTACCCTCACTCAGCAAGAGTTTGGAACCAAAGGAGGAAATTATGTGGCAAAGGTGCAAGAGTATGATTTGGACATCAAGCCAACTAAGCTAGTCCGGGAAAGGGTCTCTGTGAATTGATTGCTACAGGTTCTAAAGATAACCCTTCTCAAGAAAATACACATATTCCCACTGTTCTTTTCATTAGTTAAACGGATGAGTGGTATGCTGACATTGCCCATTTTCTTACTTATGGAGAATACCCGTATCACCTAAATGCTAAAGAAAAGAGAGCTATTAAACTAATATCTACATAATATGTGCTTTGGGATAATTCTTTATTCAAAAGAGGGATTGATGGAAGGTTTCTCAGATGTGTGGACAGAGAGCAACAAAAGAGGTTACTTAGAGCATTTCATGATCAAGCTTGTGGAGGACACTTCTCATCCGCTGTGACTACTCATAAAATTCTTCGTGTAGGCTACTACTGGCCAACCCTGTTTCGAGATGCAACTAAATGGGTTAGTAAGTGTGAAGCTTGCCAAACTTTTGTGGGAAGACCTAAGCTAGCCACTCTGCCACTCAAACCAGTGGTGATAGAAGAACCTTTTCAACAATGGGGTTAGACTTCATGGGTACTCTTAATCCTCATTCCAGTGTTGGGCATACTCATGTATTAACTTGCCACTGATTATTTCACCAAATGGGTGGAGGCCATTCCAGTAAAAAGTACAAATTCTTAAGTAGTATGTAATTTCATCAAGGAAAACATTCTCATTAGATTTGGAGTACCAAGTAAAATTATTACTGATAATGCCTCCAACTTCTTCTTTATGAAATGATGGATTTTTGTTATGGGTATGGAATTTATCTTGCACATTCCTCTAACTACTACCCCCAAGGAAATGGATAAGCAAAATCAACAAACAAGAATTTGGTGACCATCATTCGAAAGCTTGTCAATGAGTCACAGAGAAACTGACATAAGAAGTTGTATGATGCTCTTTGGGTAGATAGAATTACTCCCAAGAGGGAAATTGGAATATCTCCTTTTCATGTGGTGTATGGAACTGAATCCCAGTTTCCAGTGACTGTGGAACTGCTAGCCTTGCAACTGATGAAGGCCATTGAGGATTCAAACTTCACTAGTGCTCTGGAGAAGAGAATCATGTACCTACAAAAGTTGGATGAGGACATATTGCAAGTGGTAGATAGGATTGCTACACATCAGCAGAAAGTAAAGAAATTGTTCGATAAAAATGCCAGGCCAAGAAGAGACTTCCAGGTTGGAGACATTGTTTTACTCTGGGACAAGAGGCAAGAGCCTCGAGGAAGTCATGGAAAATTTGATTCTCTATGGTTGGGCCCTTTCAAAATCAGAACTTTACTAGAGAAAATTCTTTCTATTTGGACTATATGGATGGAACCTCTCTTCCATTGCCATATAGTGGGTAGTACTTGAAGTTGTTTCATTCCTAGGTTGCTAGGTGGTCCTTTGTACAGTCTTGTATAGTTCTTATTTTTGGTCTTTGTGTGTGGTGTTGTGGGGTATCTCTTCTGTATTGTTCCATTCTGTGACTCTATTTTTCCCAATGGATAAGGCACTCTTATGTTCTGAAAATATGAGATTTTGGAGTTCATACTATGTCTTATTATCATGATACTCAAATCAAGTCATGTCCCTAGAAAGAGCCAGTTGTTATCACCTTCCCAAGATTTGTAAATTTTGTTCTCTATTTTTGAGATTTTTATGGGTTTGGTGACTCTAAATACCCTTGTAGAAGTCTCTTAAGAAACAAATCTAGTTCTAAACAGTTAGTCATTTTTCAAAATTTTGAGTTTTGAGGCTTTTCCAGTCTTTTATGGGTATTTCAGGCTTTTTCTGCCCCTCATGTCCCAAGTTCATACAGGCCGTCTATTCCCCGATTTTCCACTTTTGCCGATTTGTCTTGCTTTTTCCTTTGTAGTCGGCTATTTTGGCTTTACGCGTCCTGGTTGTCCCAATGTCCTAAGTGTGGCTTGTGTCAAAAACTTCCAATTATCCAATTTTCATACGTTTTGGGTGTTTCAGCTTTTTCTATCCCACGTGTCCCGAGTGCCGCTTGACCACCTTTTCCCCACAAACCCACCTTTTCTCGATTTCTATTCCTTGTGGGTATTTCATGCTTTGCGCATCCCAGCTATCCCGATGTCCCTTAGATAGTTGTGCTAAATTTTTTTGCTTTTATCGAAATCGGCTTTTTCGGCTTTGTGCATCCCAACTATCCCAGTGTCCCATGGGACAATTGTGCTCGTTTGTTCCACCTTACCCGATTTCCATTGTTTCAAGGTCGGTATAAGTATTAATTGCCTCATTTGTTTTACCCTACCAAATTACTTGGGTTTAAATGCTTATAAGTACATCGGTAATCAACCATTTTCACCACCTCACTTGCAAATTGCTATCGACCGTTCGTGTTCTCTCTCCTCCACCATTTCTAGCCATGGTCGAGTCCTATTTCATTTTAAAAAAATTGCAGTGTAAAAGAAGATGTGAAACGTCAAGGTGTTGATCAAGGAACTAAGGAATATTTTCTCACAAGTAATCTTCTGCTCTGGCCGCAAGATGAAGATCAGTTTTAAAGGTCATGAACACATGTCTTCCTTGGAGATGATTGTACCAAACATTGGCGATAGTGAAGCACAACACCTAGACTTGGAAGAATTTTGGGCACGAATCAATTGTCAAAACCCTACTCCTATGGCTCAGTTGATTAAAGATAGTGGGATCGTAGAGGCAGGGGTTTTCCCATTTCAGTCTAGTGTGCCGATACAATTCTTTCTTGTAGCTCTTGTTTTGATCCTGATACAAAGAAATCATTGATCCTCAAGGTCATGTGGTGGCATGACTTGATGAATATTGCATTCATACTGCCCTCAGAAATTCCCATGGTTGAAAATTCAAATACTCTCACCAAGGATCAGGCCCAAACTCTTTTTGATCAAGATAGTGAAAAATACAAAAGCAGAATTGCCAAGTCTTGGTTCAAGAACCCTAAGAAAGGAGCCTCAAGGCTACCTAAGACAATGTTCAGAGTTGATTTCCATGAAGAATTGTTAAACATCATCACTCTGTTGGCCAGATAGCAGAATGCCCACCACCAATGAGTTTCACTATTGGATGTGCCCCTACATCAATATCATATGTGAGGGTAAGAAAAATTTAAACTAGGCAGGAATCATTTGTGATAGCCTGACTGAGAAATTATCAAATGTTCAGAGAACCCAAACCTTCTACATGACCTCCTATCTAATGTACTCTATTGCAGCTTATAGAGAGTGGTTAGGTTTCTCCCATGTGGATGACAAGAAGGATGCCCCCATTTATATGATTGCACATAGTTGACCCTGAAGATTAGTAATCATCACTTCAGGAGGGTGAATGATGCATTCACTATGTATATTTCTAGGTTACTGGAAGGAGATACTACTAAAATATTTTAGATGAGGCAAAACAATTGATCAACGTCTATGGAAACTTCTTCATCCAATTCAAGAAGTTTTCATATATAAGATTGGCTAGATTTGAGGGACAACCCTAAAACTTCCCATGTATTGCAGTGATAAGATGGCATTAGTAGAAATCTAGAAATTACATAGATCTTGTAGGGACAAGAATATTTAATTCCCAATCGACAATTTACATAGATGTGTGTCTTCTCACGTCAATTTTCTCTGACCGCGTAAGTGCTTCTATTGAAGCGTCCTCCTTCCTGTTGTTTGTTGCTCGCTTTCATTTTAATGGATTTAAAATATAATTTAAATAAGAAATGGAAGCATAATTTTTTTAAAAAAATGAGGGGGAGATGAGGCATTTTAGGGGTTCTTTATCCTTGTTGAATTTTTTTAAAAATAAAGGAATTAAAAAAAAGCCCGTGATTTTCTTTGTTGGGGTGGTTTAGGGCAAAGGGGGCTCTTTTGTGTTTTTCTATCTTTTTGTTGGAGAGAGAGAACCGCCACCATGGGAAGAAGCTCCACACGTTCGCACGCCCACGGGCATGGGAGGCTCTATTTTTCATAATGGATGCAAGGACCGTTGGTTTTGGCGCAAACAAATAACATCCTCATTTCAAAATACCAGAACAAGGGAATTTTTTTTTTTTTTTGATAACGTTCACTGTTATGAATTATAAAATTCAAACACACGTTCAAGTTTTAATAATTGTTCTCTGCCCAAACAACACAGTTTGGATCACACAATTTCTTTTTAAAACAAATGTTCCCTGTTCGCATATTTACAATATGGAACACACATTCAATGCCATTCAATCTTATAACAGATTCTATATGCTGCTGTAAATGACTCGAGGAACTACCGATCTTCCATTTTCATGGCTCGGAGTTTCAACGATCCTTCATTTCATGACTCGGCAACAACCGATCCTTCATGTTCATGACTCGGCAACAACCGATCCTTCATGTTTGTTTATGCATGGTATATTCTATATACCTATTCTCATAACCAATTCCGGTTATCGAAGTGATCCATTTAAGAAGCCTATCTGAATATCTGTTACTGATATTCATCTGACATCCTGCATCTTAAATTAAGTGATAAGGACAACGCAACCAACAATTGCGATACTTTGGCCAAATATTTTCACATGCTTTGCATGATCATATTCCTGGATGTGATACACATCTACGGAATACGTCCTTCACCTCACTTCACCTGTTATCTAGAATGGTCTTTCCTGGTTCCTACCAGTCCTTTTCGTTTAAGGTCAGTTTTAAACTTTCAATTTAACCAATTAGAATATAATATGAATATAAGAAGGCACTCTCCCGATAACTAAAGATACGCAGACATACGGTTTCGTTACCCCACTCCGTGTGTCTAATTATCTTTAGTATTCCGGAGTCACTCCGTATATCTGATCATACTCTATCCCCTGCTAAGAGTTACACATTCAGCCTATGTATTCTAAATGTTTTAATTCAGGAGGGCATTGCAATATGTCAGCTGCAACAGTGTGTCATCATGAAGACCCCGTCTTCATGGAGACACCTTGCTATAGCTGGCGTATGCCAATGTCCTACGGAATTCTCCCATCGAGAATACACATCCTGCTCAAGTGCTTCGGATATGATTTTAATAATTAAAATCAACTTTCAGCATCCACGCTGATCTCTTGATCCTCGCTTTCCATTACAACAGAGTATAGGGCTAAGAGGACTAAATCTGCCATTGTCTTGTAATGCATCTTCTCCTTCGTGTCGAAGGGCTGCATTTCCTTACTTGGTTCACTTCTTAATCATTGGATTAAGCAGTCCGTTCCGACGGACGTGATAAGTTTAACCTATTAAACTTAACCAAGATTTTCTCAACTGCAACTAAATTCAGAATTTTAACTTATTAGACGTCATTTAAACGAGGTCTAATTCCCAAGAACAGTATTCATTTGTTCTCCTTAACGTTATATGGTTAAGGTCCATTAGTTACGGATATACTTATCCTATATCCATTATTCTGAATTTATCAAACGGGATCATTAATGGAGTTCGAAAGCGAAGTTCGATTACTCCGGAGTTGATTGATATTCCTTAGCTCCTAAGCTAATCATGAATACCTTCCGATTATGGAATCATATTCTTCTTAATCCTTTTTAATGTCAATTAAAAATTCATCTTTACCCAAGTATGAACTAATTGCATTTTTCAACTTAAAAGTTGCGTTTAGGTAAGAATAGATATCAGTTTCCATTTAGCATCCATCCAAGGACAAATAACAATTCCAAATCAAGAAATAACATTATATTTCCAGATTAGACAACAAAATCAAACTGATATAACTATTGAAAATATCACACTTGTAATTGTATTCAATATTTCAAGTCATAATCTGTACATTTGCCAATCCAGCTGATTGGGCATAGTTTATACAAAACATCCATACAACTCATGGACAGAAGAATATATTTTCTTCTTTTCACAATTCCTCGAAGAGGAAATAAAGCAACAATTACAATTCATCCTTTATTAATCAAGAAGCATCAGAAAACAGCCATGTCTTCATTCTAATCAAATTCCATCTGCAAAATGATTTGCACGGGTCAGTTCAATGAACTGAGCATATTAAGCACTTATCCTTAAAATAAGGTGCTTCAACTAACTGTCTCAATAAAAGAACCCTGCTTTTATGAAACGACAGTTAAACATCAATCACAAAATAGGCACAAAAGAAAGATCAGCATAACAACTGAACTATCAAAATATTATCACAATCAGCAATAAGACTGCTGTCCTGTTTCCACATAATTTTAAACATACTGTTATCCTTTCCACGCCTTTCATTAATAATAAATGCAAAGGATGAAACTAACTGAAATGTAACTCATTACTTTCCTTTCAGTTCGTGTATTAAATTCAAAGCAATCAAGTACAGACAAGAAAGCGAACAGCAATGCATATAGTTGCTCCCATCTAAGCACTATAAAATTCATTAATCACGAATTCCAGATTTCCAACTGAATGAAAGAAGAAAAGATCATTTTTCCAAGTCATTCATTCATATCTCTATTTCTTTCCACATGACTGTCCTAACAGTGGAATCCAAACGAAAGACAAATCAAGATAACAGTTCAGAGTGAAACTTACAAAATCCATTCGGAATTCACTTTCCGGCAGCAAGAATAATTTCATTTATAATCAGCTTTAAATGAAAACAGGGAAGAATTCATGATAGAACAAGCAATATCAAGATGCAGACCATGTAATTGCTGTACTAGAAGATTCCATACTTCTCTCACTGTATTGTTAACCAAACAAACAGTTATACAATCACGCAATCACTTACTCATATGACCTTTTATATCCATGAACGCATACAATTCATAATAACCAATTACACATTGTTGTTACCTACAGCGAAACCAAATTCTTATGCACCGTAAAGTTCCAATATTATTTTCAGAGTCAAAATAGCAAAAAGATAAGAATTCATTTCTCTAAAATTTCATTAAGAACAATCCTTTTGATCAAAATGAACTCAAACACCCAAATCGTGTTCATCTAAGCAAGACAGCTCAAATTATAAAGATAGCAGAACAGTCGTTCTTATTGAAAAGCAAACTCACATAGCCTGTACAATTTAAATCCAGTATACCACAACAATGGATATCCAATTCGAGTTCTATCTCGGTCAACTGTTAATTTCAAATACAACATTCTCCATTCTCTTAATGAAGTACAGAACGCAAATATAATAATCATATTTCAATACCTTAATAAAGGCAAACCCGCGTAGGGCGCCAATTGCGTAATCTTGGTACAGTCGGGACAGACTCAGAAAACAAGCTGATTTCCACATTTTCCATTTATTTAAAACAGAAATCCAAGTCAAGTTCGCATTCACCAGACAGTTCCAAACAGGAGGACAAACCTCAACTATAGGACGCAATGAAATCAATTTTCCATTACAGCATAAGGAAATATAATCATTCTTTGCACAAAATACAACCAATTGTAATTTTGTCAATCAGTCCGAACAGGAAGACCAAACAACATCTATAAAACACAATAAAACCACCCTATTCTCTCAACAAGGAGAAACGAAATCCATTAATAACTTCAGGAGGAAAACAATCAACTTTTTCCTACTTTCACGAATACCCAGTACGTATTCGTTTAGTTCCTACTCAAGAAAAAGGTACAGCAATAAAAATAATGCTAATACTTCGTTCAATTCGAGTTCAATTACTCAAAGGAAACCCGAATGCCACTTCCATCCAAAATCCAAAACAATACAAGGAAAAGATTTACTTTCTTATTGAAATTTTCAATAAGAACTACTTCAACAACTATTATTTCCTTCCTTCCATTAGCAATAAACAATTGTTTCAATAGTGAAAACAACTCATAATAAGTGTACATACCCCAAGATACACATAACGAATTTCCCATTCACAAACGACCAAAGACACACAGAAGGTACCTCATTCGAGGAATACAAAAACAATTAAACTCAAAATCGAGGCAATATTTCTTATTATTTCCAAAATGACAACCGATTCAATGAAACCCAATTCATAGCAATATACACGGATTTGTATCATCACTTCCCCATTTTTTTTTTTTTACATACAAGGACAGTTCCCAATACAATAGCAAAGAAAAGATTACATTTAAGGAAACAATTTCACTATAAGGAACGAATACACAGCCTGTTCCCAATTTCGAACAACACGAACAGTGAAAGAAATATCCATTTCAAACCTCCATACAGTCAATAACCAATACAATAATTCATTTCCAACTTGATTCGAGCAAATACAAATCAAAACCGAGCAACCAGAACGATTCATCATATCATTTTCCAAACAAAAAGAAGCAAGAATCGATGAAATCCAAATCGAACCGATTTGACAACAGTCACAAAATCAAAACCCAAGAGCAGGGTTGTTTTAATGAGACACTTAAACAAAGCAAGAGTTTTTAAAGAGAAGGGCTTAACATGCCTGTAATCTCTTCTCCGAACTCAAGAAAACTTCGTTTGCCGTGTTTTTCCTTCCACAATGACAGCACAAACTCCCCAACACTTCTTTCTTCTTCAGGCTTAGCAACAGCCTCGAAATCCCCAAGAAAATGTCAAATTCCAAGAGCTGGTTCGAATGAACCAAGTCTGAAAAACCAAATGCAGAGCAACTTTGCAAAAGCCAAACCGACACAATGAAAAATCAAATTCCCTCATACACTTTCCAAGGCGAACTGGTCGCGGGGACCGAAAACAATTAATGCAATTAAGGCTCTGCCTTTTCCTTACTTTCCACGCCACCGCCACTTGGGTTGGCGAACTCAATTTTCAAATTTACAAGCAAAAATCAAATTTGGCTCTATCTCCAAATAGATGCCTCTATTTCCTACCTGCCCCGCCAAAACTGGCGCTGTCCACGTATGGACTGTTTATTAAATGCCAATGAATGCCTTTCCTTCATCCTTATCCCTTCCCTCCAAGGGTCTGCGCACCCCTTAGATTAGGATTAGTTTAGGTTGCATATAGTATTCAACCTAGGTCTTAGTTTAGCCTTAGGTTATTAGGGCTTAGGTTATTTTCCCCTTTTTATTTATTTTTTATAATTTAAAAATCCACTTAGGATAGTAGGGTAGGATGCATGTTAGGACTTAGTATTAATTTAGGGTTTAATTCATACTAACCACTAACACTAACAACTTCCATCCAGCCTCCCTACTAACATTCACGTTAATGCAGAGCAGGACGTTCCGTCCTTCAGATTACGTGCCAAGGCCACCCGTGTCCAGGCATTTCTTGCCTCACGAGGTCCCAAGTTCGACAGTACAGGGTTCAAGAATCGAACCCCTGTCGTTGGCATCTACGTGCTAGCTGTTCACACCTGCAATCAGGCGCTGCACGTTCATAACAATCTCGGGTTCGGTTCAAGTGTGAATCGACACAGAAATCACAAGAGGACCTCAGCATACTTGGATCAGTGAAATTGATTCAAGGTATGTTGTCAATCAGCAAAGAGAGTTTAGCAAGTATACGACAATTTGTCGTCACATCAGCAAACACACAAGTACAATATTTGTTGTCCCATGCAATAAATCATAGCATACAAGAATCCAAGTTAGCAACTCATTCTCTTAAGATCAGAACTTATCTTAACATGTTTGCCTTCATTTCAGCAGCTATAACAGTATGTAAAACATTTACCAAGTTAACATACAAAATCAGAGTGTTACATTCTTCCCTCCTTAAAGAATCATCGTCCCGATGATCAGATTAAACAAATCAAGGAGTTCCTAGGACAAAGTTCAGTTATTGTCCTTTCATTCATAAGTTCATACCAAAAAAAGATTCACTCTTAAAAACAACGTTTTAAGACAACTGTACAATAGACTAATAATTGTCTAAATTTGGTAGAATTATCAGTTCTTGAATTTCAAATTCAATTAAACAGGTGTGGAAAAGTAGATCTCATTTCTTCGAGATTCTCCCAAGTTGCACTTTCTTCGCTGAACTGGTCCCACTGGACCTTACATTGGTTCACTTCGCGATTTCTCAAGTACAACTGGCGAGTTCCCAACACTCGAATGGGCTTAACCACGATTATTCCTGGGTCTTGGACCTGCAAGGAATTCCAATTTAGCACATGTGATAAATCTGTCACGTATTTCTTAAGCAAAGAAATATGAAAAACATCATGCATTTGAGACAAAGCAGGAGGTAATGCTAGACGATAAGCTACAGGGTTGATTATTTCAACAATTTCAAAAGGTCCCACGTAACGTGGCGACAACTGCACCTTGCGAAAAGTTATTGAGCTCTTTTTCGGCTTCACCCAAAGAAAGACCTTCTCGCCCAGTTTATAATGCCTGTCAACTTGCTTCAAGTCTGCATAACTCTTTTGCCTATTGGCAGCCTCCTTTAGATGTTCTCGAATCATTTTGATTTGCTGTTCCATTTCCATAAGGATTTCTGGCCCAATTACCTCTCTGTCCTCAATGCTGTCCCAGCTGACAGGGGTTCTACATTTTCTTCCATACAATGCTTCAAAGGGCGCCATTTTTAAAGAGGCATGATAGGTGTTATTGTAAGCAAATTCTACCAGCGGAAGGTATTCCTCCCATTTATACTGCTGGTCCATGCAATACATCCTTAACATGTCCTCTAAAACCTGATTAACTCTCTCGGTCTGTCCATCCGTTTTACGGATGATATGCAGAATCGAAGTTCAATTTAGTCCCCAAGGCCGCGTTAAGTGTTTGCCAAAACCTTGATGTCATCCTTGGATCTCTCGGCCCAATATGATTAATTCCGGTATTCCATGCAATCTGAAGATTTCATGTACAAATCTTCTTCTTTAGCATTGGTGCATCGTCCTTCAAATTACCAAAGAATGAAGTGTGCCACTTTGGTCAATTTGTCGACTACAAACTGTGATAATGTCATGCTTATTTCTTGACATAGGCAATCCTTGAACGAAATCCATCATTATCACTTGCCATTTATACTGTGGAATACTATGGGGATACAATAATCCAAATGGGGTGCATATGTTCCGCCTTAACACGCTGACATTCCAAGCAGTGTGTTACAAATTCTACCACATCCTTTTTCATTCCCTTCCGTAAGTATTGCTTTTTTAAGATCAACAAGCATTTTTGTAATGCCAGGGTGTCTAGAAAAAGGTGAATTATGGAATTCAGTTAACAATTTCCCTCTTAAGTCATTTGCCATAGGTATATATACCCTGTTTTCGAACCTTAGGATTCCTTCATTATCAAAACGGAATCCCTTATACCGATGTCTCAAGGGTCTGCAAAGAGCAGTGCTGATTTGACTTGCTTTGAAATAAGGATCGATTCAAGGCATCTTTCACCTCATCCTTAAACTGAGTTCTTAACGTTATAAGAGCAGAGATATGCTTCCTTCGACTCAAAGCATCTGCTAACTGATTTTCCTTGCCCTTAATGTAGCTTATATCGAAGTCATACTGAGACAGAAATTCTAACCATCTTCGCTGCCTTGCATTTAGATTTGGCTGAGTAAAAATATACTTCAGCCCCAGATGGTCTGTTTTTAACTCGAAGGGCTTGCCTAAAAGGTAATGCCTCCATATTTGAAGTGCATGAACAATGGCAGCGAGCTCAAGATCGTGTGGAGCATAGTTTTGTTCATGTAACTTAAGTTTTCTGCTTTCATAAGCGATGACATGGTTATTCTGTAACAGAATACCTCCAAGGCCTTCTCTGAGGCGTTCTACACCATAAAATTTCCATTTGGATCAGGTACAGTCAAAATAGGTGCTTGTAGTTAACTGTTCCTTTAACTTTTTAAAGGCAGATTCACATTTGTCTGTCCAGACAAATTTCTTTTCTTTCTTTTGCAGCGAAGTGATTGGGGCAGCAATTTTTGAAAAGTCCTTAACGAACTTTCGATAATATCCAGCCAAGCCCATGAAGCTCCTCACTTCGTGAACGTTCTTAGGCGCAGGCCACTCCGTTATAGCTGTGATCTTTGAAGGGTCAACAGCTATCCCATTTTTGCTTATAACGTGTCCCAAATAATGCACTTCTGCATCATAAAAGGAACATTTGGACAGTTTGCCATACAATTTCCTCTTTCTTAAGATTTCCAGCACTATCCTGAGGTGTTCTTGGTGCTCTTCGACATTTTTAGAGTATATAAGAATGTCATCTAAGAATACAAGCACAAACTTGTCTAAGTATTCTTGAAAAATATTGTTCATTAGATTCATGAAGGCGGCAGGTGCATTAGTCAGCCCAAAAGGCAACACCGTGAACTCATAATGCCCGTACCTCGTTCTAAAAGCTGTTTTATGAATATCTTCTTCCTTTATTCTCAGCTGATGGTACCCTGATCGCAGATCTATTTTTGAATAAACTGATGCTCCTCGCATCTGATCAAACAGATCATCAATCCTAGGAAGTGGGTATCGATTTTTGATAGTTGCTTTGTTCAGCATCCTGTAATCAATGCACAGCCTCAAAGTGCCATCCTTTTTCTTTACGAAAATTACCGGCGCTCCCCAAGGTGAGACGCTCGGTCTGATCAGCCCCTTAGTCAGAAGTTCTTGTAACTGAGCCTTCAGCTCTACCAACTCAATGGTAGTCATTCTATAAGGTGCCTTAGATATGGGTTCCGTTCCTGGTTTGATTTCTATTGCGAAATCAAACTCACGTTTGGGCGGAAGACCTGGCAATTCCTCCGGAAACACATCACGGAAATCCCTCAACAATGGATATCTTTCCATGAAATCATTACCTTCTTCATTTTCTGTCATTTTTACTGCATACAAAGTGCAGCCTCTGTTTTTAGCCCTCTTTAGTTGCATAGCCGTCAGTTTCCTAACTGCAACTTCCCGTTTTACACCTTGAATGACTACTGCTTTCTGCAGGTCATCGAAGCAATAGATTTATTTTTCATAATGATCGACAACTTTTGCGTTATGTTCAGCCAACCAGATTAACTCCAATAATGATATCATATGATCTAGAGGAGTGACATACAAGTCAACTTCGGTGGAGAAACTAGGCAGATCAAGAATTGCCCCAAAAAGGCACATTTCGACTGTATGGACAGCATTATTCCCATAATGCACTTTGTCCATGTTTTATCCATTCTTGCAGCCTTCCTTTTTAATTTCATGGCAAGTTTAAGAAATAAAACATTCTGTAGCTCCGTATCAAAAATTACAACTACGGTTTCTTCAATAACTTACCCAGTAACTTCTATGGGCGTCACTTGCTTTTCACCTTGTCATACATTGCCACCGCAAAGCATGTATCCTATCTTTGCTTTGTCCGCAATCATCCTTCTTCAGAGGACAGTGATTCGCATAGTGGTCCTTTCCACAGTTGAAGCATCCTCCAGCTGGCCCTTTTCTAGGCTCAAATTTATTACCAGCCTTGAAGTTATCATTCTGGCTTCCATAGGACTTCTGTCCAATGCCATTAACTTTTGTGAAGCTGTTCCACACGCTATTTACAGGTCTATTCATCACAGGTTTCTTGTTGTTATCTACAACAATTTTGTTTTTCACACCAAACCTTTTCCAAGGTCCCCTTTTTGGTGCAAGAGACGAAGAAGGATTGGGAATCTTCTTCCTTATCTCTTCCCTGTGAGCAGATATTGCCCTCAATTTCTGTTCCTGTCTGATTGCCTTTTCGACAACTCCATCCATGGTGGTTGGGCCATGGACATCCACTTCGCCCCCAATGATGGGATTCAGGTCCCATTATGAATTTTCGTATTCTGAACTTCGTCAGCTTGGTACTGCGGCACATACTTAAGGAGTTTAGTAAACCCTTCCCAGTATTCCGTCACCGACAGCCTTCCTTGTGACCAGTTCTGAAATTCAGTCATTTTCCTATCAAAATAGAGTTGAGGCAGCCATCGTTGCCTAAAATAACCCTTAAATTGATCCCAAGTTATGTCTGATTCGACAATATTCAGCTCAACCTTACGGTTGTCCCACCATGATGATGCTTCATGAGAAAGCTGATATGCTCCCCATATCGCTTTAGTCTCTTCGGAGAAGTTTCTTATTGCAAAGTATTTCTCCATTTCATGAGCCAGTTCTCATCTCTGTCCCCAAGAGTTGTTCCATCAAACTTTGGAGGACTTATTCTCTTTATATCATTTGTAAGTTCAGCTGCTAATCTTGCCCTTTTATTTTCAGGGGGATTAGGAGCAATTACATTATTATCATCAACACCCGGATTCCCTCCGTTGATGTTGTCCACAGGAGGTAGCTGATCATTTATTTCAGCTTCATTCCCTCCTCTTCATTGCCCATTGACTACTGCTCCAAGATCAAAACGATCCTCGATCAAGTAGGGCAAGGCAAGGATTTCATCCGACTTTTGGGCGATTCTTTGCTTCTCCACCTTGTAACGGGTTATTCGCAGCATTCCCTCTTGTCCTGACCATTTTCTGTTCAATAAGAAAATGTAAACCTTATTAATATCGTGGACTCATTAGGTCCAAGAGCTGCAACCTTCAGCTCTGATACCAAGATGTAACATCCTCATTTCAAAATACCAGAACAAGGGAATTTTTTTTTTTTTTTTTTTTGATAACGTTCACTGTTATGAATTATAAAATTCAAACACACGTTCAAGTTTTAATAATTGTTCTCTGCCCAAACAACACAGTTTGGATCACACAATTTCTTTTTAAAATGAATGTTCCCTGTTCGCATATTTACAATATGGAACACACATTCAATGCCATTCAATCTTATAACAGATTCTATATGCTGCTGTAAATGACTCGAGGAACTACCGATCTTCCATTTTCATGGCTCGGAGTTTCAACGATCCTTCATTTCATGACTCGGCAACAACCGATCCTTCATGTTTGTTTATGCATGGTATATTCTATATACCTGTTCTCATAACCAATTCCGGTTATCGAAGTGATCCATTTAAGAAGCCTATCTGAATATCTGTTACTGATATTCATCTGACATCCTGCATCTTAAATTAAGTGATAAGGACAACGCAACCAGCAATTGCGATACTTTGGCCAAATATTTTCACATGCTTTGCATGATCATATTCCTGGATGTGATACACATCTACGGAATACGTCCTTCACCTCACTTCACCTGTTATCTAGAATGGTCTTTCCTGGTTCCTACCAGTCCTTTTCGTTTAAGGTCAGTTTTAAACTTTCAATTTAACCAATTAGAATATGAACGAATATAAGAAGGCACTCCTGATAACTAAAGATACGCAGACATACGGTGTCGTTACCCCACGACTCCGTGTGTCTAATTATCTTTAGTATTCCGGAGTCACTCCGTATATCTGATCATACTCTATCCCCTGCTAAGAGTTACACATTCAGCCTATGTATTCTAAATGTTTTAATTCAGGAGGGCATTGCAATATGTCAGCTGCAACAGTGTGTCGTCATGAAGACCCCGTCTTCATGGAGACACCTTGCTGTAGCTGGCGTATGCCAATGTCCTACGGAATTCTCCCATCGAGAATACACATCCTGCTCAAGTGCTTCGGATATGATTTTAATAATTAAAATCAACTTTCAGCATCCACGCTGATCTCTTGATCCTCGTTTCCGTTACAGTTGTATAGGGCTAAGAGGGACTAAATCCGTCCATTGTCTTGCAATGCATCTTCTCCTTCGTGTCGAAGGGCTGCATTTCCTTACTTGGTTCACTTCTTAATCATTGGATTAAGCAGTCCGTTCCGACGGACGTGATAAGTTTAACCTATTAAACTTAACCAAGATTTTCTCAACTGCAACTAAATTCAGAATTTTAACTTATTAGACGTCATTTAAACGAGGTCTAATTCCCAAGAACAGTATTCATTTGTTCTCCTTAACGTTATATGGTTAAGGTCCATTAGTTACGGATATACTTATCCTATATCCATTATTCTGAATTTATCAAACGAGATCATTAATGGAGTTCGAAAGCGAAGTTCAATTACTCCGGAGTTGATTGATATTCCTTAGCTCCTAAGCTAATCATGAATACCTTCCGATTATGGAATCATATTCTTCTTAATCCTTTTTAATGTCAATTAAAAATTCATCTTTATCCAAGTATGAATTAATTGCATTTTCAACTTAAAAGTTGCATTTAAGTAAGAATAGATATCAGTTCCATTTAGCATCCATCCAAGGACAAATAACAAATCCAAATCAAGAAATAACATTATATTTCCAGTTTAGACAACAAAATCAAACTGATATAACTATTGAAAATATCACACTTGTAATTGTATTCAATATTTCAAGTCATAATCTGTACATTTGCCAATCCAGCTGATTGGGCATAGTTTATACAAAACATCCATACAACTCATGGACAGAAGAATATATTTTCTTCTTTTCACAATTCCTCGAAGAGGAAATAAAGCAACAATTACAATTCATCCTTTATTAATCAAGAAGCATCAGAAAACAACCATGTCTTCATTCTAATCAAATTCCATCTGCAAAATGATTTGCACGGGTCACCATAATGAATCGAGCATATTAAGCACTTATCCTTAAAATAAGGTGCTTCAACTAACTGTCTCAATAAAAGAACCTTGCTTTTTATGAAATGACAAGCTTAAACATCAATCACAAAATAGGCACAAAAGAAAGATCAAAGCAACAACCGAACTATCAAAATATTATCACAATCAAAATAAGATGGCGCTGTCCTGTTTCCACATAATTTTAAACATACTTGTTATCCTTTCCACGCCTTTCATTAATAATAAATGCAAAGGATGAAACTAACTGAAATGTAACTCATTACTTTCCTTTCAGTTCGTGTATTAAATTCAAAGCAATCAAGTACAGACAAGAAAGCGAACAACAATGCATATAGTTGCTCCCATCTAAGCACTATAAAATTCATTAATCACGAATTCCAGATTTCCAACTGAATGAAAGAAGAAAAGATCATTTTTCCAAGTCATTCATTCATATCTCTATTTCTTTCCACATGACTGTCCTAACAGTGGAATCCAAACGAAAGACAAATCAAGATAACAGTTCAGAGTGAAACTTACAAAATCCATTCGGAATTCACTTTCCGGCAGCAAGAATAATTTCATTTATAATCAGCTTTAAATGAAAACAGGGAAGAATTCATGATAGAACAAGCAATATCAAGATGCAGACCATGTAATTGTTGTACTAGAAGATTCCATACTTCTCTCACTGTATTGTTAACCAAACAAACAGTTATACAATCACGCAATCACTTACTCATATGACCTTTTATATCCATGAACGCATACAATTCATAATAACCAATTACACATTGCTGTTACCTACAGCGAAACCAAATTCTTATGCACCGTAAAGTTCCAATATTATTTTCAGAGTCAAAATAGCAAAAAGATAAGAATTCATTTCTCTAAAATTTCATTAAGAACAATCCTTTTGATCAAAATGAACTCAAACACCCAAATCGTGTTCATCTAAGCAAGACAGCTCAAATTATAAAGATAAGCGAGAATAATCGTTTCTTATTGAAAAGCAAACTCACATAAATGTACAATTTAAATCCAAAGACACCACAACAATGGATATCCAATTCGAGTTCTATCTCGGTCAACTGTTAATTTCAAATACAAAGATTCTCCATTCTCTTAATGAAGTATAGAACGCAAATATAATAATCATATTTCAATACCTTAATAAAGGCAAACCCGCGTAGGGCGCCAATTGCGTAATCTTGGTACAGTCGGGACAGACTCAGAAAACAAGCTGATTTCCACATTTTCCATTTATTTAAAACAGAAATCCAAGTCAAGTTCGCATTCACCAGACAATTCCAAACAGGAGGTCAAACCTCAACTATAGGACGCAATGAAATCAATTTTCCATTACAGCATAAGGGAATATAATCATTCTTTGCACAAAATACAACCAATTGTAATTTTGTCAATCAGTCCGAACAGGAAGACCAAACAACATCTATGAAACACAATAAAACCACCCTATTCTCTCAACAAGGAGAAACGAAATCCATTAATAACTTCAGGAGGAAAACAATCAACTTTTTCCTACTTTCACGAATACCCAGTACGTATTCGTTTAGTTCCTACTCAAGAAAAAGGTACAACAATAAAAATAATGCTAATACTTCGTTCAATTCGAGTTCAATTACTCAAAGGAAACCCGAATGCCACTTCCATCCAAAATCCAAAACAATACAAGGAAAAGGATTTACTTTCTTAAAGAAATTTTCAATAAGAACTACTTCAACAACTATTATTTCCTTCCTTCCAGTTCGTTAGCAATAAACAATTGTTTCAATAGTGAAAACAACTCATAATAAGTGTACAGTCCCAAGATACACATAACGAATTTCCCGTTACTGTCAAACGACCAGCACACAGGAAGGTACCTCATTCGAGGAATACAAAAACAATTAAACTCAGCAGTCAGAGGCAATATTTCTTATTATTTCCAAAATGACAGCAGATTCAATGAAACCCAATTCATAGCAATATACACAGCTGTATCATCACTTCCCCCTTTTTTTTTTTTTTTACATACAAGGACAGTTCCCAACACAATAGCAAAGAAAAGATTACATTTAAGGAAACAATTTCACTATAAGGAACGATTACACGGCCTGTACCAATTTCAACAACACGAACAGTGAAAGAAATATCTATTTCAGACCTCCATACAGTCAATAACCAATACAATAATTCATCTCCAATTTGATTCGAGCAAATACAAATCAAAACCGAGCAACCAGAACGATTCATCATATCATTTTCCAAACAAAAAGAAGCAAGAATCGATGAAACCCAATTCGAATCGACTCGACAACAGTCACAGAATCAAAACCCAAGAGCAGGGTTGTTTTAATGAGACACTTAAACAAAGCAAGAGTTTTTAAAGAGAAGGGCTTAACATGCCTGTAATCTCTTCTCCAGAACTCGAAGAAAACTTCGTTTGCCGCGTTTTTCCTTCCACAGCGACAGCACAAACTCCCCAACACTTCTTTCTTCTTCAGGCTTAGCAACAGCCTCGAAATCCCCAAGAAAATGTCAAATTCCAAGAGCTGGTTCGACTGAACCAAGTCTGAAAAACCAAATGCAGAGCAACTTTGCAAAAGCCAAACCGACACAATGAAAAATCAAATTCCCTCATACACTTTCCAAGGCGAACTGGTCACGGGGACCGAAAACAATTAATGCAATTAAGGCTCTGCCTTTTCCTAGTTTTCCACGCCACTGCCACTTGAGTTGGCGAACTCAATTTTCAAATTTACAAGCAAAAATCAAATTTGGCTCTATCTCCAAATAGATGCCTCTATTTCCTACCTGCCCCGCCAAAACTGGCGCTGTCCACGTATGGACTGTTTATTAAATGCCAATGAATGCCTTTCCTTCATCCTTATCCCTTCCCTCCAAGGGTCTGCGCACCCCTTAGATTAGGATTAGTTTAGGTTGCATATAGTATTCAACCTAGGTCTTAGTTTAGCCTTAGGTTATTAGGGCTTAGGTTATTTTCCCCCTTTTTATTTATTTTTATAATTTAAAAATCCACTTAGGATAGTAGGGTAGGATGCATGTTAGGACTTAGTATTAATTTAGGGTTTAATTCATACTAACCACTAACACTAACAACTTCCATCCAGCCTCCCTACTAACATTCACGTTAATGCAGAGCAGGATGTTCCGTCCTTCAGATTACGTGCCAAGGCCACCCGTGTCCAGGCATTTCTTGCCTCACGAGGTCCCAAGTTCGACAGTACAGGGTTCAAGAATCAAACCCCTGTCGTTGGCATCTACGTGCTAGCTGTTCACACCTGCAATCAGGCGCTGCACGTTCATAACAATCTCGGGTTCGGTTCAAGTGTGAATCGACACAGAAATCACAAGAGGACCTCAGCATACTTGGATCAGTGAAATTGATTCAAGGTATGCTGTCAATCAGCAAAGAGAGTTTAGCAAGTATACGACAATTTGTCGTCACATCAGCAAACACACAAGTACAATATTTGTTGTCCCATGCAATAAATCATAGCATACAAGAATCCAAGTTAGCAACTCATTCTCTTAAGATCAGAACTTATCTTAACATGTTTGCCTTCATTTCAGCAGCTATAACAGTATGTAAAACATTTACCAAGTTAACATACAAAATCAGAGTGTTACAAACAAAGAAGCATGACGGGCTCGAGTGTTTATTGTAGCATCGAAGGCATGGGTTTCCTCAAGAGACAATCACACTTTGTTTCATGTGTGCAATACAAATAGATTTCCAACTCTTTGAGTTTCCTTTACAAGCTCCCTCATGGTTCTTGTGACTGTGCTTGCATCCTTCCATCCTAGTGTCAAAAAACGAGCCCCCCCAGACCCGCGTGGACAACTGTCAAAGCATAAAAGAAGAGGGATCTATTTTGCTATTGTAGTTGCTTTCTCTAATAGATATGCATGCTAAATAGTGAAATTTATAGTAGGGTATAATTCCCTAATGGGTCTTAAAACCATACTCCATATCCTTTTCCAACATCTTCCCTGCTCTGGACAGAATATGGAAATCCATCAAAGCATAATGTTAGAAGTTATAGCAATCAACATTGTGAGAATACTGCAGGCCACATGCAGGTGCGGGGGAGGAGGTTTTAACAGGTTTGGGCTACCAATTCATCTCCAAGAAAATATCAAGTTTCTCATCATTGTGCAAAATATGGAAGTGCATACCATGTTTATGAACTGGTTGACAAATGTTTCAAAAAAAATAATAAATGTGAACAACATAGTTGTCAGAATATGGTCATAATGGGTTTGTTGAAAATTCTTTTGGCATGTGTAAATGCAAACTCCATGCCCTTTTCCAGCATCCTCCATGTTTGTGTGAAAATGGGAGATTTGGATCAGGATATAGACATCCACCAATACTTGGAGAGGAGGAGGATAGTGTGTATGTTAGTTTTGGTAGTTGCAAGTGCTCTGTTGGACTAGTATGCAGGATTGTGGATGCTTAGACAAGCTGTTTGACAAAACGCCACAAGAAATTTAGCCTCACGACCTGTCATGATAGTAGGATATGCACAAAATGGATTTGTTGGGAAGGCGTATAAACGGTTTGATAGAATGCCTCAAAGAAATGTTGTCTCATGGAATGCCATGATTGCAAATATGCACATAAGGGATTCATAAAGCACACATGGCATTTGTTTGCTATCCCAAACACTTTGATAAGCCTCTTTACCGTGGACATGTTACTCACCGGAGGCACTCGTTGTTCCTTTCTTGCCACCAGAGGATTTTCCAATAGAACTGCCCGATTTTGACATTATTGTGGATGCTATTTTGGGTTTTCCTTAGTGGCTACAAGCAAGTGAAATCAATTGGTGCGATGTCAACTCCTCGACTTACGCCTCGTCGAGTTCCTCCCGCATGGTTCACCTCCCCTCATCTTTCATAAATCTCGTATTTTAGTTTTTCGTTTTATGAACTTAATATCATTTTAAAATATTAGGTTTTTAATACGGTTAAATGTTTATATCAACTCGTTGCAAAAACAATGAAATGTCGTGTCGTAACTCATGAAGTCAAAATAACTTGTTGCATTAAAACATGAACTTCCAACCTCATTCTATGGTGATTTAGAAAACTTCCTACCCACCTGGATCGCTTCAATATTGTTTTATCGACAAGACAAAATTGACTTCCCATTAATAAAGTTGATCTTCTCCCTATTTAAATAGTTAATTTTTGCATTTTTCGGAGACTCATTAAGTACCCTTCGTAACTCTAAAAACAGAGATGTGAAGCTTCATTCGTGTACCTTGGTATGCATGGAGTCACCTTGACCTTTGGATTGACCCCGAATGAACATATGAGATCTTTTTGACGCTCTTATAGGAGCCCTGTTACACTGTTTTACAATAGTAGAAAGTTGTTAAATCTAGAAAGTTGGCTTTCGTTTTGAACCGCCATTTGAAACCTGGATAGAGAAATTATTTCCGTCTTCGCAAACCTCTAGTGTTCATACTAGACAATTGCATGGAACATTCAGTTTAGGGAAAAATACTTTTCTGGATAGTTTGGCAAAGCCATTTTGTAGGCCTCAGTCGCAGTTTGACGAGGTCAAACTAGACCAATTTCGACTTGTCGCTCCAGAAAACTTGTCACCGTTTGAAAATGGTTTTCTAGTTCTCAGTCCCATCGACTCTGATGAATTCTCCTTATATAGGGGAACTTGTAGGAAGTGTCTCGTTGCATTCTCATCCATCGAATGTCAATTTTGGATGTGGTTTTCTGAGCCCTCGAGCTAACTTTTGTTCATTTGCAACTGGGTCAACTACGACCAGTAGCCCCGGAAAACTAGCCGCCAAACGCAAACCGTTCACTTTTTCCCAATTCCATCAGTTGCTATGAACTCTTGGTATATCTAGGGACACGTAGAAAGTTAAACGTGGTGTGTGTTCTCATCGAAAGATAACTTTTGGAAGCATTTTGTTAGCCTTTGAGCTTGTTTTGAATGTTTTGTAGCCAGTAAGAAAATGTAAAAATAGGAAGCTGCGGGACCTTTCGTCGGATTGCCAAACCACTATGGATACTTTTGACACATGCAAATAATTGTTTAAAACTCTATAGTGTAACTTGTTGTGTGAAATAGAACTTTTGACAAAATGGTGTTTTCTCTCTCTTCCCTTCTCTTTCTCTCTCCTGGGTTACAAAATGAAGCGAAATGAAATGCATTGAATACATGTCTCTAAACTTTTTTCTCTCGCTTGAAAAGTGTAATTATTATTATATGTAAAGGGAAAACTGAAAAATGATAATTATGTTAGATTAGGGTGGATGTCATGCTAATGAATTATCGTTGATATCATGCTCACGTGGTTTTGCAGGATGAATGAATGATGACGAAAAAGGGTGATGTGTAACTCATTTATTTATCCGTGTAATTTATATAGTTCATTTTTAAATGAATAAATGTATAATGTAGTCTCATGTTACAAAAGATTATAATTGATAATTTGTTGATATGTATGAAATGCTATTTTCAAAGACATCTAGGAAATGTGCATTTAATCATAGTTCAATTTTGATTTATATTACACCTGGTAAAAAGGTTTTGATATTTATATAAGGTAAATAAATTTGAAGTAATATCTTGTAGTGCATATTTAGTGTTCATTAAATGATTAATGAGTCATCTTGTGCATTCATACTTTGTAAATGTAATAAAGAGATTTAATCGAAACACTCTACCCTTGTTCAATATCGAAGCACAACTTGTTTTCATGTGTGATACTCCTTACCATAGAAGACATTGAAAATCGTAGAGTGAACTTAAACCCTGCACTCGATGGAAATCTCCTAGTTTGAGTAAACAAGAACCCGAGAATGGGCTTATCGTCTTAGTTAGTATGTTTAGTGACATTGTCTTAAACCTTGTCGGATAGGAGTGACACAGTCAAACTTCACTTAGAGTATGTAGAGCTAACTCCTTCGTATCCTAGTGGACTACCTTGTCTGCCGAAGATAGATTTAAAATTAAAATTCTTCATCGAATGAAAACCCTATTGGATCCAGACGACATAGATGGAGGAGGTAGACTTAGTTGTCTAGGCCTTAAAATTTTGTTAATGAGCTCCTTAGCTCCGCTTAGCTTAATGTGTTACCCTGGTTTCTCTCAACATAACACCTTGGTCCTTTCTGAAGGTGGTTTAGCATAAATATGTCCTCTTGCTTAAAACATATATAGTTGAGGGGTAGACCCTTAGGTGAAGTTGGAATTAATCTAAAACTCAGTTGATTCGGATGTTAACTTTGGTTCATGTGTAGCTACAAGTCTTCTAATTATTTGTCTTCAAGAGGTTAGACAAACACTTCGTAGCTCCTTTTTCAAGACAATGCTAAAAATAAGATCCTAATGTGACGTAGAAAATAAAGTATATAAGAGTAAAAACGAGGTTGAGGTTCGAATAATGCCTCTCTCGGAGACCTTATATCTCAATTAAATATCTCTTTTGTTTCAAGAATATGAATTGCCTTGGTATAATCCACCTTTGAGAAAACAAAATACATATATAAAACAAAAAGGAAATTCACAAGTCATTGAATTAGAATAACTATGGTAGGGAAATAACCTTACCATGATCGAGGAATGTTTTGTGGTAAAAAGCTATCTTGTATTTTAAATCTCCGTTAAATCCTAATATCACTATATGGACACCACTATTGGGAAGATTGTTTTGATGATTATGAAGCCAGGAGGAGGTACTATGGGAGGTTATCTCTACAACAGATCATTGATTTTGGTATATTTGATGTCCTGAAGGATTGGAAGATGATGATGAAGAGATACAGTCTCTTGAGTATGAAAGATCAATCAAACATACTCCTATTGAAACCATTGATTGGTTTTTCAAGGAGAGAGATGATTTGAAGGAGCTAAATAATCCTATCCTAGTGAGAACTAGACTTTGGTTTGATAGGAAAATGAAGGGATTAGGGAAAGGAAATCTAGGTCTACTTCCCAAGATACCCCTACTCCTCATAAGGAAATACCTGTGTTAGCTCTTGAGACAATTGAGCAATTTGTCCCTTCTCCTCCAAAATCCTCAACTCTAGTGTATACCAAAAAAGGGAAAATCAAGAAAGAAGATAAGGCATCTGATGTTATTCAAGAAGGTAAACCTTCTTCTAAAAAATTTGAAGTGAAGGAAACAATTGTGGATTTGGATGATAATGATGATAGTCAAGAAAAAGATCAAGAAAATCCTAAAGAGAATACACCTGAAGCAAGCAATATGATGGAAGATCAGTCAAAGGAAATGGTTTCAGAGTATGTAGAAATATCTTCTAAGGAAGCTCTTGACTCCACTCAAACTGATAAATATGTGTTAGAGGTGGTTGTTGTGTAAACTCTGAGTGTTATGAGTGCCTCTACACTTGGGCCCATTGCTCCTTCCACTTCTAGTTCCTCATTTACCTGGGTACAACCATTACTAAAAAGCAAGAAGAGAAAGGCTACTTCAAGTGTTGTTGTTCCCAAGTTTGATGTAGTGGAAACTCTTCTAGGTACTACTCCTCCCCTCTAGATAAAAAGGACAAAGTCACATCAAGGTTGGTCTCAGACTCTCAAGGTCAATAGTTCATGGAAATTACAAAACCCAATTTTGATAAAGATGAAAAGGACCTATCAATGGGTGATCTAGAGTTGACTAGAATTCCCCTTGGAGAATCAACCCCAGAAAGTGAAGTACATAATCTGAGGGAGACTGTGTCTAGGGTGATTGAAAGAGTTGAGAAGGGGAAGCAAACACAAGAGCAAGTTGGAGGAGCATAACCAAATTCTATCTAGTTTCATCAAATCCTTATTGGCAGAAGATAAGGTTCTTGATCCCACTCCCCTAGCTTCCATCCCACCTCTTGCTATCTTTTCCACTAATGAAGTTCAAGCCATTAAATACATCCATAAGCATGTTACTTATGGTAAAGCAATGGAAGTTATGGTTGATGATTTAATAATCACATGCCTAAATTTTATTGAAGAGGCATTCAAGGCATATGAGAAAATTGCCAAGATTCAACTGAAGTTCTCTACAACACTCAGTGGTTTAGATAGAGAGTTGAAATTATGGAGTGAGTGCATTCAAGATCTCAAATTGATGAGTGAGACAGATGTGCGGTCATTTTGGCTAATAAGTTTTTTGATGATGTTAAGAAGAATCATCCAAACAATGGGTCTTCAACATTGACTGGAAAATCAAAGTTCTGAAGAAGCCATTGGAGAACTCAGGAATATGTTGCAGAAAGGAGAAGCTTTTAAAGCTTGTGTCATATCTACCTTCTTGGATATACATTGTCAAATATTCAAAGAGAATTCAAGTGATAAATTCACTATTCAGGAGATCAAATCCTAGTTAAAGACTTTTGTTAAAGAAAATCTATTCAAGCAGGACACCATCTCTAAGGAGAAAATGAAAGAAATTTGCACACTACAGGCATGCCATCACATATGCTAACAAAGAGTTCTTGGAGAATGCAGAGTTTGAGAAGGACATGGAGAAGTGTTTGGGCACTTGGACTCATGCCATTGCCAATACAACAATTCCTTAAGGGATGGACATAATTGCATCATTGAAGCGATTCAAAAATCAAATGCTAAAGGCAAAGGGGACTACAAGTGCTTCCACTAGTGTCTCGACTTCCTAATTCTTATTTTCCTTTCTTATTGTAGAATATCTAGTTAAGGTGTCTTTATCCCTTTAAAATCATGTGTTATGTAAGAAAGGGATAAATTGAATTTGTAATATTTAATTAGATATTAGCTTTTGGGATTTAGAGAAAGGAAACGAAAAGGATCTTTGTAACCATTTCTTGAGGTTATTTAAAGCACTCTTCTCATCATTGTAAGGGATCGACATTTTGATATCCAGATGTAAAAAGAACATTGAAATACTCAATACAGAAGAAATTTCACCCTCTCTCATGCTTCTTCTCTTTCTATTCTTTGTCTGATTCATATAAGGCTATATGTATTTGAAGTAAGAACTTTGTGTCTTTCAGTTGATAAGTGTATTTGGAACTTTGTGTCTAATACATGCATGTCTTGTGTTTCATATGCATAGTCTAAATGTTGTTATTTTATCAAGCATAAGTAAGATATCTCTCTGCTATCTATATGTCTGAAAATGCTCTCCTATCTTCTATTTTTGAATATCAGTCCTAACTTTTCCTATTTTCTTCTGTATTGAAAACCTTTTTATAAATGCATCTAGAGATATCAAAATCCACACCAAAATATTGAACAAATGTTTATATTGTAAATATGGTTTTTTGGCTTTCAATAAGGGAACCTCTCCCACAAAGAGGAGGGATTGTTGTCCCCTGACTGTTGCTTGTTTTCAAAAGATTAAATTCTACAACCAATAGGAAGTAAGTATTATTTAGTAGTAATGTCATACATTTAAATTATTGATGTAATTTACAACACATACATTTGAAATGTTGTACACTATAAGCTTCTTATATTTTATAATATCTTCTTATATTAAACATGCTTATATTAGGTATGGGTATATGTGTAGGTTTGGTCAGTTTATTAATATTTAGTGATTAACATTTACTTCTGCATACCAAAAGCCCAAATTCACATGAAGAATTTTTTCTACAAACTAGAGAATGACACAAATATATTATTATTGACCGGTTTGGATTCTCATGAAACTATTAAACTATTTGTAAACACTTATTCTGATATGATTTTATTATTAGTATAGAAGCTGCAAAATTGATTTATACTTCTATTTTGTTTATACAAATCAATAAAAAATATTGAATATAAGTATTTATGTTTTATGATACTATTACCTATTCGTTCAGTTAATTTTGAATATAAATCTCACCTCATATGTTATGGATGATTGAGTTGTTTTTATAGCTGAACATATTCCTAATTTTTAAATAATTTTTTTGTAAGTTGTTTCATTATTATTTGTATTATGGCATAATAAATGGCTTTGAAATGTAAATATTCATTTTTGATGTTATCTAAATGCATTGGTATTTATTCTTTAAAAATTACATATGAGAGTAAATGCATTGCTATTTATTTTTTGATGTTATCTATTTATTGTGATTATTCCAATTTTATTATTCATGTACTATTTTGGTTTGATTTAGTAATTTATCTTTGAATAGACATAGTTGCGACTAGTTTTAATTTTTTCGTAATATAATTAATTTTAAACATTTGGTAATTTCTTAATATGATTGAGAGATCTTAGTTGTGTTAAATGGAATAACATTAGAGTAAGTTTGATTTTTCTATACTCATTATATTTGTAGATAATGCTAATGTGCATATACCATTTGTATATAGAAAATTGTTTATTAGTTATATTTTTTTATGATGTAATTTGAAGCTACAAAAATACATGTTGTCATACTCTCACTCTCAATTTGGTATATGGGGGTAAGTGCCTCTGCAAAGATAGGAATGGGTGCGTGTTGAAGGGGCTTGCCCTTTAGGATGCCACATCGATATGACCAACTAGCATTGCGTGCTGAAGGGGCTTGCCCCTTAGGATTCTACATTGATAGTTGGGTGGTAAATTGTGTTGCATAGGTTTTTAAAGACGCTCGCCGAAGGCAAAGACTACCCTTCACTCAAAATGCACCCTCCCATAATATCACAACCATCCCTTTTGTAATGGACGATTGTGATATTATGGGAGGGTGCATTTTGAGTGAAGGATAACCGTTGGCATTTATTCATACCTAAATTTGTCATGGATATTAGCTTTTTGAAATTGTGATTTTTTTATCATATTGGATGATATATATTAGATTTGTCATGTATCGTACTAACATTAATTGTATATTTTTATTTGCATGTGTGTTGTTGTATTTAGTTTCTCTTTTGCATGGTGAAAATGAATACACGAAGCTCTATTCCTCCTAATCCCATAGGGATAACGTTGACAAATACCAAATTCCAAAGAGAGGAATCCTTCAGGAGGTCCAAATTTGTTCTCTACATAGACCATCATCAACAAAATAAGCCGCCAAAACCAAAAATTGCAGCCATGGCTAAGGCTCGACTCATTTTGTCGAAAAACTTATGTTATTTATTTGTCTAAGTTCCACACTATAGGGCCCCATTCACGAGGATATGGTCTAGCTTATGACACGATGGAGGATGCCCAGAAGTACGATCCTCCACATAAGTTGAGGAAGATGGGAGTTCGATCATAAAACCAACAACAGATCTAAAAAATTGTGCAAAAAGATTGCACAAGGAAGCAACTCCAAGTTTGCTACTAAAAACAAAAAAATAGTTACTGCTTTTATATGTTTTGTACTAAAAAAATTTGGACATGTTTGAAAAAAACTATATAAATATTTAATTTTTGACAAATGTTGATTCACACGAGCTTAAATATATTTCATTTTGTTGTTCGAATATATTCTTGATTCACATGAGCTTAAATATTAAATATGTTTTGCATTGGATTAAATATGTTTTCCATAGTATTAAAATGTGTTTCTATGGATTATATTTTTAAAATTACTAATGTTTATATATTTTATAGCAAGTTTAGATTATTAAAATTCATTTATGTTAAAATTATATTTAGGTAACAAATGCATAATGGTAACGATTTTCTAAAATCTTCACACCCCTCAAATGAAATGTCTTCAGGGTTATTTGAATCCAATGAGTGAAGTCTAGTTTAAAAGGAAAAATTAACAAGGTCTTAAAATATTTAAATATTCATGTCAAATTCACTAAGTATGGGTTATGATCATTTGTCCAATTTAGGATTGTATTGGTGCAATTATCATTTCCAATCGTTTATGGTATTCATAAGGCCCCCTTTGATTATTTATTTATTTTTTAAATTATTTTGTGTTGTTTTAAGACTTTTGCTAGGATAATGCACTTGACAAGGAACGTAAATCCAAAAGGTTCTAGTAAACGACATGGTTATGAGAAAAGAGTCCCCATTCCCTTCCAAATTTATCCATGTCACCCTTGGTCCACCTTCTTCACATTTTTTTATAGTTATATATCAGTTTGTTTGTTTGTGTGTCAATAGTGTTCTAATATGAGTTCAATCTATCTATAATTGCACATGTACCCTAGTTAATCTACATAATATAGAAATTATAGTCTCTAATTACATATTGCTTCATCAACCAACCCCAAGCACGCCGACACATCATCCAGACTAGTCTGGAAGCTCACCCGAGGCACGCACAGGTGCCGAGCCCCTCCTTTATGTGAGCTTCGTGAGAATGTTCTCCCTTAACATGAGGGTGTTCACACAACTAAAGAATGAATGCACCCATTCTTGGAAACAAGATTTAAATACTAACTCCTAGTCTAATGCACCAGAACATAGAATAACATGATCATACTTCAAAGGAAGTAGAAATTAACTCACGATTAACATCAAGAAAATTAGTAATACACTCATGAATTTAAAAGGAAATGCACAGATCAAGATCGATCACACAAGTGTCCTAGAATCATTCCATTATATTCATTAATCCAAGTATAGTAGCCAAGATTACATCAAAAAGAGTTCCGTGTATGGAGAAATTTACAATAGCAGAGCTTAAATACATTACAGAGCTTACCATTACACATTACACATTTTTACTATATCTCTTCCTCCTACTCTCATACTCGCATACCCATATATTTCTCTCTAAAAAAATCTCCTCCAAACCCATCCATATGAGGAACTCGAAGAGTCTCTTCTTAACCACTCATCATTACATGAGAAATCCTGAAGGAACATTTCATGATTTCCCTACCACTACCCAAGAACATGAAAAATTTCATCATGTGTTCCCCCCAATCGAGTTTCCTTAGCATGCATGTTCCAGCTAAACCATAACAAATACGATTCCTTACCCTTTCATGATAACCGTATTGATGCCTTGGAATATCCTTTCCTTGAGCTGCAAGTCTCCATAACTTATCCATATTTGTATCTGGTCACTTTTCCATTCGCTTCTTAAACGTGTCTTTACCTGTTGTCCAAAACTCACTAAGTCTCGGATCCATCCTATCTGGGCACGAGCCTTTGCGTATCTCCAAGAACTACTTCCGTGTGTGTCTTCGTGCCCTGCTTCTGCACACCACAAGGCTTTACGCCTTAGGTACTTAGTTATTTTAGGGGTCCAATACAAATTCATTATTGTTTGAAAAGGAGTTAATTCTAGAGAATTCAAGTACTCATTGAAGCATGTAATTTTCATACTACATATACATTACAATGGTTTTTTAGCGAATAAACTATAAAAATTATTGGAATGTCATTCACAATACTATATGCTATTGATGGACTTGTTAAATATCAAGAAAGATTAGTATATCTGATAAAATGAAAACCCCAAAACATTTTATTATTTCCTTATGGTTTAAACTTCAGCATCCCATTTAGGGAAAGCTAAAGAAGTACATTTTCCCATTGATTGTAATGAAGTTTTAGAAACTTGAGAGAGTTTTGGACCCCTCGTGTTGAAAAATCTACTTGTAAAAAAATATTTTGAATTAAAGTGCACAATTTTACTTGGAATGTCAAGTGTATGGTTTAGGTATGCTTGAAATGTCAAGTGTACATTATACACTTTTTGGTTCTCATAAATGTAAGTTTTCTAGCTTTCCCGTGTCTAATAAAAATCAATTTTACATCCATTTTTATCCCTAATCAAATGTTTATAGATATTTATATTGCAATTAGATTGAAATATATCTATTCATAACACACTAATCAATTTATTAAGTGATTTATTCAAATTTAATATTTACCCATAACATTTATAAACTCATAATTATAGGAAAACATATTTTTAAAAATTATTAGAAAATGTGCTTGTATTAATTATATGTTAGAAATATAATGTTATCTATACAGAAAATGAGTGGAATGGAATCAAACCCCTGAATGCGATTCCAATATATTCCAAAATATATTCCTCCTTTAGTTTAATATACAAAATATGAATTTTTAGTATTGTAAGGAATAGATTGTTTTAATACAATGTTTCCAAAAATAAGTCGCTCACAAACACATGACGTTAACTCATTTAGTGTGTATGTCCCTAGACAGAGTACTAACTCCACTGAATCTCCAATATGAAATCATTAGTAATGAACAAACTCAGTAGCAAATGTTTTAGTGCCTTGTCATATGTTAAATTACATATGGTTATATTGAAAAATTCAAATTTGAAGTGTTCATTATGATTTTTTTGTTGTACTTACGAGATATGTTTGTCCATTATAAAGGTAAACATGGTTTCCATTTGGAGATTGGAAATTCATGGAGTGTCGAATACCTCTAAAATATTGCATGTTCATCATTCATATTATATGACCATGATGGAAGAAAGATAGTAGAGAGAGGTACAATTGTGGGAAATGCCACTATGACCTTCCACTAGGCTTGAGTATAGGGCCTTGATATTGGGTCTTGAGGAAGCAATATGCCACAAAGTTCGGAACATTTGTGTGTTTTCTCACGATATGCTTGTTGTGAAATAAATGAATGGTGTATACCAATGTAACAATGTAAATCTTTCTATTCTTTGAGTTCAAGCACTAGAGAGTGTATCTTGCTTTGTGAAATGTTCATATGTGCATGTAAAAGTTAATAGAGGTAGGTTGGATGTATGTCAAGTGTCTAGGGACACTATAAACCAAGAAGTGGCAACTTTGTTAGCACTTGCCATGGATGACATTTCAATATGATATATGTACACATTGTATTTCCTTTTATGTAATGGTATACATACCTTTTTTATTAGATTATGAATAACTAATATTATGTGAATTGTCTCCAACGCATATATTATATATTTTGTGGATAATATGATGATACATCATATAATGTAGATTAATAAACTGGGCATTGTGGATAAAATGGAAGGATTCTAGAGATATGGGAAGGATGTGGAAGCTAGGAAGTATTAATAATAGTACATTCTAGAACCTATGAACATGTCTTGGGAATGAAAAAAGGATTTAGACAATGATAAGTTCATACATATTCAATGGCTCCTCATATTACCGTGTCGATCCATTTCATTGCTCCTCATAATACCATGTCCATATGTGTCATTGATCTTCATAATAGCATGTTTCGTTCTATTCCTCATAATAATATGTATATTTTAATACATATTATGTAGATGGATGATTGGAAAATCTGAGTATGGACACTCTTAAGAATAATCCTATTGATGGAAGATGATAAGGTTCATAATGCCTGCGTAACGTTGTTAAATTATACAACGTGTCTACCCCTTTTGATATTGGACCAAATAGGGCTAAACGGTTGACTTTTCATATTCTGAATGGAGAATGGTCCTTGAAAAATATGGAGCTGGCAGACATGGTTATCATGTCGGGGATGGTTGTTCATTTTCTGTTTCGACCCTTGGCTCACAAGGAAAAATATAGTCACTGGAAGATGGATCGATGAAAAAATCCTGCATTAGATTGACGACAATACCTTAGGCGGTACCACGACATCACATTGGTCATACATCCACCTCTAGGATGGTAAATAGCCTAGCTTATCAACAAATGTTCTTGATTGGTGGGATGACATTGATCATCATCTAGAAGATCTTGATGAGTGGAGGTTTGAAAAATGGAGAGAAATACATCGCGACTCGGATGAGTGTGACAACGATTGTAGTGGGGATGCCTACAATGGCCTTTGTCACGTGCACTAAGTGATTATGTATTTTGTAAAAGTGTAATGCACTTATTTTAAAAATGTTACTTCTTCCATTGTTTGGGTTGATGTTTCATTTTGTATTACAAACACAACTTATGAACAACCAAACACATAATATAATTGCATGGGATGATACTTGGATGTTCAAATTTCTTTTCAAAATGTAATGTTGTTGTTTTGATGCTTTAATCCTATATTGTCTTGTAACACACTTGCAATTCACATTTCATGTTTACTTCGAAACATCTAGAGTCGAGTATCCAATTTTGAAAAATAATGTGTGTAACTAACTTCATCACAAATGGTTTATTATGCATGATTTTCTCAATATGAATGCAAAATACAAATAAATAAGTTCGTGCACTATTTGTTTCAGTTTATCTTATTTTACAATGCATCACTTCAATGATGGTTATGACAACACACTTGACCAAAACATGGAGACGTTCTGCGACATGGGCCCATCCATGTTCACAATCCATTCTTATGTTTTCGGGGAAGACATAAATAATGAGACAATAATATAAAACTTTGTGAACATTAATTGTTTGTCATAACAATGTACCTAATGTCATTTTTGGGATAATAAATATGAAATTTTTGTCTTTTCACACAGGTTTCTTCACATTCCATGATGGTAATATTTAAATATGTGAACATTAATTATTTTTCATAATACCTAATATTTTATGTTGGGCTAATATTTATGTATTTGTACTACCTAGATACATGCACCTTCACATCACATGGCACGTATGCGTTCCACAAGTGTCAGAGAGAATGCAAAGGGAGATGCTCCTCCAATAGTTGATGGTGCTACGTCAAATGGTCCTTCCAAGCCCATTCACTTGGATATCGTGAGCCACCCGTAGAGTACATAACCAAACATGTTAATGGTTGTATTCATTATTTATGCCAGCATGGATCATGTGTTGTTAGTGGGGATGTTAGGTTTTGGGAGTTGCATAGACTTAATCGACATCGCTAGGTAGCACACAATATGCCCTTCATGGAACCCCGTAAGCATATGGGAAAATGGTCACATATCCCTCAAGATAGAGCACAACATACATGCAAAAGAGAGAGGGGGATGTGAACTATGTCTTGAGGAAACGATTCTACTGCGGTGCAGGAGGGTTATCAATCGAGTTTGCAAAAAAATGCAAAACTCGATTCGAGGAGTTAAGCCAGGAAGGAAAGAAGGAGGTGGATGTTGAAATGTGTGCCTACGATTCAAAGAAGATACGACAAGTGAGAGAGGAGAAGTGGTTGAGAGCGAGAGAAAAAAATTAACTCAAATATTGGAACAAAGGTAAATTTAAGATTAGTATAATATATTATATATTATGTTTGGTTGGAAATCAAAAACTTAATATTATGTCATGAACAAGAAGATAGAGAAGAGGGTGGAACAACTAGCAGGAATGTTTACCCCCTATGAATGATAATGTAAGTAATTATTGGTCTTTCGTTGCTATATGGAATATAGTTTTTGTTTATTTTTGTATATACTAACTGTAGGTGTGCATAGGATTATAAAATTCCCTTGTGTTAGTTCCTATGCCGAGAGAGACTCGATTTGTAGTGCAAAAGGTAAAAACCAATTAACATGCACTTGAAAATTAAATGTTGCCTTATGTTGTTGATATTTAAATTATCTTGATGACTCGATTGTTGTAGGTGGATGTTTTGATAAGACACCCCCTTCACAATCAGCTTGTGGTCTCGATCTTATTGGTGAGATAGCTTCACAAGAGGTCAGAGAGGATGAGATGAATATTTCTGGAGTTGCAACTTCTTTTCTAATCGAGGAGAGAGATGGTGATGAGGGGAGGCACGAGGAGAGGGGCACAAACGATGTTGCTTGACAATATGAGAGAGTGTGGAGTTGGACTAGTAAGTTATTGAATGTTCTCATTTGATTTTCTATATTCTTTTTTGGTGAAATTAAGATAAATTTATTAATGCAATTGAGATTTTCATTATTACTAGACTTTTCCTCATGGGGTCGAAGTCAGGTTAATGTCAGATGATATAGTTGTTTCCAGAGGAGTGGTTTGTGATAGTAGCCCACACGCGAAGTTTCATGACATCACACTCCCCTAATTTATAGTGAAAGTCATTATTTCTGAGGCCATTATTCCCACTGCTTCATTGCCCTACCCTAATACATTTGCAAGCACTTTGACAGATTATGTCAAATGGTTTGCTATATGGGATCTCAAAGATATCAGACTAGACACTCCTCATGAAGAGACAAGTAGATGTAATGGATTATTTAATTTAATCATGTGTTTAACTGAGAGATTCATCTAAGTTGACTTATTTACCATATGAATGGCTATCAAGATGATAAGGTACAAGTTGAGACAATGTTCCATACTTGGATAAAGACATCTGATGCCCCACCTGTTCTTGGCATCACACCTAATTTTTTTCATAGATATGAGAAGAAACATATTAGATATTATGATGGAATATGTTCTCTCACTAACAATAGGCAATGAAGGAGATGAAAACATTTATTGTATAACATTGCTTATGAGGAGTCAATTACTATATATGTGTGTATATGATGATGTTGTTACTTTAATGTGTTTGAGGTTTACGATTTAGTATTGCATTATTGATATATTGAATATGGTTTGTGGTTATGGGTTACATAGAGTTATCCATTTACGTTTTATTTATAGTGCATTAGATGGTTTTTATTCTTGTTATGTGACATTCCATTTATTGTATAAATGATGATGTTATCACTATGTATCTGGTTAATGTATTAATGTGACTATGGATTGTGGATTACAATATATATGGTATATGGTTACATAGTTGCATTCTTCTTCCATGTATGCCTACTTGGGTTTGACGTGTTCACTAATTTATTGTAGATAATTCACAATTTTGCTTTCAAATCTTGTGTATTATGGATTACGGTTTGTGGTTTATGGTTACATAGTTGCATTCTTCTTCCATGTATGCCTACTTGGGTTTGATGTGCTTACTAAAATTTCATATATATTTCATCCATGATAATATTTTGTTGAGTATAAGTTAAGTGCATTATTTTCTTTGTAATTATGTTTGAATGGTAACATATATTAATAGGTTGTTTAAATACAAGTTTAATTATATGGCAAGACAAAATAAGGTTGGAAAGTGCAAGGCTTCACCAGTGCAGGAACCGAAAGATTATGAAACATTCGATAGTGCCACTTATGTGTTTGGAAAGAATGCAAAGAGCCCTACAAATGAAGATGTCGGTGTTAGACAAGAAGATGAGTCTTCCCCATCATTCCGTATGGAATTAGAAATGAAACTTGTAATGAATAAGGAAAATTTTTATAAAATCAAGTGTGAAAGACTTACATTGCAATATTTATACTTTTCGAAAAAAAAAAGGAATTATTGGACCAATTAGGAGATGCTTCCTCGAGGAAGATGGAGTTGGAGCTTGAGGTTCAAGAGTTGGAATTATAAATTAAGAATTGGGAGACAACGGGTGAATCGAACAAAAAAGTGTTCAAAATCACGTAGCAAGATTTAATTCTGTTGTTAAAATACACAAAGGTCACAAGGAATTATGGAAGAAGATGTACATCTAGGCCAAGGCGTCAACTAAGGAAAAAGTACCAGTCACTCCCACAAGACACAAATAATAAATGAATATATGACTTTGTAATAAAATGACATTGTCCATGTGACCTTTGACATCAAAAGATGTTGGTTAAACATATATTTTAGTTTTTATAAGAGTAAATAATAATTAAACAATAAAAACATAATAAAATATTAGAAGGTGTGAAAATCAGATAGCAAGATTTAAATTGCAATAAGATTTAGAATGTGTGAGTATTGTGAATCTGGTAGAAAGATTTAAATCGCAATAAGGTGGAAAAAATAGTGTGGTTTGAAATATGTCGAAATCGACATGGCATTTTTAAATATTTAAATATTCATGTCAAATTCAGTTAGTTTGGGTTATGATCATTTGTCTAATTTAGGATTGTATTAGTGTAATTATCATTTCCAATTGTTTATGGTATTCATAAGGCCCCCCTTTGATTATTTATTTATTTTTGTAATTATTTTGTGTTGTTCTAAGACTTTTGCTAGGATAGTGCACTTGACAAGGAACGTAAGTCCAAAAGGTTTTGGTAAACTACATGGTTATGAGAAAAGAGTCCCCATTCCCTTCCAAATTTATCCATGTGACCCTTGGTCTACCTTCTTCACATTTTTCGATAGTTATATATTATTTTGTTTGTTTGTGTGTCAATAGTGTTCTAATATGAGTTCAACTCATCTATAAATGCACATGTACCCTACTTAATCTACATAATATAGAAATTCATTATTGTTTGAAAAGGAGTTAATTCTAGAGAATTCAAGTACTCATTGAAGCATGTAATTTTCATACTACATATACATTACAATGGTTTTTAGCGAATAAACTACAACAATTATTGGAATTTTAATGACAATACTATATGTTATTGATGGACTTGTTAAATATCAAGAATGATTAGTCTATCTGATAAAATGAAAACCCCAAAACATTTTATTATTTCCTTATGGTTTAAAATTCAGCATCCCATTTAGGGAAATCAAAAGAAGTACATTTTCTCACCGATTGTAATGAAGTTTTAGAAACTTGAAAGAGTTTTTGGACCCCTCATGTTGACAAATCTACTCGTAATAACATATTTTGAATTAAAGTGCACAATTTTACTTAGAATGTCTTATGTAGTGTCTGTGATTGCAGATTCATTCACAGGAGAGGATTTTGATCCATTCTTCCATGGAGCACAACATGGAACATCGTCCATCCACATCCTAGGACCAATCATCCATTTTTCATATTTCACTTTTCTTAATTAAATCAAGAAAATTTAAAATTTATTTTGTTATTTGTAAATCAACTCTTCTCCACTTGGTAATTACTTTTTATGCATTACATCAATACATTAAGGAAGAAAAGCATCGTGGTTTACACCTTGTCGAAATTGACATTGTGTTTTTCAACTTGTTGAAAAACACGCTCTATGTTTCAGGACTTTGAAAAACATGACCCTTCTCCTCATGGTAGTTATTTTATATGAATTGCATCATTACAACAAGGAGTAAAATCATCATGGTTTGCACCTTGTGGAAAACAACGTTGAGTTTTTCAATGTGCTGAAAAATATAGTGTGTTTCTCAACATGTTGAAAAACATGCTCTATTTTTCAACATTTTAAAATTATCAACCCTTCTCCTCATGGTAGTTACTTGATATGCATTTCATCATCACAACAAGGAGTAAAAGTATCATGTTTTGCACCTTGTAGAAAACGAGATTACGTTTTTCATATTGTTGAAAAACACAGTGTGTTTTTAAATGTGTTGAAAAACACGCTCTATTTTTTAGCACTTTGAAATTATCAACCCTTCTCCTCATGGTAGTTACTGATATGCATTGCATTATCACAACAAGGAGGAAAAAACATCATGGTTTGCACCTCGTGGAAAATGGCGTAGAGTTTTTTGATGTGATGAAAAACACAACATGTTGAAAAACACGCTCTATTTTTCAGGACTTTGAAAAAAAAACCCTTCTCCTCATAGTAGTTACTTAATATGCATTTCATCATCAAAAAAATGAGGAAAAACATCGTGGTTTGCACCTCGTGGAAAATGGCATTGTGTTTTTCATATTGCTGAAAAACACAGTGTGTTTTTCAACGTGTTAAAAAACACGCTCTATTTTTCAGGACTTTGAAAAAAAACACCCTTCTCCTTGTGGTAGTTACTTGATATGCATTGCATCATCACAAAAGGAGGAAAACATCTTGGTTTGCAACTTGTTCAAAACCGCATTGCATTTTTCATATTACTGAAAAACACAATGTGTTTTTCAACGTGTTGAAAAACACGCTCTATTTTTCAAGATTTTGAAAAAAATCAACCCTTCTCCTAGTGGTAGTTACTTGATATGCATCTTATCATCACAAGGAGGAAAACCATGGTGGTTTGCACCTCATGGAAAATGGCATTGCATTTTTTATATTGCTGAAAAACACAGTGTGTTTTTCAACGTGTTGAAAAACATGCTCTATTTTTTAGGACTTTGAAAAAATCAACCCTTCTCCTCATGGTAGTTACTTTATATGCATTGCATCATCACAACAAGGAGGAAAAACATCATGGTTTGCACCTTGTTAAAAACTAGATTGTGTTTTTCATATTACTGAAAAAAAGAGTGTGTTTTTCAAAGTGTTGAAAAACATGCTCTATTTTTCAGCCCTTTGAAAAAAGTCAACCCTTCTCCACCTAATAGTTACTTGATATGCATGAAATCAATACAACAAGGAGGAAAAACATCATGGTTTGTACCTTGATAAAAATTGCATTGTGTTTTTCATATTGCTTTGAAAAAACACACTTTATTTTTTAGCACTTTGTAAAAAATCAACCCTTCTCCACCTGATAATTACCTTATGTGGATCACATCATTACAAAAATGAGAAAATATATCATGGTTTTCACCTTTATAAAAACCACATTGTGTTTTTCATATTGCTGAAAAACACAATGTGTTTTTCAACGTGTTAAAAAACACACTTTATTTTTCAGCACTTTGAAAAACTCAACCCTTCTCCTTGTGGTAGTTACTTGATCCACATTGCATCATTACAAAAAGGAGGAAAAACATCATGGTTTGCACCTTGATAAAACCATATAGTGGTTTTCAACGTGTTGAAAAACACACTTTATTTTTCAGCACTTTGAAAAAATCAACCCTTCTCCTCATGGTAGTTATTTGATATGTATTGCATCATTACAAAAAGAAGGAAAAAAATCATGGTTTGCTCCTTGATAAAAACCACATAGCATTTTTCAAAGTGCTGAAAAAAATAGTGTGTTTTTCAACGTGTTGAAAAACACACTTTATTTTTCAGTACTTTGAAAAAAACAACTCTTTTTCACTTGATAATTACTTGATGTGGATCACATCATTACAACAAGGAGGAAAACATCGTGGTTTACACCTTGTCTAAATTGACATGAGGTTTTTATAAGTGTTGAAAAATACAGTGTGTTTTTCAACGTGTTGAAAAACACACTTTATTTTTTAGGACTTTGAAAAAAATCAACCCTTCTCCACCTGATAGTTACTTGATATGGATCACATAATTACAACAATGAGGAAATAAATTATGGTTTGCACCTTGTCAAAACCAACATAGGGTTTTTCTAAGTGCTGAAAAACACAGTGTGTTTTTCGACGTGTTGAAAAACACGCTCTATTTTTCAGCACTTTGAAAAAAAAAACCCTTCTCCACCTGATAGTTACTTGATGTGGATCACATCATTACAACAAGGAGGAAAGACATCATGGTTTGCACCTTGTGAAAAACCAACATGGGTTTTTCTAAGTGTTGAAAAACACGCTCTATTTTTCAGTACTTTGAAAAAAATCAACCCTTCTCCACCTGATAGTTACTTGATATGCATGGCATCATTACAAAAGGAGGAAAAACATCATAGTTTGCACCTTGATAAAAACCACATTGCATTTTTCATATTGCTGAAAAACCAAAGTGTGTTTTTCAACGTGTTGAAAAACACACTTTATTTTTTTAGCACTTTGAAAAAAATCAACCCTTCTCTACCTAATAATTACTTGATGTGGATCACATCATTACAACAAGGAGGAAAGACATCATGGTTTCCACCTTTATAAAAACCGCATTGTGTTTTTTATATTGTTGAAAAACACAGTGTGTTTTTCAAAGTGTTGAAAAACACACCTTATTTTTCAGCACTTTGAAAAAAATCAACCCTTCTCCACCTGATAATTACTTGATATGCATGACATCATTACAATAAGGAGGAATAACATTGTGGTTTTCACCTTGTCAAAACTTGACATGGGGTTTTTGTAATTATTGATAAACATAGTGTGTTTTTCAACATGTTGAAAAACACAATCTACTTTTTAGAACTTTGAAAAAAATCAACCCTTCTCCTCATGGTAGTTACTTGATATGCATTACATCATTACAATAAGGAGGAAATTCATCATGGTTTGTGCCTTGATAAAAACCACATACCATTTTTTTTTAACGTAAAACACATAACACCACAAAAAAAATTTCAAAGTGTTAAAAACACAGTGTGTTTTTCAATGTGTTAAAAAACACACTTTATTTCTTAAAAAAACACACACCTTATTTCTTAGTTACTTCCTCTCATGAAAAAATCTCCGCACTTTGACTTAAAAAAAATCAATCCTTCCCCACTTGATAATTACTTGATGTGGATCACATCATTACAAAAAGGAGGAAATATTTCGTGGTTTTCACCTTGTCAAAACCAACATGGGATTTTTCTAAGTGCTGAAAAACATAGTGTGTTTTTCAACATGTTGAAAAACACGCTCTATTTTTCATCACTTTGAAAAAAATCAACCCTTCTCCACCTAATAGTTACTTGATGTGGATCACATCATTACAAAAAGGAGGAAAGACATCGTGGTTTGCACCTTGTCGAAACCAACTTGGGGTTTTTCTAAGTGCTGAAAATTACAATGTGTTTTTCAACGTGTTGAAAAACACGCTCTCTTTTTCAGCACCTTTGAAAAAATCAACCCTTCTCCACATGATAATTACTTGATATGTATGACATCATTACAACAAGGAGGAAAAGCATCATGGTTTGCACCTTGATAAAAATCGATTGCGTTTTTCATATTGTTGAAAAACATAGTGTGTTTTTCAACGTGTTGAAAAAACACACTTTATTTTTTTAGCACTTTGAAAAAATCAACCCTTCTCCACTTGATAATTAATTGATGTGGATCACATCATTACAACAAGGAGGAAAGACATCATGGTTTACACATTTATAAAAACCGCATTATTTTTTCATATTGTTGAAAAACATAGTGTGTTTTTCAACGTGTTCAAAAACACACTTTATTTTTCAACACTTTGAAAAAATCAACTCTTCTCCACCTGATAATTATTGATGTGGATCACATCATTACAACAAGGAGGAAACACATCATGGTTTGCACCTTGTCAAAATCGACATGGAGTTTTTCAAAGTGCTTAAAAACATCAACGTGTTAAAAAACACATTTTATTTTTTAGCACTTTGAAAAAAATGAACCCTTCTCTTCATGGTAATTACTTGATGTGGATTACATCATTACAACAAGGAGGAATAACATCATGGTTTACACTTTGTTAAAATTGACATGGGGTTTTTCTAAGTGCTAAAAAACATATGTGTTTTCAACGTGTTGAAAAACACACTTTATTTTTCAGCACTTTGAAAAAAAAACAGCCCTTCTCCACTTGATAGTTACTTGATGTGGATCACAACATTACAATAAGGAGGAAAGACATCGTAGTTTGCACCTTTATAAAAATTGCAATGTATTTTTTATATTGTTGAAAAACACACTTTATTTTTTAGCACTTTGAAAAAAATAAACCCTTCTCCACCTGATAATTACTTGATATGCATGACATCATTACAATAAGGAGGAATAACATCATGGTTTACACCTTGTCGAAACCGACATGAGATTTTTCTAAGTGCTGAAAAACACAGTGTGTTTTTCAACGTGTTGAAAAACACGCATTATTTTTCAGCACTTTGAAAAAAATCAACCCTTCTCCACCTGATAGTTACTTGATATTCATGGCATCATTACAACAAGAAGAAAAAATATCGTTGTTTGCACCTTGATATAAACCGCATTACATTTTTCATATTGCTGAAAAAAATAGTGTGTTTTTCATATTGTTGAAAAACACACTTTATTTTTCAGCACTTTGAAAAAATTCAACCCTTCTCCACCTGATAGTTAATTGGTGTGGATCACATCATTACAAAAGGAGGAAATACATCGTGGTTTGTACCTTTATAAAAACCGCATTGCATTTTTCATATTGCTAAAAAACATAATGTGTTTTTCAACGTGTTGCAAAACACATTTTATTTTTCAACACTTTGAAAAAAATCAACCCTTTTCCACCTGATAATTACTTTATATGGATCACTTCATTACAACAAGGAGGAAAGACATTGTCATTTACACCTTTAGAAAAACTGCATTGCATTTTTCATATTGCTAGAAAAACACAGTGTATTTTTCAACGTGTTGAAAAAAACACTTTTTTTTCAAGCACTTTGAAAAAAATCAACCCTTCTCCACCTGATAATTACTTGATGTGGATCACATCATTACAATAAGGAGGAAATACATCATGGTTTGCACCTTTAGAAAAACCACATTGTGTTTTTTATATTGCTGAAAAACACATTGTGTTTTTCAACGTGACTTTATTTTTCAGCACTTTGTAAAAAAAAATCAACTCTTTTCCACTTGATAATTACTTGATGTGGATCACATCATTACAACAAGGAGGAAATACATCATGGTTTACACCTTTATAAAAACCGCATTGCATTTTTCATATTGTTGAAAACACACTTTATTTGTCAGCACTTTAAAAAAACAACTCTTCTCCACCTGAGAAAATGACCATCAATTCCTCTCTTGACCAAATAATTGTCCTAAACAACATACTATGTAGCTCGAATGATGATGGCTATTTTTCTTTCACCACAGCAATGAACACCTTTCTTGCATGTTGGAAGAGATATCTTTTGGATAGGTTTAACTCATTCCAGATTAATATTAGTTCCATCCTTAGACATAATATGCACGAGCACTTAAGGAAACACAAATCTTGTCGACATGATAATATACTTGATGTGGATTACATCATTAAAATAAGATGGAAAAACATTGTGGTTTGAACCTTGTGGAAAATGGTGTTGCATTTTTCAAATTGCTGAAAATCACAGTGTGTTTTTCAACGTGTTGAAAAACACACTCTATTTTTCAGCACTTTAAAAAACACAATGCTTCTCCACCAGATAATTACTTAATGTTGATTACATGATTGCAATAATACAAAAAATCATCATTACTATGGATTACATCATTACATAAAGGTGAAACAACATCATGGTTTGCAACTTATAGAAACCGATAGTTCATTTTTATAGTGTTGAAAAACACAGTGTGTTTTTCAATGTGCTTAAAAATAAAGTTTTTTTTTCACACTTTGAAAATAGAAATAAAAATTCCACATGATAAATAGTTACTGTGGATTACATCATTCCAACATAATTGCATCAGCTTTCTTTATGTTAACATATTTTCTACTATCCATATATTACATGAGTTGTCCTATGTTGGCTAACACCAACAAGCAACCAACGTTTAAATACTCTCAAAATCATCAAAAATAGGCCCATTGTACATTCCATGTTTATGTATTTTAAATATGTGTAATCTACAATTTCATATATATGAATTTTAAATGTTTACAATTCTAAAATAGGCCCACTCTACATTCCATACATTTACTTTCCACAGCTCAACCTGCTCATTTTGTAAGATACATCTCTCTGCATATCCACTACATCTATAACACAATGCATTAAATATTAGACAAGATATAAAAGGCTTTGTACCTTACATATAATAAAGGAATGTATTGAAATTAAGGACATTCAATACACACCTTGCATGCAGACACTAAATTGTTGAAAGATAAGCGGCGACACATATATATGTTTCATCTACATTTGAACCACCTGCAAAATAAATGATCAATATGTTAGTCTTCACCTCGATAATTAAAATTTCTTACAAATTCACATTCACACCAATAATTCAATGTTTTTACCTATAGGTTCCACTTGTGTGGTTTCTCTCCTCTTTGCATGATTATCGTCAGGAAATTGGAAGCATTCGTAGTCTTCAATGCGATTATTCAAATCTTCTACAATGATTGGCCTCTTAGTCACACTACGGTGATGTTTTTACTCACACTAAACCATGGACACATGCGGGTGGTGGTTGTCTCATTGACATCTCCTTTGAAAGTAACATCTAACATATTTGATGCTTCTAGGTCTCTCCTAAACCTCTAAACACATTCAAAGAATGTTTTTTTTGTTCATTTGTACTCATTCATGTATCCAACACTGACTTCAAGAATTCTTTGGATGTGTGTTCCATAAAATTTGAATCACTTTCTATCATCAACCCACCAGCCCTAACTACTTGAGTGCCATGACGTATAAGACATTATAGAAATTTATTTATTTATACAATAGGTTTTTCAATATAATTGTATAATAGAAAAACAACCTCATACCATCCATGCATGTCACCCATCATTCGGTGGACAGGGAATATTTTGGCTACAACACCCATTCGTAACATTTGATTGAGAATACACATTGTCACCTACACATGAATACACATTGTCACCTAATCATAAATATGCGTGATGAACATTATCATTGGCATCAATTAATTGATTAAAGACATTTACAACTAACCATCAACTGTCAGTGGGTGTTGAGGTGGTGAGGAGGGGCCATCCCATAACATGTCTTCATTTACTTGTGTTTGTCTCCACATAGGTACTGGTTCATGCACGAGAAAGGAAAACAATTTCAACACGATGCTTATTTCGTTACGACTTATGCTTAACAATCTATATCACTACTTTCCACATATGATGACATTGAATTACCTTCCACTTTTGGTGCTAGATATGGCGATGAGGGGCCATCCCGGAATGGGTATTCATTTACCGTGGTTGTTTCCACATAAGTATTGGTTCCTGCACGTGAATGGAAAACAATTTCAACAAGATGCTTATTTCATTATGACTTATGCTTAGCAATCTACATCGGTAACATATGATGACATTGAATTACCTACCACTTCTAGTGCTTGATATGATGACATCAACACATATCGCTTGTGAATTTCCAACACCTTCAACACATGCTTACATATGTTTCCTCTGATAGCCCAAGCACATTCACATATGTCTAAGGCTCTACATTGCCTTACCAAATACCATGTGCTTTTAGTTGTTTGGCTCCTCACCCATAATTGATTGTAATCAAGCATAATAACAAGACAATCTATAATAGGAATACTCTTTTCTCTCTCAACCACTTTCATAGTTGTCTTTAATTTTTGAAATTGGTCAAGAACCCAGGATTGTTGCAACTTCCTCTTGTGTTTGTAAAATGGCTCCACCTTGTACACAAGTGTGTAGAAAAAATAGTCCATCCAGTGTGTGCATTTTTTTAATCTATCACACAAGTAGTTAGTCTTCAGAAAGCAATGGTAGGACTTGATGGATGCATTTGTTTCTGATTTGCATGGGATAAGTTTCTAAAATTTGTTGCCCACATAGCTATCAAGTGACACGAATTGAATATCAGTGACACTATAACCCACGTTTAATTATTTGAGATGAAAATTAATAAGGAAACACATGAAGGCTCATACTCACCAATATGTTCTTCATTCTTGCACCATGTCTTCCTGAAGTATTCGAGGAATTGAGTTTCCTCTTTGAATTCATTAAAAATGTCTTGAATGATTCGAAAGGTGTGCTCACCATGCATCCGGAACCATACATGATGGTACCTAGTCTCTCAAAATTTTCACCTTGACTCCTTGCTATAACACATGTGCACATTTTTCAACCATGCCCTGCACACATGCCATATGCATAGCAATACACAACAACCAAAAACACACTTAATAGCATGGAGTTTAGCCGACATCATCCATAATGAATGTATTTATCTTCCAATCGGGACGAAGAATTTTTCCCCATTTCTGGACTTCTTCCAACCACTCGTAAATGTCTTCAATTTTATTCCTCGATGCAATGGCCCATGTTACGGGTTCCCCAACCTCTTTCTCATAAAAAAAAGCAAGGTGTATAATTGGTACTACAAGGAACATGACATCAAGAGTTAACATGGGGTCTAATATAACATAAAGGGAACATTATTAATGATACATAAATCACACATCATTTCAAAATTAATTCTAATTACTTACGCCATATTTTTTCATAGCAAATGTCGAATCCATGGAGATTATGGAATTGTGTGAATGTTGAACCATTCTCTCACACATCCACGGTGTTTGTAACCCCATAATGAATGGAACGGTGGTTCCATTTGGGTGTTGATAGTAGAAAAAAATGTCTCTTTCCTCTGCATGCCATAAGTTCACACTCATAACATCATCAATATGCTTTTGAGACCTTCTGGAGTGAACCATTTTCCATGCATCCACCACATCCTTTCTTATCAAGTATTGGTCCTTCTTGCTCATTATACCTACATTGGATGGATCCTATATATATTTTTCATACATCATTTCCATGGTGACACCCATCAATAAAAGACTCTCGATATAAGATTTGTATTCATTTGATAAGTACAGGCCAACAGTGTCACAGGAACGTTAATGGTATTTTCGTTCTTACCATGATAACACTCACCATTTACATCACAATGGAATGAATTTTTGTATAATATTATCACCATTTTCGGTCTCCCATAAAAACCTTCACATTGAAATGACATTGGAAACCCCTTTTAATTTGACACCTATTCACTTTTTCACCTATTGCCGGCTTATTTCTATTGTTGTCTGGACCATATGAACACAAGTAGAATTAAAAATGGTATCATCAAATGCTATACATATGTTTACGAAAAGAACACACAAAAAAAGAATTGTTAGAAAAGGTCTGAATGTAGTATATGACTTCGTTGTATGAGGTTTATGGTTTGCTATATTTTTTAACTTGTGATTTGTGTGGGCGAATATAGTCTCAAAAATTTCATTAGAACCTTCCCCTTTACAAATGCCTCTAGTCTTGCGAGTGGTATGGTGACACAAATGTCGATGTTCACTCATCCCCGATTGGTGTCCATTCTAGGTCTTCATATGAAAACTGACTCTTTTCCTCTATTACCTCTTGGACATGAAGATCAATCATGCTCTACCATTTGGGTCTCCTTCCCATCCTAAAAATTATTACATGCAGTTTTGCATCATTAATGAATCAATTATTTCATACTTTCCAAAATAAATTTTGAGTTGTGATTGATCATCATCAACATGAATACCATCTTAAAACATTGGAAGCATTTGAATTTTTGGCTAATTCAAAAGCCACCTGTATAAAAGACAGTATTGAAATGCAAGGAAAACAACAATTTATAGGACTACCTACTACTTCCAGTGCATAAGCATATCACAATATGGTCATCTATAATGTGACAAAGAATGCGACATAATAAATTTAATTTGACAAAGATCTGTTACAAAATTAATATTATTTTAATTACATTTTTTCAATGTTGAGAGAAACTTCCCCAAAAAAATTTATAACTAAACTTATAAATTTACTATTAGAACCATCTTTATATTATATTATAGAAAAAATAATACAAAGTGTTACATAGTAAGGGGGCGGCCGACATTGGTCACAACCTCAAAAAAGGAATGAACGAACAAATGCCACGCAAGAAGACAAAAACAAGCCACGAGGGCAATCAAAAACATGCCACAGGGATACAAACAATGGCCAATAGGTGAGAACAAGGCACCAAAAAACTATATCATAGTAGAACTAGGAAAAAGGAGCTACAACACTTGGAGGAGGAGGCAGATCATCCCACGGCGGAAATATGTCGAGAGAGCGCGACTCGTCCACAGGAGGGTTGAGCAGCCAACCATCCTGGTCAGAAATTTGAACACTAAATGGCTCCATGATTCCCCATCCTAGGGGTGGCGAGCCACCAAACTGAGAAGCCCTACCGAGTGGAGAGCCCTAGTTGGAAGAGCTAGCCATCACCTTGCCACGAGCCGACAGGATCCAGCCAGGTCCAAAAGAAGATGGTCCTGGGTGAACCAGCGACGGAGATGGTTGGGTGCTTTTGGAGTGACTGCAAGATCATCCACGACATCTGGGAGGTGGTTGAGGTAGCGGGGGATGCCGATTATCATCTAGCGGAACACGGCTCATGGTGTGCTTTGCCCCAGTGATCGAGCAAACTGTTGGAGATGAGAAAACTCTAGCACTACCTTCTACGCTTGAGCCTGGATCTGCATGCAAACAAAATATAATATTGCCACCTTCTTGTTAATGGTTATCTCTGCAGAAATATTACAATGCTGAAATATGGTAGTATTTCTAGCTTTCTAGAGCTGAACAAGAATAACATAATGAAAAAGATGCCAAATGGAAGCAATACATGAAGGTCAATTAGCATAATCACCAAAAAAAACTTTCCAATAAAAAAACTCATGATCGAAAGGGAAAAAAAGAGAGTGAATCCAATGCCAAACATGTGGGCATGTAGGAAGAACCAAAAACATGTTTGAAGGACTCAGGGTGACCACAATAGCTACAAATAGGGTTAGGAATGCCAATATGACTTAATCTTTCCCCTAAAGGAAGACCTTGATAAATCAAGACACCAGAGAAAAAAATTGAGCTTCGGATCAAAGAGAGGATTCCAGGCCCATTGAGACACTTGAGCCAGGTTCTAGGAGAGGATTACAAGGACCATATAGAGTTAAGATTAGTTAAGGTAGGTAAGATAGGAGATAAAAGAGAGTAGATGAATCCCAAATTATAGTGTAACAAGGGAATATCCACATTCCATCGTCAGTATTTCCACCAAGCCCAAGGAGGGTGGAGACCTAGTTTATGCAACATAAGGTCTGGCATAAAAGATTGAATGGCCAAGATTGAAGTCAGGTCAGAATTGGCAAGGTGATACTTTTTTTTCATCACCATCCAAGGGAGCCAATCCCAAAAAAACCAGATTTTGAATAGTGGAGATGCCTTGACGAGCCAATCTTATTGCTTTAATGTTGGGCCTTTCCACCAGCGGGAGATCATCTGGAGAGAAGATAGGTGACCACCAGATATTATGCACATTGAAAGAGAGACCTATTCTGAAGCCATCACCGACCCACCACATTAGAGGCTTAACCATCTCAAAGGCCTTCCAAATGCTTTTAACCACAAAGGTTTCGGTATTTTAACTAGAACTCTATTAATTAGAATAGTATGAAACTCAATGTTTTCCAACATTTTTTACCATATGGCGCTCCTAAAGAAATACAATTCCATAATTTTTTTGCTAAGCTTGGTTTCCCTGGATATAACTAACAACCCATTTAGCACATAGAGAAATACTCTTCCTGTAAACATCAACAATGCCCATACCACCCTGATCACAGGGAAGAAAGCAAACCTCCCAAAAACTCTATGAAATCCACCCTACTTATAGCTAGACCAAAGAAAATCCCATAAGAGTTTAGCCATCTTATCAAAAGAATCCCGTGATGGACACCAACACGTTACATAATAAACTTGGGTAACAACAATAATTTTAGTGCAAACCTTGAACTTCCCGACCAAAGACAATGGATGAGAGACCCATTTCTACACTTTCTACTCAACCCAGTCAACCACAAATTGCCACAAAGTGGAGGATTCACTATCAAACACAAAAGGAATTCCCAGAAAGTGGAAACGTTCTCCTCATTAAATCCATTGCCAAGGATAGGTTGCCAACCATTCAGGCATATTCCATGGACTTTGGCGAAAACCCAATGACTTGGAAAACTAAACCTTGGAGCCAGACAATTTACAAAATATATCCAAGCAAGATAACGCTTCCTGCATATTTTACTCCAATTCAGCCAGCGTGAGGAAATAATCATCTACAAAGTGGCCATTGATGAGTTGGGTTTGATGATCAGGAAGATAGATGCCTCTTAATCGACCTTACGACTCTATTGGAGAGAAGGTAACCGAAAGCATCAACATCAATAACAAAGAGAGTAGGAGCCAATTGGTGTATGTTAATGATGAAACAGAAGAGGCATCAACAAAAAGAGTGTGAACCGTATTAAGGAAGAATTCCCAAAACCTAACGCTTTAAGCATGGAAAGAATAAAAGACCACTCAATACGATCATATGATTTCTCAAAATCAATTTTGAGAAAAACCACCTTCTAAGAGAGGAGCGAGTCCATTCCAAACCTTCCCAGATCATAATAAGATTATCCAAGATGAAATGGCCTTTGAAAAAACCAGATTGTTCATGTCGAACAATTTTAGGAAGCAAGAAATCCATACGAAGAGCCAAAGCCTTAGCAAGAATTTTGTAAGAAACATTAAGGAGTGTGATGGGCCGCTAGTTGGTTATAAGCTCTGGGTTGCCAAACTTGGGAATAAACTTGATATTACCTTTATTGATGTATTTCCCAAGAGATTGCGATCACAAGGCTTCTGATAGACCTACAATAAATCCGGCCCAACAAGATGCCATGTTGCCTTGTAAAACTCACACAGGAAACCATCCAACCCTAGTGATTTGTCATTCGTAAGACAGAGAAGGGCATTATAAAGCTCTTCTAGAGAAAGAGATGCATCACAATGCTTCGAACCCGGCTAAGCTTACGAGGAACCACGTCAATGAATTGTTACAATGTCGTACAACTCTCAACAGATGGTTCCTGGGCTTGAAAAACTAGGGTATAATGATCCACAAAAGTAGAAGAAATCTCACGTAGGGAAGTGTCACGAGAGTGAGCCAACTGAATAGCTTTGATTTGTTCCTTGACATTCCTAGCCCTTGAGAATTTGGAAGAAACTTTTGGAGGCCCTGTTACCAGTCTTTAACCAGTGTAACCGAGCCTAAATTTGAACACCTTTGGTTGTGTTGTTCAATCACCTTGAGTTGGTGTCTAAGTTGAGAAACTCAGACCTGAATAGCGGTGTCAAATTCCTGGGACTTGAGCAATCGATTAGTGTGTTGTAACTCCTATTAGAGAGCCTCGTCGGCATGTTTCGACCCTAGCCACCTATTTTCCAAAGTGGCGAAGGAACTTGGTTGTACGTTGAATCGCATCATTCCACCATGAAATTCGATTAATTGTGTGATTTTCTCGGAATACCTCACGGGTGTTTTGAGCAACTTGAATTCTTAAGTGGTATCTATATCTATGAGGGTGTCTCCGGCGATACATTTGTGGAACTAAAGGATCGCACCCGAATATTTGTTCTCTTTCAAATCCCTCTACAGTCATGCGGATGTTTTCTAGGATAACCTGTAGTTTGGCTGATTTGACCAGAATGTGTGTGCTTGGTCGTCTTCTACGTTTAACCCTCTCAACTGTGACCTGATCTGTTGGAAGTCTGTTGTTGTTTGGAAGACTTGTATCCTAAGGTTTTGGTCAATGTCAGTTACCGCTACTACGATATTGGGTTGGGGCACAATTGGCTCGAAAATGTATTCCCTGGGCTCCTAGGTCCCGTAATTGTCATGCTGAAAGCGATAATGAAACAAACTATATTAAAGTAAAATCTAAGTACACTCCTAGCATATATAATTTCTTTTTGTATTTTACGGCAATTTATAAGAAAGCGCATATGTAAAAATATTTAGAATTGACAACTAAACTAACAACGTAAAACAAACAAAATAGCGAGTGTAGCTATTTATGCATGTAACGATTTCGTATATCTATTCTAAACAACGAAATAACTAATCTATCTGCAAGATTCTCGATCCTACCTCAGAAGTGAGGAATGAATCATAGTTTCTCAGAAACTATCAATCCCCACAACCTCCCTGGCAATATCGAGAATGGAAATAACTGAAATAAAGTGATTAACTACTTTATTTGATAAGTTCTAACTAAAACTTTGAAAGATGGAACCTGGATTTCGCAGAACAGTGGCGAATCCGACGGTGTGTGTGTTCTTGTCCCCTCAGTATGATCTCTTCGTTCTTTGTGCTCACGTGAATCCAGAAAAGTGTGGAATGCTTGCATCAACAGGAATAGATATTTGGATCAATGGACCGGCCTTGAGAATGCGACATGAGAATAGAATGTGGATAGGAGAGGGATAGCGCAAGAGTCTGAGCTTGGCCTATGAAGTTCTGGCGGGGTCTCTGCGAATCATGCAACAAAAGCGTCCGAACACTGAAATTAGTACTCGTATGAAGAGCAAAACCTGCAACTTTAATGGCTTCCTAGACTATTCTACTCCCAAACAAAAATCTTGTTTGCACAAGTTGGATCTGTGGCTTACCAACAGCAACACAAAGCTTAAAACAAACCTGCAGCAAACTATGCTACCAATCCTAAGCAAACTAAAGGGACACAACACTGAAAACATGAAAGTTGGAGTGAAAATGGTGGCCCAAATAATGTTTGCACTTGCACAAGTTGGATATGTGGCTTACCAGCTGCAACACAATACTAACCAAAGCACTCAATGAGAAAACTAAGAATCCTAAGCAAAGGAAAACTAAATCTGCTGTAACAAGAAATTCAAAAGCAAACTTTGGAGCAAAATTCAGAGGCCAATTCAGAGCCATTTGCATGTGCACAAACCATGCATTTATAGGAATCCAAACATCCAAAAATCAAATCCAAACTGAACTCCTAAACATTAAACAAAAGAAAAACACTATTCCAGGGGACCAAAAACATTAATGCATGCTTAAGTCGGCAAGAAAAGCTGGTGAGTCGTGATATTTCACGCGGGTCGCGTCAAAAGAGCGTTCTGGAAAACGCGCACAGGACCGCCGCCCTGCTCAGGGCGGCGGTCACGAGACCGCCGCCCTTCAGGCGGCGGTTTCGTCACTGAAGACCAAAAAGCCAAGAAAAGAGGGAAAAATAGGGAAAATAAAGCACGCGGGGGCTAAGCGGGGCATGCGGGATGTTAACGCATATCTGTAAAGCTTCTCTGGATCCCGAACACCTTGCGAAGGGACTGTATCATCATTGGGGCACTTATTACATCGTTCCGTAGTACAGTACCTTACAATTTTGGGTACGTACATATTGCCCCCTCGGAGAAGCGTTTTAGCCATGAAGAGGCGTAAAACGGTGGGTCCGAGTATGGCCGTCTCGAAATGGGAAGTTAGAAGTTATACCTTACGCGTCCGTGTGTCGAAATGACGCCATCCAAAATTCCCGCCACTGCAAATGAAAAGAGAACTCAAGCGCAGATAGATACAATAATTTGGAAAATAAACGCTAAAACAATAGGGGAAGAGGACGTACCATTAGTGCGAGGATAGAAACTTACCTCCGTCAACGCTCCGAACCTGCGAAAAAGTCATTTTAAAACGAAATAGAACAATATATATATGAAAGTGGGCCCATTTTACTATTCATTTGCGCGAGTCGATTTGGTAGATTTTGAGCTCACGGGACCCACGTGCGGTTTCTCACGCGAGTAGAAGTCAAAACGTCCGCGATGAGATAGAGATCATGCCTCCACGTGCGGAGCGCCACCCCGCGAGATCACGGGTTGGTTTTCTTTAATTTTGTGTTTTTTCCCTTCGATTTGAAATGTTAAATTCTTTGCAATGGGGGTTATTTTCGAAAATGTTTGGTTTAAAGGGTCCATCTAGGGGGGGCGCCTACTGGGTAGGCCCCATTTTTGATTAAAATAGTCATTTTTTACATTTTTTGGGCTTTTTAAGCCCAAAAACCCGCGCGGGTTTTCGGACATGATCGCCACCACAGACGGGCGGCGGTTACACGACCGCCTCCCTGTACAGGGCGGCGGTCACGAGACCGCCGTCTTTAAGGCGGCGGTTACAAAACCGCCCCCCTGCTCAGGGCGGCGGTTCTGAACAGAATGCAAAAGAACCTATTTTGAAAGCTTGTACTTGTATTTTTAGCATTTGTACGTGTTTTTATGCTTCTCTTGATATTGTTTAGATACTAACTTACTCTTCCTTGTGTGTTTTTGGGTGTATGCAGGCAAAAGAGGAGTACATTAGATGGAGCCAGGAGAGAGAGTGTGGCCCAGGCTGCCGGGGTATTGGATGCCCTCTCGGCGAGATGAGGAGGACACATTGCGAGGGGGCATGTGCGTATATCGCGTGTGCCCCACGTTGCTCCATCCAGTCACATTCTTTGTGACCTATTTTCATATTGGGACGCAGATCGGAACACCTTCCGACTGCCAGGGGTCCGTGGTGAGTGGACCATCACTTTGGAGGATGTTTACCGCATCCTGGGGGTCCCGATCATCGGGAGGAGACTTAAACTGGAGACAGCTGGTTCCAGGGCACAGATAGCTCAGTGGGCTGGTTATATGGGGATGCAGCCATTTCTACGGGGCCGAAGAAGGGAGTGCGAGTCAGATCCATTCCTTCTTTGCCCATCCCTATCTTTCGACAGGCTATTATGGGATCCTTGCCTCGAGACTCATCGGGGACAAGGAGGGGACACCTTATTATCTTTGTTGGGGCCCCATCATTACACAGATAGAGGGACATGGCCGGAAATACGCCTGGGGCACGAACATTTTGGGGACCACCTACCATGACTTATACAAGGTGGTCGATTGCAGGGACAGTCCTTGAGCCACCCCACTCTAGTCATGAGTTGGGTGTATGAGCGCTTCATTCCGTATGGCAGAGGCGTGGAGGTGGCAGATCCCGGGGCGGTGAGGGCAGCCCGATGGTCAGGTATGTCAGTGCTCAGAGCACCTCACCAGCCAGTAGCCACCCTTACCACGGCAGACATGGAGGCTACACCGTACCAGCTTATGGCCGGTATATGGGGAGAGGAGACCACGACATTGGTCTCCTGCTCCATCACAGGGCAGCTTATCGATCGTGTGGGACGGGTAGAGGTACATCCCTTCAGCAGGGTTCCTCAGCAGTTTGGCCTCCCATACGCGGCTATGCTTCCTCCAGTAGCACCTGTTTATAGATCAGTCCGAGAGGCTAGAGGGGGGCCTAGAGGCCGTGGTTGGACAGTGGTTACCCCTGGCATTCCTATTACTGCCGCCAGGGGGATAGTTCGGGCCGAGAGGAGAGGCTGGTGCGCCTCGGGCACCATTACTTGTTGCTGCGAGTCCTGCTCATAGCGTGGCGACCCCATAGATATTGACTCCGATTAGAGGAGCACACGAGAGGAGGTCGGAGGAGCGACGGACGCGAGTGATCTGAGTGGCATGATACTCGGGGATTCGTGCGGGCGAGAGAGGGAGGAGAGTGCAGAGAGAGAGACCGTGGCTTCTGAGGAGCCACTCTCCCGAGGCCATGGTGGAGATGATGAGTCCGTTGCGGGGCGCCATGTTGCCCCTACCACAGGAGCAGCCCCTCAGTCAGCAGCGGCATCAGCAGCAGGTGCTGGCCCTGGCGACCCATCTTGGAGGCCTGGCGATCCGAGTAAGTTATCCTCTCCTCCTTTCAATGCTTGTTTGTTTTAGGATTTGTTTTTGAATGTTAACTCTCCTTATATTTGTATTGTGTACACTTTAACCTCTTGCACAGTTCTAATTCGTTTTCTTTCTTTGCTTTGAGAGGCTGTTGATGAGTGGCGGGATCTAATCCAAGTAGGGTTTGCGTCGATTCTCTGATGATCCCTATGGATAAGACCCGTGCGGAGTTATCTGTGGTGGATGCCGGGAGCCCTCGGCGGCCGGCGAGCTGCTTTGGCGTCTTCGCTCCCGTTTGGCATGTGGCCAAGATGGTGTCGACTCTCCGTCTGAGTTGGCGAGGCTATAGGACAGCCGCGTCTTATGAGGAGCCGCTCTCATGGCGAGACTACGGCTGCCCCTAGGGACCCCAGAGCCCTCCGTCCATTCGAGCGCCGGCGTAGCCGAGTCTGGCGAGGCGCACACCTTGGCGGGATCGCGCGGGGTTGAAGGCCACTTGGCTTCTGTATTTGTATTTAGATTCTTTTGTGTATTACGGGCTCTTTGAGCGTTTTGACCATGCCTAGTGCATGATGGCATTATATATAAACTTTGATTATTTATATATATGCGTCGGTTTTGGATCAAAACTTGTCATTTGTATTCTACTTTCTTTATTTCAAGCTGCTTCGTGTATACTTATGATGTATGTATTATATGCTTTCTAGAATGTATGCGATGGAAAATAGAGATGATGCAAATGTTTGCTTTCTTTTTGTGTTTCATGATCTTTGATACATGATTTTGTAGATATATTGTGATCTTAAATCTTAGTTTTACGTGAGCAATTTGGATACCTCATAATTTGTTTTGGCAAAGTGATGAAATTAATCGGTATGATGAATAGATTAACTTGCCCCACTCCTAACTCCACGCAACTAGTAAGATGCGAGGGCTCATCACCAAGAGCGAGCGAAGGGCGCAAGTTATGGAATATGGTGAAGTGATAGTGGTGAAAGGCAGAGACGAAGCTTTGGTGGAACCAAATGAAAACTACAAGCTTTATTCTACGAATGACTTCATAGTTTTGGATGCTGACTTGCTTTGCGGTTTATCCAGACTTAGACCCGTAGATGGCCACATAGTAGACAAAATCAGGTTTTTAGGATTTTTAACTCTCTTGGAATTTTGAACATCGATTCATTCGTTATTGACTCAAAGTTTGAATTGATTGTTTATGTCCTTTTAACATTTACTTTGTTTAGAGGACCCCTACACTTTGCCCCATGCTACTGTAAGAAACATGGGTTTATCACCATGGGCAAGGCATGGCGAGTAAGGGCATTTCCATCCTTTCCCAACCCTACGTCACTAGTAAGAGACCTTGAAGCTCATCACCGAAGGTTGGTGGGGCAAGGAAATGTGTAAAAATAAAATTTTCTGTTTAATCACTTCTTGACTTGTCTATTTGAGTAAAATGTCAGTATATGCTTATTTCCAAAGAGATATGTATGTGGGATAGATGTGACACCATGAAGCTTCTAGAACAGACCATAGGCAAGACACCTATCCTAAGAAGAAACCAAAGTGAGAACAAACTTGCAGAGCTTGGTATGGTTACCATTAGGACTTCGTCATGTCTGATTTTATTAGATAAAAGATTCCAGGATGATTGGTGATATCGAAGACGGAGAAGTATGATTAAAGAACTTCATGCCAGAAACATCACGAGTTTGTAATAAATTGCTTTGAGAATAGATTCCTTGATCACAATGTGTGTAAGAACAAGTGGACAAAATGATCCTAATTTATATGAAAATGCGATGTAGATAGTTATATAGGCAGCGTTTGCTGCTTATGCGTAGAAACGTTTGAGGTGGAGGGAATTGACTGTTTCGCCAAACTCCTCACCTTCTAGCGTGCATAAGAGATAAGCGCCATTCCCGTAGTCTTTCATGACTCGGTATGGGCCCAACCATTTGGGCCGGAATTTCCTTCCTTCGCCGGTCTTCTTGTCGATCCGGCTGTCTAACCTCAGAACTAGGTCACCTTCGTATATGTCACGTTCATAGACTTTTTTGTTATACTGCCGGCACATCCGGTCGGCATAGACTCTATGTCGTTGTTCAGCATCTAACCTAGTTTCATCCAGGCTTTCTAATTGAGAAAGACGTGCTTCTCTGTAAGCGTCCTCATCTAAAATCCCTTGTAGTGAAATGCGGAGACTGGGGATTTCAACTTCAAGTGGGAGAACTGCTTCTGACCCAAATACCAATGAGAAAGGAGTTGCTCCTGTTGGCGTTCTTATCGAGGTTCGGTGGGCCCACAAGGCCGGATATAACTTTAGATGCCAATCCCGTTTGTTTTCTTTTACCGTTTTAAGGAGAATGGCTTTCAGACGTTTTGTTTGTTGCTTGCTTTGCCCATTGGCTTGGGGATAATATAAGGAAGCCGTATGATGGCTTATTTTGAACTTACTGCATAGCTCACGAACTTCTTCGTTTTTGAAAGAAGTTCCATTATCTGAGATAATGATTTGTGGGATACCGTACCTGCAAATGATTTGGTTCAAAATGAACTTAGCGATTACGGAACCGGGTACAGTTGTAAGAGGCATAGCCTCTACCCATTTAGTGAAATATTCAGTGGCCGTGATTATAAAATTGTGGCCATCGTGGACGAGGAGAGAATTTCCCTATCAAGTCCGGGCCCCATGTAGAAAAGGGCCACGGAGTAGCGATCGGTTCTGAAAGCTTGTGCGGCATGTGGATCTCATGAGAGAACTCCGACATTTATGACACTGCGTCAAAATCTATTGTGTCATGTTCTACAGAGTGGGCGAAATAGCCCATTCGATGTATTTTTGAGCGGTGGCATGGCCACCAAGTGACCTCCACATATACCGCTATGGGATTCATGGAGAATCCTCTTGGACTCTTACGTGTCAACACACCTTAAGAGCATTCCATCGAATGCTTTCCGATAGAAACACACTGCTCTATAATGGCGTATTTAGCTACGATAATGCGTAACCGCATTCTTTGTTGAGGTGTAGCTCATACAGGTACTGTGGTCCATGATATAACTAATGATATCGGCGTACCAGGGCACTCGGATATATAGCGGTCGGGTTTCGGCGTAGTATACGCATTCATCTGGAAAGTCTAAGTCTACTAAGTCACCTCCGTCTAGCGGGTTATCGGCTAACCAATCTGTGATGATTTGCCCTTTAAGCTGACTTTTGGTTTACAAAAGTTAATTGAACTCTCCCATTAAGGTTATAAAACGTCCGACTTTTTGGACAAGGACCCTTGTGTGAAAAAAGTCCGTAAATGGTCCGTCTTTACTATGACCCTTGTCTCTTGATTTAGCATGTAGTGTCTTGGGCGTTTAGTAGCAAAGACTATGGCAGACATTCTCGCTCTGCTTGTGTATAGCGCGTTTCGTAGTCGAGCAATGTTCGGCTAATGAAATAAATCGCACGCTCTCTTTTGTCATCGTCTTCTTGGGCTAGCATGCAAGCTAACGAAACATCGGTAGCAGTGAGTACAAAATTAAAGGGCGATCTAGCTTTGGTGGCATTAGCGTGGCGGTGATAGCGAGAAAACGCTGCATTGCATCAAAGCTTCATTGCGATCTTCGATCCAATCAATGCTATAGTCCTTCTTGAGTAAATTGTTGATTGGATGAACGGCGAAGCTTAGATCTGGGATAAATCTCCGGATTGCACCCAACTTTCCGAGAAATGATCTGATTCCAGATTCATTCGAGGGTGGGACCATTTCGAGGACAGCCCGAATTTTGGCTGGATCAACATCGATCCCTCGTGACGATATGATGTAACCTAGGAGCTTTCCTCCTGTTACACCGAAGACGCATTTCTCTGGGTTTAGGGTAACTCCATATTCTATTAGGCGTGAAAGGATGATGCGGAGTACTTCAGGATGGTCACAACGCTTCTTGGCCTTAGCCAACAAGTCATCTACGTAGGATTCCACGATTTTATGGATTAAATCGTGAAATATGTATGTCATGGCCCGCTGGTATGTAGCACCGGCGTTCTTGAGACCGAATGGCATAACAGCGTAGCAATAGGTTCCCCAAGGAGTTATAAACGTGGTTTTAGCTTGATCTTGCTCGGATATTTTGATTTGATTGTATCCCGAGAATCCATCCATGAGAGACAAGAGTTCAAAACCTGCTGTTGCATCAACAATAACGTCTATGGATGGTAATGGGAAGTCATCCTTAGGGCAAAGCTTTGTTGATATCTCGAAAATCTATGCAGATGCGTATCTTTCCATTCTTCTTGAGAACGGGAACGATGTTGGATACCCATTGGGAGTAGTCAACTGGCTTGATGAATCCTACCTGAAGGAGTTTTATTACCTCCTCTTTTACCATGAGGGCTACTTTGGGCTTCATGGGTCTTGATTTTTGTTTAATTGGCTTTGCATCGATCTAGTGACGAGGTTGTGTACTTTATGATGTGGGGTGCGACTCTGTCATCTCTTTGTAATTAAATGCAAATGCCTTTTGATGTTCTTTGAGAACACAGTATGTATTTCCACTTCCTCTGGGGTTAACGAAGAACCTAATTTTAGAATTCTTGGTTCATCTTCCGTTCCGATATTGAACATCGATTGTTTCTTGATTAAAGAGGCATTACCCTCTTCGAACTCGGGTGGTGCGGAGGTAGATCTATATCATCCCCGTTTTCCACCACGTATATATTAGGTTCTTTTTGTGAGGGAAGATTCATTACGGGATTTCCGAAGTAGGAAGATGAATGCGGGATCAGAGATAAATCTAGCGTGTGATAGGAGAGATGTAGTCTTTGAAGGCATTTAAGTAATCCAAAGTAGCCGCATCATTTCCAACATGGTCTAGGACGGTAGATTCACTTCCGTTTGAAAGAGGATCCATCATTGTTTTTATTAATGGTTCGTTACGAATGGATACCGTGAAATGAGTATCTTCTAGCTCATTGCTTGGAGTGAAGCGTGATGCTTGAGATTCTTTATTGAATCGGCGAGAAGATTCTTCTCTCGCGGGATTGCTTGAATGGATATGAAGTTGAACGCCTTGCTTAAATCTAATACAGCGTTTTTGTAAAGTTGCAAGTGTTCGGCTTTAGTTTCATATACCTCTGAAACTTGGTTTGCCACTAATTGCGAGTCTCCTAAAACTCTGATATTATCAATACCAATTCTTTTGGCTAAGGTAAGGCCAGGAGGAGGGCTTCGTACTCGGGCGCCGTTGTTTGTACATTCAAAGTTTAATTTAAAAGAGAATGGGAGGACCTTCTCTTGGGCGAGGTAAGAATTATACCTTTGCTCCATAACGGCATTTAGCTCCATCAAAATGGAGAGTCCAATACTTAGTCGGGAGTATGGATGTAGGTGTATCTGCTTTGTGTTTACACACTCTACTTCTACCATACAGAGATCTTCTGCTGGCAAGGAACCAACACCTAGGGAAAATCTGATACCTACTGAATCGAATGGTAAGAACATTGGTGAATCTTGTTCTATCAGCTCAACGATCTTTGCAGTAGTCCCTAATGATACTATTTCTTTAGTTTTACCTTTAGGGGTTGGAATTGTTTTGGCTATGTTGGTAGTTTCAAGATCCGTCGTAGGTATCAACTTTTCCTCTGGCTTTGGGTCAGAGGGTTTGTTAAGTTGGTTTGTTGGAAGTTCGAATTCTGAGTGTATACCTGGTCTTTTCTTTAAATCAGCTAGGTGTACGTCAAACGGCTTTGGATCACCTTTGGCTACAAATACCTTTCCCAGATGCAGGAATCTTACTTCTTGAAATAGCGTGGAAGGGATTGCCTTCATTCGATGTATCCAGGGCCGGCCGAGGATCATATTATAGTTAGTTTCCCGATCTATAATATAAAACTCAGTCAGGATTGTTTTAGGTCCTAAGGTGACCGGTAGTATTATAGTTCCTATCGATGTGGCTTTAAGGCTATCGTAGCCTCTCAAGGTATTTCGTGTAGTAGAACAGTTTGTTTCTCCATATCCCAATTTTTGGAGAAAAGAGAAAGGGACTATGTTAACTGCAGCCCCGTCATCAACCATTGCCCGTTTTACATAGTTATTATAAACTTGTACTTGCAAGTGTAGGGCTGGATCGCCTCGGCGTGCGATCTCAGCATCTGTAGGCATTTTACTTATTTCGAATATGAATTCAACATCCCTATCCGCCTGTCCTGGTGGATAAACATCAAAGTCTATATGATTTACTTGCGCTTCCGGTGGTGGAGTGATACTAACTAAATGACCCAAACCTAACGCCTCTAAAAGAGCAGCCACAGCGGGGAATTCTTTAGTAAATCAAGGAATGAAATATGCGAGAAGGTTTTTGTTAGATCATTAATTAGATCGTAAGCACCCATAGGTTTTGCTACGGTTTCTTTGGATGTTATCTCTGTTTCTTACGCGGTGGGCTTGGACTTGGTTGAGAGAAATACTCTCGTGTTCATAATTGCTTGAACGGGTAATTCGGAGTCTAACTCTACTAATCCAACTACCTTAGGTCGTGGTTGACTTCCTAGTTGTGGCGCGACTAACAGTTTAGCGAAGTCAAAGCCTCGTGATCGTTGTTTCTGTTATTGCACCTTTGTTTGTTCCAGCTGGTTTCAACCTATCGTTATCATGATTTGGGAGTGGATCATTAAAGATCTTGAGAGGGGCATTCTGAGGGGAAACTGCCCCTGCGAAGGTATTTGCCGTTGGTGACGTAGGATCTGTTAAGAACATATCCATAAAGAATTGTTTTTGCTCATTTGGCAAGCGTTGCATGAATTTGTTGTAATCACGACACGTTCTAGTGTCATGCCCTTGAATTTTATGGAAACCACAATAAGAATTGGGGTTGTAATTCCCGTTTTGTTGGTTTGGTGTGTATTGTGGCCTAAAATTCCGATCAAACTGTTGCCTATTAGGACCAAAGTTTTGTTTCTGGTTTTGACTTTGGTTTTGATAACCAAAGGAGTTTTGGCTTGATCCTTGCATGGGATTTCGCCGTTGTTGTTGTTGTGGATTATTAAAATCCACCGTATTGATCGTCGGGGTAAAATTGTTGTTTCTTTGGTTGTTTGTTTGTGACGGAGTATTAATGACATTTACCCTCTTGGGCTGGTCAGTTACCCCATCTGTTGTTACCCCACGATTTTTATTAAGGATTTTGGGTCCTTGATTGACGCTTGTGGTGGTTGTAGTATTTTGAGTAGAGGTGATTAACCTCCCGTTTGCTCCATACGTCTTACGGCCACTATCTATTGCTGCTTGATCAATTCGCAGAGCGCTCTCAAGTACCTCGTCATAAGTCCTTAGTGGGAACTTCTGGACTTCTTCCTTCACTTCTTTGCTAAGAGAATGAAGGAATAAATCGCATAGCTCCATCTGATCCATGTTTGGAGCGCTTGCCGAGGAATAAAGGACTGTGCGCCACCTTTGGATGAAATGGGCGACAGACTCGTTATGTTCTTGCTTGATGTGCAAGAACTCCCTGATTCCTGTCCTTAATAATTTGTTCATGTCGAAGGCCTTGATGAACTCAGACACAAGTTGTTTGAATGAATGTATGGAAGCTTCAGGTATTCTATAATACCAATCGAGAGCGATGCCTTCCAAGGTTTTGGGAAATATTTTAGCAACAACCCCGTCCCAAGGGAGTAATTCTCGTATGGCTGTAGCGTAGGCTTTGATGTGCGCGTTTGGATCTCCTTCACCCTTGAATTTGGGCAAATCGGGAAGAGGCCTTGGAAGCATAACGCTTCTTATGGCGAAATCTAAGGGCTCCTTTAAATATTCTGAATAAGTCCCTATTGCATACGTCTCAACCATTGATGGTGCCTGTTGAGGAGGTGGTGGCGGAACGGGTTGTTGATATGGCATAACGTACGCGTTGGCAGGGGCATAAGGAGGTCCCTGCGTTGGAGCAAACATGCCGGGGGATGAGTACATATCCCCTTGTGGTGATTTGGAGTACATGTTTAAGTACGAAGGGGTACTATCCAGGAATGGATTGCTCTGTACCGGACCAGGAGGAACTGTGCTAGCGATAGTGGGTCTAGTTGGTACTTGTTGTGAATACTGAGGAGTCATACCTAACGTGCTACTCACTGTGAGGAGATCTACTTGGCGAGGATGGTGCGAAGGATTGGAACTCCCTGTTTGTATGAATTTTGAATTTTGACTTGCTTGGGCAAGTTCTAATCCTCTAACCTTTTCTATTAGAGTTGAAATGACTTCGTTTGGTGAAGTCACGATATCGTGCCTTGGTGGCGTTTGTTGTATAACATGGCTTTGCGGAGGTATGTGATATCCTGCTATGAACTGATCACTATCCTGCCAAGCATTTCTGAGAGTATTTTCTATATGTGATGGCATAGAGGTATTTTCTTGAGGAGAGAACTCGGGCTGTATTTGCAAAATTCCTACAGGTGGGTACATGCCTTGAGAGCGTTGTTCATTCCTAGGATAATGTATTGAGTATTCGTCATCTAGAACTGAGTATGGATCTGATTGTCTGCTAATATGTGGTCTAAGTAACACCTGAGGTGATGAGCGAGATTCTCCGATCAATGTCATATTCTTTGAGCACGAAGGCTTTGTTTGTGTTTGAGCGAGTTGATCTAACTCCTCGGTTTGAAAAGATGAACTATATCTCGATTCTTGGGTTTGTGTTGACAACCGATTAGTTGAATAATTGTCACCCCATGCGAGAGCGAGGGTGATGATTCCCTATTACATTGGGCGTAGTATGCCTCAAGACCCAGAGGGTGCTGCACATATGCATCGAATCCCGACATATTCGGGGGGTATATGAATACCCGCAGAATAATGGGAAAGAGCGAAGGTGAAAGAGAGAAGATGAAACTTCTCAAAGAGAAGGTGAAATAATTGTTTGATTCACGTCGGGTTCACCAATTTTGTACGTCGGAAAAGCAACAGGCGAGCGTGAGAATCAACAAGTGACTCTTCCACGTACCCGACCTCCAGGAGTCGTGCTTGAGAGGGACGGCCGGTGGGGGTAGAATATGCAGACAAACTAGTTGGGGAGTCTAATGTCTTCGACACGCACTAATGGTATTTGCGAATCTAAGGCAAAGAAGGCCCTTCTAACTTGGACTGGTGTGATAGATCGATCAGCGAGGATGACTGCTCGAAGGCTCCAATCAATATCGAGCTCTGGCGTGATTCGATCTATGGGTTGTGGGATGCGTGGAAAATGACCCGGGATGGTTTCGTGTATTTCTCCTGATAGGGTCATATGGTGAATATAGTCAACTCTATGGACGATTCTCTGGCCTAGTCCAAAATCTCTAGCTTTGTTAGGCTATTGTGTCTAGTAGGGACAAGCTGTTGAATGATGATAGGTGGAATCGGAGTAGGCGAAATACTAATGTGCGTAGGCCGGTGTCATATCTAATTCGACTTGTGGATTCGTTAGGCTGTGGGATTTGTGGATCACAACCGTGGACTCTTGGTTGTTGCGGTCCTGTTATGGTCATACGTGAGATCAAGTTCTAATCCCTAGTATCCAGTAGTCATAAGCTTTTTCGGCCTCTATGTTTAGAATCGATGGTGTGCGATTTTCTCGGAATACCTCACGGGTGTTCTATGACTTGAATTCTTAAGCTGGTATCTATATCTATGAGGGTGTCTCCGGCATCACATTTGTGGAACTAAAGGATCGCACCCGAATATTTCTTCTCTTTCAAATCCCTCTACGATCATGCGGATTTTTCTAGGATAACTTAGTTTGGCTGATTTGACCAAATGTGTGTGCTTGGTCGTCTTCTGTTTAACCCTCTCAACCGTGACTGATCTTTGGAAGTCATTTGTTGTTTGGAAGACTTGTATCCTAAGGTTTTGGTCAATGTCGATTATTGCTACTACGATATTGGGTTGGGGCACAATTGGCTCGAAAATGTATTCCTGGGCTCCACTAGGTCCCGTAATTGTCATGCAAAGCGATAATGAAACAAACTATAATAAAGTAAAATCTAAGTACACTCTAGCATATATAATTTCTTTTTGTATTTTACGGCAATTTATAAGAAAGCATATGTAAAAATATTTAGAATTGACAACTAAACTAACAACGTAAAACAAACAAAATAGCCGCAGTGTAGCTATTTATGCGTGCGATTTCATATATCTATTCTAAACAACGAAATAACTAATCTATCTACAAGATTCTCGATCCTACCTCGAAGTGAGGAATGAATCATAGTTTCTCGAAACTATCAATCCCCTGACCTCCACAGCAATATCGAGAATGAAAATAACTGAAATAAAGTGATTAACTACTTTATTTGATAAGTTCTAACTAAAACTTTGAAAGATGGAACTGGATTTCGCGAACGGTGGCGAATCCGGCCCGTGTGTGTGTTCTTGTCCCCTCAGTATGATCTCTTCGTTCTTTGTGCTCACGTGAATCCAGAAAAGTGTGGAATGCTTGCATCAACAGGAATAGATATTTGGATCAATGGACAGCCTTCAGAATGCAGACAGAATAGAATGCGGATAGGAGAGGGATAGCGCAAGAGTACAGAGCTTGGCCTATGCAATTCCTAGCGGGGTCTACTGCGAATCATGCAACAAAAGCGTCCAGAACCTGAAATTAGTCTGTATGAAGAGCAAAACCTGCAACTTTAATGGCTGCCTAGACTATTCTACTCCAAAACAATAATACTGTTTGCACAAGTTGGATCGTGGCTTACAGCGGCAACACAAAGCTAAAACAAACCTGCAACAAACTATGCTACCAATCCTAAGCAAACTAAAGGGACACAACACTGAAAACATGAAAGTTGGAGTGAAAATGGTGGCCCAAATAATGTTTGCACTTGCACAAGTTGGATATGTGGCTTACCAGCTGCAACACAATACTAACCAAAGCACTCAATGAGAAAACTAAGAATCCTAAGCAAAGGAAAACTAAATCTAACATGAAAAGAAATTCAAAAGCAAACTTTGGAGCAAAATTCAGAGGCCAATTCAGAGCCATTTGCATGTGCACAAACCATGCATTTATAGGAATCCAAACATCCAAAAATCAAATCCAAACTGAACTCCTAAACATTAAACAAAAGAAAAACACTATTCCGGGGGGACCAAAAACATTAATGCATGCTTAAGTCGGCAAGAAAAGGCTGGTGAGTCGTGATATTTCACACGGGTCGCGTCGAAAAGAGCGTTAAAGCGGAAACGCGCCTGGGACCGCCGCCGCTGCTCGGGGCGGCGGTTCTGGCCCCGCCTGTTTAGGGAGGCGGTCGCACATCACGCCGCCCTTCGGGCGCGGTTTAAATCGCGAAGACCAAAAAGCCAAGAAAAGAGGAAAAATAGGAAAAATAAAGCACGCGGGGCTAAGCGGGGCATGCGGAATGTTAACGCATATGCGCAAAGCTTCTCGGATCCCGAACACCTTGCGAAGGGACTGTATCATCATTGGGGCACTTATTACATCGTTCAGCGATCGATCCTTACAATTTTGAGTGCGTCTGATAACATGACATGATCAAGCCATTTGAAGACACGCGCCGAGCCTTCTCGAAAATTGGACCAAGTAAACTAATTTTGATAAGTAAATTCTCGTCACCTTTTAAAAAGAGGTTCTTTAATATCCCACCTTCTTTTGAAATAAAACCAAGCTTAACGCTCTCCAACGCACCATCACATCCACAGAAGACCCACTTTTTCATCGGGATGTTCCACCATATTAAAATATCTGTAGAACAACCAATAGGAAAAAGGAAAATTATCTCCTAACCATCGCCATAACGTCGTCCTTTCCGGGTCATTGTTAGAGGCATAAAGATTAACAATTCCAAATGAAAAACCATTATCATTAAAAAGCACCCATACTGCCATGTTGCCAGGATCATAACCTGTGGCAGAGATCATGGCAGAAAATCTCGATGACACAGAAATAGAAACACCACTTTTTCCTTCCAAATGAAAAGAATAAAAATGTAGAAAATTCGGCGCAATGCAAGATAAGGAAGTCTGAAGCAAAAAACCAGTAACCTTCACCTCTTGTAAACAAATAATATCAATATTACCAATAATTTGACAATCCTGTTTCACAAAATATTTTTGAGATGATTCTGTGAGACCTCTAACATTCCACGAGAGACAATTGATGAGAAGATAGACATGGAATGTTCCTCCCCCTATCCATCATGCAACATATCCTCCAAATATAAAATGTCGAAACTCTTTGATAGAAAAATAGACTAGTTTGAATCAAGTGGCTCCGTTAGCACGGAACGAGCTTAGGCCCGTTCAATCCAATGTTCCTCATAGGGTCCCAAGGGGGACTCCGGGAGCGACGTTGAGAAGATGATGACACCGCCATCTTCCTAGAATTCTGTTGTGTAACAGTGATATGGCTATGCATGGCGGGGCGGGTTGAACAGGATGAGCATGGACAGAAACGAAAGGTTGAGGAGACAAAGGCTGCTTAGGAGGAGGCAGAGTGTCTGCCAAGGCAGTCTGACCCGTCACCTTCTTGTTAGCAACCTAGGGTCCAACCCTCAGCGTTTTCTGCCTACAAAAGATACACATTTTGCACATTGGAAGGCTTATCATGTTGGGTTAGCAGACAGTCACGAATATGGTGATCAGACGCTTGACAATGGAAGCAAGTGTTGGGTAAGTATTTAATTCACATTGTATAATAATATATTTTATGGTGCTTATTTTATTTATAAAATAATATTTTTCAAAAATGATGTATATAAAATAGAAATTATTACATTTAGCTAAAAACAATAAAAACTAACAAAACAAAACATATTTATTTAAAACAGAAGTTACAAATTAGAAAATTAAAATATTAAAATATTAATAACATCTTTAATATATATATATATATATATATATATATATATATATATATATATATATATATATATATATATAGACACACACACACACAATTATGCATGCCAAAACATAATAATTAAACAACAATAAAATAATAATCTTCGCAACACCCATGTACCCTACTTTTTGAAAATGGTGAACTTACAAACTAAAATTGAAGAATATAGATATTTCAAAAAAATTAAATTAAAAATGTGATTTCTCCACAATGAAATTTATAAAATATGGATATTCCAAAAAAATTATTTTGTCATGTATGAAATTATGAATATTATTCATGATTGAAAATTTTTACCTTGTTTAAGGATTTATCATCCGTGGGTAAATTATAATAGCGTAGACTATCTACATCTATAGTTTTACTTATATTTTGTTAGTGTATATTATTAAAAAAATAGAAATCACTAGCATATTAAATTTCCCACAATGCATGTATTTCAAATTTTGTGGATAATACAAACTAAATATTATAATGTGTAGAATTTTCACACTTTTATTTGAAATTTAGAAATGGTGCTAAACTTTTGAATCGTAATAAACATTATTTACTATACATTTTGAACAACTAGTATTCAATGGCATACTAAAATGTCTATAATATACATATAATTTATAAATTGTTAATAAATTGAGGACTATTTTTAGGAACTCTTGCAGTTTTGAACTTTCTATGCGAACTCCCTTCATCTTCAGTTTACGTGTAGGCTCATATTTTTGTATGTCTTCGTTTTACAAACAGGATCGGGAGAAATTAGGCTCTTGGTATTCATATTCACTACACAAAAGAGTAACTAGTACACAAAAGAAGCATATAATTAATGTTAGTATGATACATGAAAAAACTAATATACATCATCCAATATGATAAAAAAATCACAATTTTAGAAAGCTAATATCCATGACAAATTCAGGTATGAATAAATGCCAACGGCTATCCTTCACTCAAAATGCACCCTCCCATAATATCACAACCATCCATTACAAATGGGATGGTTGTGATATTATGGGATGGTGTATTTTGAGTGAAGGGTAGCCTTTGCCTGAAAATTTCTCTTTAGTGGGTAACTTTAAAAACCTCTGCGCAGTATAGTTTACCACCCAACTATCGATGTAGAATCCTAAGGGGCAAGCCCCTTCACATGTAACGATAGTTGGGTGTATCAATGTGGAATCCTAAGGGGCAAGCCTATTTAGCATGCACTGATTCCTGTCTTTGCAGAGGCACTTGCCCCCATATGCCAAATTGAGAGTGAGAGTATGACAACACATAATTTTATAGCTTCAACTTACATCAAACATTCACAACCTTACAATTACCAATATTTAACAACTAATAAAAAATTATACATACAAATGATCTACACATTAGCAATATTTACAACTATAATGAATCCAAAAAATCAAACTTTTCCTAATGTATTCCATTTAACACAACTAAGAAGCAATGAAATTACAACTAAGAGCTCAAAGATCACATGCATATTTAAATGAATTTTTTATATTTTCTTACGATAGTAATAGATCGACATGCAAATCTAGAAATTATTTATACTTATAGATAATATTAAGAATCATCTCAAACACTTATAACATTAAATGTGTTCAATTTGTTTAACTATAACTATATTAATGTTTGAGTTATAACTATAATAATGTTTGAGTTCGGATTTGAGACATTTATTATTAAGGTTCTTGTTAACAAATATGAATTCAAATATTAAGGTCATACTAGTGTGACTTCAAAAATTTAATTTTGTAAATGAAAACGTGTGGAAAACCGCATGTTTTTTCAACGTGCTGAAAAACACATTGAGTTTTTCAGCATGTTGAAAAACACACTGTGTTTTTCATCAAGATGAAGAACATGCTGTGATTTCCTCATGTTAATCACCAAAAATTAATTACCTAGTTGTTACATGGTTGTAGAAGTTTTAACCACTACTTTTTTGTTATCATAAGTAATTTGTACTTACATGAATTTGGAGCCCATGAAAACAAATGTCTAGATATATTTTTAGAAGCCCGAATATGAGGAGGTTATTGCATGGTTGTTGAAATTTATTAGTAAATTCTAAAAGTGCAAATGGATTTGAAATCTCTAATGAAATCCATAGATAGAGAACATAAATTCATGTGCAAACCCTAGTGTATGATATAACATAGATCCATGAGCATTGGGATCTAATTTTAGATACATGCAAATAGAATTACGAGACTTCATAAAATAGAATTTTCCTTGAACTATAGTATGGCATAAGAATCAGATTGGGAGTTTCTATTTCTAAACATTTCATATATGGATCGAGAAAGGAATCCCCTATAGTGGAGTATGCACTCACCTTGGAGGTATATAAGGGAATCATCTAAGAATGTTCATCCTTTTCCCTTTTCTTGAGATCTATTAAGAGGTTCAATTCTACTTCTTAATACCCTAACATGTTATATTACATATACTTCTACCTTGGATATGAATATGATAGAAAGTTATGGTTCTCTATATTATTACTTGCACATGGTTATATGCATTTGTAGATAAGTTTTTCATGTGTATAGGTACATACTCATGAAGTTTCCAATGTATCTTGATTGTTCCTTTTGTATAAGGTTGTGGATGTGCTCTAGTATTGCTATTAGGTGTGCATTTTGAGTGGATGTGTTCTACAATTATTATATGTTATATATGACATGAATACACCTCAATTATTTTGAGATGAGATATCTATAGTATATCTCACTCACCTCAAAAAGGGGGAATTCAATGTGGTTATCACAAAAATAGAAATGCAATTTAGAGACACATAAAGATTACAAACTTTAGAATACAATAGAATATGTTATAGGGACATACTTACATGTACAAATAAAAACCATTCATAGATCTTTGATCTAGATGGAATCATCCAATAGAGGGTGAAACCATTGGATTTTGTTGTCCCAAATATATTTTATTTTCCTAAGTTGCTGCAAACATCCAGAATGTCTGCAAAAATACGGGTTTCTAAAGGTCTCTAATATAGCTTTAGGGATAGATACACAATTTCAACGTAGATTTTACTACATCTTATGATAGAATGTAAGAGTCATACTGCAAGAGGATTTTGTCAAGATATTTACAATACATCTTATGAAAGTTCTAGGTGAGTTATGAAGAGATATTGACTAGCTTATGTAGGCTTCCATAGGTAAAATGTCAGTTCAAGAATGCCCCTTAGAAGATTAAATGACACATATAAGATAATCAAATTGAAAATATAGTCGTTGGAAAAAGGGTCAAGACCATAGTCCTCTATGACATGCATATATGTATCAAATATCAAGTGGCAACTATTTGTTTCCATGTTTTCAATATGTATCAACTACTCTTTGTTTCCACTTCTTCTATCATTTATTACAGGACTTTTATACCTTTAACTTTTTTATCTATACCAAATGAATATACATTTTTATTTCCCATATTTATACATTCTATAATATTATATACTCTATCCTCTATCGAACAATCTATTGTAATTAACATTTTGTCTCATCCCACAACAAAGAATTTTTATCCTCAAAATGCCTATCAGTTTCCTTCCTTTACATGAAGGTGCATTCCTTTATTTGAGGGTTCATTACTTTACCATAATCTACATAGCTCTTAGAATTTATATAAATTTAATTTCATCAAACATTTTAATGATTTTGATTTACATCAATTTGGTGTAATAACTTAGGTGTTGGCACTATATGTTTCATAACCCATTTTAGGCATCCTAGATTATGGTGTTTGAACAACCATGTAAGAATATATTGTTGATATATAATATGTTCCACGAATATTATCCCATGGGCACAAAGGACACATTAGACCCCTAGTGTGGGTAAGAAACATGTAAAGCAAGCACTTGATGACAACCTAAACTCTTCTCGACCAACCCTAAATTTTATTGTTAAGCAACTAAAATTTTCCTACGGGCACATTACTTTGCGTGAATTTAATTATTCAAAGGTTTCACTTTTGAAGAACCCGTTGTGATTTCCACATGTTAATCACTAAACATTAATTACCATTCAAATTTGAGAACTTGATTTTTGTGTGTAGAAGCTTAGTTGTCATTGATGAGTCAATATGAAATTGATCTTGTCATATAGACATTTAGTTGTTAGTCAATGGAAATAGGACTTTTCGTATATATATGGAAAAGGTCTCTATGACCATGCTAGGAACCAATAACCACGATAAAACATGTTAAAGAAGAACTACTTTCAAAATAAAATGGCATAAAGAGGAGTTCAATTTAAATTAGTAATAGTGTTTAATGGTCAATCACAACTTGTCACATAGGTTGTAAGTTAACGAGACACCATTCATATATTTTATGATGTTATAAGTCATTTAATTGGTACTAAGTAAATTCAAAATATACTTTTCACTGTAATCGAAGAGTTCCAAAATAATAAATTAATGACACAATACTCATATTATTTGATTTTTTAGTACAACATATAAGTATTATTTTAAAAATTACGAATCCATTGTGTTTTTCAACGTGTTGAAATACACGGTGTGTTTTTCAACACATTAAAACCACCAATGTGTTTTGTAATAGTGTTTAAAAACACTGAAATTTTCCACACAATATACACAGTAGTAGTTATGTAATTACCTGTGAGAGATTTTTGGCGAATTAGCGTTTGAAGGAGATATTGTAAGTATGGCTAACCTAAACTCTCGCTAACTAGTAAACTCCTGAATCCACTTGGATATATTTTGCCTCCACATAAATCCTGTGTTTAATCTCGAGGGCAGGCTAGGCGGAGTGTTGGCCTTTGTGAAATTGATAAGTTTTCTTTGGCTCTGTGAAAAATGGTAGCCGTTGGATGTCAATGTGCTTTTGAGCATTAGTCCATAGACAACATGTGACCATTAGTCCATAGACAACATGTGACCATTCGCAATAGTTTTGAGCCCATTTCCATGTTTTTGGATTCATGTTTTTAATTTAGTATCGGATAATATGAAAGCATTGGGAGTGGTGCTATTAAGTAAGTAACATATTTTAAATTATATGGGTGTAAACTAAGAGAAAGTCCAAATTGGTTGGGAGGATTTGGTGTGTGAATGTATATTAAGGAGGTTATTTATCTACTTTAATTATTAATAAACACTATTTGGGATATAGTGCCGCATCCGAATTTTATCTTAAATTTTTTTATAGACAACATTGTCAATGTTTTTATATCTATATGACAAATTGAGATCGCTTGCAGGGTGAATACAGTTCATGTTGGGTGACTACTTCATAAGAGTCTTCATATCACCCGAACTTGCTAAAATTTACACAGCAAGTTCACCCGAGTGCTAAACCAAAGTGACATGAAGACCTACGATGTTGTGCTCACGTTGATGTTTTGCTCACCGTCCCTAGTTGTCATGTCGTTGAAGCTTTAATAGTGTAGGGGACTAGTGGCTTTACGCCATTCCTCTCTTTCGAGAAGGATGACATTGTTTTGGTCTAACCAGTTTGTGTTGTGGTGGTTGCTTGGTTGAGTCTGGGGGCTTACACGTGGTTGCAAGTATCATTCCCAACTAGCCCTAACCACAAGCTATTGCATGTTTCGAGCGACCTCACAGGCGTTAAGAGGCACTTCTTCCACAAGAACGAATGGAAGTGGAACCAAAAGACCCGTTCCAAGACCTTCCCTTTCCCCAAGTAAGAGTAAAAAAATAGCGTTGCTATAGCGGAATCCTTTTCCCTAATTAAGGAAATGATATAGCGACCGTTATGAAGTGAAGTTAGTATTTCCAATTGTTTTCGTATGTAAATATTTTATTGGTTTTCTGTTTCTATTAAAGATTATAAGAGGGTGTAAAATGATGCGCAAGTGGTATAACTTTGTAATGCATGAGGTTTTCTGTGATGCACTTCTAATGCTCTTTTATTTCTTCATCACAACCTCTTTTTACATCCCAGTTGGGGACAAGCACAGATTTTGGATGGAAGAAATGACAGATAAGGCTCCCATTATGGCTTAGATTAGGACCCAGGCCAACACTAGATTCATCCATTTCATTAACGTCATCATTATTCGATGCTCCTTACAGGAGCTATTCATTTCCCTTATTAATGTGCTAGCACAATTATTGTTTTTTTGTGGCAATGATAGTGCGTTCTGTTGGCCACGTGTGAGCTACCATAGTTATTGTTTTCCTGAGTAACAGAAATGCGAGACGTTATGGTTGTTTTATCAAATCATTCGTGTTTTTGGTAAGACATTGTTTCTTTTGCTTGAAAGTTAAAGTTGTAAGTGCGGCCATGTTTAACTAGCTAACATGAAAAATTAGAGATTTCCATCTGTTAGAACAAGGAGGGGTGTAGTCTATAAAATGTCCTAATATATGTGCAATTATAAGTATATTGTATATATTTACATACTCAAGTGGCTACCAATTGGATGTGTCTATTTTACCATTCTCCAACACATTTTACCAGAGGGGTTGTGGTTTGTTTCTGATGTAAGTGCATGTCAATAATGATGGCCACCCATGATTAACACTTGTCATTTTTATTAATAATAACATAACATTATTTACTTATTAGCATTAAAAACATTGGAGTGGGGACGTTGTTGTAATAGTTCAACACTTATATTTAAGTAATAATAATGGTTCTATTCATTTATGAAATAGCAAGTTTTTTTTAGGTTCTTTCACACGTGTGTGATTTATGATTTTTAAGAATGACAACATTAATTATTTTATTTCTAAGGACTTCTAAATTAATTTGAAGTTTTTATTTCTCAAGCAATTTTTTTTTTGACTAATTAAAATACTTTGTTTTCTATAAAGTTGTTTTGATAAGGTTTGGGTTAGGTCATCAGAAGCCTTTTATGCTCCCTATGATAAGCATAAAGAATTGGAAATGTGACAATATTTAATTTATTTCTGTATTTAAATTTTTGGTTTGTTTGGATTAAATATATCATTGATTATCTGCCGCGAATTTGATAATTCTTGATATGATATTTAGATGTTAGATATCAGCCCTGTTGTTAATTTTTCTTTTTATGTTTTAAAAATGTTGATTTTGCGTTTTGTCATAAGGTATGAGATTAGATACATGAGATTAAGAATGATGAATTTCTTCCATTCTTTTTTAGTAAACTTTTACTTTATTTTTTAAGTGGTAAATTATTTACTTTAGTTAAAATTATAAAGTCCATTCTCTTACCTGAAGTATATATCCATTCAATAAAAAAATGGGAATAAAATATTCTTGCGAATAAAAGATTAATGGGTGAACATTGGTTGTTGCTTTTATTATTTTGATATAAATTAAAAAAATAACCAATAATTTATTTAAATTATAATTTTTTGGGTTTTGTTAGTTAGCATCTAACTTTTAGACATTTCAAGATGACCGGCATAGACATAAATAGTCATCAGTAAATAGAAATGTTATAATGATATCTTTTTGACATCAATAATAAGAAAAATGGATCCATCCAACATGTAGGGAACATCAACAACATAGTAAGGAAAGGAACTATCGTATGTAATCTTAATGCCATATAAGACTTTCACCTATCAAGATTTTTTTTGTTTTCTTCAAAGGCTTTTGGGTATGCAGGGGAGCATCAATAGTGATACACTATTGTGGTTCCATTCATTGCAATATTTTGGGGAGGAGAGACATGTTTGAACTTGCACAACACGAGAGCTTAAGAATAATATTGGATTGCAATTTAGTGGCCATATAGAGGGGCCGGGTCACTCAATCAACACAATAAACTTGTCTGTCATTTGTAGGCCACCGAAAACAAGAAAGATGTCGATGGAAATGACGATTCTTTGTTTCATGACAATTATAATATTGATTCTTTGATTCATTTCTTGTTCGATAGTAATTTTACCATCATTCCTTCTACAAAGTGGGAGGGATGTGCTCAGATTGTGTTGAAGAAACTTGTAAATATTATAAAAATGTTTAAGTAAGCAAAGGGAAGTCAAAGTGCTATGTGCTCGCATGGTAATTCTCGGTAATGGATTGGGTGAGGTTACTTTTGAAAAGAGAGTTAGAGAAGCTCTAGATTTACCTTAATACAAATGTAAAAAATATCAATTACCTTTCAACATGTGTGGCCATCGAGGAAAGAAGGAATTATCACTGTGTGGATGTGGGCACACATCTATATGGGTTCAACATCAACGATTGGTTCAAAAAAACATATCTATACCAAAACCACACTTTCAACGTCTATGTAATTGAAGAACACAAGTCCTTTTATGGATATTACTAGAAACTAAATAAGGTTAATATTCTCCCTATTAAGTGTAGTTATAAGCCGAGAACCTTATTTTTGAGATTAACAAGGACACGAGCTATTTCTTGAGAGCCATCATAATCTACAGGGAATGGATATTATAATCTCATAGAGAGGATTGAATTTGATTTGTTTCCATGGATGATGGATGGAAACATAGGCTATTTGCATAATTTTTGTTGGAATCTAGAATGCCATAAATCGGGAAATATTTTTTCTATCAACATTAATGTTTCAATTATTATTTTTCATTTTTTCGTATAATAAATATTTCTCTCAGTGTTTGTGCTTCATGCGATTAGTGGGCACCATGTATCTTTATAAATTTGTAACAAAAGTCCATCTTTTCCCTTTTTTACAATTCCTTCCACTTTTGAAACATATTCTTCATGTCTAAGTCCATGTAGATGTCTTGTGTGGTGGTGATCCGCATCTCGTTGTTCCCCTAATAAGGCTTCTACTCGATCTTGTGCTATTTTTCATTTTTGTTTGTAGTATGGAAGGATATACATATATCTGTAATGATTGTCTAAAACAATATTTATGTATCCTTTTGGGTAGTGAATATGTATACATAATTTTTCGTTAATAATCTTTGAGTGACTTTAAACATTCAATATTGTAAATATTGCAATTCTAACAATTTTTTTGATTGGTTGTCTCTAGATTTTTTGTCCCCTATGTAATGATGCTACTAACATATATTTTAGAAAGAATATTCTAAGTTATGAAATTTGATGCAATCCTTAAAAATACTATATGTGATTTATTTTTTTAATATAAATTTTTTTGTCACTATTTGATTTTTATTGTTCTTGTTCATTCATATGGTTAAGTGTCTATTAAATTGAAATTATATTTAGGTTTATTATAATAAGATTAAGACATTATATCAATGTGAAGATCAAGTCATGTCTTTGTCTTATATAACAAATTAATTGTTATCTAATTGAAAACCTTAACACCATAGAAAATAAAATTAAAAAAATTAGCAAAGCCCAATTTCCTCATATTTTCTCAAAATTTACACTTCTTTTAGTAGTGTAAGGGTCAGTTATCAGTGCCCTAGATTGGACAATTTTTTTGTTGAATTAGCAACCCCTCTAGATCACTTAAATTAAATATAATACAACATTATTCTCATGATAGACACCATTTTTTTATCAAGTTAACTCAGCTTACCAATACTTGTTTCATCATATTTCTACACTGGCCTAAAAAGTGATGACTATAGTAAAAAAGGAAATGCCATATATTAATATATTTCATACATTTTGGTGTTTATCTTTCCCATCTCGTATTTCTAATGTGTGGAAATTGTTTCCTATTTGGTGCTACATCGATATCTCCTGAACTACTTTATTATTAACTTTCTAATATAACTAGCAATCCCTGTATGCAATTGATGACATAAAAAACCATAAATGTGAAGTTTACATTTCTAACATATGCAGAGTTTCATATTCAAACATTTACAAGTTTCCCTTGAAATTTCTCATCGCCGACACCTTACTTTATGAGATATCTCCAAACTGCATTGCCTAAATGACCTAAACAATGCACCTCATTTCATCTACAAATGATTGACAAATGGAACACATTCCATATATACATGGTCGTAAGATCAAATAGTCATTCATTTCTTCCCCATCATTATCCCCACTCTTTGATTTATCCTCCCCAAATTTCTTCTTCATCGCTCCTCTTCCTTAGCTAAAATTTTCCTCCCTCCATTTTTACTTCAACGACACATCCCCTTTGGTGTTTCCATCACAATTCACGTGTGATTGCTAGTTTAAGTTAGTCTTGTCTTTTGTGTTGTGTTTTTGTTAGTTATAGGGAGGAACACACATGTGCGTGTGCACATGCCCCACACATACACATATGTACGCATGTGCATGCACGCACACACATGCACACATATACATGTACACCCCCGACACATATGCACATGCACACAAACTACTTTTTCTATAACAATACTTATGTAAGTTGTTAGGGCGATGAATATATGCACACATGCTTTTCCCTCTTAATCTTTGAGCAACACTGATAATTCATTTTGTAGATATTGTTCTGCCATTTTTGCTTTAGCAAGATCAAGAGCTTATTTTTATTGGTTGCATGTCAAAAATTAATGTCCCCTATGTTTCGATGTATGCGTCCTATATTTTAATAATAATTTCTAAATTTATCGAATTTGTTGTGACCCTTACGATGTGTCGAATTTTATTCTTAGTATACCATGTTTTTCCTATTTTAAAGTATTTTCTATTTTCATTACATTATAATTGTTGTTTATATTCGTTTGATGCTTGTATTATTGAAACACATAATAATGTAACTATATTAATCTCAAAAGGGTACAAAGTCATTAAAGAGGCAAGCTTTCTAGGTAGGCAGAAATTAAGACAAATTTAATACTCAACAAACATTGCATTAAATAGGACAATTATTTGTATTAATTATTAATATCTAAATTTTTTATGGTATAATTATGATTTAATTTAATATAAATATTAGGGTGCTCATGAGGCCAAATATGGCTAATCAAAATGGAAATGTTAAAAAGGAAATAAATAATTTAAATTAAATAAAAATAAATGTGTTTTGCTTACGAACTTTAAAGATAACTTTTTGATTGTTAAGTGTGCATATGTCTAGACATCCTTGCAACTCATGTTTATATGTTTACACATTGATGTAATGTCATTGGGATGACCATCTCCCCTTCTTTTTCCTACTAGGACCCCCTTTGAATCAACTCGTGTTGTGATTGCCTTGTGCCACACGTGAGAGGCACACTTTGAGGTCCCACATTGAAATGTCACCTCCATACAATTTTAAGTCCCTTATCAAAAATAGTTCCAAACAATTTTAGGTACCATGTTTGAATGACAACCGGTATCATGAATAGCCACAATAATAGTGAATCCATTTTTGTCATTAATTGTTGAAGGAAGAGTAATGGTATATAGGATATGGACCATTGATCTCAATGTCAACAACTTTTCTCTTGTATCCTTCACGTAGTCCACACCCCCTTTCTCCTTTGAGCAATTTACACATATGGCACATAGTTCATATGTGACTTAACAAAAGAAAGAAGAGGATCATAGATGATGAAGGAGGGATTTAAACTATTGGGGGCTTTCAATTGGGTTGACCATCTCCCTTTGCTTTCCTGGTTGCATCCCCTTTGAATACACTCACATTGTGTGTGCCTCATGTCGTGCTTTCCATGGCTTCATTTAAAATATAGTCCAAGGTGCAAATTCTCAAGCTTTACACCAACGACTTTATCACCATTTATTGTCAAATGCCCTAAAAATGTCACTTCTTTCTTCGACAAATTTATCAAAATTATATGGGGTTGGAAATGAGCCCTTGAGTTTGTTGTGTTCTCACATAATCATAGACCCCCATCTTCATCACTCCTCTTTGTCTTGCATTGTTTCACCTTTGTTCCTTCCGTTCTAACTTACTTGATGCCTCCCTTCCATTGGCCCCATTTTTCTTCCCTTGTTGACTTGCATTTACAAGTGGCTTTCCCCATCATAAAATGATGTCTTTTGGTAACAAGTTTATCATTCTAATTGGAGACCTAGGCTAATGATTCCCGCCAATGATATACCTTTGTATGTAGTAAACTTCGTAAGGAGTGACCCTTGTGAGAAGCTTTCAAGTGTCTCTCACTTTGTGAAAAATCTTCCCCCAACAAGGATCCAACACAATGCGACAATCCACAAAGCTCATCAACTAACATTGCACAAAACAACTATAGAAATTGGATGTGTCGAATGACATGAACTTACTTTCACATTTGTCCCCAGAGTCTTCTTCCTTGATGAATGACACATTTGCTTACCTTTCTCATTCCAATGCTTGACAAAGACGACTTGAGGTCCATATGTCAAATTTGGAAAAATAGAAAAGGTGCACCTACAAGCACCCCAACATTTCTCCACATACTAGACATTTGCAACTCGCCTCCGACGCCCCAACATTTCTCTGCATGCTAGACATTTGCAACTTATGTCCACTCATAAATAAATCCTCTAATTATTCAATGTTTCTTTTCCACATTTTGTTCCCATTCTTAATACTTAGTGCTACCCTTATCGATGTCTTCGTTAGACACGTGTACAATTGTTAGTGTGTTATTAAAAAAAGGTACATTTAATAGTAATTATTTTGTTTTACACAAGCTCAATCTTATTATTGCTCATTACACTATGTACCTAAAACAAGGCTATTACATTATTAAAGTAGTCTCGACTCTTGCCTACATCTCTACATGCATTAACATCAAAACACTACAATACCTATCAAAGTAAGATCCATGTACGAGCACCTGCAAATACTCTATGCATTTCCATATGGGCATCTAAAATGTGGAACTTTGGTTGTCATACATCCCTTCTGATTTTGCATTGGTATTGGTATTGCGTACCAAATCTGATATTGTAGTTGTTAAAGTCGAGGACGTTGATGTTGCACTTCCCATGACAATGGTTTTGAGACTCTCCAATGCTCTTCCCACATCTCTCATGGTTGGCCTTTCTGGGGAGATTCATTTATGCAAAGCAGGCCAACGCGTATGAATGAAATTAGGCATTTATTTTGTTCCATATTCAAAGTCCTCCACAACCTGTTGTCAACAATGTCCATTAACCTATTTGGAAAAGCTGAACTCACCCAATTTCGCATGTTCAGATCTCCCACAAACATGGCATCCGTTGGCCTCTTCCTTGTAACCATCTCTAACAACAAAATGCCATAACTGTAAACATCCCGTGATGCCATAAAAAAATGCAGATTTAAAAGAGTACTTAACTTATAAAGTTTAGATTTATTTTCAAAAAATACACATATGCCATTTCATAGATTCTTTTTTTTTTTCCCAAAAGTTGAGAAGTAGACACAACTAAAAATTACAGATTTAATGTACAATGCATAACTACATTTTTTTCATTTATAAACAACAAGGCCTCCAAATGAAGACATTGAAATAAAAAGGGCTCATGATTTCATTATGATTTCAAATGATAATATTACAAGATTCTTGCAATAATGAAGGAAAAACTTCCTTAGTAATGACTAAAGTTTACAAGTAGCAACAAGTACAAAAATAGGTATTTACAAGAAGGTAAAACTTCACAAAGCCACATTTATTTACAAAATGAAAGTAATGCCCTCAAAAGATGAAGATGACCAAGAGGACCAAGATGGCAAAGAGGCTCCAACTATCTCCAAACTTGAGTGTTCTTCCAAGGATGCTGAAATAAGAGACAAGGCTTGTTTACCACCCAACCAATAGGCATCATCACATGCCTTTCCATGGTTGGAAGCCATGCTAGCCTCCCCCAAGCCCATGGGAGAGAGGAACAAAATTCCACAATGTGCACAAGTAAATTGGGGATAAACACAACAAGAATTACATAAGACCATTTAAACACTTAGACATACTACACATGGTAAAACAACAACATGAGGAGAACAAGGTCAACCTCACAAAGGGGGAAGAGAAGAAATAGGATGCCCAAATCAAAGGTGTCCAACCATAGGAGCACCAAAAAAAGCATGTTTACAAAACTCCTTATTCCTCCTAATCATTCATCCTCCTTATTCCTCCTTTATGTCATAGAAATCCTTCTTGGGAGGATTTTCAAACCCAAAAGGGTTTCCTCACCAAGAATGGGGAAATGTTCAAGCCATATGAACCTTTCTCCCACCTCAAACCATATGAGGGGATGAGAAGGGACCTTCATGGCTTGACCAACAACCATGAGGTTTGAGAGGGAAATCCCTCTCTCTTCCCCTACATTCTCCAAAAACCATCAATCCAAATGATGGTGGAGAGAAAACAAAAGAAAACAACAAAGTAACAAAACAAACAAACTACATTCACCATACAACTTTACAACACATCATTTCACACACATCATTTTATTGACCAATGCATAGTTAACAAGATAAGCACAACTAGGAAAGAAAAGGATTAAGAATCCTACCTCTACAATGCTTTCCAAGACTCTAAGCTTTTCCCTTTGTCCAAGAAACTTCCAAGCTCCAAAATTCTCCAAGTTCTCCAAAAAAAAAGGCAAGACCCCTTCCTTCCACATGAGGAAGAATAAGAAGAGGAACCCAAAAGTTTCCTCACCAATGGGAAGGTGACAAGTGTCACCCCCTCTCCTCCCATGAGTCAAAGATTCTAAAAACCAAATAAGTAAAAGTAAACTCACCTTTTAGCCCTTATCACCCAAAATACTAAAAACAAAATAAAACAAAGTGGAGCAACTTTTAACAATTACACACAAACCAACCATCTTACATGGATGGTGACTAAGGAGGGAAAAATGGGAGGGAAACTCCCTCCAAACCTTGGAAATGAGCCCCCTACCTATTAGGTAGGGTCCAAGGGCCCATTTTCATGCTAAGGGAACTCCCAAACTCAAAAGGGGTCCCTAAAAATGCCTAAAATAACCCAATTTCGGGTTTGGCATGCTTGGGCACAAGGGTAGAGGGTGTGGGGTCCACCCAAGGTTCACATGTGGTCCCCAATCCCTTCTACCAACACACACACTTACCCAAAACCATCACTTAAATTAAGATGAGATCATTAAACCCCTAAACTAGTTTACTTAATAAAACACACCCTAAACATAATTAATTTTACAAGACATAAATACATTACAATTGAGGGTTCACCCATGGTGCCCAATTAATACACCTATTCTAAGGCCTCAAACATTTAGCATGGTTAGGACTCAGCCATGGGCTGCTCATGCACAATTGCGTAGCCACCCTGAAACCCATGCTCTCCTATACCTGTCACCTACACACTCATTGCACACATTAACCGCATCTGTCCAATATAATAACATCATATACACATCACAAATTTAATCAACTTATAATGTCCTAACATCATTTTACAATTGATAGTGCAATGTATACAATTATACACATAGTTCACCATGAATCATCCACAAATAAAATTACAATGACATACACTTAGGCTAGTATGTGATTACCATTACTAAATCCAGAAAAATATATCATTGATCAAATCGACCACAAGAAATCAACATCTACCCAATAAATCTCACTATCATATAACCATGTTAGTGTCATCAACATCATAAGAAATATATCAATATACGAATCTAGTCCAATTGGCGCTACGTGCCCAAAATACCATAATGTCCATGAGGATAAAATAACATAGTAAAATGTCCAAAATCTATCAGAGTCTCAATCAAAACATGTCTATGCATAAAGGAACCAACAGATAACTAGAGCTATAAAAATGTGGGCACTACACACCCCCTCTCCTAGAATTAGACTTCCTCCTAGAAGTCATTGGAAGAGATAGGATGATGATGAAGACCTGTAATCTATTGAATATGAGAGGACCATCAAACACTCTCCTCTTGAAACCATTGATTGGTTTGTAAAAGAGCAGGATGATTTGAAAGAGGTAATCAACCCATACTAAGCTCGGTTTGATAATAAGATACAAAACTTCAGGATGAACAGAGCTAGGTATTCTTCACAAGAAACTTCCTCTCCTAGGAAATAATAACCTACACTCGATGTTGAGATGCCCGAGCAATCCACTCCTTCCTCTTCGACCAAGGTATACATGAAGAAAGGAAAGGCTATCAAGCAAGAGAAAATGATAGAGGAAAAGGAGGAATTTTCTTTGGAGCAGTCATAGGTTCTCACAGAGTCAAAGGATGTCATTGTTTTGAGTGAAGATAACAATGAAGAACTGAAGGAAGAGGAAGAAACCCCTGTCAACACTACTAAGATGGAGAATAAGGGCCGAATGTTTGAATCTCTGGGTTTGGTGGACCCTTCTTCCAAGGATATTCCTGAGGATATGCCAACCTCTCCATTAGAAACATCTATGGTGCAAACATTGAGTGTAATGAGTACACTTGCACTCGGACCCATTGCTCCTTCTACCTCTTCCTCCTCCTTTGCTTGGGTCCAACCTTTCATTGATAGTAGGAAAAGGAATTCCACCTCTCAAATTTTGGTTCCCAAGTTTGATGTTGTGGTAGCCTTTCTCGGTACTACTCCACCTCCTCTAGCAAAGAAAGAAAATATTACCTCAAGGCTGGTGTCGATTCACAAGGTCAACAATTCATGGAGATTGCAAAGCCTAAGGTAGATAAGGAGGAGAAAGATATTTTGGTTTCTGACTTGGAGCTCACAAGGATTCCACTTGGGAGTCTACGCCTGAAAGTGAGGTTCATAACCTCAGAGAAATTGTGACCAGGGTCATTGAACGAGTGGAGAAGGGCAAACAAACTATGGAGCAATTGGAAGAACATAATCAGGTTCTTTCAGATTTTATAAAATCCTTGTTGGAAAAAGATAAGGTGTTGGATCCAACTCCATTAACCACTCTTCCCCCTCCCATAGTTCTCAGCAAGGATGAAATTCAAACCATCAAGGATATTCATAAACATGCCACTTATGGAAAGGCCATCGAATCACTAGTTGATGATATGACAATGGTTGGATTGAACTTCATTGAAGAGGCCTTCAAGTCATTTGAAAAGGTGTCCAAATTGCATTTGAAATTCATCACAACACTCAATGGCTTGGAAAAAGAGTGAAGCTATGGTGTGAATGCATCCAAGATCTTCGTTTGATGAGCAAGATAGATGAGCAAATTTTATTGGCAAGAAAAGTATTTGATGAAGCCAAGAACAATCTATCAAAATCTTGGGTTTTCAGTATTGATTGGAAGATCAAGGTTTTGGAGGAAGCAGTGGGAGAACTGAAAAATATGTGGCAGAAAGGAGAAGCTTTCAAGACTTGTGTTCTGTCTGCCTTCCAAGATATTCATTTTCAAATCTAGAATGAAGCCTCAGGTAATCAATTTTCTATACAAGAGATCAAGGCCCAGTTCAACACCTTCATCAAAGAGGATCTTTTCAAGGAAGAGTCAATGTCTAAGGAGAAAATGAAAGATGTCTGCTCTCTTCAATCAGCTATCACCGAGGCAAACAAAGAGTTTCTGGAAAACATAGAGTTTGAGAAGGATATGGAGAAGTGTCTTGGCATGTGGACTCATGCCACTTCTAACACCACCATCCCAAAGTGCATGGAGATAGTTGAAGCATTGAAAAGATTTAGACATTGATTCTTAAGACAGTTGGCCCTTCTAAACCTCCTTTAGATGTTTCTGCTCCCGAGTCCTAAGTCACTTCTTTTATTTTGGGGTTTTAAAACCCATGATGTAATACTTGATTAAAGACATTCTATTAATGTATTTGTTAAGTAGTCTTTAATCTTTAGATTAAAAGAAGTTGGAACCAAATGTAACTGTCTTTGTAAGCTATTTAATGGGCTCTTCATGCCATTGTAAGGGCTAGACCCTAGTACTTTTGAAATGTATTAGAATTGAAAGTAAATCAATAAAAAGATTTTCCCTTATCTCTCATTCTCATCTACTGTCCTTTCTGTTCTTGTTTGAAATTTATGAATCATCAATATTTCATGTTAAGAAACTTTGCGTTCTTATGATATGATTTCTAGAACTTTGTGTCTATGGAATAATATCAGATGTTGCCAATGTGAATGATTCTATTATGTGTTCCTTTGCTAAGTACGTATAAGGTTATATTATGTTATCTATATTACCTAAAAGTATTGTTGTGTTCTTCCCTTTCAGTTTCTTTGTTCTTCCACTCTTAAGTATTGATAATCTATGTTGGTATGAAACATTTCAAAGTATCAAAAGTCCTCATCAATATAAAAGTTGTATATTTGTATATAAGATTTGTTGTTTTCTTTCAATAAGGGAACCTCTCCCATAAAGAGGAGGGACTTGTTGTCCCACTGGGCATTGAACACAAAAAGTGATAATTAAAAACCAACAACCTTGAAACTCGGGATCACATAGAAAATTTCAACTACATTTTCATAAGGTCAATGAGCATTAAATGTTGGTAGCTAAAACAATGGATTTCTTCATTCTTTGTGGAGTTCAAGTCGTGCACTTGGCCACAATTACCTGACAATCAAATCACCATCGATTTTGGAAAACCAACTCTCTCTTGTTCAAGTTTGAATTAATTTGATTGCCTTCAACCCTTGTTTAGTCCATATTCTATCATTTCATAGCTTTCTTTAAATCCTCTGGATTTCTTCTTTATGATCGCAACACTTTTATTTAGTCGGTGGCATTTCCCCTTACTTGGTAGATTTTTAGTTATATGTGGTTCTTCTATGCTTTTCATGGTATTCACAATGTCTTGAGGATATCCTCCTTGTCTTTTCCTTTCCACACTTTGTTCCACATCTGCAACTCTATCTCTTCTTCTTACAACTTTTGTAGTCTTTCACGGCTATTTTCTATCCTAGGTAGCTTTTCTAGTTCATTGCAGATTTTCCCTTTATCTATGGTTTTTCCTTCAACTTCCTTACCTTCGTGGTTTTTCCTTTGCCTTTGTAGAATTATCTTAATCTTCACAACCTTACGGTTTTAAATTTTTATCTTTTCCTTTGGCTCCATTTCACTTCAAAACTTCACTCCTTTATGCGCGGGACTCATTTACCTTCCACGGTTTTTTCTAGTTCTCCATGGCTTCCTATAGACTTTTACATCTCTATTTAGTCTTTGGCGTATGTTATCTCATGTCCGTGGCTTGCAAAAATATTGGCTAAGTCCCTTAGAACTTATCCTTTATCATCTTGAAGTCTTTGTGAGTTGACACTACTAATCAACCTTCATCATCTTCACATGCTCACTTTACCAATTGCCTCATTTTTCCATCAATGAAACTTGATATCTACTCATCCATCTTGACATCAATGACACAACATAAAACAATGACAAATATGTAACACTTTCTTGATTTATTTTAATTTAGTGGTTCACATCTCATATGTAGTTAAGATACCATGGATAGCATCCATTGTCAAGGTGGTTAAGTACTTGGATTCCTCTAGTGCTAACACCTTAGATTCATATTTTCAAGACAAATATCTCAACACTTTTTGAACAAATACACTCTTTTCTAATTTTTCTCTTAAACCTCTTATCAAAGTTATCACTTCATCCACTCTTTGCAAATATGAAGAAACACTTTCACCTTCCTTCATTTTCATGCTTTCAAATTGAGCACAAGTCTGTAACTTGGCTAATTTTACCTTATTGTCTCCTTCATATATGGTTTTCAATTTTTCCCACATATCCTTAGCTTTGGTGCAATGCATGAACTTTAAAAATTCAGCCTCATCCAATCCAATAAGAATTGCATTCATTTCTTTGGAATTATTTTCATTCTCTCTCTTTAGGTTATATCTCGTAGGGGTGTAGCAGAATAGTGTAGCCACTATCAATTGATTTCCATATGTTAAACCCAAGTGACATGAGGTAATTTTTCATTTTGACACTCTAGAAGACATAATTTGATCCATTGAACAAAGGTGCTTTGGAGGTAGAGAAACCACTTTGTGACTAATTGTTTTCCATGCTTGAATTTTTAGATCTCATTTGATTTTCTCAACTCACTACAAAAGTACCAGTGCTCGATACCAATTTTTAGAAAATAGGACATTGAGAGGGGGTGAATCAATGTTAATTCAAATTTTGTATGAAAATTTATGGCCAATAATATTTTTAAGCCTTTATATGAGATTACAACAACATAAATCACATGTAACAAGAAGCACACACAAAAGAGACAAATAGTTTTAAGTGGGAAACCCAAACTAGGAGAAAACCCACTGAACCAATGGACTATGCTCACAAAGGTTACAAATTAGTTGAGCTACAACTCAACATGAAGCACCTAATTCAAATCAAGCTACTACTTGATGATTTGCAAGCTACAACTTGCAGGAAAGCTTCTACTTTCAAGATTTGTTGAGCTACAACTCAGTCTTTACATCAATTTTTTATCACACACTTCATGAGGTTGCTTGAGACAACAAATTGTGATCCTAGATTTGCACATATGCTCTCTTATATCCTCTCCTAACTTGACATAGTTTCAGTATATTTTCTCTCTTTTCTTCTCACAGACTTGCACACTCTCTCATGAACTATCAACAACAAAAATTATCACAAAAATATGATTTTGTATACAATATCCACTCCTATTCCTAACCTTTCACTTTCAAATACCAAGACTCTTCACATTTTTACACTAGATAGCTTGAGAAAGAAGAGAGATCACTATAGTTGTAACATCTCATTTAATGTCATAAATACACCTCGACTTTTTATAGACCTACACACTTTTTAAGGTCCTTTCAAGATTCCTTGAGTTCAAAAGTTGACAGTGTATCTTCCCGAACTTCCTTTCACTCTTCCATGTCAATTAATATTCCAAAACCTCCGCCTCTGTCCACATAAAATGTAACCGACATATAATATGTCATGACTTACAACGAGCCTATAATAACCATGCACAATTTTTTTGACATTGTAAAAAGGAGTTACAAGTGAAAATCATGTTACAAATAGTCATAAACACCTTTGTAACCTCTATTCAATCTTCAACCCTTTTCCATTTATATTCACTTCTTCCATTTGGACCTGAAAAATCTCATTGAGTGTAAGCTCTATCTGTTACAACTTTGAAAATTAGAAAAAGAAGCACATTAGATTTTTATACCAGGTGCTCATGGTCTATCTAGGGTATGTATCTCAACTCCAAATTCTTTGAAGCATGGATAGAGCACAAGATAGTCCAATAATTCTTCTTCATAGATAGAAAATTCACAATATACAAGGGTAGGTTCTTCACAGTCTCAAGCCTTGAAGAAAATGATTATTCGAGAGTTTAAAACCTTACATTTCTTACATGCTACAAGAATATTCATACCCTATATATCTTGGAGATCAACTTAATACAATTTTAAACTCTTATACAATCATTTATCATACTATGTGACAATACAGTCTTGAGTTATTGAGTTCATCTACTGGAATCATCTTGATCAGGTTCATAAGGCACCCTTTCAACTAAGTTTGGAGCTTGGGAGAAATGACTTGAAGGAACTTAGGTGTTTGAACCAATTTGGAGAGACATTACATTACACATTTCCTTCAGTGACAAAAAAATTGATTTGGTATTCAATCTTTGGACAAGGCGAGTTCCATCTTCGGGAGTTTAGCCATTTAACCTATTTCTCACCAAGCATGATTATATAGACATCCTTTAGACAATTTTAACACTTAAAATCAACTCCTTATGTTCACATTTGTTTAAAATAATGCTCATGAGATTATATTTTTCTCGATCTTCAAAAATTGTGTTCAGGTAGGGTTTTAGTTTTCAAACCCTGGGTTGTTGATTGAGGGCTTATAGAAAATTAAATTTCAATTTTATACCAGTAAACCTGTTAGAGAAGGTATTTACCTTATCTCATGTTCACCTAGGTACTTTATTTACCTTTATTGTATTTATCCTAACCCACTTATGTGTGTGGATATTTATTTTATCTTAGTTAGATATTAGGAGATATTATCTAGTTGCTAGGTATAGTTCTTTCCTTGATCTATGGTATTGACTAGATCCTTGATGAATAGTTCTTTCCTAAATTTATGGATTTGACTATTTCTTTGATGACTAGTTCTTTCCTTGATTTATGGCTTGATCTATGACCTTAATTGGCTCTTAGATTGTTATTCCTTGCCTATATAAGAAAGGCCCATTCTCATTGTATTTCATTGAGTTCCATAATAATATATGATATTGATGCTCATTTGTTTGCAAAGGATTATGTAAATTTATTTTGGTGAATTGATTTTATCTTATTGACCATGGTGTTTGATTAGCATCTAATTTTTTGGCTTGGTACAATCTAGTTATCATTCCTTTTATGGTATTAGAGAAAGAGATTGTTGTTGACATCCGTTTGTAAGTTTCGTTTTGCAAACATTTTTTTGTATATTCATATATTTAGGATTTGTCTCGTATTTTTTGTTGCATGCATTTTATGCAAAAAAACTTCGTTGGATTCGTAAGGTGGAAAAAACCTAAGGTTGATGTAAACTCGAAAATTTTTGGAGGCACTCATTTTTTTGGTTTTTTGTTGTTGAGAAACGCATTGGTTTGCCTTGGGATTCATGTCAGCGAGGAAGAAAAACCAAAAAAAAAAAAATTCTAGGTTTTGTTGGGTTTTTCGAGATCTGCACTAGGTATTTTTCTTACGTGGTGTAGTGTTTTCGGGAGGTGTGCAACATACTATTTTTGGCAAGACGCTTCTTTCCTTTTTGGCGAGTGCTCATGGGCTGGTGTGCATGGTTTGCTATTTCAGAAAATTAGTAGATTGCTATTTCTAGCCATATTGTAACACACACTCATTATAAAGTGCCAAAATTTGGGGGATCTTATTGCATTGCTTGGGGTCTTGTTGCATTGCTTGGTTCTTACATTTATTTTTGTGTTTTTTAGAATGACGTCTACTTCTGCATTAGATCATGTTGAGACATTGACAACACATAATTACCACACACGGAAACCAAGAATGGAAACAATAATTAAGAAGAAAGGATTATGGGCTTTAAATTCTTCAGAACAACTAGTGTTCACTAGAGAATATGAGAAATTTCAGTACTAGTGTAAGTTTGATGAGTGTATGGGTTTGATAGGAACTTATGTAAGTGATAGTATTTTGTTTTATTTGGAAAAATGTGACTCTCCTTTAAAAATATGGGAGAAATTAGAGGATTTATTTGGTAAGGTGGATCATATGAGAGCCATGTAACTTAAAATTGAGATCACCTCTCTTAATATTGAATATTTTCCAACAATTATAGACTATCTTACCAAGTTCAAGAATTTGTTGACACAATTGAAGGGGAGTGGAAGAGATAAGAAAGATGAAGAGTGTGTTTACTTGATTCTATCCAAGTTGAGAGGACCATTCCAAATTTTTTCTTCTACCTTTTTCTCTAGCATGGATGCCTTAGGTGACACATTCAAAATACCCGCCTAACTTAGAAACATTTTGTGAAAGACTTACTAGGGAAGAATCCAAATTGTCTAACCTTGAGTCTTCCACCTCTCAAAAGGAATTAGTTGCATCTAATCCTAAGGGCAAGGGAAAACCAAAAATTAAAACCAAATCCACCCCTTCTCCATCTCAAAATTCTCCTAAACCCAAAGAAAACAACTCTAAACCCAAGGAGTCTTCTAAATCCAATAATAAGTCTAGCCTTTCATGATATTTTTGTGGTGGTAGTGGTCATGAAGAGCATATGTGTTATAAGAGAATGAAATCCTTAGAGGATACAATCAATAAACAAAAAAATCTATCTCCACTCCACCTCCTAATCAAAGCATGGAAAAAAACTTAATGTTTTGGGAGATCTCGCTTACCACTTATAGATAGTTGGGCTATAGATTCTAGTGCTTCTCATCACATGAATTCTTCCAAGGAGTATTTTGTTTCTCTAAGTTTGAGTTCTACTTCCAAAATTGAGTTCCATAATAATATATGATATTTCTGCTCATTTTTTGTAAAGGTTTTATGTAAAGTTATTTTGGTGAATTTCTTTCATCTTATTGACCGTGGTGTTTGATTAGCATATGAGTTCTTGGTTTGGTACAATCTAGTTATCATTCCTTTTAAAACCATGTGATCCTCTTAATGAATGAATTCACTACCATTTCCAAGCATTCATTTGTATGACACAAGAGAATATGACCAAGATTTGTAAGGTACATTATCATTCGATTATGACTATCACAAACCAAAACGATTAGTCCTCTAAGAGACCTAGTTTTCATAAAAAGGAACTGTCCTGTATATAGACCATATTTTTGAGAATATATTTGAATAGATAGCTTCACATACTAATCTCAACCACTAAATGAAGAAAAATTATCATGGAAAAAGTGTTTTTTTGGGACTGAGTTGTTTGTTTCATGAAGTACAATATGACAATCCTAAAATTAAGGTTTCTTTCTATCAACCATGCAACTTACATGATCATCTTGTGGGAGAAAGAAACTAAAACATAGAACACAACCTACGTTCACCATCTTAAATGTAGATCTTGTGTAGGAAAATTTGTAAGTACTATATAGGAGAGTTTAGAGGTCATCTTATCAAGCATTGAACATGATAATTTAGAGACAATTTTATTTAACCTTAAAAATTCATCCCAAGAGAATACTATTAACCTTTTAAATCTTACCTTGAAAAGAAGATGTTTTAAAAAATTGAATCAAAATTTCTTCTGAAAGTTTTTCCCGAAAGTATTTCAAAATTATGAAGTTTTTCGAAACTCCAAACTCTGAAATTTCAAACTTCAGATTTCAGAGGTTTCCTTTTTCGGGGTTAGGGAGAAGTGACTACCAAATAAAAATTTTGACTTCAAAATTATGAACTCCAAATGTCCGAAATCTCGAAAATTTGGAGTTTTGGACTTTCGTGAGTTTCGAAAGTCTCTTTTGGCGCTTTTCATTTTTTCGACTCGGAGTTCCAAAGTTTGAAACTCCAAAGTTCTGAAAATTTGGAACTTTGGACTTTCATGTTTCGGAAGTCTATATTTCCCTTTTGGTAAATTCCTTTCTAGAGTTTGAAGTCTCAAAACGTGAAGTTCCAAAATTTTAGAACTTCATACTTTCGGGTTTCAGAGTCTTCCATCTTCTTTTTCATAACTTTGTATCTCAAGTTCCGAAGCCCAAAACTCAAGACCTAAAATTTCTAAAATTCTAAATTTTGGGGTTTCAAACTTCAAGGTTTCTATGGGTATTTAATCCTCACCTACCCCCACGTGTCAATTTCTAAGCATTAAGTCCAGTTTTTCTATATAGACTCAATTTTTATGTCATTTTCATCCGACGTTTTGATCGACACTCGATTTTTACCAAACTCTTTTGTACTTTCGAGGCATCATTTTCAAGGTTTTTTTGTTTATTTCTTCTTGGTTTATGATTGTTTTGGGTCTTCTTTCTTATTTATTTTCTTTTGTTCTTCCTTTTTCCTATTTTGAAAATGGAACACTCATCATCCACCATTTTTCCTTAAAAATGTTGCTGATTTTCACAACTAAAAATCCAATATGTGCATACATCTAGTCCAGATTGCATGATAATTTATTCCAAATCTCCACAAGTATTTTATTTTCATTCATGCCCTTCAAAGCAATTTCACAGTTCATATATTTCTCTTTCGAGAGGTTCTAGTTTCAAACTTTCGAGGTTCTAGTTTTGGACTTTCTGAGGCTTCAATTTGAAATTTCAAGCTTCCATTTTTGGAGTTTCGGGGTTTTAATTTTCAGAGTTTTAGAGATCTCCCTATTTCAAGTTTTTAGAGGTTTTGTACTTCAGAGCTAGAGCCTTTTCAAAGTTACCTTTTTGGGCTTTCGGAGTTCGGCATTTCGAGATTTCACAGTCCTTCACAAAAACTCTAAAGGCCATTCAAATTTCAGATTCGAACTTAATGTCAACCTCCTCATCTAAGGGAAAAGAAAAGATGAAGTACACATTTTTAGGATTCACTCCCACTCGTTTATTTCCTCAAACTTTGGCAATATTGGAGATATTGATCTTGGGCAAGTAGATTTTCCAAACTTCTGGGAAAGGTTGAAAGCTCCTAACAAGAAGTCTTGGATGCGGCTATATATGAAAATGGGTTTTCTCTCACTTCCATTTTTCTTGCATCCATGCATTGTCCTAAATTTGTCTTGGCCACAACAACCCATTTTGATGAAGATTCTATATCGGTGAAGAATGATGATGGAAAGGTCATAATTAGATTGGACTCTAACTTCTTTGAAGATTTGTTTAAACTCCCAAATGTTGAGGACTATGCCATAATTTCACCAAAAGCTGCAATTGAACATTGGGACAAGGAAACAAATTGTGTATGAAGGTCATGATGAAGAGCTACTTGGCCAAGAGTGTCACCAAGTTTCCTAAGACAATGTTCCGATCAGATTTCATCTAGGAAGTAAATGATCTCATTGTGTTGTTGAGTAGAGTTTTAGGTCTTGCTTCTACAAAAGAGTTTTAGTAATGAATGTTTCTATATATTAGGTAAATTCTTAGTGGAAAATTTTCGTAAACTCAAAAAAATTGAGGATTATGGAAATTTTAGTTGGCGAATATTTTGTGGTTTGCATCCAACTTATTCACCAAAAATTTCAACCAACATGTCCCCTATACTATTCATTTCACCTAGATTTTACACATATATAAGAGCTTATGAATGTAATTTTCCATTATTTTGAATCATATCGTACATATATTCACTAAAGTTAACATAATAAAATCCTCGGCCAACACCTTTGAAATATGAGCCATCCAACCATAAGCCATCCAAACTCGAGCCATCCAACCACGACCCGTCTAACTCAAATCTAAGTCGTCCAACCCCCTTATTCGTTCAAATATGATCCATCTAACTCTATTTCGTCTAACGCTGAGCCATCCAAATCTGATCCGTATAACTTTGATCCTTCCAACTCTATTCCGTCTAACCCTGAGTCGTCCAACCCTTAGCCATTCAACCCTTAGTTGTCCAACCTCTCACCCATCCAACCCACCCGTCCAACCCTTAGCCATCTAACCCCTCGCCCTTCCAACCCTTAGCCGTGCTAACCCTTTAGCCATTCAACCTGTCACTTTTCCAACCTACCTTCCCAACACTTAGTCATCCAACCCCTCACCCATCCATCCAGCCCACACCAACCCTCAATCATCCAACCTCTCACCCGCTAGATAGTTGTCCAACCCTCACCCGTCCAACCCACCCACCCAACCCCTTAACTTCCCAACCCTTGACTAACCTACCTAAAAAACTTTGCGAAACGAGGGAAAAATGCTCTCTACGAAATCACCTTTTCCATGAAACGTTTTTTAGATATTTGTGAACGATTCAAAATTTGATTTTGAGATTCGCCAATGATTCAAAAGTAATTTTTCAGAGGGGTCTTCTTAAAATGAACCATGTTGTATATTGCCACTATTAAAAAGAACAAAGAATTCATACGATGGGGAGAGCATATCAGTAGCTCTATCTATTTTCAATTGAGTAAAGTCTTGTCTTCCAAAACTTTTACATGAATTCTTTCTTGGTCTATGCTACAGCTACCATGGGGGAATTCAATGGGTTAAATACCAAAGGTGTTAGAAGTGCATCACATATTTTTGAGTTTTATCCTCAAATCACGATGGACGAGGGAAGTAGACATTTTTGTAGAGTCAATGATGCCTTTTTCGTTGTTCTCCTTTATCATTTTGACAAGAATTTGTATAATCAAAGGATTTCTGATGAGGCTTTCAAAGAAGTACGAGAGTGGGGATCCATTTATCTTCAATTTCCAACATTTACATACATCAGGATTCCCGGTTTCATAGGTTCCCTAAGTAAGTTACCAAGGTGCCCTACTGATAAATGGGTTTTGTTAGAGTTGGTTCAAAAATTGTTGGATTATCACAAGATCTAGAAAAAACTGCATAAGGCAGAGTCCAGCTTTCTCATTTTAATAGGAAGATATACTTGTGTGATTATTTATAAAGAAAATAATGTTGATGCAGATATTTCTAAAGTTACCTTGCGAACCTTTCATCCCAGAACCAATTTTGACTACTGGGGTAAGTTCAATGAAACGGGTTTATCCAATTCTCACATGCCTCAGCTAGAGGATATTTGGATTCAATGTCGGGATGAGGTTATTATCAGGCAACGAGAATATGAAATATTGACTTTGGATGAGGTTTGACAGTTTGGTATTGTAGAGATTCCAAAGGAGATGGAGGATGATGATGAAGTGTTGGATCTAGTATATAAGGATAATAATGTTGCCAATCAACCATTGCCATGGATTGATTGGTATCAAGAGGAAATTTTAATACTAAGGAAATAGAGGGGGCCATTTTAAAAATAACATATGATTGGTTGGATACCTTGGGAATTTCACCCAAGGGGTTGGAGCAATCCATAAGAATAGAAGCCCAACCAACAATGAGTCTTCCTACACCCACAAGAGGGAAAAGGTCTACCTAAAAGGCCAATATAATTCCTAAGAAGATTTCATTTGTTGTTAGAAGTTCCTCTCTTCCCAAGGCTCCTACTTCCAAGGTTGTGTCCTCTGTAATACTAGTACCAGAAGTTGTCAAAGTTATTGATTCTCTAGTTGTATCATAAAATATGCCACCCCCTCCTTCCCTACCATTATCACTTTCTCCATCATTACCTTATGCTCCTACACTCATTTATTCTTTTCCATCCCCATCCATGGCCCAATTATTTTCATCCCTTCCTATCCTCTCAGTAGGGGAAATGATTGGGTCTCCAGTTTCCACTTCACTCCCTCTGTAACTTTCATTTCCTTCCATTTCAACTTCTAGCCTCATTGTATCCACTCCTGAGGCTATTCTCACATCCACCCCATCCATCATTACCACCTCCACTTTATTTCCAACTAATGTTATCGGTGCTATTGTGTTATCTAGTTCTCTAGGTGTTGAATTGGTCGTGTCACTTCCATCTGCATCCACTATACCATAATGGCTATATCACCAAACTCCAAAATAAAAGAAGAAGGTGCCTCTGGTAGATGTAATAGATCTAAGTGTGTTAGAACCTACTTTGAGGAGACAGGAAAAATGGCAAAATATCCTAAACCAATCAAGAGAGAGAGTCATGGAAATTTCTACTCTCATTGAGGGAAAGACAAAAGAGACTATCACAACAACAAATTATCAAATCTCCATATTTTCACTAGGGAAGGAAACACACGAAGGTGCCAAACAAGATGTGAAAATGGATCTCGGGAATTTGTTAGAGAAGTATGATAAAGATAAATCTTCTAAGGATGAATTGAAAGTAAAGGTTGAACAACTCACTACTTTTCTAAGGAAAGTAACACAACCCACTCCAACCACTGATCCTTCAACTACAACTTCTCTAACAATTTCTTCTGCTCTAGATGATATTTCATATCATGAGATTGAGAAGATAGGTCAGAAGGGAAGATTAGTGAATGGATGGATGGAACACATGCTTCAAGAAGCTAATCCTTTGATTAAAGAAGCTATTGAATTATATAATGATTTGCAAATGAAAGATCCTCCATTCGTAGGATGGATGAAGTCTTCTATGAAGATAATAATAATTTGAATATGAATTTGACCACATGGGGTGAGATTAGAGATGAGGATCTAGATCTAATTCTTCAAGAAGAAGTAATTGATGATATTTCCAAGTTGTTCAAGTTTCATAAGGCTATGGAATTTAGATCCCAGGTGTTACAAGATTTGATCAAGAAGTTAGATGAAAAATGTGTGGAAATAATGGATGCTCTAAATGATATCTCAGAAGAGTTTGATAATATCAACTGCAAATTTTTCAATGAGAATATTGATGCCCTTCTAGTAGATCAAATTAAGTCAAATTTCAAAGATTTAGTAAAGAAATATGATGAGGTAACTAGGAATTTTAGTAGTGATTCAATTGATAGGTTGGTCTCATGTCGAATTTCATAAGTCGACTAAAGAAAGTGGTGAGTAAACTCAAAAGGATTCCAGCTAAAGTGGCAAGAGAGATTGAAACAACATATGCAGGTCATTATGCAGGTGAACTAGAAGAAGAGGAAGTACAAGGAATCATTAAATGTTTCATTGATTACAAGCATTAGATGACTATATGGGAGAAAGAGCAAGAGAAAACTGAAGAAGGGAAAGATGTTACAGGACCAAGCTAAGTTAGGTGGCCATGAGAGGACAGTTCCAAGCTCTAGATCAGTCCAAGTTGTAGGGTTGATTAATTCAAACATTTGCAACTACTTTGCTATTTTTATGGGATCCTATTCCCTAGAACTTAATTACATTCTATTTTTAGTAATTTGTTAGTTAAGGTTCAACTATAATGGCTCAACCTAAAACTTATAAATAGTTAAGTGTATAGAATTTTAGATATATAGATCATTGGGGAAGTTACTCTTCAAGCTTGGAAGAGTGCTTTGAATACTTTGGATCCTTTCAATTATATTCAAAACAATATTTTTCCATGAAATATTTGATTTATTGTGTTAATAGTTGATCAATGTATGCTTTGTGAATGTGTAATTCCTTAGTATAAGTGATTAACTCACCTTTATTTTAGAGTATCTTATTTCAATTTGTGGGAGAATGATGTGGTTATCTTGAATATCAGTTGTGGAAATATTATATTCCTTCTATTATAAAGTTACATTATCATTAAGCTCATCATAAAGAGAAAGGGATGTATGACATGTGCATATCATATATTGTCATGATTTGTTGATTGTGTATTTGAACAAATTTGATCTATCTATTAGGTATGCTTGGGGTCTTACAAGGAAATACATGATATTTTGTTTGTGGTCATTATTTTCCCTGTATAAATAGCATAAGGTGAATTAGATTGTGATGGTTGCTTTATCCTTTCTAAGTTAACCCTTTCCTCGGTGTGAAGATCAGAAAATTATCTAATTATACTCTCTTGGTGTATCACCGTATTTTCATTATTTGTTATTTCTAACTCTGAACCCCATGAATTGAGTAGATTAGAGTCATTTTAAATTGTTTTTATCCTTGCACATCAATCTTAAATCAAGTGCCCCAAATTCTAAAGGAAGTCGACCTTCTCCAGAGGTTCATCCCAAGGCAACAAGTTCCCACACCTGGGGATGGTCTAATGTTGTATGAGATATTTCAACATTTTAACGGGTGCATGATCCTAAGCATTCACTAAGATTTCAAGACCAATCTCATTTTCCTAAGCATTCACAACTAGTTCTCAAAGGAAATTTTACTCAAGACTTGGACTTTGACTCCCGAAGCTAAATTAAGCCCTGTAGATGCTCATACATGCCCTAAATGCTCATACATGCCCTAGGAGTGTTCCTATGCCTCTAACCTAATTAACTAGGATTTTTATGATCTTCATTGAGCTCTTACACCTCATTAAGCTATAGAACTAGGCCTAAATGAGCCAGTTTCAACTGAGATTGATAACACTTGACTTGATGCTTACTCTAAAAGCTCTTACACATTCTAGAAACATCATTTATAACATGTAGGACATATGATCCAAGCATACCAACCCTCTCCATACTTCCAAAGTGGGCACCAAGACACCGGCCAATTTTGTTACACCCCTCGAAACCATCCTCGAATGATCAATAAACCACCTTGATACCACTAAACACCATTGATAAGGTATCTACCTACATGAAATGTAACTCCTCCTTTTCCATCAATGCCACGTGACATCAATGACATAACCAAATAATGCAACAAGGTTCAATATTTTTCATGTTTTAACACCCTTCTTGATTCTTAGACTTCTTTACCTTTGAATTAAATCATCAATCACTTGTAATGATAATAAACAACATTCCTTAGCATCAACCACACCTAAGTCAAAAACCAAAACATTCTCCCCTATTTTTATGAGCTTCTTACAGGTCCTATAATATGCAATTTAGGTATCCTACTATATACTTAAAGGGAAAGGTATGCATCATACAAACCCTACTATCACACTTGTCTTATTGATTAAGTGAAAAGTACACTTCACATTAACTTTAGAGTCATTTAATCTAGCTGAAAGATAAAAAGACATCATATAAACCGTGTATACCTATCAAAAACAAAATTTTATCCCTAAATAACCATGCCCGGATTCTAACCCCGCTTCTCTTCTCGAAACCTTCATCCTCTTTCATTTGATGGATTATATCTAGCTCTATACAGACCCTATATGATCTTAGAAAAATTTAGCATGTCTTCAAACCCATCAATTCATTTCACAACTATGTCAATTGTTCTTCATATGTGTAGATACCTATTTTAGTCTCCTGAGACAATTGCACCTTGTCAAAATGAAGAAGATAATTACCTCTGTCTTGTGACACCTTACAACTTTAGCCATATACCTTAGGTATCCATTCAAGAAAACATTTCTAACCATCTCCATACCTACTTGATATCATGGCACAGAATCCAAGGTACCATGCACATGATTTCCATAGTCATTATTATCTAATGGAATTAACCTTTGGTAGTACAAACTTACTCTACACTTGTTTTACTTTACACTTCTTTCAAAATGGTCACACATTCTACAAAATTCTCATTTAAGATTTAGGTGTGTGATACAAATTTTAAACATAGATACCACTTATGACATACATGGACAATGTTATTTCATCACCTACGATCTTCCGATCAAGTAATCATATTGAATGACTTGTCTTTTACTTTTAAAACATGTTACCGTTAGTTAGCATAATTTAGCATAGGCATATTTATTGCATTGTCTTTTATTTAATAATGTGCAACATGTGCACTCTAGTCTAGTGACTTGCATTCAATATTTTTATGTTGGATAACATTCAATATTGGTATTAGTAGTAATTACATGTGCATGTGAGATGGGTCTTATCATCTCGTAGTTGGTGCCTGATAGGGTGTCATGTCTATCCATATGAGGTGTCTAATATCTATAAATATTACAGCTCTTGCATTGTTATGTAATCTGATTTCATGATCAATAATATTTGTGAGGCTTCTGTCCCTCTTTGGTCATTGCAATCTTATTTTATTCTATCATTTGGTATCAAAGCTATACCATTATTATCATTTGGTATCAGAGCAGGTTCTATCCAAGCAAGGTTGAAGAGGAGCACTATTAGAGAGGATCCATTGGAGAAGAAGATTTGCATCAAAGGAGAGCCATTGAAGCATCCCGCAGCCTTCATTCCTTCCAAGCATCCCTCAACTAAAATTTTACCTATCCACTTATTTGGAAGGTAAATTTTTTTATTAGTCATTGACATAGCCAATTGATCCAACATATTGGCGGAATATTTCAGATTTGGAGATCTTTAAAAAAAAAAAGAGAGAGATCTTGAAAAAAATTGTAGATCTAAAAAAAAAAAAAAAAAGATCAAATCTAAAAAAAAAAAAATCAGATCTGAAAGTGGAGGTGTGAAGAATTCGGGAGCAAAGGTTGAAGCAGTCCCATCAACAAAATTCCAGCAGATAGCTCTTAGAAAAAGGACATAAATTTTTCATACAATATCAGATTGATGTGCTATTTTTTTCTGGAAATATAAGAAGGAGGTGCACAACTTTGCAGTTTACATCATCTTCAGATTCGGCCTCTACATGTGACGAAAAGTCTGTACAAGTTGGATCATTTTTTCTGAAAAAAAATCAGATCTAGCTGGTAAATTGGTAAGATCTCAAAAACTAAGATTCCAATTCTTCTAAAATTTTGTGGGTTTCAAGAAAAATATTTTATGATGCTGCTGTAAAAATTTTAGAAAACCTAGATCACATTTTGTGAGAAAAAGTGAAAACAATATTCAGATTGTTTGTTTGGATCTTGGGAACAAACAGTCAGCTGTTCAATTCTCACTCTCTCCATATTTTTTGTTAAATTATTTTTTTTTTTGAAAAATTTGGAGAAATTACTAAATTTTAGGATATTTTCAAATTTAGAAGCTCACCAAACACATTTAGAGCCACCGCTAAATTTAGCGGAAAAACACCTATTGGGGGTAAAAATATTTTTGGCCTAAATTGTGTATTTTGTGATTCTAGACCCTTTTTTCTAAAGAGGGGGGACACAAAAACTTCATTTTGATGTACTTTTAGAGCATGTTGTACTAATCTTGGTGCATAAAGTGAAAAAAAGAAGAAAAAAGTGCAAACTTTTTATTTTATGTTTGGTTCTATCACACAAGATCTTTGATCTCATAGCAGCGTTCGGTATATACGGTGCCTCTGGGAAGCGCTTACGGGTGATGCCGTTGCGACTACTACTGCACTTAATGCCTAACACAGCTGCCTAAACATCATTTGGGCATCGACCCTATAAAATCGACGGGGAGTAATAAGGACACAATACACACACATTTGAGCCCTCCCATCTGTTTGTGCTTGCACAAACCCCTCTCCGTACTGTCTAAGTACCACGTACTAAATTCTTTCATGTGTGTTAACACCTCTTTCCGTACTGACGGTATATTGAAAGGGTGATCTTCTTCCATGTACCGATGGGTATATCGGAAGGGAGTGTATATAGAAAGGTTTGGTATATCGGCCTGACGGTATATTGAGAGGGAGACCATAAACCTGGAGTGATAAGAGTCTTACCCTTTGTCAAAAATTCAGAGTTTTAGAAATTTAGATTGCAAAAATGGGTGCACAAGCACCAAATTTCTTCTTGCCAGATTCACAACTACTTAGAGGAGATAACTATGCTTTGCATGGAAACCGAAGATCAAGATGTTACTTGAGTTTGAAGACCTATGGACAGTTGTAGATGGAAAAACAACAAGATCACTTGATGATGGAAGACAACAAGTTCAATTTGATAGGGCCAATCAAAATGCCAAGTTGATCATCTTGTTTAGCGTAACAGATGATGTGTAACCCCACATTAGAGATGCCACATCGGCTAAGGATGCATGGGATAAGTTGAGCACAGTCTATGAGGCAAAGAACAAGAATGCCATCCTCAACCTACTATCACAACTGCATACTCTCAAGTTCAAGCACAATGAGAAGGTTGAAGTTTTTTGAGACGAGTTGCTACTTTGAGGGCATCTCTATTGGCATTGGGAAAAGAGATAAGTGATGAAGACCTCATACCAATTGTGTTGCGAGAACTTCCTCCTTCCTACAGAATCTTTGTGACAACTATCAATATGAGTGAATACACAAATCACCTTTAAGAATTTGGTCAATCTACTCCAACAAGAAGAGACATGAACAACAAAGATCATGAAGATGAGCAAGCACTATCTTCCAATCATAAAGGAAAGGGAAATTTCAGTCCAATCACAAGAAGTCCCAACAAAATCAAAGTCAATGAGACAACACCAAGAAGTGTCCCATTTGCAATAGAGGGGGACATGACATCAAAGATTGTTGGTACAATTCCTACAAAAAGGGTTCATCAAGCAATTCAAAACCCAACAACCAACAGGGTAACAACAATTCAAATAAAGGGAAGTCCAACAACAACAACAATCAAGGGCAGAAAAATGGTAATTGGCAAAGAAAACCCAAACAACAAGGGTACATTGCCGAACATGAGGATGATTCAGATGAAGGACACCACATGTATTCTGCTCAATTTGATGAAGAAACCAAGTCCACACAAGATATCTGGTATGTTGACTCGGGTGCAACTCGACACATGACTGGACGCAAGGATTGGTTCTACACACTACGTGACTCACCTAACAAGAACCATGTGTCATTAGGTGATGACTCATCATACAGTGTCAAGGGGATTGGAAACATTTCACTACCTCTTGGAAAGCATGACTGCAAAATCACAAATGTATTGTATGTACCTGGGTTGACCAAGAATTTGCTATCAGTTAGTCAACTCCTTGATCACAACTTGAAGTTGGATTTTGACAGTAATAATGGAGAAAAAGTGTGCTTGATAAGAGATAAGTCAAGAGGTTCCAAGATTGTAGCAAGAGCCTCTAATGTGGGACGCATGTTCCAACTTGATTTTGTCCATAAGGATGATCAAGCTTTAGTGGCCAAAGACACACAATCTGCAGAACTATGGCATCGCAGATATGGTCACATCAGTTTTGGCTATCTCCAAACACTTCAAAAGGGCAACATGGTGAAAGGATTGCCTACACTCAAGCACAACACTGACAAGTGTCACAATTGCCTAGCTGGAAAGCAACACAAAGTACCCTTCCAGAAGAACACATATAGAGCTAAGGGAAAGCTTGATTTGGTGCACACTGATCTTTGTGGGCCCATGCAACCAAGTCATTCTAGATGTCAATACTTCATGCTTTGTGTTGATGACTACTCAAGAAAGATGTGGATATATTGTCTAAGAAACAAGATTCAAGCCTTTGAGACATTTTAGAAGTTCAAAGCACTTGTTGAGAATGAAGTTGGTCGCAAGATCAAAACTCTCTGCTCAGATCAAGGGGGGGAATTCACAAGCAATGAGTTCAAGACTTACCTGGAAGCTCATGGGATTCATTGACAAATGCCTCCTACTCACACACCACAATAGAATGGTATAGTTGAGAGAAGGAATTGTACTATCATGGAAATGGTGTGATGTATAATTGATGACTCAGGTTTAACAAAGACATTTTGGGCAGAAGCTATAAGAATTGTAATCTATTTATTGAACGAGTGCCCACAATGAGCTCTTGAAGGAGTGATACCTTAAGAAGCATGGTCAAATCGAAAACCATCAATTGCACACCTAAGAGTATTTGGGTGTAAAGCTAGCATGCACATACCCAAGAACAACAGAACAAGTTGGATATGAAAGGTGAGAAATTAATATTCATTGGATACGGTGAAGAAGCACTTGGGTACACAAGTAGGGATGTTGAGTTCTTTGAGAAGAAACAAGAAAATTCTCCACTCAACGACTCAACAAACATGTAGAATACACCTCTTATGAAGACAAATTTGATGTTCCCACCGAAGATGATAGTGATGAATTGGATGATAGTGAAAACTTGGATCCACCACAAGCCAATAGAACAACTAAGAAGTTACCTAAATGGTATACTCAATTAATAAGAGATGCAAATTTGGATGAAGCACCTAGCATATCATCTAATCCTGGACCTAGAACTCGATCAAGCTCATGAAGTGGTCAATTATTCCTTAATGATCAGATTTGTTGAAACAGTTGAGCCATCTACGAGTTCGGAAGCCCTACAATCAAAAGCTTGGAAAGATGCCATGGATTCAGAGTATCAGTCAGTGATGAAGAACAACACATGGCAACTTGTCGACCTTCCACCATGGAAGAAACCCATTAGATGCAGATGGATATTCAAGACTAAGTACAAATCAGATGGGACTATTGACAAGTATAAAGAAAGGCTTGTAGCAAATGCGTATGCACAACAAGAAGGCATTAATTATGAGGAGACATTTTCTCCCACAACCAAGATCAAGAAAATCGTAATGATCTTTGCTCTAGCTGCACAATTTGGTTGGAAAGTCCACCAAATGGATGTGAAAAGTGCCTTTCTTGATGGAGATTTGCAAGAAGAAGTCTATATGACTCAGCCAGAGGGTTATGTAATACCACGAAAAGAGATGATGGTATGCAGACTCATAAAATCTCTATATGGCCTAAAACATGCACCCCGGGCATGGTACATCAAAATTGATGAGCATTTCATAAGTCATGGATTCAAAAGGAATCCTTATGACCCCAATCTCTACCTCAAAAAGAAAGGGGGGGAGATTTTCATTTTGGTTGTTTATGTCGACAATCTAGTCATTACAGGTAGTTCTGTGAAGATGATCGATGCAACAAAGAAGGATTTTAATCGATCGTTCGACATGACAAATCTCAAGCCCATGCACTATTGTCTTGGGTTAGAAGTATGGAAAAAAGAGAATCATATCTTTGTGTCGCAATTGAAATACACCAAGACAACACTCAAGAAATTCAGGATGATGGACTGCACTCCTATTGCTACACCTATAGAAGTGAGACTTCAGTTATCTCGTTCCGATCCATCACCACCGGTGAATGCAACTCTCTATCGGCGCTGATCAAGAGTCTCATTTACCTGACATATACTAGACCAGATATCAGCTTTGCAGTCAGCTATTTATCACGCTTCATGCAAGAACCGAAAATATGTCATTGGAAAGCAACAAAGAGAATATTGAGATATCTAAAGGGTACAGTTGACCTTGGTCTAGAGTACAAGAAGAACGACAATTTCTTCTTGCAGGAAACATGGATGATAGGAAGTCAACATCAGGCTTCATCTTCTTTATGGGATCTGGACCAATATCATGGGGAAGCAAGAAACAAAATCAGAGTGTTTCTCGCTCTTCTACGAAGTAGAGTATCGATCTGCAGGTGAAGTTGTTTGTGAAGCAATATGGCTACACCGAATACTGGAAGGAATTGGTCTACCACAACAGAAATCTACTCCAGTATATGTTGATAATGAAGGAGTTCTGAAGCTTGTTCACAATCCAGTATTTCATGAGAGAACCAAGCATATTGAAGTACAAGTTCATTTCATACGCGAGCATGTCTTGAAGCACAACATACAGCTCCAGTTTTGTCCTATAGCTGAACAGAAGGAAGATGTTTTCACTAAGTCACTTGCACGTGACAAATTCACACTGTTCAGAGAGTTCCTCTCCACTTCATTGGAAACTATGCAAAATTAAGGGGGGGAATGTTAGCATAATTTAGCATAGGCATATTTATTGCATTTTATTGCATTGTCTTTTATTTAATAATGTGCAACATGTGCACTCTAGTCTAGTGACTTGCATTCAATATTGTTATGTTGGATAACATTCAATATTGGTATTAGTAGTAATTACATGTGCATGTGAGATGGGTCTTATCATCTCGTAGTTGGTGCCTGATAGGGTGTCATGTCTATCCATATGAGGCTATCTAATATCTATAAATATTACAACTCTTGCATTGTTATGTAATCTGATTTCATGATCAATAATATTTGTGAGGCTTCCGTCCCTCTTTGGTCATTGCAATCTTATTCTATTCTATCATTTGGTATCAAAGCTATACCATTATTATCAGTTACTACTTATTTGATCTTTAAGGATGATCATACCTTTTATTACTTCAACCATGTAGTTATACCATGTTTGAGTCATTAAACACACCCATGAATCCATTCTTGAGACCATACCATAGTCATTAATATCTCGAGAAGCCTCATCACAATCTTATATGATCATAATCAACCCAATATACACCTTTGTCACCTTCCATTGTGATACTTAGCCACTTTAGACCATTTCTAACACTTCAAACTTTAGCTCATTATATCTCATGATTATCTAACCTTTATACCCGGAATTTTCAGGACACACTTCCTTTGTGCAGACTTTATCCATTAACCAAAACCTTGGCATACATAGACCTCTCTTGTATTTACCCAACTTTATGAGGTAAACATGATCCGTCGTCATGCTTAATGACATTCCTAATATGTTTCAAAGATACTTAACTCATAACTAGTCATGAAAAATACTTTGCATACTTATAGCTCACTTTATCAATTCACAATAACCTATGTCATGTCATGATACATCTTCCATCTTGAACATAGAAGGATTTATATGTGAATTAAGGATTGAAATATAACTCCTATCCAAGCTCAAATACTCGTTGAAGACAATCAAGCACATATATACCATCTCATATAACTGATTGTATCTTTATTAAGTGCACATTCAATTTGGATCATTATTCACCTTTCTTCAATTTTCAAAGTCAAATGACCTTTCACATCTACTATCTATTAACCCTATTTAATACCATTTCTGAGCATAATTCTCTTTCTAAAAACCTTCATGACATAACTTAACCATTTTTACTACCCATTTCCATGTTTTAGTTACATACCAAGATTCATTATAGGCTTATTTGAAGAGAATGGATCAAATTTCTATTGTTAGTCACCGATTAGTCTCATGGACTGAACCAACACTTTGTGAACTAAGATTATTATGAATTGTAGGAGGCCAATTTTGTATTGAGATATAAAACCAAAAAAATCATGAGGGGGAAGATGTAACTATTATATGTTCAAAGTTTCAAGGCTTGAATCAACCTCTAAGGCTTTCATTTCACATATAATCCTTATAACCTAGGTAGGGTTTCCTAGAATCTAGTTAATAAGACTTAGTTAACTCTTGTCACTTGACACAACTATTCATGATTCTTGTACATACCTATACACTCCTCACATCATCTTATTTGAGGTATACACACTGACATTCTTGGGAAAACATCAACACACTTGTTAAGATCATGTAGACTGACACATAGATTTGAAAAGTACTCACAATAACATGAAAAACTTTGAAAACAAGAATCTTCCTTGACACATTAATGAATTAGAACAAAATTATCATAATAAGCTTATACCTATATATATACTACTAAATTTGATTATTGACTCAAAACAAAGATTTGACATAACAACTTAACTTCATATCATCACGGGATTCCTTTAAAACTACAACTTGACCATGACTCGAGATGGAATACCAAGATACTTTGAAGAATCATCATGACTTCAGACTTAACCTAAAACTCTTGTACCACTTTTACTACACAAATGCATATCATAGACAGCACCTTGTGATGACTAGATAACCTTGAGAAGAAATATTGACTATAAGCATACATTCCTTGATTGAGAAACCACAAAAAACAATATAGGACTACACAACATACCTAAACAAATAGATGACATACTTTTTCATCATCCAAGGACCTTTACTACAACATACCTCGGTCAGCTAGCTCGCCCTCTCCTCATTGCTTCATATAAATGAATACACCTCTAATAAGCCTAGTAGAGGCATATACCATTATGATGGCTCTATAAGAAATACTTGAAGAGGTTTTAATCCCTCTGAAACACCTAAAATTCACCTTATTTTCCTTGAATTCAATCAAAACTCGAGACACAACTTGTCTTGCATCCAAATCAATACTTGGAGGACTATTATTGTTCTTTCTAAGATCCTTGTCTTGACTATTAACATGTAATCTAGAACCCTGAAAGCCTCTTTCTTGCACCATAGGACCTTGAAATATCTTGACTTCCCTTGAGTAACCATGATGAAATTCTCTAGAAACATGACCAACTTCATTATAGCTGAAGCATACCACAAAAATCTTGCCTTTTTAGCCTTCAACTTGACTAAGTGGATCATACAAACAATATTTAGCAACATGACCTCTCGCATGAAAATTGTAGCACACTACATTCTTAGCTTGATCATTCCTACTATCTCTCCATGGGTGATCATCTCTAGAAAATTTCCTCCACTCCTTTTTCCCAATGGAAAAATCCATTACAAGTAAAATAATAACCATTAAAAGATCTATTATACCTTTAGGCATTAGGCTGCCTAATGAGATTTGTCTTCACATTGTATTTGGTGGGAGTCACCTTCTTTTCTTCCTTAATGCTTGGTTCACAATTTTCATTTCTTGGGACAAGGTCTTATATCATTGTTACTTTTCTTTTGAGATCATCACTAAACCCCAAAGTATTCTTATCACTTGCATATTTTGGATTTCTCAAGATATCATCAAGATCCTTGGAATTTTTCTCAAATTTCTAAAATGATTTTTCTTTTCTAGCTACATCGAGATAGCTCTCTCTTAAGGATAACTAATTATTCTTCCTTAGATTTCAAGTTAAGAGGCATGGTACTCATTTACATCTTAATACTTTTCTAAGTTTCATCAAGCTTCTCTGAAACAACCCAATGTTTCTTCTCAAACTCATTGATTTTCTCTTCATACTATTTGAATTAAGTATTTATTTTAGTCTTTAGTTTGCATACACATAAGCTATATGCACTGACACCTCATTCGGTTAGAAATTAATGCTCAACCGAATCAAACACAGCTATCAAGTCCCTCTTTTGTGTTGTTTTTTAGGAAGTTAGCATGCATATTTATCATGTTAATTAGCTAATAGATCATTCATGCATAACAAACCATTACATTCATCTTATTAGGAAACAAATATAATAAGAAAACATTCAATCCATATAAACCATAGTCAATGCTAATTGCACTATTAAATCACCATACTTATATCCACGAATAATCGGTATCCATCGAAGATATTAGTAAAGAAATTGAACACATAACCAATCACTACAAAAGTTTGTTGATCCATGTACAAAAACCTACAACATAATATCTACTCCTCATGCATACATCTACATCTCACATCCACACTTTGGTATCTTTTAACATTACATATATCTCATATAAATAGGGGTGGAGTATTTCCCTTCACCGCCCATGCGCTCTCCTAAACATAGGTGTGCTCTAAAAATAAACAACATGTATTACAGTCCAAAAATAGCCATTTACATATAGCGTGCATGCTTTTTATAATAGTTTCTAATAATAGATTAACATAAAGATAAATCTTACTTTTAATCCTATTATTATCCTTGTCCATGCATGATCTTATTTTGGCTCTACACGTGCTTTTCCAAAATTCGGCTTCCTTTGTGTGCGTCCTAAGCTATCCTATTTTTATCTAAATATAAACCTTGCTTACTCATCACTCCAGCTTGTAATTTTATATTTTTATCCACACCTTTGGAAAATCAGATAAGTATTTAACTCTGTCTATCCATGATTGAACCCTTGCACGCTTCTCTAATCTATACATGCATGCCTCTTCGTACACAACTTACACATGACTTCAACCTCCATACATAGCCAATATTTAGCCAATTTTCCTACTCAACATTACCCCACACTAATGTCATTGCGTCCATTGATAATGTGATTCCCAACTTATCTCTCTATAGAAAGAATGAATCAAACAATAAAGAATGAGGTTTAAATACCATGGTTTTAAAAATAAGGAATCGGCCCTAATTAACTAAAATTAGAACTAAAGTGTAAGGAAGTGGTAATCCTATTTAATCTAATTAGGAGGACTAAAACATTGCATAAATGTAGTAAATAAAACAAAGTAAATGTAAATAAATATGCCAATAAACTATTCTAAGTGAAATAAAATCCTAAATGTGCAAGAGTAAGGAGAGAAATTGCTTAGTTTATTGGCAGTGACTTTCGTAGGTTGTTGCAAGTCTGAGAATAAAATCTGGAAGTGCAGGTGAACAATTAGGGACCCTGTGAAGGATAGATTTGAAGTGACTGGGGCACCTGGGAGTGTACTGGGGCACCGGGGGTGCTCGATCCATGTAATCTGGGCACTTTGAACACTGTAAATGCTCAAAACCTATAATTGGTATGTATCGCAAGTTACTTCCAAACCATCCTTGTTTGTCACGTTGGATCTTTCGGATGAGCTATAAAATGACCTACAATGCAAAGAGAAGTATTAAACCCTATAAAAATAAAATATGCATATGAATGGGTTGGACTGATCTCATTCACCAAACTAGTGGGCTTATCACTTAGCATTGTACTACATTTTGGACCCGGATGTAGTTCCAGTGAGTGTGTATATGTTGTGCCCTAGGTTCTCTCATGCTAGTCGCATTTTGTGAAGTAGCGAGCAATAATAACTATATATAATGTAAATAACATGTGTGCATGGAATAAAATAGACCGTCCCCTATAAAGAGAGAGAGAGAGAGAGAGAGAGAGAGAGAGTGTGTGTGTGTGTGTGTGTGTGTGTGTGTGTGTGTGTGTGTGATGCAGATCTCTTAGCCTTAATGCATGGCACTATGTGGATGCAAGTGATGAAATGGATGTAGCCCTAAATGGAGTGATAGTAGTGTGTAATGCTATGACCTAGGACCCTTGTTATGGTCTTATAACTTTATATTTATAGGTCTCGAAGCTTAATTTCATAATTAATCCCGAGAAGGTCGACTGATAAACAAATAAAGATGACCAACAACTAGAAATGACCCAAAAAGGAGTGAAAGGGGATTTGCATAGATCGGGGCACCCAAGGTGGGACCGGGCACCCCACTATAGGATTGTGTGCCTTGATCTAGGGCTAGAATGTCAAGGAAGTCGTGAAATGGGCGGATAAGTCTTTGAAAGTAAATGGGAACTAAAAAATAAAATATAAAATAAAGATGACCAAAAGTTGGAATTAATTAGTACTTTGTACAATTGAGAACCTTACAAATAGTAGTATAAGACTGAGACAAATTATGTGTAAAGTGCATAATTTCATGTCTACATTTTTACCCCACTTTAAGTTAGTGAGAAGAAAGCTCAAGAACATAAAGTAGATAGAGATACATACCTAATATCTATCTAGAGTGTATAAGAAGATGCACCGATAGACTAGACTCAAGAGTGGAATGACAAAAATTTTTTGGAGGAGCGTGGATTCAAAAGATGAAAAATCAAAACATTCTAAATGATAAGAGTGAACCTAGGGTGGAACGCATGTGTAGTTGTTGTGGTGTGTAATGTACCTACATGGTTAGTATGGCAAGTACCGTCGTGGTGTGTTGTCGTTGTTGTTGTTGTTTTTCCAATTTGACTACTTGTTTCTCATACAATAGACCTGCAAGGAGAAAATGATCAAGTAGTCAAATATGTATGTATGTAAAAATGTTGTGTAAAATACACATGTGTAAAGTATGAAAATGTAAAATATGCTAGAAAAAATGTAAATGGAACATGTGCACCTGATCCATGTCGAGAAAAAGGGTGTAGAAGGATATCTTGTATTGTCACGAATTTTTTAGGTGATCTCACACCACCTTGGCTGAAGAAGTGTAGGGAGGAAATGCTCCATGTCCTCCAACTCTAACTACTTCTGCTGAAATTTGTTGAAGAGATCTGTATTGTCCTAGTTTTTGGGCTATCCGATGCCACTAGATGGAGAAGTGTAGAGAGGCACACCCATTGTAACCCTTGAGCCTCAGAATCGCTCCACGTAATCATCAAAGGACACCATGTCCTGTTTAGGCCACTATGTATGGAGTTCGTAGAGATGGTCTCGAAATCACTTGCAGGTGTTTGAACCGGTGTAAATATGATGTGTTAGTAGAAAACCCTCAATGATTCCCCCTCTTTGGGGGTGCATGCAATGACCCTAGAAGGAGAATGCGGCCCCAAAAGAGGACCAACCACACTCGACCTGTATAAATTTTCCCTACATGGGAAAGGGAAGCACTTAGTGGATACCAAGGCATGCAAAAATGGGATGGCTAGCCAATAAAAGTGTTATTCTGAAAAAACATACATGCAATAAGTGTAAAATATGCGAGACAATGTACAAAAAAACTACCAAGCACGAGAGTATAAACACATAAGAAATCGTAAGAAGACTACACAAAGTGGGTTACAAACACGGACATCACTCACAATATTGTAATATATTTAAGACCATCATGGCTGCAAATAAAATATACGTGTGCACACAAGCAAAGGGAAAATCCCAAATAGAATAGAAAATAAGGAAGACAAGTAGAAATAAAGAGGTAGTCATGGAAACATGTAATCTTGCAAAAACGTGCTACACATGGAAAACCCGTTAGCATGTTAGAGTGATAACCAATATGTCAAAGCATGTATGAACAAGTAGTATAAGATGCTAAGTACAAAATGAAATAATAGCACCTGTATGAGATGAATGTGGATGCCCCTAGTGACCAGTATAGTAAGGGTAGAAGGTGAGCATCCATGCTGCATGTAAATTTCCTGTATCTACGATCACACTAGAAAAAGGTGTGAATATGCATGTGTGTATGATAATGACATATAAGAAAGTAATCTAACATGTGTAGTAAAGTGATCATGTAAAACACTAGTAAGCAAGATTAAATGCCCCCAAGACAATGCAATATGCTGTGGATGGATGGAATGGAATGCAAGATGGAATGATAGAGCAACGTGCCCCCGAGTGTATGGAATTATATGCAATGAGGTTCATTTTTTTCCCCTCAACAGTCAAGAATGAACCGTAAATGAGAGTGCGTCATCGGGAAATGGTTGAGTAGTGTTGGTTGTGTCTAGCACATTGTGATGAGTGTGTATGTGTAGTGGTGATGAAATGTGACATGTGGAGAGATGTGTGTGGACCCTATAGCATAAGTGTATACCACGACTTGGTTGAATAGAGGAGTGATGATTTATCCCTAAGTGTATATCATGATAGAATGAGTGTATGGTGGTGAGATGAATGGAAAGATGTGTGTGGACCCTATAGCCTAAGCGTATACCATGACTTGTTGCATGGAGGAGTGATGATTTATCCCTAAGCATATATCACTATAAGATAAATGGATGGAAATGCATCCTATAGAAAGGTGTGTGTGTACCCTATAGCATAAGCATATACCACGATGTGTGGGAGGTGTGAGTGATGATTTATCCCTAAGCGTATATCACTACCTGATGGAAGAATAAGGTGACGATTTAGCCTATAGTGTATGTCACTACGAGATGGGTGATGAAGTTGGATGGAGCATATATGAGTATATGGTGGATAACGGAAGGTGGTGGTTTAGCACTAAGTGTGGACCACTACATGATGAATAAGAATGAGGTGGTGATTTAGCCTAAAGCATATACCACTAAGTGATGAGTAGGATAAATGATGATGTAATAGAATGACGTAGGATAGGATAATAGAATGTGTGATGATAGGATGTAAGAGGATAATGATAAATTTATTAAAAGAATGGTGATTTAACCTAAGGTGTATACCACTACATAATGTGATGATGAGTGTGGGTGATGATATAGCCTAGAGTATTTGTCACTAGTCCGATGAATGTGGTGTGATTACATATCACATGTAGGCAAGGTCCATTTGATTGGTAAACCCTCGGCAGTTGAGTATGGACCGAGGAACTAGAGTGCGTCATTGGGTGGTTAGTATAACACGTAGAAGACAATGTAGTTTAAGTGACCAAGGGATGAAAATGTGTGGTGTGGAAAATGAAATGTATATAGAAATGGAATATGCAATGATGATAAATCTAGACCCATATGTAAGGGAATCTAGTGTAGCATGTAGGATGTAGATGATAGATAAATGTGCGATGGTAACTATGCAATGTAGGAGATGTATGATGTGTAGGCTATATAAGATGTGGATGTAGGTGTAGATAGAATATGTAGTGATGATATGTAAAGCTAGACCCATAGATAATGTGACCTAGCATAAATATAGAATGTATGGATGAAATATAAAACTAGACTCATACATAATGATGACTAGTGTAGCATGGGTGAGATAGATGATGAGATGATAAATGTAGAAGATAATGTAGGATGTAGACTATGATGATATAATGTAAGTGTGTAATACCTATAGTGTAGTGTGTGGGGTTCAGTGTAATGGTATTCCCTCAATAGTCGAGTGTGAACCAAAGCACAAGAGTGCGTCATTGAGTAACGAGGGTTCTATGACTCACGAGATAGAAATGATGATGATGATACAGATAAATTATATAGTGTAAGATGATAGAAGTACATGAGGATAGAGAAGGGGGGATGTAATGTGTTATGCCCCGAGTGTGTGTCGAAAGAAGGGTCAACCAAGAAGGTTGGGGGATGGAGGCTAGAGGATTGGTATCTAGGATGATGAAACCCGAGGATGATGGTTGAGAAAGGGTGGTATGGGAGTCAAATGCTATGCGGGAAATGAAGTGATATGCATGTGATGGGTGCACATAAGACCAATTGCGAGATGTAGTAAAGTGTACAGTGATGGATATTGAGGCACCAACTTGTGCGAGAGGAGAGGATGATCCATGTGGGATAAAGTGATGCAAAGATCGACGAAAGGATGTGGTAATGGTCTTAGGAATAACCCTATGCTAGTGTGCGGAGTCTAATGGACTGGCATGGTTGTGGAGAGGCCAATCGAGGTGGTGAATTGGGAATAGGATGCATTGTGGGAAATGTTAGAGGAGTTGTATGAGTAAGAGGGGAAGACACACGAATATCGAATGAGAAGGCACCGATAATGGAGGTGAAGGAGGAATGTTGTTAATAGAAATAACTTGGTTTTTGTAAACAAATTTGAGGTGTAAATGATTCATATAAATAATATCTTGGGTTTTATTAATCCAATTGAGGCCGAGAAGTAAGTCACAATCGTTAACAGTTTGAATTACAAGGCAAGGGAGGAGAAGATTGAGAGGACCAACTATGATATGTAACTTAACAACACCATAGGTTTAGTTGAATGGGTAGTGGATTTTTGATGGAGGGTAACGATGTATGGTAGACATAGAGGATGAATCAACTTTGTTTAGTATTGTGTTTGGGCGGGGGTTGTTAAAGATTTGGAGTTTGTGGTTATCATTGGTAGGGACGGATGTGGGGGATTCTAGGAGCTCAAGATGGCCACCGTCAAGTAGGTCTTGGATAAGATGTTGGAGCTTAAAACAACGATCATTGGAATGCCCAACACATTGATGATAATCAAAGTAAGAGTGGTTGTCAAATTTAACCCTTTGGGTTGGGATGGGTCGAGCTAGTAAAGGTGGTGGCAGAGTAAGGAGATTACTATCAATGAGTTGTGGAAATAAGACAGTTAACGAGGTGCTAAGTTTAGTAAAAGGATGTCGGTATGGTTGAGGGCATAATTCCCTAGGAGTGGAGACCGCATTAACAGTATTATGTGAATTATTAGATTGATGTGTGGGTGCCTTAAATAGTGTCTTACTTGGCATGTGGGTGGAGGAAGAAGGGGCATCCTGATATTTGAGCTTTCTGATAGAGATCACTTTAGTCTCACATAGTTTCGAGTGTGACAAATTTGGTCAAGTGATTAAAAAGTTTCAAATATTACGCTATCATTTAGAGGTGGAAAAATACTATGGAAAAATAAATCTTATAGTTCAGAGTCGGTGAGGACATTAGTCATCTGGGTGACACTATTCTTATATCATAAGATGTAATCAAGGAAGCGTTCGGTGGGGCCTTGTTTAAGTTGAGCGAGTTGGGCATAAGAGAGTGTGGAACTGATATTGATAGAAAAGTGCATGAGAAAAGTGTTGGCCAGATATGTAAATGAAACCACTGAGTGGAGGGGTAAGTCATAGAACCAACGCATCGCATAATCTTGTAGACTATGTGGAAATAATTTGGCAAGGATAGTAAGATCATCAACGTAGTCGAGACAAGCAACATGGAAAGCATGAAGATGCTCTTATGGATCACTGTGGCCTTTAAAAATGGGTAGTTTGGGAGAGATGAAGTTAGATGGGAATGGGTAAGCAGAGATGGATGGTACAAATGGAGAATGCAACAAGGAGGTGGAATTGAGTGGTAGGGGTCCTTTAGAAGTGGCAACTTATAACTGGTGGATTTGGTTTTGAAGATCTTGGTATAATGATGCATAGTTAAGGGAATTATAGGAGGAACCAAGTGGGATACTAGAAGCACCTTGATGGGTTGGAGGGGTAGTAGTTACAATAGGTGGAGTAGATACGGGTGGTGTAGAGACCATAAGAGTGGAAGAAACAAGTAGGGATGCCTCACGAGCTCACTTAGCCATGAGTAGAGCATGCAGAACATGAGGGAGATGAGTGGGATTCTCACATAAATCTTCGAAAAATCTGTGAGAGTATCAAGTTGTTCATGGTCAACATTGGTTTCCTTGTCATAGAATTTTTCACGAACCGAGTTTCAATTTTATGAAGGGGAACTTGGGTGGAGGTGTCTAAGGGGTTGTTAGTTATAGAGGGAGGTATGTTAGTCATGGATCTAGAGGGATGGGGAAGAGAAGAAGGAATCTCACAATAATGGAGAGGGCCAAAACGACCGCTACGAGTAATGGGCATAAATGAAAAATGGAATTCAAGTTCACCAAAATGATTAACTAAAATTAGAATTGAAGTGTAGGAAGTGGTAATCCTAGTTAATCTAATTAGGACTAAAACATTGTATAAATGAACTAAATAAAACAAAGTAAATATAAATAAATATGTTAGTAAGCTATTCTAAGTGAAATGAAACCCTAAATGTGTAAGAGAAGGGAGATAAATAGCTTAGATGGTTGGCGATGACTATCACAAAGTTGTTGCGGTCCGAGAATAAAATCTAGAAGTGCATAGGAATACTCAAGGACCCTATAAAGGAGAGATTTGAAGGATTTGAAATGAATGGAGCACATGGGAGTGTACAAGGGCACCTCGGGGTTCCCCTGGTCTACAATCTAGGTGCTCTAAACACTATAAATGCTCAAAACCTATAACTGGTATGGTCACAAGTTAGTTCCAAACCTTCATTGTTTTTCATGCGAGATCTCGCGATGAGCTTGAAAATGACCTGCAATGAAAAGAGAAGTATTAAACCATAGAAAAATAAAAGATGCATATGAATGGGTCAGACTAACCTCAACCACCAAACTAGTGGTCTTATCACTGAGCATTGCACTACATTTCAGACCCAGATGTAGTTCTAGTGAGTGTGTACATGTTGTTCCCTAGGTGATCTTGTATCATTCACATTTTGTGAAGTAGCGAGCAATAATAACTATAAATAATGTAAATAGCATGTGTGCATGGAATAGAATATAATCCATCCCCTTATGAAGTGTGTGTGATGCAAATATCCTAGCCTTGATGCATGGAACTATGTGGACGTAAGTGATGCAATGTGTTTAGCCCTAGATGATGTGATAGTAGTGTGTAATGTTATGACCTAGGACCCTCATTATGGTCTTATAACTTTATATTTATAGGGCTCTCAAGCTTAATTTCGTAATTAATCTTGACAAGGCCGATTGAGAAAAAGATAAAGATGACCAACAACTAGAAATGACCCAAAAAGGAGTGAAAGGGGATTTTCATAGATCGAGGTGCCCAGGGTGGGACAGGGGCACCCTAGGGCACCCCAAGTACAAGTTGGGGAACCCTGATTTAGGGCTAGAATGTCGGGGTAGTTGCGAAATGGGTAGATAAGTGCTGGAAAATACATGGGAACTACAAAATAAAATATAAAATAAAGATGGACAAAAGGTGGGATTAATTAGTATTTTGTACACTTGAAAACCTTATAAATAGTAGTACAAGACCAACCCAAATTAGTGTAAAGTGCATACTTTTGTGTCTATAAGCCCCTATCATGCTTCTCTAAACTTCATAGTATTGGAGAAGCTCTAGAAATTTGGCATCTAATTGCCCTTCGAACTTCTTCCATTTAGTGAGCTCTTCCATGGCCTTTCTAGGTGTCGCCTCTATGATTCCTAAGATTTGGCTAGGTGCTAGTTCATCCACCCTTCCTTTGAGCTCAAGGATGACCACACTTAACTCTATGATCACCCCTTCTATTATATCCACGCGACCATGAAAAGGGTCTGAAGTTGTTTAATTCGGAGCTCTAAAGTCTCCTTCTTGGCCTTTATGAGTCCGTTATGTGCCAAAAACTCCACCATAACTAATGATGGTCATCAATCCTTACCATTAATAATGTCAATTCGGGTTGGTTTATGAAGGTTGTATGCATTAAGAGAAGAAGTTCTTAGAAAGCATCTCCCTTAAACACAATCCAAACTTACATAAAATAAATCATGCATGCGGAAATTTAAATGCACACTTTCGAAATGTAAACACACTTGCATAAAGGAAAAAACACTTATAGGAATAAAACACATTTGCATAAATTGACATTCTTGAATTATAAATAAGCAAAATTAAAAGAAACACTGCAGTTTTACAATAAGATCGAATGTTACAATACAAAGAGAAGAACAACACAACAAGATGATAATTACAAAAAAAGAAATAAACACAAATTATAACAAAATAAAAAGACAAATATACATATTCATATTTCTTAAAATGAGTGGCTAGCTCATTCCTTGGAAGAGGATTTAAACCATGCTTCAAGATCTTAACTCAAAACTACATAATATTAGAGAGAAAAGAACATATTCATTTCTTGGTGGAAAAACATTACATATCTGAGTGTGGAAGGTTGCATTTATAATTTATGCATCCAACCAACTCCTTATTTTGGGAGATATAATCTAATCTTATCTTTATTCTAATCTTAACAACTAATATCTTCGTCTCCAAAAATTATGGAGAGAGATCTATTATTAGAGTCAAAGTCTTATCTTACTTATTTTAGCAAGATTTGCTCCCAAATATTCTCCTTGCTTTTCATGTAACAAGAATCATAATGATTTTATTCTCCTACATTTTTGTTCCTAAACTTTTATCTTCATTGGTAAAACTGTTGCAAATCTGAATGTGGTTTTTGTTAAACACATTTCTATGAACAAAAAAATCTCAAATTTTCTCGTTTGACTTTTCTATTTCTGTTTATGAAACTTTTAGCACTTGTTTGATACACTTTTCCTCGGACTACAGCTCATTAAAATTTATATCTCTCTTCATTGGTAAAATACATAGCAAATATGAATGAGGTTTTTGTTAAACACATTGTTATGAACAAAAACCTCTCTCATATTTTCCATTTGAATTTTTGTTTCTTTTTATGAAACTTTTAGTGCTCTTATGATACACTTTTTCCTTGGACTACAACTCACTAAAATTTATATTTATCTTCATTGGTAAAACCTATAGCAAATATGAATGAGGTTTATGTTAAACACATTTCTATGAACAAAACCTCTCTCATATTTTCCATTTGACTCTCTAATTATTCACATTCCCCATTTGATGCAAGTTTTGGAACTAAATCTATGAGTTTTAGAACTAAACCTATAAGTTCCAAAACTAACTCTGAGTTTCGAAACTAAACCGACAAGTTTCAGAACTAACTATGTGAGTTCCATAACTAACTTTGCGAGTTCCGGAACTAAATTTGTGAGTTTCGAGCTAACTTAAAACAACTATAACTTTTGCATACGATCTCGGATTGAGATGATTCTTTTTTTGAACTTGCATAATTTTTTGAGAGGAATTTGAATATGAAATAATTTTTTAGTTTAGATATACCATCCATGATCAATTCCACTTTTCTCAATACTAGCATTATCTTTCCTTTATGGCCTGCATACACAAGACTTTGCATCTTTTCCCAAATAATCAATAGGATTAGTCAACAAAATAGATAACAAAATATTTCTAAAGAATGAACAAGATATATATCCTATATTCTATCTTAATCAAACTATAAGTTCTTATATTACATTTAAATCCATTTTTAAAGGTAACTTAGAAGGACAAAATAATGGTAATTTATGGCCAATTTATGGCCTCATCAATAACTTTATTGCGCTCAATCTTGTTGGTTGGTGTCTTCACCTATATAGCCTTGAGTTTTGTTTCTTCTTTAATTACCCTTACATTGAGGATAGGGTCACACATTTGACATCTATCAAATGCCAAGTCTTCTTTATTACCAACCTACTTGAGCTGTGTGAAAAGATCCTCAAGTTTAGTTATTTTGACTTCCACAAACCCACCCTATTCCTTTTATTCTCCTTTGTTAACTCTTTAACCGATGGCCCCATAACACTCTTAATATTTAGAAGCAACACCCCAACTAGGTCCTCAAGGTATTCCATTTCATCTGTGTAATCATTCTATGATTGGCTCACCAAAGTAGGACATGCACCTATAATTTTCTTGAAAAGTTCTCTTTTCATGTCGAAGGCTTCATTTATGCACTTCCTCTACTTCTCTATTTCCTCCTTCAATATTTCAACCTCACGCTCTTTATTATTTTTATCTTCTACCATGACCCTCATGGTAGCTCCCTTATCAAGGTTTATGCACATAACCTTAGCAGGTCATCTTATTCAAGGCACTACATGAATGTTCATCAATTAGATACATCGGGTCCACATGCTTTTATTTCTTACCTGGATCATTCGTCAATTCTAGGGTGGTGAAAAAATTAATTCTAATCTCAAACTTTGGATCTTCTCGTATGCATGTGCATATTCCAAGATAGAATTATTTTCATGTACGAGAGTCCTTCATATTTATCCAACAAGTCTCACCCAAACAAATTTTCTGTGGTGATCATGCTCTGGAACCTCGCCCTTAGTACCTTTGTGGGATCACCAACAAAATCCATGTGAGGTGATTATGGGAATCATCACTTCCACACTACCTCAGCCTTGATTCTTGGCTTCCTTGGTGTAAAAGGGCATGTGCTAGTTTTTTTGGTCATGCCCCGATCCTCCTTAATCACATAGGCATCATTGGCCCCTTTATTCTCTTCATTCTCCTCCTTATACAATGGTGACTTTTCCCTGTGCAAACTCCTTTTCTATTCTCCCCTTTATAGGATAAGTTATACATCTATAGGGGATCCTTTTCTATCTCTTGTGTGGCCTTTTTGCACTCCATCTCTTGTACCACCTTCTCCTCATCGTCATTAGAGATTATTTGAGTCCCTTCATGCCTTGTATTTGTCTTTAATGGAATGTCCTTAACTAGTTGAGATGGTCATGCACCCTCATTATGATTTCTCCTTTTATAGTGCATCTCTCTTCGCACCTTTGATCCATTGCATTACCTTCTTATTATCCTTCTTCCTCCTCCAAAGAATCTTCATGACTCCTCTTCAACCGGGGCATGTTGATCTTCTTGAGTTGAGGTAGATGAGTATGGTATACCTCAATTTCTTCTCCGTCCTTTTTATTTGCGGGAAAAACCACAAAGGCCCCGTATATCATACCTTTGATTATAACATTCATAATTACACTCGAGATCTAATGTATTCAGCTCTGTAGTTTCCAATTTTGTAGGCCTAGAGTCATACTTGTAGGTGGCATGCAAAGTGTGCCAATCTGAATCCACCTTATTAGCATCAAAGACCATTCTCTATGTGTCCTTGATCTGATTCACCACACATGTGATTTATTTTATAGTGAATGCAAATGGTAGTTTTCACCATCCTCCCATCTCCCCATCATCCATCATGAATCTTGTTAAGGATAAAGTGTTACATTACAAAAAAATTCCTATCCTACTACTTCAAGCGGCGCTTTCGGTATATGCTCCATTAATTTTCAAATACCGCACACATCTTGTCATACAATTTCTCCAAGTGAGCCTTGTATTAATTTTTGAATGCCCCTTCACGAGTGATGTTTGAATATTGAACTACAAGGGATCTAATCTATGCTTTGGTAGACCCACATATTATCTTTAGGGCCATCGGTACACCTACCTCCCAAAATATAATGAGTAAAAGGATGAATCCCCATGTAATATTTAATCCTTCCTTGGTCTTATCCCTAGCTTCCTCAATAATTATTTCAGCGAGCTTAACTATGAAATTATTTTTAATAATCTTATTCGATATTTCACAACCTTGAAAAGAGTGAAGTGGTATAACGCTCACCCATCCTATATAAGTAGGATGATCCCTCACGGGACTATTTACTTGTGATACTAAATTACACATGTGCTATTAAGCATATATACCATTTGATCTAAGCTCAAGCTACTTATGCGAGTTCTTATACAATGAGGAAGAAGTTTTTATTGTTTACTTGTGAGACCGAGGAGTGAAGTGGAAGTGTTGGGTTAAAGTGTGAAATTATTAATATAAGACAATGCTTTTCAATGGAGTTTTTCCTTTGGGTTTCTCCACTTAAATCTGGTGTCTCTTGTCTCATTTACTTTCAGTTCTTGTTATTTACTTTCATTAATGATCTGTTAATTGTTATATGTATATATAAACATCTGGTTAAATGTCTACACATTATAATCTATAATCCTCAATTGTTTATTTTGTGGATCTATAATTCTTCAATTATATCTTCCCACATTCGTTCTAACATGGTATCAGAGCTTGTGATTATGTGTGTGTAGAGCTAGATCTGATGTTTTCTAGATTTGCAAGAGTGAAGAATCTTGAAGACCGTTTGATTTGTGAAACCCTAAAAATTTAGCCGACAACTTCAAGCTAAATCAGGTGCAAAGTTCTAATTTTCATCCCCAAATTACTTGGATATTGGTCGATTGATTATTTAAATCATATCAGAGTTGTTTTTATGCTTGATCCTTTCTTCTACATCTTGTTTCAATCATTTTTGGTTTAAAATTGTCATCTATGCTTATTTTGAGTTTTCACACTATTTATAGCCATTAGGGTTATTTTTTGAATCTGGACCCGAAAGATCTCCTAGATCTAGTTAGTTTAGAGCATTTAAATCCATTCCATTTTTTTAATCTTTATTTGTGGCTAGATCTACTTTTGTCAAAGCCCGATCCAATATTTTTTTTCCATCTGGCTTCATTTTTGTCATTTTTGCAAAGTTTGGACCAATAAATTGCTCCAAATAGCTTCCTTTCTCTTTTTTCATATTTGTGAAGCCGTACCCACACTCTTAGAGTGCCAAATGGCTTCAATCTAACATATTTCTATCTTTACAAAGCTTGAGCCAATCTTCTAGTGCCATCTAGGCTTTGCTCCTATGTCAGTCTTTTTTTTGACTTCTTTTGACTACGAAGCTTGAGCCAATCATATTGCTCCAGCTAGCTTTACATTTGTTAGTTTTTATGAAGCCCAAGCCAATCAAAAAGATCCATCTTGCTTCGTGGTGTCAATAATATTGTTTATTTGATTTTCAATTGTAATCCGTGAGCCAATAAAGGCTTTACGTGTGTCTCCTTCTTGTCAAACTTGACTTAACTATCCTCTGTCATTTGTGAAATACAACCCAATCAAATAACTCCAAGTATCTTTTCTTTCACATTTTTCAGATTTGTGAAATTTGAAGGGTAAACCAATAAAATTGCTCCAAGTATTTCTCACTTTCATCTTTTTTTTTTGGAAATCGATCCAATTAAAATTTCCCACCTTTTCACATTTTTCAATCTTTTTGAAAGCGAGTGATTTAAAAGGATCCAATATCTTGTTTTTATTTTTTTGATTTCATTGCAAAGTGTGATCCAATAGCATTTGGACACGTATATATCTGTCATTTTTTGGTAGAGTGTGAGTTAATAGAAAAGTGACACCTTTCTTATTATTTTTAGCGGTGTCAAGTTATTTTTGTTTCACATGGTTTGTTAACTTTTTTGTACATCATTTTCTCTAATTTTATTCATTCCACGGATTTTTTTTTAAGTCAATGAAATGCAAAGTCTAAGCTAATTAAAATCGACATGTAGCCTTTCTTTTCACTTGCCAGACTATTCGTTTGCGAAAGATGATCTATTTGTTTTTTGACACGTATTCTAATTTGTCTTTGATCTTTACTTTGACTTACCACAAAATCTTGACACTAAAGTTTTTTCGGAAAAGTTTGGTTTGTTTATAAATTTTTAAAGCCATTTATTTTTTGACAAGTGGCTTTTTTGAATTTGAATTTGCTATCACATTATGTTAAAATGCAAAATGTGATCCAATTAATTTAAGACACGTGTATAAGGCTCATTTTTTAATTAATTTCTTCTTCTTTTAGTTTGCATTTGTGAAATGTGAGCTAATTGAAAAGTGACACATGTATTTTTTGTCAAACTTGTTATAGTCTTTTGACGTGTGTCTATTTGTCTTTTATCATTTTTTCTTGAATTGATTTTTCACCGAAAGAGCTTTAAATTTAATTTTTTTAAGTGTCACGTCTGTCGTGAGGATCTTTTTTTAAAGCCAATACGCATGCCTTCAATATTTTGATTCATGCCACGTGTCATCCCCCGCCTTGGTTGTTTTTTTTTATTTTATTTGTTAAAGTAGCTCATTTTTGAGCTTTTTTTGAGCTCATGTAGCTCATCCTTTAGCTCACTGAGATGAGTTGTAAAATAACTCACCAGAGCTCCTGTAACTCGACCCCACTCTACTATGTTAAATCAATCTTAAATTCAACCAAATCAAGTTATTTTTTTGTCTAAATTCGAGTTTTTTTTTCGTATAGCTATTAAAAATATATATAGCTAGTATTTTGTCTCTTTTTGGCTTCCTTGACTCATTTTTAAAATTTAATTGTTTCCATTATCATCTCGAGCATTAAAAATGGCCAGTTCTGCCAGTTTTTTCATTTGGATAAGTCTCAGCTTTTTTGATGGAACAAACTATAGTATCTGGAGGGTAAGGTTAAAAGCTTGTTTCATGGCTAGAAAGCTCTAGGATCTTGTGACTAGTATTGAAAAATGTCCCACAGGAGACAAGCTACCCTTGAAAAACCTTAGCTCCTTCTCTCAGAGATCTCAAGAAGCCATGTCCATCCTATTGCAAAGCATTAGAGATGAATTCTTGATGCATATAGGTCATATGGACTCACCTGCAGATGCATGGAAACAATTAGAGACCATGCATGAAGGAAGTAGGCTATCTAAAATAATTAAACTAGTTTTAGAGTTGTTTACATCACCCATGAAGGGGGATGAGAAAATTGTCAACTATTTAGCTAAAATTAAGAACATTAAAGCTCAACTAGATGGTTGCAACTATGAATTATTTCAAGATAAGATTTTGTACTTTATAATCCAGATTAACATTAGTGAAAAGTTTAGAAATTTCATTTCAATTCTTAACTCTAAGTATCAAAATGAAAATGATCTTCCTGATCTAGACACCTTGTCTTCTTTGTTGATTCAAGAAGAGAGAGTAATGGAAAATTTTGATTCAAAAGAGACTACCTCTCAAGCCTTGTTCTCTCATAATCATAAGAACCCAAAACAAGTCTAATAATTATTCTAATCAGAAGTCTAGCATTAAATCTAGATTTAAAGCAAATCATAAGCCTAATCTTGCCAAAAATAGTCAAAATTTTAAAGTCAAGTTCAATGGAACTTGCAACAAGTGTGGAAAATTGGGCATAAAGAGTCTGATTGTAGAGTTAAAACTAACAACCAATCAAGAATGATAAAAACAACAAATTTAACAATCAAAACAAAATTCAAAATCAAAAGAAAAAAATAAGAAAATATAGCTGAGTAGTCTATTTCTATATATACAACCCTTTCAACTTCAAATGACAACGAGTGGATTCTTGACAGTGGTGCTTCTAGGCACATGACCTGTACTCCTAGTATCCTTTCAGATGTTGTCAATTGTGAGGAAAATATCTATCTAGGAGATAACTCTATCATTAGATCTTGAAGTCTTGTGGAAATGTTAAGTTGTCAAATGGTGTAATTAAAGATGTCTTGTATGTTCCTAAATTGAAAAAGAATCTTTTTCTTGCTCTCAGCTAACTAAAGAAAATTGTAAAGTTGTTTTGCTACAAGATAAGTGGTATGTCAAAGATAAGGTTAAAAATTTTATTGCTTCTGGCATTCAGAAAAATGGCTTGTATATCTTTGATGGCTTTATATCTGAGTCTTGTTTTTCTTCATCTTCTAGGAATGATATTCAACTTTGGCATGAAAGACTTGGGCATGTTAATTTCAAAATCTTGTATGATATGTCTAGACTAAATCTTGTTGTTGACTTCCTAAGATAAAGTCAGATCATGAAACTTGTGAAAGTTGCCTACGTGGTAAGCAACATGCTCAACCTTTTCACAAACATCATGATCCTAACTCCTCTCAGTTATTAGAACTGATTCATAGTGATGTAAGAGGTCCTCTTGAAGTTCCTTCTCTTAGTGGTGCTTTGTATGTTGTTTTCTTTATTGATGATTATTCTAGGATGACTTGGTCTTATTTCATTAAGAAGAAGTTTGATGTCTTAGTTAAATTTCAAGAATTTAAAGCTCTAGTTGAGAATGCTTCTAATCTAAAAATTAAAAGAATTAGGACTGATAATGGAGGTGAATATGTCAACAAAATAGTTTGATAAGTTATGTGTGTCATGTGGGATTCAAAGAGAGCTAACTACTCCTTATTCCCCTTAACAAAATGGTATTGCAAAAAGGAAGAATAAGACTGTCTTAGAAATGGCTAGGACTATGATTCATGCTTCCAATGTGCCTAAGTTCTTATGGGCTGAAGCAATGAACACTTGTTGTGTATATTCTTAATAGAGTTCCTACTAAATATCTTTTCCAATCTACTCCTCATGAAGTATGGACAAAGCAAAAACTTGATATCTCTCACCTTAAGATCTTTGGTAGTCCTACTTCTATCTTCATTCCAAAAGACAAAAGGAAGAAGCTTGATCCAACCTCGTTTTCTTGTATTTTTGTTGGCTATGGCTATAAAACTAAAGGATTAAGAGTTTATGACCCATTCAAGCATGATATTATTGAAAATAGAAATGTTCATGTCTTAGAAAGAACTTTCTCTGATGATCCTCATGAACCCTCCTCTGCCACTCTAGAGATAGAGCCTGATAATTCTTCCCTCATGGAAACAAAAGTTCAAGAGGATGTTCATCCTAATCTAGATATGATGGAGATTGAGGGGAATCATCCCAAACTATCTTGCAACCTAAGGTTCCTAAATGGGCTAAAAGTCTTGTTCAAAACTCTCAGCCTGATAATCTTAGAAAGCTAACTAGAAGTCAACATACTTATCATGCCTTGATGACCCTCTATGAGGTAGAACCAAAATCCTTTGAAGAATCATCTCAAGATGATATATGGCTTCAAGCTATGAAGGATGAATACAATGCTTTAATAAAAAATGAAACTTGGGAACTAGTCCCTCCTCCTTCTAAAAGAAGCATTGTAGGATCTAGGTGGTTGTTCAAAATTAAATATAACTCTCTAGGAGAGATTGAAGTTCAAGGAAAGGCTTTAGTAGCTCATGGTTTCACTCAGAAACTTGGTATAGACTATGTTGAGACCTTTTCTCCTATTTCTAAGATGAGCATTATAAGAGTTTCTTCTTGCATTAGCTTCCCAATATGGTTGGGAGATTCACCAAATGGATGTCAAAAATGACTTTCTTAAATGGTGACTTAAAATAAGAAATCTATATGAGTCATCCTAAAGGTTTTGAAGAACCTAGTAAATAAATTTATGTCTATAAGCTTAAAAATTCTTTGTATGGTCTTAAGCAAGCTCCTAGAGCTTGGTATGATAAAATTAATAGGTTCTTTCAGGAACTTGGTTTTTCTAACTATTGTTCTGATAATGATTTATTTATTAAGTTTGATAACAATCATATTATCATTATTGTTCTCTATGTTGATGATCTTTTGATTACTAGTAGTGATAGAAATTTAATTGTTAGAATCAAAGAAAAGTTAAACAACATTTTGAAATGACTGATTTAGGTTTATTAAATCATTTTCTTGGCATGATTATATTTCAAGATCATAAGTCTATTGTTGCATCTCAATCTCAGTATGTTATGAATTTTCTTAGAATATTTAACATGATTGATTATAAACCTGTTTCCATTCCTATTGAAGTTGGTGTTAAGTTAGACCCTAAACCAACTTGTGCTAAATTTGATCCTACTCTGTATAGACAACTAGTTGGTAGTCTAATTTATTTGACCATTACTAGACTTGATATTTCTTATGCAGTAGGAGTAGTTTCAAGATTTATGCAAGAACCTTATGAGTCTCATTGGAAAATGGAAAAAGGATTTTGAAATATATTAAAGGGACAATCAATTATGGTCTTTTTATTCTTCTTGTAATGATGCACAATTATTTGGTTATTGTGATTTTGATCATGTTGGTGATGTTGCAAATAGAAAGTCTACTTCTGATATCTTTTCAAGTTAGGTGCAGTGCATCACTTGGAGTAGAAAGAAGCAACCAAAAGTGTTTATCTCTTCTATTGAGGTAGAGTATAGAAGTGCTATGGAAGTTTCCAAAGAAGCTATGTGGCTGAAAAGACTGTTGGATGAACTACACATGGGCATCAAAGGGAGCACTACTCTTCTATGTGACAGCCAGAGTTGCATTTCTCTTGCAAAGAATCTAGTTCAACATCAAAGGACCAAGCATATTGAAGTTCATATGCATTTTATTTGAGAAAAAAGTCCTAAATGGTGATATTGATCTCAAGTTCTGTTCTACTGAAGATCAAGTTGCATATATCTTCACCAAGCCATTGTGTGTTGTGAAGTTTTGCAAGTTTTGTGCCTTGTTGGGCCTATCAAGTTTCATTGAGGGGGAGTGTGCATGAAAATGCCACCTCTTAATGGCTATTGTAAACTTCCAATACTTCCTCCATTTTGTAATAAGTAAATGTGTCACTATAAGTGAAGTTACTTGTAAATCCCAATGAAGCTTTAGTTATGGGTATGCCTTGGTTTATAAAAGGCTCCATAATCTAATGTAAGTCTTCATACATAAAGCACTTGTTCTTAAGAATTTATGTATGGGAAGATCATCTTGATTTCCCTTATTTGCATGCTAGCCTAATCATTGTTTCTGATTCAAGGATCTGTAAATCCTTTTGTAGAAAAAGGTAAACTTGGCATGTCTATTTTTTTGTCTTCCCCACTTAACATTAAGGGGGAGTGTTGGGGTATTAATGTCAAGTGGGGATAGCCACTTAGACAACCCCTTGTCTTAAAGATTATTTTTAATAATCTTAGTCGGTCTTTCACAGCCTTGAAAAGAGTGAAGCGGTATAACCGCTCACCCATCCTATATAAGTAGGATGATCCCTCACAGGACTGTTTACTTGTGATATTGAATTACACGGTGCTATTAAGCATATAGACCATTTGATCTAAGCTCAAGCTACTTATGTGAGCTGTTATACAATGAGGTAGAAGTCTGTTATTGTTTATTGTGAGACCGAGGAGCGAAGTGGAAGTGTTGGGTTAAAGTGTGAAATTCTTAATATAAGACAATGCTTTTCAGTGGAGTTTTTCCCTTTGGGTTTCTCCACTTAAATCTAGTGTCTCTTGTCTCATTTACTTTCAACTCATGCCCTAGTACCCTATGATTAAACTCGTTAATCTTGAATTTTGCAAGTTGTGATTTCCATTTTTGTGCTTTAATTACACCCATGGAAATTACATTTCAAAAAAAAAATCCTCTTATGGGGCTTGAACTCGAACTATTTTTGTTCGAACCTTTACCTTATTCTTAGGATATGTCGTAGTTAATTTATTAGGTGTTCTTATTTTTAAAACTTGTGCCCCAACTAGTCTAATTTATACCCTTTAATTTTCGCAACACCTAAGATCCGTGAGCCCTAGCCACTCAAAATCCAATCCTACCGAAACCCTAATCTACCCGTGCTTCCTCTTCCACTCAAACTTCTCACGAGGAGCTTTACCCTAAGGTCTTCTTCACATTGATTAGATTTTATCATCACTTAACTCACTTTTTCATACTAGGTCACTTAGTTTCTCTCTTCACTTTGAATGCAAGGTGACAAATAACTTGATTTTCACCCTTTTATAGGTTTTTGTACTTCAAAATTCCACCACTTTAATTTTTGATTTTAAAATAATTTTTCTCGCTTTAAAATTTTAAATACGCTTTCCATTTATAACACCTTTTTCTATCTAAGGCACGTTTTAATTTCTTCCATATCTTTCTTATGTGCACATGAAATCATAACCTTCCGACACGCTAACTAATTCACTAGCATGCAAGAGATACATATGCAAGCACTTCCTTACACCACTACCATCTTCCTTTGTGACATATCCGAGTTATGTACCTTACTTCTTCCTACCTTGTGCTATAATGTGTTACCTTTTATTTGTAATGACTTATAAACAACCAATGGCATGTGTCATTCTTCCTACACACTTGTATCACATTTTACGGCCTAAGTGTGTCCCCAATTCTTATTTACCAACCGCTTGTCTTTTAATCAATGTCACTCGCACTCTGTACCTGCTCAAATTTTATTTTTCAATAGGTATATTTTTCCATCCCACATTAAATGCATGTGTAGTCCTTTGCAAATGGACTAAAAATATAGTAATCAACTTCGACGCATAAGCGTGCTTATTAAAACTAAATCAAAAGACACTTTGAAATGCAAAAAAACCATGAAATGGAAATCTAATCTAAATGGTAATGTTGCCTTATTACAAACACCAAGAAGCTTATTTATAGTAGGGTTTTAGGTTACTATCATTGAAGTAACTAAGAAACATGGTTCCATCTAGCACCTTTAGTTGACATGCACCTGATTCAAGTATCTTGCTTACTAAAAAGGTCCCAACCAATGCACCTTTAATTTTCCTGAGTGACACGCAAACGTGGAGTCATAGAGAAGCACCATATTTCCAACTGCAAATGCCTTGTTATTAATGTGCCTATTATGCCAAGATTTTTGTCATGCCTTCTCGATTTTTTGGCTCTAACACGTAATTTCTCACCTATCATATAATTGCATTAATTTCTTAATGTGCTCCTCTATATCCTTTTCATCTGAAAATCCACCTACACACGCAATATGCATTGATGGTAGAAATAATTCTACTAGTAGTACCACCTTTGTGCTAAACACCAACTGAAAGGGTGTGGCCTTGTTCAACCTCTTATATGTGGTCCTGTAAGCCCAAAGTATAGATAACAGAGTTTATCATCCAAATGATTTCTTCCAACATCACATATCTTGGTAAGAGTATCTCCCAAATCTTATTGAAAGTTTTGGTAGTACCATTAGCTTAAGGGTGACGAGGGAGTAGATTTATGGTGCGCCACCATAAACTCTACCAACATAATTCTGATTGTTTCATTTAAGAAATAAATTCCTCTATCACTAGTCAAGATTAATGGAAATTCATACCTTCTAATTATGTTATCCAAAAGGAACCTTGTTGCGGTGGTTATAGTACAATCCTTTGTAGGTGCAACCTCTACCCACCTAGTCGAATAATGTACATGTAAGTATATAACGTAAATGAAATCTATGCATAGGTGGTGCAATAGGTCCTAAAAATTCAATATCCCATTTATCAAAGGGTTACACACTCAAAATAGGTATCAGAGGCATCTTATCCCTAATTCTGGATTTCCAACTCATTGAAAATGATCACATGCCTTTACAAATTCCTTAGTGTCCTTGTCCAAAGTTTCCCACCAAATTCCAGCCATAAGGATCTTACATGCAGTCACATCTAATGTATAATGTCCTCCTGTAATATCTCCATTAACCTCCTCCATAATGGCTTTTTGATCATGTTTAAGCACACACCAAATGCAAGACCTCATCTCTGCCCCTTTTTATAAGTCAAATATAATTAGTCGATAAGGTATTGCATGTATAAAACTAATTTTTCTCAACGAAATTCATTCCTTCTGGTTCCAACCAAGTGCACAAAAATATTGTTGTCCTCTAAATCTGCAAGTGTGTGGTTTAACCTAAAAATTGCACATCAAGCATTGTATCCTCAATACTCTGCGCATCCTCGCCAAAACCATTCTTGATAAGTGATCGGACCACGAATTAATCTTGCTTGGATTTACAACAATAACCGTAAAATCAAACTCCTGAAAGAGAATTATCAACATGTAGATGTTCCCTTACAAAACAGGCTTGTTGACCAAATATTTCAATTCTATATGATCTCGTAGAAAATATAAAATGAGTAACCAACAAGCATTTTAAAAACTTATGGAGTGCATAGATCATAAATAGTACCTCATGCTAAATTTTAATATAATTTTTCTCTTCTGTGTCAACTTCCTACTTGCAAAGCATATGGGCTGATCCACATTTTCTCTCCTAATTGTGCCAAAAGTGCGCCAATATTTGTACCGAAGCATCAACATGTACATGGATAGGTTTGTTTCATGAAGGGAAGTGCAAGATTGGTGTAGTGGTAAGTTTCTCCTTGATGGTTCGAATTCCTATTGTTTCTTGTATCCCCAATGGCATTTTCCCTTACCCTTGAGAAACTCTTCTAGAAGTGCGACAATCTTTGCATATCCCTTAATAAATTTTCTATAGTATCCAGTATGCCCTAAAAAACTACCCACTTCACTCTGGTTGGTAGGTTCTTCTAATCCCAAAATTACTTTATCTTCATTGGATCTACCAATAACCCATCCTTACAAATGATGTGCCCAATAAAAGTTCCAAAAGGTGTAGAAAAAATACACTTATCAATATTAAGGAAATGCTCGATTACTTGCATCTTTCAAATATCAACCTCAAATTATCACAATGATACTTAACCAAGCCATAAACAATCCAATCATAAAAATAAACCTATAAGAACTTGTGAATGAAGTCATGAAATTCCTACATAGTTATGCTCGTGAATACATCAGTGCATTCTTCAATCCAAATGGCATAACAATATATGCAAATCTTCCCCCTCGGTGGCAAAAGTGGTCTTTTCTGGTCCTTAAGCGCAATGTGCACGTGATGATAGCCTAAAATCCATCAATAAAGGAGTTAATCTCACACCCTATGATGCCCTCAAGTATTTATTCAATGAATGGTGTAGGAAAAGGATCTGTCATACATGATGCATTAAGCTCCCTATAATCTACACATATCCGATTTGCCCATCTTTCTTGATACTCGATTACCATAGGGCTAACCCTTCAAAATCCTCAACTAGTTCAATAATCCCAGACTTAAGAATTTTATCTATTTTCTCTTTGACATGCACATGCATGTTTAGATTCATCTTATAACGCCTCTTCCAAACCAGGAACACACCTTCCTTCAACTTAATCTTCATTTCTCCTAATGAGGGGTGCACTCCTTTTAACTCATAGTAACCGCGTGGAAACATATCCCAAAATTCGCATAAAACATGATATTTTAATACCTCCTTCTCGACCGGTGTTGTCATGCAAATGTGCAACAGAAAATTTGTAATTTTTAAAGCATGACAACAATACCCCTATGTCAAATTTTCAAATTTTACCTTTCCAAGACACCCCAAGTCTACCCATCCTCAACACCGGCCTTACCCACTCAATCTAATGACCCCCAATGGATGTTAACTCAACCCCCTAAGTGAATTAGGAAATCCAATTCAATCTCCCTAGGTGATTTTAGGAGTTCTTGAAGAATGAAAAATTTGGGCAGTTTTGGGAAAGGCTACCACTGGCCTTCCTAGACTGGTGTGACCCCTGGAGAAAAAAAAAAAGAGGAGAAAAATAAAACATGGAGATGAATCAAATTTATAATAACATCAAGTAAACTATATTGGAATATTCAGGAAAGAATTGGAGGTCTTGGGGTAGATTCATCAGAAACAGGGTTCTCAAGCCTAGGCAGTGCACGGGGCCAAAAAAGCTCCGAACTTCAAGCAAGCAATTCTAGGAGCTTTGGAAGGAGCTAGGAGCTAAAAATACGTTGTCGTAAAGGGAATTCAGAGATCTACAAGAGGTGAAATTATATTTTTACAACACCTAGGCCCAATAGTTCTATATCCTATTTTTATCATGCTCATTTATGGAGATAGAATAAAAATCCAAATTTTCGAGGCATAAATGGAGGGATAAAGAGATAATACCCAAACAATTGGGTTCATAAGGAAATTTTAAGTCAATTTGATATAAAATTTTTCCAAAACCTCGATTGGGAGCTCAAGTTATCCACTGTCACAAGTTGGCTAAAGGTGAGTGCTCCGTACTTAGGCAATTCTCGTAGTGGACATGTGTCAGTTCCAAGATCCTGACACATTTTGGTTTCCCTTTTGTCACTTAAGAAAAGGGAAATAGGGGACGATAAATTTTTCCTAGCACTATTTTTCCCTCTAGTCATCCATGAAACCCTCTGCATCGCCAGCTTGATTCCAGCCCAAGAGCTTGCAAAGCCTATTCCTCGGTCACCGATGACTGCAAAGTGTCGCAACTTGGTGTGATGTGAAAATTGATGACCCTTTTGTCCCTTTAAGAAAAGGGACATGAAAATTTTCCCAACCCCTTGTGGCCCTCAAGTCATCAATGCGACCTTCTACAGTGCAATATTCAGCCCCCAAGAGCTAGTTGGAGCCAATTGTCGATGCCCGTAAGTGTCAACTCCATGCGCGATGTGCAAACTGATGTCCCTATAATATCTTTAGATAAAGGGACATAGGGGATATTAAAATGTTCCCAGCCCCATGTATGCCTCCTAGTCCTCCATACGCCTGATTTTCATCCCCCAAGTGTTTTTCTCAAGCTTTTTAGCCCTAATGCTCAATCGTTAAAATCTTGACAAGTGTCACAAGGAGACGCAATGTGTAATGCGATTTGATGACCCTTTCATCCCTTTAGCTAAAGGGACATCAAGGACATAAAAATTTTCCCCACCCCTGGCATGTGTTTTTAAATGATTTAAATCCAACACTTAGCATTTTTTCCCTCCACTTCTTCTCCATAGCTTCACACCCTACCAGAGCTCTATCCATTCTTGTCCAGAACTTCTTGCCACCATTTTTGCACTAAACCAGCTCCACCATGGCCGCCATACTATGAAATCACAGTAATTTCAAAGATCCCAGAGGACAAGTTGATCGAAGAAGTGAAGAACAAAAGAGAAAAAAAGATCTTCGCCTGAAAACCCTCATTGCCATGAAACAAAGAAATCGATAAATCTTGCAAAACCGGTGCACGAATCGAAGAACCGTTTGTTGCTGTGTTCATCATTCTCGAAGGCCATAAAAACCTCACCAAAAAAATCCCTTTCCCAACAAGGATTGTTCATAGTGAATAAATCTCCTTCTTGGCACAACAAAAACAAAAATCAAAACTCCGACAATTAGTTTGAAGAGAAAATTCATTGGTGGAATGAGAAACAAAAACCCACATCAAAAATATGATTTTCATTGTGATTGGAGAAGAAAACCAAACCTGAAATTTTCAAGCTCCATTAATGGTTATTGTGTCCATAGCTGCCGCCAGTGAAAAATTTAAAATTTTAAAATCTCATAAACTAGTGATTGGGTAAGCCTGAAATTTCAGAGGGGTGATATTGGGAAAAAACCCATATCATAAAAATTCATTCCACCGTGATCCAACCACCAGAAGTGTACTTACTAAAAATAATAGGCCTTCTACATGGGAGACTGTTATTTTGGGTAAACCACCATCTAAAGAAGCTGCGAAGGAGGCGGTGAACACATAAGAGGTATTGCAGGAAAAAATCATCGAAATGGTCATCTTAGTCCATAATTGAAACTTACTAAAAATAGTAAGTGATCCCATGAACACCTACTAAAAATAGAAAACCGGTCCAAGGCAAGGGGAGCATAGGGAGAAGAGGAATTCAAGTTGTCACATCCAATCAAGGTTCGAAAGAGTTGAATTTTCATACTTACTAAAAATAGTAAGTTGTCTCATAGGCACTTACTAAAAATAGTAAGTCATTCCAGAGGGTGAATTTCACAAAGGAAACATACTGGGAATTGGACATTCAAGTTGGTAGTTGTAGTTGGAGTCTGGAGAGGTAAATCCTGACACTTACTAAAAATAGTAAGTTTCCCTTCCTAGGTATAGTAAGTGTCAAGAGATGGCGGGATTCAAGTTTATAGAATGGGCATTGTCACTGAATATTGCCTTCACCAAGATTCATTTCCCATCTCCTCAATGTACTATCTTTTCCAGGTGGATCGTAATAGCTTTAACAAGAATTATTTTTGGCATTTCTCATGGATCTTCTAGAACTCATCTCGAGAGACCCTGATAGTGTTTTTCAACACTCACTACATGGTTTGGGTCACAGGTATATCATACACATGGTGGAAGTTGTGGTCATCAACAGAAAAATTCAACAAAATTTTTAAACACTCAATCCAAAGTGTCCATGGACCAATTTGAAGGAGTTTCTTAAGGTGCAAGGAGTTCAAAGATTCAGAGTTTCACTACATTTTGAGATTTCCATCGATAAGGACCAGAAGACTTCATCAAGAATGAAATCTCCTCTTCTTCTTCTCTCTCTTCTCTTCCTTTCCCCATATTTCTCTCCCTTCAAATGTTCTAATTCTTTGTTGGGATTCACACTTTTAATGTCTTTAAGATGTAAAATTAAGTCGCCTTTTTTTTATAAAAGGGACTTAATATTTTGTAGGAATGTGAATAGTCTAAAGTCAAAATAAGGCATATGGAGGGTCATCGGAAGATGAAGAGTTGTTCCTCTTCTATAAATTGTAATGAACTCCTCATTTGAGGTTCTTCTTAGCTATTTTTGTGAATTCATGAGAGAGAGATCCTTGTGAAAAGATCAAAGAGATAACAAATTCTTCCATTCCCCCATTCTCAAATTTCCTCTATTATCATACTATCTACAACTTTTAGTCAAGCATCAATACAAGAAGAATGAGTTTCTAGCCATCTTTTAACTAGAGAATTTATTGATACTTTATGCTTTTGGTCTTGTTGTTATTTGCAGAGTTTTTTCTTCTTAATTTTAATGCATGTGATGAAACTTCTAACTGATGTATGTAAGACTTTGATTTTCTACTTACAACATTAGTCCTCTTATCTAACATTCTCACTCCCTTTCTGCTCTCCTAGAAAATTATTCTCTTGCAGGTATCCACAAGATTTTTCCATAGGGTAAGTGGAGTGCCCTTATTGGATCCCCGGCCATAAGGCCAACTCGGATAAAACTCACCTTACTCACACATGCATATACGAAAGATACACCATTTAAGTAGAGGGACTTAGATTCCCGAGTGTTGGCAAGAAACTCACAAATTCTCCCCAAGAAATTTTCTGCCAACAACCAATAATCGCCAATAATGGCCTCCTTGGGCCCATCTTTAGTACCAATGTTTACCTTATTTTTTCTTCATGGGAGCTTGATACACGGTATTTTCATCGATTGTGTCCATTACTTCACGTGAAAATTTTGTGTAGATAATCTCAAAATTCTCTACCTCGTCATCATCAATGAGGTACACCATTTTCCCTTTTTCTTTCTCCTTCTAGGAATGACTCATTTTATTTCTTATGTCTCCTCTACATCTATGCGCACCTTGGAATTATGTTCTTGAGGAACTCTAACAGATCTCTTCTTCTTTAGTAGTATCCCTCAACATGATGAGCTTCATGATCTAAAATGCTTCATGCACAACAGAGTTTATTAGAAAAATAATCAAATGTATGGACCATACATGCAATCATATCTCTCCAGCTTGCAGTCTCTTTCTTGAGCTCATCATTCACATACCATGCGTGTGTACAGACGCACAAAGTGGAATAGAACTTATGCACCCATAGAGATGGTGGTAAAGCCTCTGGGCCTTGCATCCATTATCTCTCACAATTATGAATGTGTACCAAAGTAGGAGTCTTCCCATCATACTCATAGATAAGTGTAAGTTGATGGTATAGTAGCAAAAGTGGATACATGAAACTTGATTTCTACATTGCATTTATCCTTGAAACACCATTACATATATATAGGAAATACATGTCCTATAAAATAGGAAACCACTTATAAATATTAATAAGTTGTTAAAAACAACTTGTAACATATTAAACCATATTTACGTGGTTGTTAATATATTAACAACTTTACTAAAAATATAATATGAGCAATAACTAAGATATTCCTAACATTCTCCCCCTTAGTCATGGGAAGAAAGCACATCTCAAGAACTGGAAACAACATCATATGCCTATACATAATTTTAGGTCTACATACTTTTGGCTTGGATCTTTTTGTTTGGATCTTTCAAAGACTTGACCTATCCACTTCACCACGTGAATACCTTACAGGATGATAAAACTTCCACCAATACACCTACATATGTGAACTCAATAGTTCCTAATTTCACCGGAAGATCGATGAAGAAGTTTGTGAGTCAAAGAATCTCAACAGTCAAAGGATCATTCCAGGTTCAACTTCCTCCTATATAATTGTTCTTAGATTCCAAAATGCACATTCTCCTCTTTTCAATCATAATAGGAGAAGGAAACCACACACCATTTTATTCTGCAAACACCACACAATTAAAAAAGAGATGCCGCCATACTAAAATGTGGCCCCATTGTTGGTATTGACGAGAGTCGTTGATCTCCCTTCATCCTCCATTTCCTCGACTTCCAATCTCATGTTTCTAGCTCAGTCTGATTTAGATATGAAGCTCAATAGTTTCCATATTAGGTTTATTTTTATAACTTCCCCCTAAAATGTGAAATAGTTTATTTTATGGATGTCGGGTAACACCAAAAATGCATCCATGAGGAAATGTTTTTATTTTACGGTGGACGCAACTTTCGAAAACTCACAATTTTGATGAAACTTTTGACTCAAAATAACTAAATATTATATTTGAACAAGAGACTATTTTCATTTTACATAATTGAATTTTAATGACATTTGATGGAAATACTAACTCAATGGAATTCATTACAAAGAATATAAAAATTTTACCCCAAACCAAAATATAATCTAAACAATCCTAAAAATAGTTTTTCGATATTCAACACAACACAATGCTAACTTAACATAAGACAATCTAAAAACTATATAATCACACCGTACAAAACTAAACTAAAATATTTATAAAAGACTTAAAATAAACAACGGATCAAAAATACCTATACATGACCTAATGAAGCAATTGTGGATTTTGGAATGGGAATATGTCGAGTGCAAGATGGACATGGAACTGTGATTTCATGGATCTGTAGTGTGAATAATTTTCCTTCTAAAGAATAATTTTCTGTTTAAAACCATGGATGACCAGAATTAGCATAAACAAGACGGCTCCAAGGATAAAACAGATCCCCTAACAGATTAAAATGTAGCTTTAAAGGAATGTGGTGCATTGCTTGAGATGAATTGACTTGAACACACGACTGAGTATGATACACAAGACTTTCTTGGAATGGGTGGAGGTCGTATCACTGCCACTGAGAGAGAAAATTGTCATTGTTTCCGCTATGTACTATTCGAGCGTTTGTTTATTTAGATATGTTTTACTTGTTCACTTTGTCAGTGATTGGTGCTCGAGTCTGTTACATATCCAAGATTAAAAATGCTCCTCATAATGCAACGCATCCAATGTAAAAATTAAACAAGACTTGACAGTTATTAAAAGGGATCAAAAATTAATAAATATTTGAATATCTCTCAAACTACTGAAACATTCATATTGTATTTTTCACACACGCCTACTTGGTGATAGATTTACGTGCAAGCGTAGACCTTTATCATAGGAAGATGCATGTTATCATACGAACCATTGCCAAGAAAAAAAACAAACATGAAACAAACATGCCTTTTCCTTTTGTCCAATCAATAAAATATCAAACACCTTTGACAACCTATTCTATACAACGCAATTATACAATAATATAATAAATAATATATTTTGGGATAATAGATAATATACAATGCCTTTAACAACCTATTCTATCCTCCACACCTATGAATAATATAAACGCCTCCTAGTCACTTATTACTCCATCACAAGTATAGAATAAGATTGCTCGAATAACAAATGATGGTACAGGAGCAGAATGAATATAGAAAACTTGATTTATATTGTATTTATCCTTCGAGCACCATTACATATATATAGAAAATACATATTCTATAAAATAAGAAACCACTTACAAATATTGAAGAGTTTTAAAACAACTCATAACATATTAAACCATATTTACGTTATTGTTAATATATTAACAACTTTACTAACAAATATTATGTGAAAATTAACTAAGATATTCCTAACATAGGTGCATTGCTCAGTGAACCTTATTGAAAATATGATTCCCACTTCTCTCTAACCAAATAAGTTGTCTCTATGTGTCACCCACCAATGCACCAATGTTAAAGTGCAAAGTATAGACTAACATTTTTCTTTGATCACCTTCATTCTTCTAGTGTTCCTCCATGGTGCGCAAGAAAGACTCAAGATTTTATTCACCAGTATATATAGGTAAGCTGAATTCTTCCCATGTTCCTAACCATACACGTCCAATCATTCTAGTTACTCTCCCTTCATCTCACACCTGACCATTTCATATGTGTCATGGGACCATTATCACAAAACACTTGTAGTTTTACTAACTAACTACACGTCTTCTAACTGAAGCATGCCTTCCTTGGATGGTTCCATTGTATTAGGGTATTGTATCGTGTGTGCATAAATATTATTCATATCTTCTTCACTCAAAGGCTCAACATAAGGTGTAGCTCTTGCCTCATCCAGAGGTATAATCACGTGCTCATCCTTATTCTCAAAGTTTGTATATCCTCTCATTTAAAGTGTAGGTTTACATTGTTTGCATAACACCATGGTCTCCCAAGTAATGCTGGAAATTTTTCTACTTCAGCAAGCTCTAATACCTCAAATTCTCCAGTAAACTTGGCTCCTTGAATTGTAATGGATGCATCCTTCAAAACCCCAATAGGCATATCCCTCATTTTGTTCACCATATACAACACATTGGAAGATGGTTGTAATGTAGGTCTACCCATCTAAATCCATGTGTCCAAAGTCGGTACATTCACCTCAACACCGGTTTCATCATAATTTTACTTACCAACCATCTATCAATCACTGCATCAAACTTGATTTCCTTATCATACTCATGGTTCGTCTTTAGAAAGTTTGCATGTAGTATTTTTCACTCGCATGATCAACTCCAGTACATGATACCTTTTCACATTTTCATTCTACTAGTAATGGGATGATATTCTCCTGTCATAACATCCTACATGTCTCCTTCACATCATCCAAATACTTCATGGGATCTCAACATTCTCCACTTGTTCTCTCTCTCTCTCTCTCTCTCTCTCTCTCTCTCTCTCTCTCTCTCTCTCTCTCTCTCTCTCTCTCTCCTTCTCCTTGAAGCACTAAATCCCACCCTACATTTCATTGATTACTCACATAGTCTCTTGATATACCTAATTTTGATGTGTTGCATCTAGATACTTGGCATGTATAATATGTTCTCTTTTTATGAGTGGATTAGCCTTAAGAGGCTCACGCATTTACCACCTCTATGCGAGTAGTCACTATCATGGGATATAATTCGGATCATGTATCTTCTTTGACATCCATTGATCATTCTTCAAGCACTACACATTCATCATTCCCATTCCTTTTTCCTCCTTGTTCTTGTACGCGTGCTCATAAAGGTTAGGGAAATCCTCAACCTTATGTTGTTTCCCACAATAGAAACATACTATATTCTAAGGAAAGTCACATTGGTAATGATCAAGGTACCCACAAGTATAAACAGATTTAAATGCAGGGAATCTAATTCTACCACCACAACATGTGGTCTTATACCCTCCAAAGAATTGACCTCTGTATTGTTACGCTCCTCAAAAGGTTGCACTTCCGTACCTAAGATCTTCTTACCACTATGGTTTCTGTAATCTATTCTTGCATTCCTCATGAATATGATCTATCAAACAAAATCCTTCATATCATGAGTTTGTGCATCAAAATAGCTACGGTAGATAGATACATTCTTCATCTTCACATGTTACAAGAAAGGGAAATTCTAAACATTGTGATTCTTATGAAAAATATCACAAGACTCAGTATCTTAGTGCACATACTATTATGTGTGGGTAGTTATCCTTAGTATTTCCTTGAACCTCACAAACTGTACACCATATTCCATTGTGTATTTCATGTCTTTGAGTTGGTAGAGAGCTTCTCCAACTACTTCACGATTTCTACTATCGTGTTTCTAAAAAGGGGCTCACTCTAGTATCTTCACTTCCAACCGCTTGAACATGCATATTTTCTTCTAATGCCTCACACGGTTTTAAATATGTCTTATGAGATAATTCCCTTCAAAATGGTGTTAACAAACCATTATGTGTGTTGAATTGGATGAATATTGTAGGAAAGTTTGAAAAACAATGTTCTAAAGTGCACATCATACTCTCTCACACTTTCTCGATATGCCCTTTTTATATCTTTAAGCACACTAATGCTCTACTTATTAAACTCTAGAATGTGGAACTCAACCAAAATGCGGTCAAGTGAAAGCATCATAATTCACCGCATCGGTGTGGATAATACTTTTGTGCCAATTATGCATGTTCCCTTAGAGTGTGGTGTAAAACTGAATTGGCTTTCTCTCTGAAGTAGTAATTCCTTTCACATGCCGTAGTAATTCATATTTTTGCACATGGTCTACTTCATCCGCCACACCTATGTACTCTAGTAGGTGAAGAGACATCTCAAAGTAAACTTGAGGTATATGCTGAAATGGTTTCTACGAGATGGGGCCGGATGAGGCTGGTTTGGTGGTTGTTACGGACCTTTTCCTAGGTTAGGGACATATCCTAAACCTAACCCTATACTATTTTTTTCCTCCATGCAGATGTTGACATGATACTCTTAATCCTCTGTGGAACCTGCTGCGATTTGTGGTCAAGTACAAAAACTTCCTTGTGGCCCGATTGTAGTACTAAACTAGAAAACTATAGTCGTGTTGTTCTGACACTGTAGAATTTCTTCCAAAAGTATGTACACTAATACTCTTATCTGTCGACTTGCTTATAAATAATATTGTAAGGGAACTCCTAAACACTAGTGTCATTGTGGTGCCATGTGTGTGCTCCTTATATGTTGATCGAAAGATGAATTAACCCTTCCTATTTCTCCTTCCCTATGCAGAGATGTTGTCTCTCTACCATTACTAAACTTCCCTTTAACTACCTTTGGATCTGGAACATCAAGTGCAAGGGATAGGTAGTCAAGTTGAGTCGATGTGTTCTATAAGTCTCATTCTCTCCTTTGACACATTCTCATCTACATCCTATGGGAATCTCTATTGCACTTTCTCAATGTTGGGAGGACCTGATGTTGTGGATCCTCATCTTTCATGAGAGATTTAAAACCTTCATGAGCCATCATTCTTCTTGACTATAATGTTACCTCAATTTCCCTCTCTCAAGCTTCATTATACTTGAGTCGTCTTTCCTCTCTCTTTATATATTCATTAGGGAAATTGTCATCCTTTTCCATACCGATCTTTTGTGTGGTGGGGATTTAGCTAGCCATAGGTAATCTCTCCAATCCCAATTCTACCATCAATATCTTGATAGCTAAGGGTATAACACTGAAATAGGATCCTTTGGGCTTGTGCTAAATCTTAAACTCAAATTCCTCAAGAAAATAATATGTAGAAATTGCATACTCCAATGTATAATTACACAATACACTTTGGCCCACCAACAATCTACAACTCTATTCCATTCTTCATCGATGTCAAAAAGCATCTAATAATCTTCTTGCATCTAAGCCCTCACCTTTGGGCCCAAAATTCTATTTAATGTGTAAGCCACCAGCCACTAATACAACTCTACTGGGAAGAAGCTAAAGAACATATCATATAGTTCATGATAAATATTATCTTCCTCCTACATGTGCACATCAAAGCCGGGTCGGTACTATATCTCTGTGCAAACAATTCATGGCCATCTTTTACCCAGCTCTCAATACTCTCCAAAGATAGTCAATATGCCATCTACATGCAACATCCCGACAAACAATATTGAAAAATGTCCCAACAACGGAACCAAAATGTAGTCTTTAGTTTGCACACACATAATCTATGCACATTGGCACCTCATTCAGTCAGAACTAAATGCTCACCTGAAGCATGTGTAACTATTAAATACCTCATTTGTGTTATTTATCAGGAATTTAGCATGCATATGTATCATGTTAATAAACCAAGAGATCATTCATGCATAATAAACCATTACATTCATCTCACTTGGGAAACACATATAATAAGAAAACATTCAATCTATGTAAACCATAATCAATACTAATTGCACTATTAAATCACCATACTTAGATCCAAGAAAAATCAATATCCATAAAAAAATATTAGTAAAGAAGTTAAATACATAAGAAATCATTACAACAGTTCACTAATCCATGTACAAAAATCTACAACATAATATCTACTCCTCATGCATACATCGACGTATCACATGCTGCACCGGTCTCTTCAAAGAGTGCATAGATCTTATATAAATAGGGGTGGGGAATTTCCCTTCACTTCCCATGCACTCTCCTAAACATAGGCATGATCTAAAAAATAAACAAAACATGCATTCTAGTCCAAAAATAAACATATCCGTCAAGTTTACATGTTTTTTACAATAGTTGCTAATAATATATTAACCTAAAGATAAATCTTTCTTTTAATCCTATTATTAGTCAGTTACATGAGAGATATTATTTTGGCTCTACATGGGCTTTTCCAAAATTCATCTTCCTTTGTGTACATCCCAAACTATCTTGCTTTTGTCTAAATATAAACCTTGTTTGGTTATCGAGTCCATCTTGTACTTTTCTATTTTTAGCCACGCCTTCAAAAAATTGGCTAAGTCTCTAACTATTTCTATCTATACATGAACCCCCACACGTAGTTCTATCATGTACATATGCACCCCTTTCATGTGGCCTCAACCCTCCATACATGGAAAACACTTAGTTGCTGCATGAGATATCTCTTTCTTAAGGATAGTCATTTCTTCTTCCTTAGATTGCAAGTTAAGAGTCATAGTACTCATTTGCATCTCAAGCTAATATTTCTCATAAATATTCTCTGTAACAACCCAAATTTTCTCCTCAAGCTCATTGATTTTGTCTTCATAATCTTTGACTTGAGTCTTTAGATTCTTGACATTCTTCTCAACATGCTTTAGCTCATCTTGGACACATACTAATTCAGTTTCATAGTCATCTTCTTCTTCCTCATTGTCTTTGCTTAATTTGATATAAAATCACCTAATAATGTAGAACCACCACTAGTAGATCTCATAGCATATTTTTTCATGAAAAATACCTCATCTCCTACATCTCCATGATCATATTCAGACTCAGAATATGAAACATCATTCTCACTACTTACTTCAGAAGAATACACCTCTTCCTTTGTGTAAAAACTCTTCTTACCCTTCTTCTTATGGTCAAACTTCTTGAAATCCTTATCTTTATTATACTTCTAATTTTTATTTTCATAAACATCTGTATGATCATAATTACCTTCCTTTTCATTCCTATGAGAACACTTAGCATCAAATTGACCTACTTTACCACAATTAAAACATTTAAAAGGAATTTTCCTTTGTACTTACCAGATCCAACATTTAGTCTTCTAGCAACCATGGAAAATAACTCATCATCATCTAACTCATGAGAAACATCATCAACCTTAGTCTTCTTCTCAACCTTGAAGGTTGTTGTATGTACCCAAAATTTTAGGGTACTACACTGCTAGGAATGAGGTTACATTTACCCCAATGATGATATAGGTCTCCTTGCTTACAAGGTGTTCGAGATATAGAAAGGCTCACCAAGTATATGTTTGCATCCCACATGCCCCACTTGGCCTTTGCATGCTTTGTTTTGCCCTTTTCCCCGGTTTTCTTACATTTTTGTCTTGATGACGAAACCGCCACCTGCTTGGGTGGCAGATCTAATGTTGCCGCCGCCAGACAATGCGGTGGTCCAGAACCACCGCCCTACACAGAGCGGCGGTCTGTCTGAAATTTTCCAGATTCTTCTGACGATCACATCAAACGTAAATCTTCAATTTTACACGCTTTCTTCAACCACTTTGGCTTGCATTGATGTTTTTGGTCCCCTAGTAATAGTGTTTTCCCTTTGTTTATAGTAAAAGAGTTCAATTGGGAGTTACCCTTTGGTAATTGCATTTGCTATAAATAGCCACTTGCTTCCAAACAAATTTCCCCTCATATTCTCAATTCTATTATTTAGTCTTTGAATTTCTTGCTTAGAATTCTATTAGTTTCATGTTTTGCCTCCATTTTTGGTCTTTTAGAGGTCATTTGATCTTCTTGTTTCAGTCTTGCTCCATTGTTGTTCCATACAATCAGTTTAGCATAGAATAGCTTCATTTCTAGATTAGAATCCATTAAAGTTGCAGGTTTTGTTTTGTCACAAGGATAGATTCTAAAACTCTCGGTACACTTGTGTTGTATTCCCACAATAAATCCCGCTAGGAATTACATAGTCAAGCTCTGTTCACTTGCGTTATCCCTCTCCTACTTGCATTGTATTTGGTCTATATCCAAAGCTGTCATTATTTGAATACCATCTTCATTGATACTATCATATACACACTTTTTGGATTCACGAGGACATGAAGGAACAAGGAGATCACACTGAGGGGATGAAATCACACACAACTAGATTTACCACTATTTTGTAAACACCAAGTTTGAGCTATCAAAGTTCTAGTTACAACATATCAAATAGAGTAGTGAATTATTTTATTTTAGTTAAAATTTCACTCTCGATATCACTAGGGGAAGCTATGGGGATTGATATTTTCTGAGAAACTGTGATTCATTCCTCACTTCTAAGGTAGGATCGAGAGCCTTTTAATTTAATATAATTAGTTGCTTAGATATTTAGGATAAAATCACAATTGCACAGCAAATAGCCACACCAGGCTACTTTGTTTGTTTTTAGTTGTTCATTTTTCTAAGTATACTAGAATAGATGCTATTTAATTTCATTAAAACATGTCATTGAAAATACAAAAATAAAAGAATGCTTGCATAGTATAAATACTTCTTTCGTAATCAGTTTATTAATTTTAGTTAAAAGTTGAAACACTTTGTATGACAATCACAGGACCTAGAGAGCCTAGAGAATATATATTTGAACCAATAGTGCCTCAACCAAATCTACCCACAAAATTAGTTGATATAGATCAAGACCTTAGGATACAGGTCTTTCGAGCAATGGAAAACCTACAAGCAATTAGTGAACAACTGAGGGGTTAAATATCGAAGACGACAAAGCTTACACATTTTGGTCAAACCATCCTAACTATAGACTTCCTTGATAAAATATCCGAATGACTGTACAAGGATTTGAAAGAGAGCAAACATTTGGTTGTGATCCTTTAGTTCCACAACCTCGACACAGATACCTCCTCGCCGACATAGATACTAGCTTACGCATTCAAGTTTCTAGAACACCTATAAGGTATTCCAAGAAAATCATACAACTTCTAGTTCTAAACATAGAGGCTAAAAAGGCATACGATTACTGGATAGTGGAAGAAGGGATTGATTCTTCACATGACCATAACAAGTCCGCAACAACCGTGAACTCACGGTTGTGATCCCCAAGTCCCACAACCTAACGGGCCTGAAAATCAATTAAGTATTGACACTGGCTTACGAACACTGGTATTTAGATCCTTGCCACTCCCGCCAGATATTATAACATAGTTCTTCGTATTAAACATAGAAGATAGTCAATCTAATATTTTCTAGGCTAGACCAGAAAACCACCCATAGTTCACTACAAATCCACTAAGCCACCTATCACCATTTTTCATGACCTTGTCTAGAGATATATACTGAAGCTCCCATAGGTCACTTCCCATGTATTCAACAACCAAGAAACAGGATCTCGGCGAGCTTAAAGTTTATTGGAGCCTCCGAACACCCATTATATCCAAACGAACCATTACACCAATTCAGGTTAGGAGGGCCTTCTTCACCTTAGATTCACAGATTCCATTATTGTGTATTAAGGATATAAGATTACCTGATTAGCTTGTCTATATCCATTCATATTCAACATTCACCGGCTGTCTCGGCATGACCTCGGGAGGTCGGGTACAAGGAAGAGGTACTTGTAGATTCCCATGCTCACATGTCACTTTTCCATCATACAAAATTGGTGAACCCGACGTGAAACAAACTAATATCCCTCTTTTTGTTTTCATTTCTTCCATCCACCTTCGCTCTTTCCCGTTATTTTGCGGGTATTCATATACCCCCCGAATATGTCAGGATACGATGCATATGGCAAACCTCTCTCGGTCTCGAAGTAAACTATAGTCAAACAAATGACAACCATCACCCTCACTTTCAGGGATGATAACTACACAAGTAATTACTTGTCATCTCAAACTCCCCCTCAAAGAACTAGCTCAATTTCTTTATTCTAAATTAAGGAGTTTGATTAGCTTGCACAAACACAAAGAGCCTGACGAGCCCCTCGGCTCTAACAATATGACGTTTACTGGAGAATCCACTTCATCTCCTCAGGTCTTGTTCAGACCACAAATCAGTAGATAGTCAGACCCACTCCCCTTTTTGGATGAGGAGTATTTAGCATGCTTTGCTAAAATTGAACAACACTTCCAAAATATGTATCCACCTATAGGGAGTTTACAAATATAGTCTGATACCTTATTCCAAGAAAACACCCCCATTACTCCACCTATCGGAAATACCCTCGGTGAAGCTTGGTAGGGTAATGATCAATTCATAGCAAGGTATCACACCCCTTTACAACCTCGAGGTATACAAAAATGCCATTAAGGAAAAACGCAATGTCTTCACCAATAGAGGTTGTTTCACCTTAGATGAAAAGGTTAGCAGGTGAACTTGCTCAAGCAAACCAAAATTCATATTTTGGGCAAGCAAGAATCCCCAACCCTCCACATCATCCTAGTTAGGTCAAACTTCTTATAGGAATAGGCATGTTAGGCATGCCTCCTCAAAATCCTTATAGTTACCCACTAAAACACCAACTAGGACCACATTTTCAAACACTGCTCCAGTTGAAAACATGACACCTCCCAGGCTTGGCACCAAACAACCCATACCAGAACAATGCTCCTCCTTACTTAAAAATTTATTCAAAGTCACCACAAGGAGACATGTTCTCTTCTCCTGGGATGTTCTTTCAACCACAGGGATTCCCTTATGTCCCTACAAATGCATATGCTATGCCATATCAACAACCCATTCTACCTCCACCCCCTCAACAAGCGCCATTGATGGTTGAGGCCTATGCAGTAGGGACTTATTCAGAATACTTAAAAGAGCCCCTAGACTTCACCATATGAAGTGTTATGCTTCCAAGACCTCTTCCCAATTTACCCAAATACAAAGGGAAGGGGATCCAAACGCACACATTAAGGCCTATGCCACAACCATACCAGAGTTACTCCCCTGGGACGGGGTTGTCGCTAAAATATTCCCTAAAACCTTAGAAGGTATTGCCCTTGATTGGTATTACAGAATACTTAAAGCCTCGATACACTCATTCAAACAACTTGTGTCTGAGTTCATCAAAGATTTTGATATGAACAAATTGTTACGAACAAGGATTAGAGAATTCTTGCATATTAAACAAGAACATAATGAATCCGATGCTCATTTTATTCAAAGATGGCGTACAGTTCTCTACTCATCAGTGAGTGCTCCAAACATGGATCAAATGGAACTATGTGATTTATTCCTTAATTCTCTCAATAGAGAGATAAAGGAAGAAGTCCAGAAGTTCCCACTAAGAACTTATGATGAAGTACTTGAGAGTTCTCTCCGAATCGACCAAGCAGTGATAGATAGTGGTCGTAAGACATATGGAACAAATGGGAAATTAACCACTCCCAATCAAAACACCGTAGCCTATCCTAATACTAGGAACACTAATCAAGGACCTAAGATCCTTAACAAGAACCGCGGAGTTACAACAGATGGAGTAACTGACCAAGTTAAAAGGGAAAACATTGTAAACATTTCACCACCTGTTAATAATTAGTGAAATAACAATTTTACTCCAACAATCAATGCGAGTGGATTTTAATCGTCCACCACAACAACAAAAATAACAACGAAAAATCCAAACACAAAGTCCAAATCAAAACCCAACCGGATATCAGAGTCAAAACCAAAGGCAACACCTCAAAATTTTAACTCTAACAACCAAAGAACCTTATCATAATTTCAGGCCACAACAGATTATAAATCAACACCTGAAATTATAATCCCAATTTATATTGTGGCTTCCACAAGATTCAAGGCCACGATACTAGGACTTTTCGTGAATACAATAAATTCATGTAGTATTTTCCAGAAGATCAAAAACAACTCTTTATAGATATGTTTTTAGCAAATTCTATAGTACCCACATCAAACACTTATGCAGGGGTAGTTTCCCCTCAAAATTCACCCCTTAAGATCTTTAATGATCCACTCCCAAACCATTCTAATAATAACAGGCTAGATCCTAGCAGAACAAACAAGGGTGTTGTAACAGGAAATAATGATCATAAAGCTTCAACTTCATTAAATCCACCAGTCGCACCCCAACTAGGAACTCGGCCCCAAACTAAGATAGTTGGTTTGGTAGAGTTAGACACTCGAGCTACCTGTAGAAACCATAACAAGGACATTCTTCTCAACCAACTCCAAATTATTCATTAGAACCAAACAACAGTCAACAAACGTTGGTAAAACCCATAGGCACCTATGATTTAATTAATGATTTAACTAAAACCTTCTCTCACATCTCCTTTTTGGATTTGTTAAAAAACTCTCCCACCCATAGGGCTGCCCTCTTAGAAGCATTAGGCCTTGGTCATTTAATCAACATCACTCCTCCTCTGGAAACACAAGTAAACCATGTAGACTTTGACGTTTATCCTTCAGGGCAGCCAAATAGGGATACTAAATTTATATTTGATATAAGCAAAATGCCAACAGATGCTAAAATTGCATAAAGAGGCGACCCAGCTTTGCATTTACAAGTATGGGTTTATAATAATTATGTTAAACATGTAATGGTTGACGATGAGGCAGCAGAAGCCCATAGCCCCCTTTGCTTTTCTTCAAAAGTTAGGATATGGAGAGACAAATTGTTCCACAACACGAAATATGTTAAGAGGATATGATAGCCTCAAGGCCACTTCAATTGGAACCATAGTTTTACTAGTCACTTTAGGACCCAAGACGGTCCTCACCAAATTTTATATTATAGATCAGGAAACCAACTATAATATGATCCTCGGTTAGCCATGGATACACTGTATGAAGGCAATCCCTTCCACGTTATTCCAAGAAATAAGATTTCTACACTTAGGGAAAATATTTGTGGCACAAGGTGACCCAAAACCCTTCGATATACACCTAGCTGATTTAAAGAAAAGACCGGGCATTCACTCTGAGTTTGAACTCCCAAAAAATCAACTCATCAAACCAATTAATTTGAAACCAAAAGAAGAGTTGATACCCACCATGGAATTAGAAATTACAAATCCAGCCGAGGACATTCTAGCACTCAAAAATGAGACCAATGTTATAAAAACAGTGTCACTAGGGACTACCACAAAAATTGTCGAGTTGCTCAAGAAAGACTTACCTATTCTTCTACCATTTGATTCTATGGGTATGGACACACCACAGGAATTGCTTCTCTTCCATCGGATGAAGTTTTATGGTAGAAGTAACCGAAGCAAAAGAAATAGATATGACAGATATCCCAACATCCATTTTTCCAAGCAAGTATTGGACTCTCCACTTCGATGGAGCTAGATGTCACTTTGGAGTTAGGGCGGGAGTAATATTTACTTCACCCGAGGGAAAAATCCTACCTTTCACCTTTAAATTAAACTTTGAATGTACAAACAATGGGGCTGAGTACAAATCCCTCCTCCTTGGCCTCATCCTAGCTAAAAGAATGGGTGTCGATAACATTAGAGTGCTAGGAGACTCGCAACTGGTTGCAAACCAAGTCTCTAAGGTATATGAAACTAGGGCTAAACATTTACAACTCTATAAAATAGTAGTATTAGATCTAAGCAAGGGATTTAACTTCATATCAATTGAAGAAATCCCACGAGAGTAGAACCTTCTCGCAGACTCAATAAAGCAACCTTAGCTTCCCATTTCACCCCAAACAATGAGTTGGAGGATACAAATTTCACAGTATCACTTTGTACCAAACCATTAGTGCGTAAAATACCAACAAACTCACTCCTGACTCATGGAGAAGCTGAGGATGATTTTTCTATCATGGATCACTTTGATGATGATAGAGTCACTCTCAAATATCTAAATGCCTATGCGAGCTACACCTTGCTCATCGTATAGTTGATCTTTCCCTAATACCACATTCCTCTTCCTATTTTGGAAATCCCATGGTAGAGTCTCCTCCACAGAAGGATCTCGATATCTATGAGATAGAAAATGGAGAAAGCTTGGAACTACCTCTAGCACCACCTGAATTTGAAGAAGGTAACGCTTCTTTAATAGAAGAAACCATTGACATAAAAATTGGAATGGAGGAAGAACTAAAATTTTGAAGTTAGGATCTCGTTAACTCCGAAGGAGATAGAAATACACACCCAAATCCTCAAATAACATCAAAAGGATTTTGCATTTAACTATAAATAAATGACGGGCATCACACCACATGTCACGATACATAATCTTGTCACTAAACCAGGATCAAAACTAATTAAACAAGTCAAGACCAATGAAGCCAAAGTGGCTCTCATGGTAAAAGAGGAAGTAATAAAACTTCTTCAATTGGGATTCATCAAGCCCATTGACTATTCACAATGGGTATTTAATATCGTTCTGTTCTAAAAAGAATGGGAAGATATGCATTTGCATAGATTTTTGGATATTAACAAAGCTTGTCCCAAGGATGACTTCCCATTACCATCCATTGACATTATCATTGATGCAACAACTAGATTTGAACTATTGTCCCTCATGGATGGGTTCTCAAGGTATAATAAAATTAAAATATCTGAACAGGATCAAGCCAAAACTACATTCATAACTCCCTGGGGAACTTATTGCTACGTTGTCATGCCATTTGGTCTTAAAAACACCGACGCTACATATCAGCGGGCAATGACTTACATATTCCATGATCTTATCCATAAAATTGTGGAATCCTATGTGGATGACTTATTGGCCAAGGCCAAGAAGTGTTGTGATCATCTAGAAGTACTTCACATCATCCTCTCATGATTGATTGAATATGGCGTCACATTAAACCCAAAGAAGTGCATGTTTGGTGTGACAGGAGGCAAACTTCTGGGCTACATTATATCTTCACGAGGGATTGATGTTGATCCAGCCAAAATACGAGCTATTCTCGAAATGATCCCACCATCGGACGAGTCTGGAATCAAGTCATTTCTTGGGAAACTCAGTGCAATCCAAAGGTTCATCCCAGATTTAAGTTTTTCCATTCATCCAATCAAAAATCTATTAAAGAAAGATTATAACATTGATTGGACTGAAGAATGCAACGAGGCCTTCGAAGTGGTTAAATGCTTCTTGTTATCTCCACCCATGTTAATGCCTCCCAAACCAGACCACCCTTTGATCCTATACTCATGAGCCACTCATGTCTCGCTAGCCTACATGCTGGCTCAAGAAGACAATGATAAATGGGAATGTGCGGTCTATTTCATTAGCCGAACGTTGCTTGATTATGAAACATGTTACACATAGGTAGAGAGAGAATGCCTTGCCATAGTATTTGCAACAAAACATTTAAGACATTACATGTTAAACCAAGAAATGAGGGTCATTGTAAAAATAGATCATTTACAAACATTCCTTATGCAAGGGTCTTTATCTAAAAAGGTTGGGCATTTCATAACCTTAATGGGTGAATTTGAGTTGACATTCGTAAACCAAAAATCCGTTAAGGGAAAAATCATTGCAGATTGGTTGGCTAACAATCCACTAGATGGAGGTGATCTGGTAAATATGGACTTTCCTGATGAGTGTGTATACTTCGTCGAAACCAGGCCCCCCATCTATACATGTCCCTGGTACACTGATATCATCAATCTTATCATAGACCATACATACCGGAAGGTGCCACATCACAACAAAGAAGGTGGTTACACATTATCACTACTAAATATGTTGTTTTAGAACAAGTACTATATCGTAAAGCCTTTGACGACATGCTTCTAAGATGCGTCGACATAGAAGAATCCAAAAATATTCTTCATGAATCCCATAGTGGGATATGTGGAGGCCACTTCGGTGGTCATACCACTGCTCACAAAATACATTGGATGGGCTATTTTTGGCCCACTCTTGAGCATGATGCAGTGGAATTTGTACATAAGTGCCACAAATGCCAAGAATTCTCTCACAAGATTCACATGCTAGCATAATCCCTGCAACCAATAGTGACCCCGTGGCCCTTCTCCACGTGGGGTCTGGACTTGATAGGAAAGTTATCTCCCTCATCAACCGATGGCCATAATTTTATAATTAGAGCCACGAAATATTTTACCTAATGGGTGGAGGCCATGCCTCTCACCACCGTACGAGGTTCGGTAATTACCAAATTCATCCTGAATCAAATCATTTGTATGGTGTCCCACAAGTCATTATCTCGGATAATGTCACGTCCCTTAAAAATGATGAGGTCCGTGAGTTATGAAGGAAATTCAAAAAAAAAACCATCACACGGCCTCTCTTTACTACCCTCAAGCCAATGGGTAGGCCAAAGATACAAAAAAACATTAAAGGCTATTCTTCTCAAAACATCAAGGAGAATAAGTGAGATTGGCATCTAAAACTATATCCAAATTTTTGTGGGCCCATCACACCTCAATAATAATTCCAACATGATTAACCCCTTTCTCATTGTTATTTGGGGCGAAGCGGTTCTCCTGCTTGAGGTTGAAATACCTAGTCTCTGCATCTCATTACAAGGGATTCTAGATGAAGAAGCTTACAGGGAGGCACGCCTCTCTCACTAGAAAGCCTTGATGAGGTCAAGCTAAATGCCAAACAATGACACAGAGCCTATGCTGACCGGATGTGCCGGCAGTATAACAAAAAATTCTATGAGCAAGAAATATATGAAGGAGATCTAGTTCTAAGACTAGACAGTCGGATCGATAAGAAAACCGACGAAGGAAGAAAGTTCCGACCCAAGTGGTTGGGCCCATACTGAGTCATGAAGGACTGTGGAAATGGTGCATATCTTTTGTGCACACTAGAAGGTGAGGAATTCGGTGAAACTGTCAATTCCTTACATCTTAAATAGTTTTATGCATAAGACATCAGAATCACCACTTGTACATTATAGCTACCTACATTGCATTAGTCATTTAGCTGTTTCATTCTGTCCACTCATTTTGTAAAAATGGTAGTCCAGGAACTTACTCTTAAGCAATTTGTTACAAATTTCTGAAAGTATTGGCAAAAGCATTCAAATCACATCTCTTTAAACATCATCAAGTATTTTCAAATCTTCTCATCAAGGTTCGACAGACAAGTATTGACGAAAACCATACCGAGGCATGCATACTTGGTTTTTCTCTTTCTTTCTACTAGGTGAAGTTGTCCTTACCTACATTATATTCTAGAATCTTCTTAGTGTCACATCTATCCCTCTTAAATCTCTTTGAAAGATAGGATATCCCAAAGTCATAGATCAGAAATGTCAAAATCAAATGAAATCAAAAGCACCAAGCAAACAAAATATTTTATTTTACACACTTCTTTGCCCCATCAACCTTCGGTGATAAGCCCATGTCTCTTACTGGTGGTGTGAGGTTGGGAAAGGAAATAAGTGCCCTTACTCACCTATATCCCACCTTTGGTGACAAACCCGTGCTTCTTACTAGTGGCATGAGGCGGGATGTGGGGGGTCCATTCACACAAATTAACAAATCTTGGTATGTAAAAAGTACAAATCAAACTATATTAAGAGAAAACAAATATCCAAATTCCAAAGAGATCAAATCCTCAAAACCAGATTTTGTCAACCAGTTTCCATTTATGAATCTAAGTCTAGATAAACTGGAAAGTAAGTGGCCTTCTAAGCTTGGTGGTAGCTCTGAGTAGGGTAGGTGTGTAGGTCTATGTTTGGTTTTTGTTACTGGTTTTTCTGTCTCTCATCATTCCATTCAGTCAAACTCATACAACTTGTGCCCTTCCTAACTCTTGGTGTTGAGCCCTCGCATCTTACTAGTTGCGTGGAATTGGGATTGGGGCAAGTTCATCTCTTTATCACTTTACATTCATCACGTTTTGCCAACATAAGAAGAAATTACAAACATTTCCCAAAGAGTTCAAAAGTTCGGTACTACCATATGTTTGTATCATCTCATATCAGCATTACAAAAACATACAAAGTAAAACATTCTGTTTATTATCATTTGTCATCCATTGCATACATACTGAAAAACATGAAAAAAAATATTCTAAAAACATCTAAGTACACATGTGGAAACGAGTCACAAAATTCTAGGCACCAAGAGTCTGGATCCAAAAGATATATATATATATATATATATATATATATATATATATATATATATATATATATATATATATATCAAGTTTCATATACAATGCCATCATGCACTAGGCATGGTCAAAATGCTCAATGAGCCCGAAAAGTACAAAAACACTCATATAGATATCTGAAAAAATGCTACAAAAATGGCCTCTCAATCCCTATGGGATCCCTCAGAGGGTGTACGACCACGGCTAGGACTTCAGCTACGCCCGGCACTCTGAATGCACTGAGGGCTCGTGGTCATGACCAGTAGCTGCTGTCTCGCTATGAGAATGACTCCTCCTCATCAAGCACTCAGCCATCCTATATCCGACTACCTCAACACGGAGAGAATTCATGATCTTTGCCGCATGCCAGATAGAGGAAAAAACATCGATGCCTACTCTTTCACTGCAAAGGCTCCCCCACATCCACGGAAAGTTCAAGCACGAGTCTTCTCGAGGGGAGAAACAGGGGTATCTATACATACTCGGTGAATCAAGTCTCACCACTCATCAACAAATCAGCTACTGAAGTAAAGGAGAAAACAAGTTAGAAAATGATCAAAGATAAAACCAAGAGTAAACAAAAAAAAAATAAATAACGACTAAGACAATTCTAACTAAAACAAATGTCAAGAGAAGAGTGAAAACTCACTCGGATCTCTAGGCCTCTAAGAAGGATCTCTAGGATCCACGCCGCCACCGATGCTTGCCACTAATCGGTGTCCTCTCCCATGTCTAGGGAAATGTGACGGCATGCGATGAACTCGCCATTTCCCCTAAGTCCTGAGAGAGAAACTCCTCTGAGACCAGAGTCACCCTCTCTGCGCTCTGCTCCACCCTCTCGGCCCATAGGATCTCCTGAGTATCATGCCACTCGGGATCACTATCCTCCTCCCCATCCATCTCTCTCGATATCCATCTCCTCTATCTCTCCCCGGTGAACTCCTCGGACTTGGATTCCATGTCAATGGGCTCATCACTGCTATGGGTGGGACCGGCGGCGGTCAAGTAAAGGTGCCTAAGGAGCACCGGCTCTCCCTCGAGCATGTACCACCCTCCTGGCCACAATGGGAACACCGGGAGTAACAATGGTCCAACCCCGAGCCTCACGGATAGATCTATACACTAGCCCCGCCAGAGGAAACATGTCAATATAGGGGAGGCCAAACTGTTGTGGTACTCTATCAAAAGGGTGGATCTCTAACTTCCCCGCCCTGTCTACTAGCCGACTAGTAGTCGACAAGCAATCAATGTAACAGCCTCTCTCTCCCCATACCCCTATCATGGCCTCGATAAGGAGTGGCCTCCATGTTGCGGTGGTCAAAGAGGTCATTGGGCTGGTGGGGTGGTCTAAGAACTGTCATCCCCGTCTACCTCACTTGCCATGAAAGCCCCGAGATCCTTTACCTCTCCACCTTTCCCATATGGGGTGATATGCTCATACACCTAACTCATGACATGATTTAGGTGGCTCGATGACTGTCCTGTAATCGGACTACCTGTATAAATCATGGTAGGTAGTCCCAAGGATATCTCGATACCCAAGCATAAACATGTCCATGGCCCTCAATCAGTGAAATAATAGGGGCCCAAAGAATATAAGAGGGTGTCCCCTCCCTTGTCCCCAATCAGTCTCAATGCAAGGATGCCCATGATGGCCTTACGGAGCACATGAATGTCTGACTCAATAATGGAGTGGATCCTCACTCCCTTCTTCGATCCCATTGATACAACTGCATCCCCCATATAGGTGGCCCACAACCACCTGAGATCTTGATACCACTTTGTCTTAAGAGACACCCACCGCTAAAGGATCGGAACCCCCAGTATATAGTAAACATCCTCTAGGGTGATGGTCCACTCACCCCTAACTCCTGCAATCGGAAAGTATTCGATCCGCATCCCAGTATGAAAATAAGTCACATAGTATGTGACTAGCAGGCACAACATGAGGGACCTGCGCAATCCTCCAAATGCCATCCCTCTGAAGTGTATCTCACTCTACCTAAGAGAGTGCCTCTAACACTACTTAGGGAGCCAATCACACTCCCTCTCCCAGCTCCATCTAATATACTCCTCCTTCTGCATGCACCAAAAAACACAAAAAAGGAGTAAGCACCAAAATCCAAATGGAAAAACTATTAAAAACATGTAAAAGTGCAAGAAATGCAAAAATAAATAAAAGAAAGCTTTTTTTTTTGCTTTTCGTGAAACCGCCCTGTGTAGAGTGGCACTTCCATAACTATCACCTTCTAAGGTGGCGGTCCCATAACCGCCGCCTACGCAGGTGGCGGTCCTATCCATGCAAGCAAAAATGGGTCGTAAGCCCTAAAAATGCCTAAAAACAAGCAAATGCACCATTTTAACTAAAATGAAAACCTACCCTATGGGTGCCCCCTAGAGACACATTTAAAACTAGTATTTTCAAAAATAACCCCCCGAGACAAGGATTTCATCATTTCCACATTTTAGGTTTAAAAACAATAAATTGAGAAGAACTAACCTGAGACTTTGTGGGTCGATGTTCCACTCTCGGAGGCATGATCACTATCTCACCACAAATGTTTTGACTATACTCTCATTGAAAACCATCACCGTGGGTCCCAGAGCTCAAAAACTATCAAATCAATCCACGTAAATGAATAGTAAAATGAGTTCATTTTATATATATAGCTTTCTAAAATTGATTTTGAATGTCTTTCGCAGGGTCGAGCATCGATGGAGGTAAGTTCTAAACCCCACATAGATGGTAAGTCCTCTTTTCATATCAATTTAGTCTTATTTCCCAAATTGTTTTATCTATTTGCACTTGAGTCCCCTTTTTCATTTTTGCAGTAGCAGGATCTTGGATGGTGACTTTCCAACACACGGGTGTGTCAGGTATAACTCCTAACTCCCCATTTTGGGACCGCCATACTTGGATCCACCATTTTACGCATCTTCATGACTAAGATGCTTCTCGAGGGGGCAATAAAGTACATACCCAAAATTGTAGGGCACTTTACCGACGGAATGAGGTTACACATAACCCAATGATGATACAGGTCTCCTTGCAAGGTGTTCGGAATCCAGAAAGGCTCGCCAAGTATATGTTTGTATCCCGCATGCCCCGCTCGGCCTCTGCATGCTTTGTTTTTCCTTTTTCCCCCTGTTTTCTTGCATTTTGTCTTCAGTGATGAAACCGCCGCACTTCTTTGGATGGCGGTCCCTTAACCGCTACTCTTACGCTTGCACAGGTGGCACCTGCACACATTTTCCAAATCCTTCCGATAATCACGTCAAACATAAATCTTCAATTTTACATGCTTTCTTCAACCACTTTGGCTTGCATTGATGTTTTTGGTCCCCCGGTAATAGTGTTTTCCCTTTGTTTATAGTAAAAGAGTTCAATTGGGAGTTACCCTTTGGTAATTGCATTTGCTATAAATAGCCAGCTTGTTTTCAAACAAATGGCCCCTCATCTTCTCAATTCTATTATTCAATCTTTGAATTTCTTGCTTAGAATTCTATTAGTTTCATGTTTTGCCTCCATTTTTGGTCTTTTAGAGGTCATTTGATCTTCTTGTTTCATTCTTGCTCCATTGCTGCTCCATACAATCAGTTTAGCATAAAATAGCTTCATTTACTGATTAGAATCCATTGAAGTTACGGGTTTTTTTTTCATAAGGATAGATTCTAAAACTCTTGGTACACTTGTGTTGTATTCCCACAATAAATCCCGCTAGGAATTGCATAGTCAAGCTCTATTCACTTGTGCTATCCCTCTCCTACTCGCATTGTATTCGGTCTATATCCAAAGCTACCATTGTTTGAATACCATCTTCTATTGATACTATCATATACACACTTTTTGGATTCACGAGGACATGAAGGAACGAGGAGATCACACTGAGGGGATGAAATCACACACAACTAGATTTACCACTGTTCTGTAAATGCCAGGTTTGAGCTATCAAAGTTCTAGTTACAACATATCAAATAGAGTAGTGAATTATTTATTTCAGTTAAAAGTTCACTCTCGATATCACTGGGGAAGTTAGGGGATTGATAGTTTCTGAGAAACTGTGATTCATTCCTCACTTCTAAGGTAGGATCGAGAGCCTTTCAATTTAAAATAATTAGTTGCTTAGATATTTAGGATAAAATCACAACTACATAGGCAAATAGCCACACCAGCTACTTTGTTTGTTTTAAATTATGTTGCTAGATTAGTTGTTCATTTTTCTAAGTATACTAGAAAGATGCTCTTTAATTTCAATAAAACACATCATTGAAAATAGAAGAATGCTCTCATAGTATAAATACTTCTTTCGTAATCGGTTTATTAATTTTAGTTAAAAGTTGAAACACTTTGTATGACAATCATAGGACCTAGAGAGCCTAGAGAATAAATATTTGAACCGATAGTGCCTCAACCAAATCTACCCACAACATTAGCTGATATAGGTCAAGACCTTAGGATGCAAGTCTTTCGAGCAACGAAACCTACAAGAAAATAGTGAACAACTAAGGGGTTAAATATCGAATACAACAAAGCTTACACATTTTGGTCAAACCATCCTAACTATAGACTTCCTTGATAAAATATCTCGAATGATTGTACAAGGATTCGAAAGAGAGAAAAAATTTGGTCATGCGATCCTTTAGTTCCACAACCTTGACGTAGGAGACATCCTCGTTGACATAGATGCTAGCTTACACATTCAAGTTTCCGAACACTGTAAGGTATTCTCGAGAAAATCATACAACTTCTAGTTCTAAACATAGAGGCTAAAAATGCATACGATTCTTGGATAGTTGGAAAAAGGGATTGATTCTTCACATGACCATAACAAGTCATCAACAACCACAAACTCACAAGGTTGTGATCCCCAAGTCCCACAACCCAACGACTTGCAAATCCATTAAGTATTGACACTCGCTTACTTAACGATGGTATTTAGATCCTTGTCACTCCCGCCGGATATTATAACGTAGTTCTCCATATTAAACATAGAATCCAATCAATCTAATATTTTCTGGGCTAGACCAAAAAACCACCCATAGTTCACTACAAATCCACTAAGCTGCCTATCACCATTTTTCATGACCTTGTCTAGAGATATATACGAAGCTCCCACAAGTCACTTCCCATGTATCCAACAACCAAGAAACAGGATCTCGGCAGAGCTCGACATTGATTGGAGCCTCCGAACAACCATTATATCCAAACGAACCATTACACCAATTTAGGTTAGGAGGGCCTTCTTCGCCTTAGATTCACATATTCCATTATTGCATATTGAGGATATAAGATTACCCAATTAGCTTTTCTGTATCCATTCATATTCAACATTCACCAGATGTCTTGGCACGACCTCAGGAGGTCGGGTATGAGGAAGAGGTACTTGTAGATTCCCATGCTCACATGTCACTTTTCCATCATACAATTATCTCCTACTTGATTAGTTTTTCATTATGATCTCTCATCTCATATGTAGCTAAGGTTCCATGTAAGTCATCCATCTTCAAGAGAGTCAAATCCTTGTCTTCTTCAATGATAGACACTTCAATCAAACTTATGAGTTAGAGCTCTCAAAACATTTTGAACAAAAACTTCATCTTTCAAATCTTAACCAAACCCTTTCTTGGTGATGAAAACCTTATCAACCCTAAGAAAATATGCAACAATAGACTCATCATCACTCATCTTAAGACCTTCAAATTGATTTCTGAAAGTTTGGAGCTTAGCAATTCTTACCTTAGAGTATCCTTCATATAGGACCTAAAGCTTCTCCCATATAGCCTTAGCCAATTGACAATGCATCACCTTCACAAACTTAGATTCACCTAAGCCACACATAACAGAATTCATACCCTTTGATATTCCACTACACAAATTCTTATCTACATTACTAGTTGGTTAAGTACCAGAACAACATAACCATCCTCCACATATTTATAAATATAAAACCCTAGGGATGATGTGTATCATCATCCTTGGACTCTAAAATCATAGTTTGCTCCATCAAATAATGGTGCCTTGTTAGTAGAATAACCACTCCATTGACTTGCCAATTTTGTGCTTAAAGGATCGCATTTTAAGTGATCAAACTTCTCCAAAAGGACATGTTTTGATATCAATTGTTGGAAGAAAAATGTACTGAGAGGGGGGTGAATTATTCCTTAAAAAACTTTAATCAATTTCATTTTTTTCTTATTTAAAATGTGCATACCACTAAATCAAATCAGCATAACCATGCAAGAGACACAAGAACACAAGATATATGTGGGAAACCCTCAAGGATAAGAAAACCCACTGAAACTTTTGATTATATCACTCACATCATAATTATTTAGTGAAGTGTCAACTTTACAAGGAGCACCAACCCCTAGTTTAGAAGAGCACCAACTCTACAAGGAGCATCAACCCTTAGTTTAGTGAAACACCAACTCCACAAGGAGGTTATAACCCCCAAAGATGATCAAGCATCCACTCAACCACATTTATATGAATATCTATGATGTCATTTTTCTACAACAAATGATGTAGATCACCTATTCGACTCACACACCTTCAAACCCTTGCTTCTCGAACTCATTATATCTCACTCTTTCATGCACTTTGTATTATATAAAACCTTTGCACACACTCTGAACATTCCTCAACCTCTTTCACTATTCCTAAGCTCGATATCATTCCTTCATACATGTATCAATCACACACATGGGTCATACTTTTTCCCTCTTGCTCAACTACTACAAATTTGAATGCAAACCTTTGCGTTATCCCCTTCTCAACTCAAAAAATAAATAAAGTTGGTCTCCCTCATTTATTTTGACCAATAAAACTTAAAAAAATCCCAAAAATCATTAAAACATTCATATTGGGCCCATGTAGGTCATCCATGCCCAAATACACTCAACAAGCCCAAAAATGGCTCAAAACCCCATCACCTGGATGAGAAAAACCACTAACACAAAAACCATGATTAGTAAAGTTCCCTAATTCACCACACATCTCAAATATAAAATAAAAACATCCATGGTCGTTAATTATATTTCACCAATAAAATTTATCATAACTAACTCAAGAAGGCTCATATCCTTCTCAAAATAGTTGTTTCCAGGACCTTGTCTTCACCTTTGGGCATCAAGACCACCCAAGAACAAATAAAATATGGCATGTAACCAATCGTTATAATCCCGATGATTGGTAGATCACATTCATGAATGTTATATATATTTGAACATCCATATGTGTAAATCACACCAACTTTCCTTTTCACCAAACTAAGTTTCCGAGAAATAAATTTTAAAAATCAATTGGTTTTCCCCTCGCAACTAATTACAAAACCTAAAAATACCTTAAATAGGTACAAAATCACCATTTTTAACTCTTCAATTGATAGAAAACATCATCCAATCCAAAACATGCATCATTTACCTCATTCTTCCTGTCCCGAGAAATCTTGTCTTGAAAACCAAACAACCTTATTCTTCACAAATCAAGTTAGATGACCCATTAAATATCATCATCAAGATACAAAAATTATATCAATGAAAATCTCTATGAATCATTTTTCCATAACAACTTACATTTCCTTACAACTCTAAGTGGAAGCTTTCAACGAAGCCAATCTCTGAAATTGCTCCAAAATTGCCCGAATGACCAGTCTTCATAAATAGGGAACACTTTTCCCATTAGAAGCTCAACCATGATTTGAAACCATCATGGTCATCAATTAAAATTCCCATACTAAAAAAATTGATCATTTATTTTGCAACTCCTTTGGAAAACCTTTTCCCAAACTAAACTTATTCAAAAACTTACATTTTTAGGTGGGTTCCACTCATCACCACATACTCTACCATACCTTTATGTAAATCTTAAGGATTCCTCTACATCATAAGATAATAATTTTAGCACAATCAATAAATTATGGGTACTTATGAAGAAAATCTCTCCTACCGCTTTTGAGCTAGGGTTTAAACACACAAAAAGTTGTTTACCTTCTTAATATTCATTCATAAAAATGTGACGATGAAATGACCTCATTATTTTTGTGAAAACTTATTAATTCCATGAAAAATCATCCCTAAAAGCCATAAGGAACCATACAAAGAACACAATTCATGGCGAGCATCACAAGGTGCAATTTAAGCTAACACCTTCTTCTTGACCATGTTTCACCAAAAACAACTTCACTTGCAAAATATTATTCAGAATGACTCCAATTTTTTCCCACACCTCTAGAAAACCCCTATACATCATCTCCAATCATCATCATATCTCAAATGGGTCTCATTATTATCATCCCATCTCATTTGCATGAGTATCCCTTAGGGTTTTGGATGGTTTAGGCTAGGGTTAGTTGAACCAACACTATAACCCAACATAAAACATAACCAAAAGGTTAAAAATATCTAACATAACATGTATGATACCCCTACATGATTCTAAGAGCTCACATGGATCTAAAACTCATCCTCATACATCTAAGCACCTAGACATGGTCAAGATGAGAACCTAGACCTAGTTAAGATTAGCACCATGAAAGTCATGTGAGTGCCTAAACACTCACAAAAATGTCTCTCCATGTTGTTACCATGTTCCTTAAACCCGAAGCCACCGAAACCACCATGTTCCATCACCTATGAAAGCTAGGTCACCCGACTAGGCTTATAAGACCAGAACATTCTCACTAAACCACCTCATGACATCATGTCAATACCTAAATATCCATGTCATCATCCTAATGAGAATGCTATAACACTTTTCCATAATACTCTTTTCATTAGTGGGATTTTTCATAAATGAAAAGACCTAGAACACAACATGCCGATAAAAGTGATGAATGGAGGCCATCGAGCATCGAGGAGATAAAGGAGGCCCACTTTAGGAGAGGTAAGTACCTTTGTTTGTTTTTTGCATGTTTTTAGATTGTTCTTAATTTTTTTGGTTTTGGGCCCACGTCAGGCACATTTTTGAATCTCAAAATTTTCATTGATGTTGTAAAATCACCTACCATTATGGTGAAACATGGACAATTATGGTGAATAACTAACGACTAGTGTGATTTTGTTTTGATGTTGTTATTTGATGACGTTTTTTATTAAATGGTATTGTAATGGATTTTTGTGTGTTGTGGATACAAGTGAGAGATAAATTGACTCTATGAGATAGGACTCCACTGATTTTAGATGATGCATGAGCTTTTTTATCGGTTGATGAATGGGATCACTTGGAAGATGTTGTTCTTAGGGAAATGTGTCATTACATACATATCTATAGATAATGGGACTTATTACTAGCATTGTTAGAGAGATGGGACCAAGTTACATGCACTTTTGGGTTTATGATGGGGATATGACCGTCACTCTAGAGGACACATGATTTTGAGAATTCTGCTCAGGGGGAGGGATTTATTTGATTGATGAGATGGAGAGACCTACAAAGTGATGAGGAGATTATATGGTGATAAGGTGACTGGGTAGAGTTCTCTTCAGGTGGATTTTCATATGGGGAAATTTATAGTCCTAAGATAGAGAGTCACATCAGAGACTTAAAATCAGGAACTTTGGGTAATTTTAAGTTGGAAAAATAGCACCCTAGGATTTGCACATTAAAAACCCTACTCTTGACTAACATGGGATTGTCTCAAGGTGTGGGACCCTTGCGATTGATACAAACCTCCAGAGAAGGCTAGTTCCTGACCTATTATAATGCTAACCTACTCCTAAACTATCAATTCCAAGGGACCAGAGAGAGAAATACATAAAAATGTAAATCCTAAACTAAGGGAGGAGATAAGCACCAAAACAAGACTAGAGAGATTCCTAATGAGTGAAAGTGGAAGAAAATGGGGAAGAAGAGGGTAGAAAAGTGCCACAGTCCCAAAACACATTCAAACCTCCAATTTCATGGAGCACAATGAATTTAAACCTTATAAAGGAACATAGTATGCACAATATACCTATAAAATATAATAGAAGGCAAGAAATGTAATATAAATCAAGCTAGGGCAAGAAAAGCCACAAAACACTAATTTTATTTCTTAAAATGATGTACAATCCATTACAATATAGGAACAAGGAAATAATCCTTCACAAAATGCATAAATTCAATGCTCGCAACTCACAAAAGTGCTAAAACAATTTTGGCAGAGCTCCTTTACATTTCAGAATGTCTCCACCTCAAATAAAGGGGAAAATACATATATATATATATATAGAGAGAGAGAGAGAGAGAGAAAATGAGCTACCAACCGACATCTTTCATTAATTTCCCATATGGAGGTATGGGAAACCATACCAATTCACTTTCCAATGTTACTTTTCTTATATGACGAACATGGGTGCCATACCTCATTAATCTGGTTATTGAGCTACCTGTATAATGTCATTAATGTTTGGTCAGATCAGAACTCCTTTCTATCACCGACATGAACCACTAGTTGAAGCTTGACAAGAAAAGGAATATTTTCCACTGATGGGGAAAATATTTTTCACATGACAAGAAGAAATGATGTCATGTGACAATGAGTGGAGGTGACGCACGTCAAAAAAAGGTGATTGATGCACGACAAGAAGGTGGTGGCGATGGGGAAGGTAGAACGACATGCAAAAAGGAGGGGAGTTATTACATGATATAAAATTACATTGTTACATGATAAGAGTAAAGTCGTGACATGCGTCGAGAAGAAAAATGAATGACATGAATGACATGCGTGCAAAGAAAGGTGTTAATGCGCATGAATAAAGGCATTGACGTGCGACAAGGTGAAGATGCCCGACGTGTGTCAAGAAGATGTGGCTCTAAACCCTCATTATGGCTCACCAACTTACCGTGAAATTCCCTACAAAATGATCCCATTAAATATCAATGCCCCTACCTTTAGGTTAATCCACCTTGTAAGGGTGTAAATATGGATAACAATTTGGTGACTTGTGGGGTGATTTTCTTGCTAGATCTGAAAGACCAGTGATTTTACATCTATTGGGCATGGAGTCGTTCTAATTTTTGAAACTATTTTGATGCCTAAAACCTCTTAAACCTTTGAAACATTATTGGGACATTATTTCATCACTAGACCTTGCCTGAAACTAGAAAGTGCAATAACAACAAAGAAAAACTATGTACAAATAAAAAAATCATACATATCCCAAATGGAACATGCAGAGAGTACACAAGAACTTATCTAAAAGAAAAAATACAATAGAACAATGTTCTACAAGCACTTGGAGGAATTAAGAACCTAAACTAGTACGTATAGAAATGAGATTCCCATTAGTAATAATGCTTAAGATAGATGCCATTGACTAGGATATGCAATTCTTCTCCATCCAACTTTGTCAATTGGAAAGCATTGTTTTCTTTGCACCTTGAAATCAAGTAAGGGCCACTCCATATTACATCAAACTTGGAGTGCCTTCCTAGTTTATCTTTGTCTGCATCCCAATTTAGAACTAGGTCTCCATCTTGAAAATTTTTGTCTTTGGCCTTTCTGTCAAACCTCATCTTGATTTGAGCTTGTTCCTTCTCCATTATTTTCATTTCCTGGTTACTTAGCTATTCTAGTTTTATGAACTCTACATACCTGAATTCCATATCCTGAAATCAAACAACTCTAGTTGCTTGATAAGCTCCAAGGCTGATAATTCAAGGGATATTGGCATCCTTTCTTCCCTTCCATAAACCAACTTGAAAGGGGAATAACTAGTTGAATTCTTGGGAGTGATTCTATCAGCCCACAAGGATGATTTCAATTTAGTATGCCAAGTCCTCTTATTTTCATCGAGGGTTCTTCTTATGATCCTGAGAATATTTTGGTTCATGGAATCTACTTTCCGTTACCTGGGGTAGTAAGTTGAAGAATTTATCAAATAGATGCCATTTATAACAGCTCAATTAGATATCTTTTCTCTAATAAAAGCTAAGGCATTATCTAATATTATAGTGGAAGGAACACCAAACCTTGTTACAATACCTTCATAGAAATCCAGAATGCTAGCTTCATTTGCTTCCTTAAGTGCAACTACTTCTATCCACTTAGTGAAGTAGTCTATGGATGTAAGAATCCATTTGTGACCTAGGATGGAACTTGGATTGATCATCCCAATAAAATCCATCCCCCATTGCATGAAAGGTTTTTTAACTGAGATAGGATGGAGTGGGAGGGTTGTTAGCTTCTCTTTACCTGTGAAGAAGGCACACTTCTTGCATTTCTTGATCCATGAGTAACAATCATTGAAAATATTAGGCCAGTAATAACCAACCCTCATGATTCTAATAGATGTTACTTTGGGGAAAATGACCACCTACCTCTCCATCATGAAACTCGTGTAATACCCTCTCTATCTAATCTATCTTGATGCACCTTAGGAGGACACCATTCACATCCCTTTTGAACAAAATATTATCTACAAGCACATATGGGATGCAATGAAGTATAAAATACCTCCTTTTGGACTTACTCAATCCCTGAGGACTTTGACCTATTTGAAGGAAATATACAATATCTTGAGTCCAACAAGGAATGGGTATACCACCTGTAGTATGTTCTTGATTATCTTGTAACACCACAATAGCTTCTACCTCCTCTCTTGAATTAGCATGCTGTAAGAATCTATATGCTCACATAACCCTTTCCCCTAACTAATTTGGTCACATTTATATCAATATAATACTATGTGACCTTGATCATCCAACCAGATCTCTTTTCATTAAGGTCTTTATTCAAAAGAAAATCTTTTACACCAAAGATGTGAAACTAATAGATTAATTATGTTATTTGACACTAGTTGTCGGAATTTCTTAAAACTTATAATCAAAGCAAGGACATTCTTCTCAATGAACAAATATCTCACCTCATAATCCTGAAGACCTTGATGAAGAATGCAATAGGATTCTCTATTCCTTCTTGATTTATTTGTACCAGTATGGCAGATATTACATCCATGCTTCCAAAATCATAGAAAATGAATTCCTTTGAGAAATATGGATTTATGAGGGTTGGATCCTGTGTAATGGCTTGCTTTATGGCTTCAAATATTTATTTTCCTTTAGCATTCCATTTGAAAACCATGGTATTCTTCAACATCAGTGTGAGTGGCTTGACAAGATGGGAAAATTTAGGAACAAACCTCCTAACAAAATTAATTTTCCCCAAAAATATTTGGAGAGCCTTCTTGTGACTTGCAATGACAATGCTCGAATAGCTTCTACTCATTTTGGATCAATTTCTAACCCTTCCTTATACATGATGTGGCATAAGATATTGCCTTTATGGGCTAGGAATATGCACTTTTTCAGATTCAAAGACACTCTGAACCTCCTACATATTTGGAATACTTTTCTAAGGTGAAAGAGGTGACTTGTTGTGTTCTTGGAGAATACAATAATGTCATCTAGATACACAAGAACTATCTTATTGACTCATCCTTTAATGTCATATCCATTTCCCTTTGGAAAGTGGCTCTGACATTTGACAGTCCAAATGGAATCTTCCTATAAGCATATGTGCCCCACTTCGTATTGAAGGCTATCTTAAAATGGTCATCTTCTTTCACCGTGATTTGATTGTATCCCAAGTACCCATCCAAAATGAGAACCTTACGGAACCAACTACAACCTGTAGGATTTTCTCCATGGAAGGAAGTGGATAGTGGTCCTTGAGAGAGGCCCTATTCAAGTCTCGAAAATCCACACATAACTTGATTTCCCCATTCTTTTTCCTGATCGAAACCATATTTTCTACCCATGAAGAGTGCTTGATTGGAAAGATGATTCTTGCCTCAATGAATTTGTTCAATTCTTTCTTCATGAGAGGCTCAATGTGAGGGTTTACCAGTCTTTGATTTTTTCTAATGGGCTTGGATTCTAGATCTAGCTCAACGGTGTGTTGTGTATGCATGAGAATATTAGCTATGTTAATAAACAAGAAACTAAATAAGTAGTTCCATGATATAACTAAACCTATAATAAACATCAAGATGAGTTCTAAACAAGATAACTTATACAATAATGAATTAAACTAAAACACTATCATTTTATCTCTAAATACTCTATGATTACTTAAAACATAAATTGAACCTGGTTAAATCTATGAGTAATCAAATTAGATTTGTTGTTTGCTTCAATGGAGGTGAAGAGGTATCTCTAAAATTGCTACTGAGGCCAAGTTAGATACTCTCCTAATCACCTACTATGAAGTTATGGATGCAATATGAAGGAGATTTAACAATGGAGGATAACCAAGATCAAATGCCTTATTAGTTTGGCTAATGCAAATGAGGTCTAATGCCAAAATCTCCAAATGTGAGAGAAAGGGACCATTTGAAAGGAAAACCTTAAGCTTATATTTATAGTTTTGGTTTGGAAAAGTTTGGAATTCTTGTGCATGTGGGACTAAAGGAGAGTTAAAAGCACTTTATGATTAGATTAGGATAAACATGCTTTAGGCTGAGTTAAGCTAGGATTAGGCTAGTTAAAATTAATTAGCGAGTGATTATAGACTTGTAGAGAGTTGGGAGGGTCCGTTAATCATTTGTGATTGATAGATAGCCTAGGAAGCCAAAAGAAATGATCTAGAGAGAACTAGGAGGTTCTCGAATGGTTGAAAGGAGCAATGTCCAGCTAATAAGAGAGATATTAACCAAATGGGTTGAATATAGGAGGAATATGACCGAAAGAGGGTCATGAATGGGCATCCGAGAATGGAGAGAAAAATAGCTAAATGAAGTGTCGTTAATTAGTTTAATTGGAGGAAATGCTAAGTGTAAGCATATTTTAGGTTTCTACATTTTCTCCTCTTTGGGATGGTGTAAGTGACGTCACTTCAAAGAAAGTAGACAAGCATAAACAAGTAATTTTTTTGAAAGGGTAGAAGAAAAATGAGTATAATGAAGATTTCCCCTCGATTATTAATGGGGTGATGGAAGAACTTGATTGACAATTTAAAAGATAACGTAAAGAGAACATAAGAAATAATATTTTGAAGAAGAATAAAATGGATATAGAAGAAAAGGACAATGAGGAAGGGGAATGATTCAACATCCATCCACTACTTTTAAAAAACTTTATTTTTCATCATATTGCTAGTGATCTTCATCATCGGTCCTTATTAAAAAGAATGAACAAAAGTGTAGTATGACATGAAAATCCATATACGAACAAATGTCCATTGTTAAAAACACCAACTCCATGCAACATACAAAATGCAATGCAATACAAGAAAGTAAAATATGCCTAGCTCCATGCAACATACATAATGTAATGCAATATGAGAAAGTAAAATATTCCTAAATCCATGCAACATACATAATGCAATGCAATACAAGAAAGTAAAATATGCCTAACTCCATGCAACATACATAATGCAATGCAATACGGGAAAGTAAACAAGCCAAATTAATGAGAAACATAACGTAATGTTTTTGTTATTGACATTTAGTTTTGACCGAGTGAATTAACGACAAGGGTTAATGATGGTGCCCCAAGCAAGGATACATGCAAGGGGAATAACGAAGGACACTTGGGTCCGATGAAAAAGTAATGTGCATTACAAAATAGTACCATGAAACTCGTTGTACCCCATAGTACATACGAAGTAATCATCTTATATTTTTTTGATGGAGGTAGATCAAGATGATCCATGAGTTACACACATGAATACGTGATAACCAAAGAGCGACGTTTTGTAGGATGATTTATACTATTTTTTATTTTTCTCAAAACATATTTGAATGTTTTGATTTTTCTAGTATATTTGAATTTTTTTATTTTTCAAAGTTTTCTGAAACTATGTATAGGAAGACAAAGAAATGTGGATTCCCCTAGTGATAGAGGGGATGTACAAGGGTAGAATTCCATGTGCATGCGCAAGAAGGTGAAGATGTAAAATTACCCCAGCGATTAAGTGGGAGCATTTAAAGGAAAATTCATCATGCACTAATGATGAGCAGGGGATCAAGGATAATATGAATAAGTTTAACATGATGATGAATATAAACCAATGAAGTGTTGGGAAGGAGCAAGGATTCCCCCAACATAAGATGGCCAAGAAACACATGATAGAAAGGAAGTAGAGATATTGTGATTGTGAAAGGGGACAAAGGCATCCATAAACATGGAAAAAGGCAATATTATACACATGGATGTTCTAAACAAAGAATAAGAGTGATGAATGTTATGAATTTAGATTAGAAGCCTCACGACAAAGAAGTGAGTAGACAAAGGAAAAAAATTGTGAGATGAGATAAGGACTAAGGCAAGGATATGAACAAGGTCCAAAAAGACACTTGGTAACATACTAATCTTGTTCACTCATAGATATCTAGTGTGTGCACATGGAATTTAATTACCTCTTGAAGGGAAGATTTAATAAACAACAAGTAAAGACACCATAGCCAATGTGTAGAAATGATTGATTTTGAAATGAGATTTTGTGAATGGATGGTGGAAGGAAAACCATACATTGCTCTGTTTCCAACCGAAGTCCATAGTCCCAAAGAAGATGCATCTGATTCTAATCACAACATTTCTCTACTACCATCCAAGTGTCCATATCCCTGATAGAGATTATTGAAATAGCCCAAGAGAGATTAATATGTCAATTTTATTTTCCTTTTATCTTTTAGCTTTTGAATTTTGATTGATTTTATTTCTTTCGTTTTCAAAAATTATTTAAGCTCTCTGGATTTTTTTATAAGGGGTTAAGAACCATAGATGGCTTGATGTAAGGATTTGGAAGTGATTATGATGACGAAATTGGCTAGTGTCAACAAATACATCCAAGAAGTTCTTTTTTGCAACAATTTTATTAGATGTTGATTGTGATAGGATCTCTACGAGGTTAAACATTCTTTTAATTTACCAAGGTGATAAAAGACCAGGTCAAATAGATACCATAGAGATAAATGTCACAAGATACATGTGAATTAGCTAACTAGAATATCACCGAAGGGATGAAAATGGTGGATTCCTTGCAGAGGAATAAAAGAAGGGGAATAAAGAACATCCATGTGTATGCAATACCTGATTGCAATTTTAGACATGTGTTCATTTTATTGTTTTATGTTTTCTCAAATTTTTTGCATTTTTGAATTGTTTTCTATTTTTAGATTTTTGATAGTTTTGGAAAGGTGGGATTAATAAAGTCACTCTATGTGATAAGATCCAATAATAATGTTTGTAACTTCCTTGATAAGGGATACTAGGTGTGTTTGTTTATCAAGAGTCATAGTATCTCCGATCTTAATGATTTTGGTGAGCTCATACACAACAAATGATTACAATTTTTTGTGAAATGAGGATTTTATATGTAGGATCTTGACTTCCTTATCCATAGGTTTAAACACTTTGTGCCATAATTGATGTGTGCATTGGTGTGCGTTCTTGAATTGTGTTTTCTTTTTAACCTTAAGATCGTTGAAATTGTTGGGAGCTTTAAGCTCTTGGAATGTAACCTAAGCTTGATGAAGAATTTATTTGGGTTTCTTATAAGCTGATGTGTGACTTGTCTGATCTCAAGAAGGAGAAGAAAGTAAATGTGGACATTTAGAACTGATGTGAGAAATGATATAGGCTTGCCACAACCATTGATAGAAGAAAGGTGTGATGGATGAAAAGGATACGGTCCAAGAATTGAAGAGGATGGGATACCAAGAGGTGATCCACTGATAGAAGATGAAGGGCTGCTAGAATATGGCCCTAAGATGGAAGAAATTGGGCTATAAGGACATGGCCCAGAATAGAATATGATGGTCTACCCAAAGATTTCCCATAGATAGAAGATGATGAAGGGATACTAGGACATGACCCAAGAATAGAAGGTAATGAAATACCCCAAGGTGACTCATAAATGAAATATAATGGAGGGATACTAGGACATGGCCCCATAAGGGAAGAAGATAACGAGGGAATACTAGGGAATGGCCCAAGTACAGATGAGGAGGGACTACTCCAAGGTGTCCCATAGCTAGAAGAGAATGAAGGGCTACAAGGATGTGGCCTAAGAATAGAAGGTAATGGACTACTGGAAATGTGATGCAAGTAACAAAGGGAGGGTTAATAACAGTGACCCATACCTAGATGAAGATGAAGAGCTACCCGGGGGTCACTCCAAGAGTTCTTTCCAACGCCTATTCAATTTCTAAAAATGGGTCAATAGGTGAGGAGATATGACCCAAACTAGGAGCACTAAAAATTATAGGAATAAATACGGATCAAAAAGAGACACATGTGCATCCTTTAAGGTGTATGCACACCTATTTGGGAATGTGTGTGCTAGTCAAAATGACAATGGGAAGGTGAATTCACCGCGTATGGGTGTACGCACTCCTGTTTGGGTGTGTGCACACCTAGTAAGAATGACAAACAACCGGATGCCTGAGTTGGCATAAGGGTGCATACATGCACAGTAAAAAATGATAGTCGACTAGGTGCCCTTGACTGGGAAAAGGGTGTATGTGCACCTATTTGGTCATGTGTACCCACTATCATGTACCTACATGACGGTTTGGGTGCTTGTGCACCTTTGCTAAAATGACAACAACAGTGCTCTGCGCCGGCGAAGGGTATATGCATGCCTACCTGAAAAACCACCAAAAACATGGAAAATGAAATTCTAAAAGTGTCAACAAGTTATAATTTAGCCATTAAATGCAATTTCTAACATAAACCTAACAAAGTGGCATGAAAATGAAGGTTAACTACATAAAACCTAGCTAAAAATCCCAAGGAAAAATATTTAACCCTACAAAAACATGTAAAAAGTTAGAAACTGAAATAAAAGCTTCAAAATGACTCCATTAATGGAGGATGGACTAAGATTCCTATCGAGCATGCCAAATGTGTGCAATGGAAAGTTTCAAAAGCTATGAAATGAGGCTAAAGAACCTCAAATATTTGGAAAATCATCTATGGACCATAAGACTAGCTAAACAATAAACTATCTATTTGCATGCATATATAAAATTGAAACAAACATTCAAACCCTAACATATCTAAATATATCTCTACTCCATGAAATATTAATGAATGTGAACCTAGTTTAGATTCTAAGCAATCAAATTTGTTGGTTTTTTCTCAAGGTATTTAAGAGTGAGAGATCACCATTAATGGCTACAAGACCACATGGTTCCTCTCATTTACTAAAACTTAGTTATCCATCTCCTGGGTAGCCCATTATATTATATTCTTGGGCCATGTCCTTGTAGCCCAATTTATTCCATCTTAGGGCCATATTCTAGCATCCCGTTGTCATCTTCTATTGGTGGCTCACCTCTTGGTAGCCCATCCTATACAATTCTTGACCGTATCATTTTCATTCATCACACATTTCTTTTATCAATGGTTGTGGAAATCCCACAGTCATTTCTCACATGATTTCTAAACATCCATGTTCACTTTCTTCTCTTTCGAGATCGAAAAGTCACGTATCAGCTTATAAGAAACCCAAAGGACTTCTTCATCAAGCTTAGCTTACATATTCCAAGAGCTCTAAATCTCCCAAAAATTCCAACAATCTTAAGGTTAAAAATCAAATGTGATTCAAGAATGCACACCAACCCACCCATCAAGTATGACACAAAGTGCAGAAACCTATGGATAGGGAACTCAAGCTCCCGCATACGAATTCCTCATTTAAAAAAAAATCACAGTCATTTGTTGAGTATGAGCTCACCATGATCACCAAGATCGAGATAATGTGACTCTTGATAAACAAAATGCCTAATATCCCTTATCAAGGAAGTCACAAACATTATTGTTGGATCTTATCATGTAGAGTGACTTTATTGATCCCACCTTTCCAAAATGATCAAAATTATAAAAATCAAAAACAATTTAAAAATGCAAAAACATTGAGAAAACATAAAATAATCAAAGGAACACATGTCAAAAATTGCAATCAGGTATTGAATACAAATGGATGTTCTTTCTTCCCCTTCTTTTTATTCCTTTGCAAGGAATCCACCATTTTCATCCCTTCAGTGATATTTTGGTTAGCCAATTCACATGCATCTTATGACATTTATATCTATGGTATCTGCTTTGACCACTCGGTCTTTTATCACCTTGGTAAATTAAAGAATGAATGACCTCATAGAGATCCTATCATAATCAACATCTAATAAACTTGTTGTGAAGAACTTCTTGGATGTATTTGTTGACACTAGCCAATGTCATCATCATAATCACTTCCACCTCCTTCCATCAAGCCATCTGTGGTTCTTAAACCCTTGTCAAAAGCAATCTAGAGAGCTGAAATAAGTTTTCAGAAAACAAAAGAAACAAAATCAATCAAAATTCAAAAGCTAAAAGCTAAAATAAAAATCAAATTGATATATTACTCTCTCTTGGGGTATTTCCAATCATCTCTATCAGGGCTATGGACTCCTAGTTGGCATTAGAGAAATTTTGTGATTAGAATAAGATGTATCTCTGTCAGGGGCTATGGATGCCTAGGCGGCAACGGAGAAATGTATGGATTTTCCTTCCACCATCCATTCACAAATCACCTTTCAAAATAAATCAATTCGACACATTGGCTAGTATCTACACTTGTTGTCTATTAACTCTTTCCTTCAAGAGCTAATTAATTTCCACGTACAAACATTGGATCTCTATGAGCGAACATGATTAGTATGTTACCAATTGTCTTTTTTTGGACCTTGTTCATACCCTTTCCTTAGTCCTTATCTCATCTCATAATTTGTGCCTTTGGAAAATCACTTTTTCATCGCGAGGCTTCTAAGCTACATTCATAACATTTTTATTCTTATGCTTCTTTTAGAACATCTATGTGTATAGTATTTCCTTTTTTCCATGTTTACGAGACACCTTTGTCCCTTTCACAAAAATAATCTTCTCCTTCCTTTCTATCAAGTGCTTTTATGCCAACTTACGCTAGGGGCATCCTTGAGCCTTCCTAAAGCACTCCATTAGTTTATGTTCATCATCATGTAGAACTTATTCCTATTGGCCTTGATCCCCCACTCATCACTGGCATGTAAAGAGTTTGCCTTTGAATACTCCCACCTACTACTGGGGCATTTTCGCATCTTCACTTTCTTGCGCATGCACGAGGGACTCTTCCCTTTTACATCTCCTCTATCACTGGGGCATCCAAATTTCTTTGTCTTCTTGTACATAGTTTCAGAAAACCTTCAAAATCATCAAAAACATTCAAATATGTTGGAAAAATCACAAAAACATTCAAATATGTTTCAATAAAAATTGTCTTACAAAACGTCGCTCTTTGGTTCTCACCTATTCATGTGCGCGACTCACGAATATTCTTGATCTATCTCCATCAACAAAAGCTAATCCGCTTACTTCATCTATACTTTGGGGCACAACAAGTTACACCGGTACTATTTCATAGTGCACATTTTTTTTTTTCATCGAGACCCAAGTGTCCTTTGTTATTCTCGTTACACGTATCCTTGTTTGGGGCACCATCAAAAGCCCTTGTCATTATTTCACATAGGTCTAAACTAAAGCTTGATAACAAAAACATTACATTATGTTTCTTTGTTAGGTTATCTTGTTTACTTTCTCATATTGCATCGCATTATGTATGTTGCATGGATTTAGGCATATTTTACTTTCTCGTATTGCATTACATTTTATTTGTTACATGGAGTTATTGTTTTCAGCAATGGACATTTGTTCGTATATGGATTTTCATGTCACACTAAATTTTTTTCATTATTTTTAATATGGACCAATGATGAAGATCACTAGCAATATGATGAAAAATAAACTTGTTTAAAATTTAGTGGATGGATGTTGGCTCATTCCCCTTTCTCATTCTCCTTTTCTTCTATATCCTTTTCTTCTTCTTTACACTATTCTTTCTTCTAGTCTATTTTTGTCGTCTTTTTGATCTTCAATTGAGTTCTTCCATCACCCCATCGAAAATCGAGGGGGAAATCTTCATTCTACTCATTTTTCTTCTACCCTTTCAAAATTTGTACTTGTTTATGCTTGTCTACTTTCTTGGAAGTGACATCACTTACGCCATCCCAAAGAGGGTAAAATGTAGACACCTAAAATATGCTTACACTTAGCATTTCCTCCAATTCAACTAATTAACAACACTTCGTTAATTAGCTATTCTTCACTCCATTCTTGGATGCCCATTCACAACCCTCTTTCATTCATATTCACCCTATATTCAACCCATTTGGTTAATATCTCTCTTATTAGTTGGACATTCATCCTTTCAACCATTCAAAACCTCCCTAGTTCTCTCTAGATCACTTCTATTGGCTTTCTAGGTTGTCTATCAATCACAAATGATTAGCCAAACCCTCCCAACTCTCTACAAGTATATAATCACTCACTAATCAAGTTTAAATAGCCTAATCCTAGCTTAACTAAGCCTAAAGCATGTTTATCATAATCTAATCATAAAGTGATTTTTGAATCTCCTTTAGTACCACATGCACAAGAGTTCCAAACTCTTCCAAACCAAAAACTATAAATACAAGCCTAAGGATTTCCTTTCAAATAGTCCTCTATGACATTTAGAGATCTTGGCATTAGACCTCATTTGCATTAGCCAAGCTAATAAGGCAATTGATCTTGGCTATCATCCATTGTTGAAGCTCCTCCATCTTGCATCCATAACTTCATAGTAGGTTAGTAAGAGGGTATCTAACTTGGCCTTTTAAAGCCATTTTAGAGAGACCTCTTCACCTCCATTAAAGCAAACAATAGATCTAATTTGATTGCTCATAAGTTTAACTAGGTTCAATTTATGTTCTAAATAATCATAGAGTAGTTAGAGATAAAATGATAGTGTTTTAGTTTAATTTATTATTTTAGAAGTTATCTTATTTATCACTCATCTTGATGTTTATGATAGGTTTAGTTAGATCATGGAACTACTTAGTTTCTTGTTTTTTAACATACCTAATCTTATCATGCATATATGTTGTGCCAATTTTGGATTAAACCCTCTTAGATATTAGTACCTCCAAGAAAAGACATCCAGAACTCTTGATAAAGTTGTATGAATTCATATTTTTCTTGATTCATGCTCACCTTTCCAACTTGGATCATTTTACCCTCTTCAACTGAAATGGATTCTTAATCTTCCTTTTTACTTGAATGTTGGTCTTCTCTCCAAAATTGATCATTGGGATTGAATATTGACTCTAGAGTCACTAAACCCTTTGGCAATTTGTTTGTTCGTAGTTGTACCACTTGATCCTCAGTATTGCTACTCCAATTTCTCATGATTTTTAACCGAGAAGTCAGCCTCTTCATGCATCAAATTAATGTTCTATTGATCATTATCAAATACTTTTCAAATTGTGTTATTGTCTAGTATAGTTGGCCTCACAATTACATGAATATGTGGATGCACTTTATCTCTTTTAATATTTTCCACCACATCAAATTTTGCTCCAATTTCCGCAACCTCATTCTTCTTCCTCGTATGGCTTGAATATTGACGCTTCAAAATCATCAATTTGATCCCATACCTGATGTTTGTAGGATTTGAGTAGATCATTCTTAGTAGCATGTTTTCCCCTAACCTAGTTGAAAATTAACTCACTATCCCCAAACACTTACAATTTTTGTATACCCCTCTTTCTTTCCCAATTCAATCTATGCATCAAATCTTCATACTCAGTTGTATTGTTTGAACAAGTAAACTAAAAATGGAAATTTGAGTAGTACTTCATACCTTGTGGTGACAAAAGCATTTCTCCTCCTCCAGTGCCTTGCCTACTCCTTGATCCATCAAAAATAGCTGCCATACTTCATTATCACCCTTATCATCCGGTTTGGTGAGGCTAGGAAGAGGTGTGTTTTCCTCGTGTAAACAATAAACTCCCAACTTAGCCTCCTCTATTTCCTTGTATGGATCATATTTGTGTCTTTTGTTTTCCCATTCATCAAGAGTCAAATCCAGGATGCCCCCAACTTTGGTATCTACTTCCTAAGTGTTTGGGAAATCCTCTTGATCAAAGGATGAGAAATTTGTGTTGATTGGGATTGGTACATGAGGCTCAATATGGAAATTTACAATAGGTTTAGACCAGATTGTAGCCTTAGCTCCATACCTTTTTCTAGAAGAGCATATGTGACCAATCAACTGATAAGTAGCCTCCAATTTTGGTAGTGAAGTATCTTGACAAGCACAATGCAAAGAGTGGTGGCAATTCAATCACTGATATATCCTACTGAACTGTGACATTAGGAAATGCATGTAATGTGAGTTTTAACCTTTTATGATCCCAACAGTCCCCATTGTTGTCCCATCTAATTGTACCACCCTTTAGAAACTAGGTCGTATTTCGGGCCAAATTGATTTGCAATCTGCTTCCACATTATTGAGCCTGATAGCCCCTGATTCAATCATGTAATTGTGTACAAGGTTGTTCCCAATAATCAAAGATATATAGAATGGAGGAGGCTTCATGTTTTTACCTTGCTGACCTCCATGAAATCCTTCTTTTGGAGTTGCATTAGTGAGCACCTTCTCTTGATTCTTGGACAACTTGTTTGATGCTGACCAATTTTCCATGGCTGCTTGTAACAAATCCCATTGGCCTGGAATTTTCAATGATTCCCACATAGAAATTCTTACATTTGTCTTCTTCATTTGATCAATAATGTTAAAAGGAGATGGATTCTCCTTTTGCTGCCCCTTACTCGGAATGACTTTCACCGGTACTTGAGTTGGCTTAGAAGGTAGTTTGGGCTGATTTTGAACATTTGGGGCTGCACTTGGATTGCTAATACCCCGAAGTGTGATAGAAGGCTGAGAAGTACTTGGATTAGATGACTTCCCTTCCTCTATATTCCTCTTCTTAGACCTCATGTTGGTTGCCACACTTTGAGAAGGGGACTGATTTATTCCACGAAATCCCCAGCTTGCCAATTCATAAGTGTTGTCTTGTTTGGAGGTGCTTCCTAATTAGCTACCTACTGTTGACTTTCTTCTTGGTTTGGTTCTTGAGGAAAACCTGTCGTAGTCACCATCAATGCTTGATTTAAAGCACCATTGAAGCATGTTGCCTAATTGTGCAGTTGGATGCATGGGAAACACCATTCATATTCTTGTGCTATGTTGTTTTGAGTTGGAACCAAGGCCCTAGATGTTGAAAATACATTAGGGTTATATGCTTGGAATGGATTAACAACTTGGGGTTGTCCTTGGTTCTGTTAGCAGCTTGAACAGTGGCTGTTTGGCTGATATGGAGGTTTATTGGGTTGGAACTGAGGCTGATAAGGTCTAGAATTTTGAGCTTGTTGCCTCTTAAGAGTTACCAACTCATTTCTGAAGTTTTTTAATTATTTCATAACCTCCTGAAGTTCATTTGAAGGGATAGAAGAAGAAGTGGAAGCATTTGAACTTTGATTTCTTGGAGTAGGGATGGGGGCTATTGTAGGTGTTTGATTAGGATTAGGATTCCCATATCCAGATAGAGAGGCATAGGTGGCCTAGGTGCAAGTTTACTAGCTTGAATTAGGAAATTCTCAGCTCTAATGGCTATGGCATAAGTATCTAGTAGGGTTATTCCTCCCATAGATTGTATCATAACAAATATATCATAATTTAGAGCTTTAAGAAAATAGAGAAATGCACCTTCAATTATTGGTTTGACCGCAATTGGGATCCTTTCCCATGTTCTTTGGAATCTAGAATTGAAGTCTATCATTTTCTTAGTTGGTGCCCTTTTGATTGTAGTCATCTTCTCCAAAAGGGATAAGTTGTCATCCCTTTCCCTAAAATGACCATAGAGAGATGTGCATAATTGATCCCAATTCTGAATTGATCCTGATCCCAAGCTTTTGAACCACTACAAATATTTTCCTTTAAAAGAAGAAGCCAACAAATTGACCGCAACATCCATCTCAACAATCTCATGTATGACACAAACATTTCCAATGTACTAATTGTGGTCGATGGGATTTGTGTGATTTTCTCCAATGAAATATGAGATATTTTTTAATGTTGTTATCGAGACCATATTTTTTACATTAAGGGAAAGTGGACTACTACCCATGAAATTTGCATAGGGGTTTGGAGGTGGCTGATTTGGTGGTTGTTGATGAGCCATCCTGAGTGGCCTAAGAACCCTAGTTGATTGAATAAAGGGTCTACTAGGTGGAGGTGTGGATAATGTTTTGTTTGGTGGAGATGGAGACATTTTTACTCTTCTTCCTCTCCTTCCTCTTCCTGGAGATAACTGCAAGTATTCAAAGATACCTTCTTCTCTTTCTCTAAACCAGGTTTGCACTCTTCTCATGAACTTGATAAACTTGGGTTGTTGAAACCACTGGATTTGAATGACGGAGTCACTAGATGTGTTGCTACAAAGCCTCTAAAGGCTATAAATTCACCAAGACACACACCCAATCTTGATAAAAATGAAAATATTGACTTCTGTCCCACCAGGCGTGCCAAAACTATTATGTCGAAAAGTAGCACCCTAGGATTTGCACATTACAAAACCCTACTTTTGACTAACATGGGATTGTCTCAAGGTGTGGGACCCTTGTGATTGAGACAAACCTCCAGAGAAGGTTGGTTCCTCACCTATTCTAATGCTAACCTACTCCTAAACTATCAATTCTAAGGGACCAGAGAGAGAGAAATACATAAAATGTAAATCCTAAACTAAGGGAGGCGATAACACCAAAACAAGACTAGAGAGATTCCTAGTGAGTGAAAGTGGAGGAAAATGGGGAAGAAGAGGGAAGAAAAAGTGCCATAGTCCCAAAACACATTCAAACCTCCAATTTCGTGGAGAAAAATGAATTTAAACCTTATAAAGGAACACAATATGCATAATATACCTGTAAAATATAATAGAAGGAAAGAAATGCAATATAAATCAAGCTAGGGAAAGAAAATCCACAAAACACTAATTTTATTTCTTAAAATGATGCACAATCCATTACAATATAGGAACAAGGCAATAATCCTTCACAAAATGCATAAATTTGATGCTTACAACTCATAAAAGTGTTGGAAAAATTGATGTAGAGATCCTTTACATTCTAGAATATCTCCCCCTTAAATGAAGGGGAAAATACATATATATAGAGAAAAGGAGCTACTAATTGACATATTTCATTAATTTTCCATACGGAGGTATGGGAAACCATACCATTTCACTTTCCAATGGTACTTTTCTTACACAAAGAACATGGGTGTCATACCTCATTAATCTAGTTATTGAGCTACCCTATACGATGCCATTAATGTCTGGCCATATCAGAACTCTTGCTATCACCACGACAAGAACCACCAGATGATGCCTAACAAGAACAAAAAGAGTGTTCATTGATGGGGAAAATATTTTTCGTACGATAAAAAGAAACGATGTCACATGATAGTGAGGGAGGATGACGTGCATCATCAAAAGGTGATTGACGCACGATAAGAAGGCGGTGGAGATGGGGAAGTTAGAATGACGTGTAAAAAGGAGGGGATTTTTGCGTGACAATAAAGTATGTTATTGAATGACAAGAGGAAAGTGGTGACGTGTGTCAATAAGAAATGGATGACGTGCATCAGGGAGGATGTGATTGATGTGTGTCAAGAAAGGCGTTGATTTGCATTAGGGAGGACATGGTTGACGTGCGTCCAAGAAAGAAAAGTTAATGCCTATACCTTCACGTTAATCCATCTTGTAGGGGGGTGCAAATATGGATAAAAGGTAATTATCTAGTCCTAATTGTATAATACTATTCATATGATTCCAAAGTAAGAAAAGTACTAATTAACCCATGTCTTTGGCCACCTTTCCTTTCTTTTTATTGCCACTTTTGGTCTTACACCCTTACTTGCTCAATCTTCATTTTTATACTTTGACATTTATCATCCTAGACACCAATGCCCAGCCAGGATGTCGCACCAAGTGCCCTCGTCCTCTCTAGGATCCCCGACCTTAGTATACTTTATTCATATTTTTGGGTCCTTTCTATCCATTTGAGCATCTTATATTTTTGGTAGTCAACATTTTCGGGGTTGATTACGAAATTCAAGAAAAGGAATCATATAAATATAAATTTATGTGATCATAATAAAGGACCAAGCGCTAAGCACTAAGGACTAGAAAAAACCACCTAAGGTTTCCAAGCATCTAAGGGCTCCATTACATCCATATAGCACCATCTAAGGGACACAAGGGCTGGTTATTCTACATACACTTCATAGGATAGAATTTCATTATATTCGATTCACACATATATTACATTTCTTTACATATAGCTTACTTGATCGCTATTAAATGTGATACGCACAAGAGCCACCTAGGGCACAATTTTACACACACATATAGAACTACATAGGGTCTGAGATGTAGTGTAATGCTCAATCGTAAGTTCACCACCATCAGCTCACACACTTTTCTGAGACTCTGTGCAATGCTTCTCCCCCTCTGTTCATATGGTCAGCACTTTGGCACAGTCCAAATTTCAATTTGAATCGAAGATAAGGCTCTCTTTTTGGCTTAGCTCTTTTTGTGCACTTAGGGTTTTTGTGCACTTAGGTAATTGTTTATTTATTTATTGTTGCAATAACAATCGATTAGGTGTATATTTCCATATCTATCTTAATCATTTTGTTGAACCCCACTCGTGATGGGTCATTTGGATCCTTCTATGGAATATCATCTTCTCTATCATGGCTCCTAAAATTCCTCAAATTTATTTGTATGATTTAATTCAAATGCATCCTAATTGCCAAGTTGTTCGAAAAAATCCCTATACACCATGTATCTCCCCATAGATACACCATCGCACCAAGTAAGTGTTATTCTTGATCATATATCTAAATACCCTAGTCTTTGTGAAGCTCAATCTAATCAATCCATGTTGGACTCAATTCAATCTTTAAATTATTTATTTCAAGACAAATTTTAGGCTATGGAATCCACAATTACATCTTTCAATTTTGAAATCCATCACCTTAATGACTCTTCTCATGCTCATATTTGTTCTCCTTCTATATCTCATCCTCATCCTATGTCTTTTACATGTGCTCATACTAATACTGAACCTCAAGTCTTTCCATTACTCAAGGCTATCCTCAGGAGCCTCTCACCTTTTTATCACAATACTTAAACAACATGACATTTTTATTGATATCCTTAGTCATCAATTGATCACTTTACCATCTACTCAAGGCTATCCTCCTTACCGACTTGTAAAATATCAAGGTCTCCCATATTTTTCAATTATAAATGAATCAATAGTTACATAATGACAATGCATGTTATGGCTTACAACAAAAAATCAAGCATCTTGAGTATCAACAAATTATCTCATTCACTACGCAACATCCTATTGCATGCCCATCTACAATTATTACATCCCAATGGGTTCCTAAATATGATTAGTCTATGTCTAATGAACACCTAGCCATTACCTCTCACATTCCTTCTATGGAGATTCAATGACCACCTAAGCAACCACCTCTTAAAATCAACATAGCACCCCCTCCTCTCAAGTCATCTATGGCATTACCAAGTCAAAATACAAAACCTCCTCTCAAAATCAGCCCACCTTCTGATCCTATCAATTCTTTTGTAGTGTCATCAATCTAAACTAAGTTACCACCATTCAAGATTCCTCCTCATCTTGCTCCACTTTCATTTCTAATTCATATTTTCAAAGAAACTAATCCTTCTACTGATAGCCAAGACACATTTCGAATTCCACCACCATCACATGATCCTACTATTGTTTTGGCTTCTAGCCATCTGGCTATATGGAATATCCCTTTGTCCCTCTAGCACTACACCATAATAAAGAGCTTTATAGTAGGTCTTATCTATTTTTACCCCTAGTAAATATGGAAAACTTGGGAGAACGATCTTGGACACTAGACATCTAGAGAGATATGGGTAAAATACAGAACTTGAAAGCATTTGCATGGTTTTGGGAGGCTTGGGATCAAAGGGAACATTTTTTCCTCTTCTAGGTTTCCAGAGTTTTAGAGCTCACTAGGGAGAGAAACTTAGCCTGTGGGCCCACATTCGGCCCAAATGGGGTAAAAGGGTGAAGATTGAAGATGTAGTCTCATGGAATCTCATTACACCCCATGACCCCCTGTAACTCAAGAAAATCCAAAAAAATCAAAAGGTCAAGGAAAAAATGTGGAAGAATGCTAGAATGTGCTTTAAGTAAAATAGCTCAAAAAGTCGTGGTGGGAATGCATGGGTGGTGATTTGAGCTTATCTTGTCAAGATATGCAGGGAGATGGGTCGCAAAGTTTCCAATATCTCAACCAAGTTATTTTGATCATGGTGATTTGTTTTGTATGGACGCAGCAAGCGTGATATTGGATCATGCTACAATTCCATGGTGCTAAGGAGTCTGGGGCGAGGTGATGTTACATCTCAACATGGATTTGGTTGGTCAAGAATCGTAGAGGGCTAAGCTAGGGTCAAGTCGATGTGGGGGTTCGTAGCTCGACATGATGGGTAAGTTAACAAGGACAATGGAGTGATGAAAGGAGGGCTCACCGAGTTAACTTGTAAAACCGTGGAGTTGTGTAGTGGGGAAGAGGATTGCGAGGGATCACCGAGCTACTCGGTGAGCCAAGGAGATATCAACATGGAATTAGGCTTGCGGGGAGTTTTTGGGCTAGCCATGGGTGAGAAGAGGATGGGCATGTGCGTCGGACGAGCTCGACATGGAGTCGGGTGAACCCTAGGTGAGTCGGTGAAGAGTTCTCGGCATTCGAAGAACCCACTACTTCAAAGTAGTGGGCGGTTCAAATCTGAATAAAGCACTCGGTGAAGCCCACAGAGGATTTGGCGAGATGGAGCACTTTGGTAAAATGTGGGAGCATTACTTTGTAATTAATGTACCCCTAATAAATAAGTAGAGGTAATGCAAAACCCCACAATACAATGACCAAACATTAGTGTTGTGTGGCATTTCGATGCTCATTACTTCAACTAGTGCCCCCAATACCCAAGTTGAAGCATAGCTAAAACCCACAAACCATGAGTGAGTTGGTTGGATGTGAATTGTGTGTTGACCTTTCAGGACACTGGGTTTGGGGAAGTAAATTCTCAAAGTAGTGAGGGCTCGGATCATCGAGCCAAGTAAAGGCATTCCAAAATCCTTCAAAGAAAGGCATGGGAGCAAAGAAGTCAAAGGGGGTGAAAACTTGAAGCAAGGTGCATGGTGAGTTGTGCAGCAAGTTGTGCCCAATCAAGCCGAGGGTGAGTTGGCTCACTTCCCAAGAAAATTAATGAGCTCCCCAAGGTCAACAAAGAAGGTGAAGAGGAAGTAAAGTATGCGGGGTTTTGAGATTACTTCACTTCTCAAAACAAATAAGTAAAGTAGCTTGCAAATCTGAAGCAATCAATGAAGTAATGCACCCTCAGAATCCCGTAATGAAGGAAATAGACAAGTAATGGCACCCTAGTTTCCTACTGAAAAATAAAGATATTCAAATGGCCATAACATGTGACTGGGAGCTCTATTTTTTCACAAAATTCAACTTTAAGGAAATCTCTTGTCATCCTCTACACAACATGCAATGTAATGAACATCTCTAACATAAAATGAATAGTTCCAGGAAGACAACCACCATAATTTAATGAAGTATGGGCATATTTTCTTCTCCAAAGTAAGCAATGGTACATGAAGGGATGGGTTTTTCAAGGTTCTCCATGCTATTTTCAGGTTATTCAATGCACTTTACTAGTGGTTGAAGCCAAAATATGAGTTATATCTTCTCTTTCTCCTTTCAGAACTTTTATATATTGTAATGAGAGCTCATTCTATAAGGAGTTGGACATTTTTCTCATTTTTCTCTTCCTATTCTCTTCCTGGTAGGAATGGAGCTTCAAGCCTTCATTTTTGGGCCATGTAATGGTGAATCATGCCTTCTATCTACATTTTGATGTATTGTGCAAACTCTAGGAGCAATAAAAATTATGTTTTGTGATAATATTTCTATCCTTGCATGATTTTTGTTGTTCTATCTTTCCTTTCCTCATGTTACAGGTATGTTGTGCATTTCTTTGTTCTCGTTATATGACCAAATATCATTGTGTTTGAATTGGATGGTGTATTGTGTGTAATCCTGGCTTGTGATGCTTGTCCATCTTCTCCATGCTCACCTTTATCCATTTCCATGCATTGTGAGTTGATCAACACCCCCATTTTTTTGGTGTTATCACTTCTATAGTGTAGGATTTCTCATTTTCACCCTTTCTCCTTCTCCTTGGTCTCTTAGAAATCATAGAATAGGAGTAGTTAGGTGTTTTTCTTTCATTAGAATTAGTTTAGTGCTAGTATTAGGTAGAGGAACCAACCTTCTATGGAGATCCATCTCAAGTCTGTAAGTCCCACAACTTGAGAGATGATCCCATGCTACCCAGGCTTACACTATTGTCTTAGTATGCTAGAAAATTAGAGGGTGTTGTAATTTGGTGATAACGCTTATGACATGCCCGGTGGGGGAGAGGATTGAGGAGATTTACATCTTCATTCCAACAAGTTGGTGTTTTCTAATTGGAATCCATCCTTTGGTCCACTAATCTACATAACCCATTTCGAGTTTCAAACCTTCCACTTCATCCATTTCCATTCATTTTTCTTCCCATACCTTCCATTTTTCTTCACACTCATGAAGTTGTGCAATCATGACTTCATTCCCATCATGGAATTCACACTTACAGTAGAAAAACCAGCTCAATTCACCTCTAATTTTTTTCAAAACACCCCAAATTAGTGTTATAATCAGATTTGTAATCACTATGCATATCCCTATGAGCAATATCATAATAATTTTGGTTATTTACCAAATTATGGAGCTTATCAAGAATAAGGGTATGCAGGTAATGATGATCATTCTATGGAGAACACTGATTTGTAGGAGAAATTTCAAAGAATGGAGGAAAATATGGTGCAGACCAAGGCTACATCTCAATTGAAAGCATTCAAGATTGGTTTTAGGGTACCTTATCCATGGGTTGGCCCTATGCCAAGACACTACAACCCTCAACAAAAGCTTGATTTCATGGTTGAGATGCTACCACAACTTGCAAAGTGGATCAAGGAGATAGAGGCTTATGAACTTGATACAAGGAAACCTTGTCAATGGGTAAGTCCTATACCACTACCTCATAGTATTTCCATTCCTCTTTCCCAATCTACATCATTATATACTAAATGTCATGATAGAAGCTTCTTACATGTTGCCCCCATTGTGGAAATCATTTCTCCACCTTCTTGTCTTTTATCACATATTTAATTTTACACCCTTTTCCCTTCTAAAACTCCTTCCCCTCCACAAGAAAAAGAAAATGCACCTTCCCTTCCACCATAATAAATGTAAACATTATTTTAATCCTAACCCACCCCTCCTCTTGTGGTCCCAAACCCATTTTGGGAAGAGTAGAAATAGAAAATCACCAAGGAGGGAAGAAAACTGAGGAGCTTATCATCGAAGAATCAACACAAAATTTGAGAAATTGGGCTGCCAAGTTCAATATCAAGAAAATTTCATTGATGAATAACTATTTGGTTGGGACCGAGATATAAGATCAGTGGATAAAATTGATTTTGTGGCGTAAAAAGAACAAGAACGAGAAAATGATGATCAATAGTCCACTTGCTCTAAGTGTAGTGTTCACATTGGCACTATACTTTCACAAATTATTGACTCATCGCCAATTTCTGAATCAATGGAAGAGGAAGGATCAGCTCCAAACCCAAAAGAAGGGGAGAACACGAGGAAGACATTTCAGTTTCAAAGGTCTTAAATAACAAATAGGTTATGGAGGAAATTATTAGCATGGTGTCCTAATAGGTGTTGTCATCAATGAAAAACCACATTAATAAAAAATTGAATGTTTTAAGATGATTTCATGATGTTTATTGAGTTGCTAACATACAGGTTCATAGGTTTAACATATGTTTCATTGGGATTCAGTAATGCATGCTTGCTCTAGCAAGCCCATACATGTGTTCACGAGGTGTTTCTTGGAAGTGTGAGCTTCTTAGTTTCTTGGGAATAATTTTTACATGGTGTATATTAGGTTTGGAGGGTTCCCGAGCACTCATAGTAGTGGCATAATGCAATTACATGTGGTTCACCATGTTACGGTGCTCACTAGGAGTAGGTATGACAACTTGGAGGTGTGACAGAGTGTATTAGATCCATTTTATCGCATGGATGCATGATATCATGTGTATAAAGACATATGAGGTATGTTTGGGTCATTTCTAGAGGTTTTTTGTTAGTTATTGCATTATTTTAGTTGACCCTAGTTGTTATTATGAAGATCTAGCATGTAAGCATAGGTAAGTCTTAGTGACTGGAGAGATTGGGATATGGTGTTATCATTATGATGATTTTAGATGTTATAGGGATGAGTTATTATGCTCTTAGAAAATTTTAGGTTCCCATGTTGTGTATTTCGCTAAATATGACTTATTTTGTAAGACAAGGTCAAAAACATGTGAAAATAAAGCTTGAATTTGAACTTCTGATGCTTGTTGTGAATAGTGTACTTTTCATGGGAACTTGTGTCTTTCAAGGTGAGTTTATAAGGGTGTTTTTAAGGTGATTTTATAATTTTTAATAAAATAATGAGGTCATTTTATCGTCACGTTTTTATGAATAGGTGTTAAGAAGGTAAAGAGGTCTAAAACCCTACTTAAACCCTAGGCTAGAGAAGTTTGCGAAAGGTGAAGTATAATGACCTATTATTGATTGTTTAATAAAAATTTATGATTGGATATTATAGAGGACTCCTCAATATTTCCATAAATGTATGGTTGAGGTCATTGTGATGAGTGGGCCCCACCTAAAAAAGTAGTTTCGGAGAAGAAGGTTTTAGGAAAAGATGGTCTAAAGGTATAACATGAAAAATTGATGGTTCATGATTATTGTGAGTTTTTATTTATGTAAATGGAGGTTTTAGAACATTTTCATGTAGTTTCATGGTGTTTTTAGGTCCAAACAGGTTGACTAGTTAAAGGGCAGTTTTGGGATCTCAAATAACATGGTCCAGTGTTTTGGCCATAACTTGAGCTATATGTGAATGCTATGTAGAATTTTGAGGTGATTCAAGTTGTGTTGGAAATTATATTCAGATATATTTCCATTGATATATTTATTTCCTCATGATGAGGTGATTTGATAGGGTTTCCATAGCATTCTTTCAACAATAAAGTTCTTGGTAGTTCAGGACAAGATCTGTTTTTGGTGCAAGTTTGATGTTGTTCGAAGCATGATATGGATTGTGTGATGCTTCATATCAACATTAATGTTATTAGGGATGAATTTGGAATAAAATTAGTTAATTTTTAGGTATTTAATGCATGTATAATTTATTTTATGAGCTAACCTTTGGAAACATCTTTTTTGGTAGGTTGTTTTGGTGAAGTCAAATGTTGGTGTGGTTTGAAGTGAAGGATGTTTCACAAATTATAACTTTATTATAAGTGTTCTAAATTTCCTAAAATTTATTTTGAGTGGTCACATGCCATGATTTTTTCATGTTTAATTGATTTGGTGATCGTGTGAAGTTTCCGAGTCTTTGAAGGGTGCAGAAACAATTTTTTTTTTGAAGTTTGTAAAGGAAACTGGGCCCATTAAATGAAATAATTTGATTGGTTTATTAAATGTGTGACCATATTTGAATGTTTTATGATTTATTACTCATATTTAAAGGGTTTTGGGTCATGAAAATTTTTTTGTAAGGCCATTTTTAAGAATGTGCCCATGGGGTTTTGAGCCATTTTTGGCATATGTAATGGGGTTTTAGCTAGGCCGACCTATATGGGTCAAATGTAACTATTATAATTAAAATTTATGAATTTTATATAGGTTTTTGGGTCAAATTAATCAAGGTGTAGCGACATCTCAAGGTTAGAAAGGTGGATAAACATATAAAAAGCATGTTTTTGGTGCTTTTGTGAACTAGTGAAGTGTGTGCAAGGTGGAGCAACCTAGGTGGATGTTATTTGCAGGTGTTAGAGCATTAATTGAGGATGATTAAAGTGTTTTTAAGGTTGATAAAAATCATAGAACATGAGGGTAAGGGTTTTATTATTTTTAGAGTGATTGAAGAGCTTGTTTTGTGAATATTGATCACCTAGGGTTTGAGTGAAGAAGTGCGAGTTGAATAAGAGGTATCCATCAGTTGTGGAAAAAAATAAGATATCTACACATCATAAGGTTTTTAAGTTGTTTTTTTATCATCTTGGGGGGTTTTCACAAAATTAGGGGTTGGTGTTCCTTGTAGGGTTGGTGCTCTACTAAACTAGGGGTTGGTGCTCCTTGTGGGGTTGGTGCCTCACTAAATTCAGAAACATATCAATATAAGATAGTGTTTCAATGGGTTTTCTTACCCTTGAGGGTTTCCCACTTACATCTTGTGTTCGCATGGTGTGTCTTTGCTTTCATTCATCACATGCCTTTCTAAGCAGTAACTCCTTGTTTTATGTAATGGTGAATGATTGGTAGTCATTTTTTTACTATTATATTTTTCTTTCACCTCTAAATTCATCATCAGAGTTGAATATGTCTTTAAGAATGTCCAAAAATTTAGGAATTTTTTTCCTTAACTGAATTATTTGATCACCATAACCATCTTACAAATTAGATTGTAATTTTGAGGATAACTCAACTTCATTTTGGATAAATTGAACATTTTTTCATCGTCATCAAAAAACAAACTCAAATTGACTACATTGTCTAGAATTGATGGTCTTAAAACCATCCTATCATGTTGTTCATTTCCTCAGATGAGATCTTTAGTTGGTGAAATTTTTGATCCAATGGTCTCCATCTGATTTATTTCTTTTTTAGATTCCTTGGCACTACTTACAAGTCAACAACGTCAAAACTTTCTAAGAGGTCCAAAACTCTATGTCTGTAAGATTTTAAAAGCTTATTTTTGGCCACATACTTTGCTCTAACTTGGTAAATAACCAATTTAGTATCCCCAAACTCCTTCAAGACATTAATCTTCCTTTCCTCTACTAGTAACAAATCATGAATCAAATCCTTATACTCCTCCACATTATTTGAACATGCAAACTATAGCCTATGATATAAAGATAATTTCTAATCCATTGGAGAAAAATAACTACACCTACCCCATCTTTGTTTCTACTTCTATAACCATTAAATAACTTCATTCATAATCCGAAGTATCCTTATCTTCTTTTTGTTATATGGGGGATGTGAAATCTTCTTCAGAAAGTAATAGGTTCCTATGCTAGTCTCCACAAATTGTGTCATATGGATTGAACTCATAATGTTCAATGACCCATTCATCTAACATTAGGTCTAGTATTAAGATAGAAGGATTGAGTTTTATACTGATACATATCATCCTCTTGATCTTCATGTACCATGTAATTGGATTGGTGAGGATAAGGGTCATAAAATGTAATGAAATTACTTAGATAGATATGAATATTAGTGGTAATAGAACACAAAGAACATACAATTGTAGAGAAATGATAACAATATGCAAGTATAATAGCTTATCCACTTTGATGGGGAAACCTCCAAACCACACAATAATACTCAAGTGCTCAATATGATGATATTATCATACTCTCCAACTCCTATATACACACTACTACATTATCCACATTCCTACGGCCAACCCACTAAGCATATGAATGGATAAATAAATATGATATGACATTGATGTCATACTAAAGCATGAACACCTTCTAAATACAACAAAAATGTTAGTTATAAGAGAAACTTCATCAGAACATACCAATTTATCCAAATTCTCAAGAACTTCAAATGCATCAAAATATTAAATTTTCTATCAAAACTATCACAAGGGCTATAATCCTCTTTCACATACTTAGAATCATCTAACAAACTTGATTAGAAAATTCACAAGAAAACAAAACTCTATTTCACTTCATTCACCTTCTTAAGACTTTTGAGATCTTTTAACCCTTCTAAACTGCAAACATTATAACATATACCTTTCCACAAGGAATCCTGAGAAAATTAAAGTATTTTGTATACCCTTTATCTTGTTGCAGCTTCCCATGAATTTTTCAGAGTCTAACTATTAAGATAAATCCTTCAATTTTATCCTTACCATTTTCCAAGTAGCCCTCATTTGACCAAAATCTTCATGTTTAGAGCAACTCCCAAATTATCTTGAGAAAATAGTTACTCTTCTAGATACCCTTTATCCCAATATTTTTTTCACCAATTTTTAGGATTCAATTATTTACAAAAATCTCTCAACTCACATCTCTCCTCTCAATTTATCCCTTTTAGGCCTCTTAGGTTTTATATTAAGTTCTTGACTGAGTTTTAACTTTTTGACCTATATAGCATAATCCATTCTTCTTGAAACTTAATAGGACCCTTCCATGTACATAAAACCTCATTCTTGACAATTTATAGAAATTTTCACCTAATTAAATCTTAGCTATGCAATTTTCTAACTCTTAAACCCTATGATAGGGCTTCCACTTACCGATAGCAAGGGTTTAGCTTTATTTTTATTTCCTTAGCTTCCAAGTTTTTTCAAAGTTGTAAATACTTCTTTGTGTCCTAAGAGACTTATTCACTACTCATTTAAGACTCTCTAAACATAATTTTCTCTCTATCAAATATTTAAAACACTCAAACACCCGAAATTATCTTATTATGATTGTGTTACTAATTTCTCTAGTTGACGATATGTTTCTTTTGTATTGATCCTTACTACACACTTCTTCACATAGGAAGATTGTTATACTAGAGTTTTGAACCTTTTCCCGAGTCTCTTCAATCATTCAATATCACATATAAACAAAAATGCAACTTAAATACCTTGTACCATACAAAGTCTATGTTTCTTAAGAAATATTGAACCCATAGAATGTCTTGACCTCTTGAAACTTCATTCAGATCCTTATCACAACTTACACTATTCCATTATACATGTAATAACACTTTCTACAATATATATAACATATATCCATGATTAAATACACATAATTGATTAAGCCAAATATGGAAATATAAGCCTAATATGATGTTATTGCAATAGTCAATAAATAAACAATTGAAGTATAGAAATTAACCCAAGAAAACTATAAAATATGAAGCACGATCGTAACACTAAAGCTCAAAATAATACATATATGGAGGAATATGTTGTACATTGGCACCTAGAGAGGGACAAGGGAACTTGGGTATGCGAAATGCTTAGGAAACCTCTTCTAGGTGGTTGCGAGGTGTTCATTGTTGTTCAACTTTGGTCACTATAAGTTCACACAATGATCACCAAAGTCATTAGAAAACTTCAATGAAGTAATGACCTATAAAACCCTTAAAGAGACATCCAATCCTAAAAATTAAACATGTAAAATGAGGAGTCATATTGTCCTCGGTTGTCACATTGGTGATCTTATGATTGAGTGTTATATTATATCTCATACCCAATGCAATTCTATGTGTGTATGTGGAATTGTGCCTAGGGAGATCTTGTGCATGTCTCACTTGATAGCAAGAAAATAAGATAGATGTAAATAAATGTAATAAAATATGTTCATGGAATAGAATGAACTTACCTCCTATGAATTATATGTAGACTAACCAACCCTTGTGTCCCTTGGATGGTGCTAGATGGATGCAATGGAGCTCTTAGATTCTTGATGGATGCAACCTTAGGTGGTGATAGCTAATACCTAGAGCTTGGTCCCTTATTATTATCACATAACTTTATATTTATATGATTCCTTTACTTGAATTCCATAATTAACCCTAAAAAGGCTTACTACCAAAAGGATAAGATGCTCAATCGGATAGAAAGGTTCTGAAAAGTGTGAATAAAGTATACTCGAGATCGGGGGCACCCATAAGGGATGAGGGCGCATGACACTTTGGTGTCTAGGATGATAAATTCCAAGGTATAAAAAGGAATACTAGAGCAAGGGTGCAAGACCAAAAGTGGAAATAGAAAGAAAAGAAAGGTGGCCAAAGACATGGGTTAATTAGTACTCTTCTTACTTAGGAATCATATGAATAGTAGTATGTAATCAAGACTAAATAGTTACCCAAAGTGCATGATTTTTTGTCTACATTCTTCCCCACTTTATGTTGTTGAACAAAATCTCAATAACACAAATTAGATAAGATATGTGTACACGATAACCATGTAGATAAATTTTGGAAGCATACTTGAGGACAAGACAAAGCATGGAGTGGTAACAATGTGAAGCATGGATGCTAAGGAGGAAAAAGTGCAAAAAGTGATTATGAAAGTGACCTTAGGGCAGAAATGCATATGTAGATGCCATGATCATGCTTTTGTTGATGTCGATGTTGATCGATTGGTGTTGTTAGTGTTGTGAATTGAGTTCCTATTCCCATAGGGACTAACTTTTAAAAGAGAAGAATGAACAAGTAGTCAAATATGGATGTATATGATTGAAATATGTAAAAAGTATGTAAAATGTGAAAATGAAAAAGTAACATGTGCATCTGATCCATGATGAGAAAAAGTGTGTATAAAGGATCTTGAATGTGTTGTAGAAGAACAATTTTTTTGGGTGATCTCACGAGCGGTTGCACCGCCATGAGTTTATGTGGCGATCTCATGCCAATGATATGGAAGAAGTGTAGGGATAAAATTCTAGTGTTATCCTTTAACCTTTAACTGCTTCTACAATGTGGAACACCACCGTAGATGGTGCGTAGAATTTGAATAACTTGATTTAACGTGAAAGTGAAAAAAATGTTGTGTAGTGCATGCATGCAAAGTGCTAAGGACTATGTTCCTATAAAATCTGTTGTGTGGAGTTTTGTAGAGTATTTTGAACTGTAAAAAACTATGTAACTTCCCCTAGTCACATGCATCTAGGAAGGGTTAGGGGCACCCGGGCGTTCTTGTCCTAGTCTCGGGCATTGATGTCTATGTTGTGTTAAGGACCCAAGTCTAATTTTGATCCCTGTCTAAAACTAACAATTGTTTTGTATTGAAATGTGACTACATGACATTGTATGGGGTTTTTATTTGACCCAAATGATACCCCCTTCATTTAGGGTGCATGCAACGTCATTGAAGGAGTATGCAGCCCAAAGGAGAACCAATTGTTGTCTGAAATTATGCCCTATAGGGGAAGGGAATGTGCTTGTTAGAATTTGAGGATTCTAATAAATACGGATTTAATTAACTTACATATTATATAATGTTATAATAAAAATTTAAATAAAGATTACATCATAACATAAGTAAATAAAAAAATACTTACGAGAAAATAAATAACACAGTGACAATATATTTGTAGTGGAAAACCCCAATATGGTAAAAACCACTTTGAAAATAACTTTTTACTTCATAGAAATTATTTTACATCTAGTAAGATCACCTCCTCTTTTGAAACCGTATTTACCAAGGTTAAAACCAAATGAAATATATCAAATGAGGACCTAAAGTTCTTTTTATATAAGATGATGAAGTATGTCTCCGAGCCACCTTTTTAACCTAAACAATTGACACATACACCTAGGTTTATAATATTTAATATTAGAAATATAACCATTTCATGATATTAAATATTTAACCTGAAGTATATATCTAGGTTAACATATTTAATAATAATAAATATAAATAAAAATATTATTAAATATTAACCTATATATTAGTGATGGACCCATATACATTAAGGGTTGCCCAAACCACTTAATCATTATGTTTCAACAATCCTTAAACCATAAAGGTTTTAGGCTAGCAAATCGGTTGGAAGAAACTATAACACCTTCATCATACTCAATTTACCTTTTGGTACTATTGGTCGTCAAATAGGACTTTACGAAGAGCAACAGTCAGGGGACAAGAAGTCCCTCCTCTTTAATGGGAGAGGTTCCCTTATTCAGAAACGAACCTATTTACAAATATACAAAACATGATTTTCTAGTTGAACTTGGATATTACGAAAGTGTTTTCTATAAAGATCATCAATTACAAAAGGACTGAGGAATGAGAATACGAGAATGAGTAGAAAGGCAACATGCAGAATTATAGATAACAGAGTAATTCTTTATGTATGCGAAGTTATAGTGAATTGAAACAAGATCATTTGTATCATATAAATAAGATGGAATTTAAAGACACAAAGTTCTATAAATAACATCTGCCAGAACACAAAGTTTCTTGACATAACACAGACAAATGATCTTCACAAAATTAAATGAAAGCTTAGGGATAAAAGAGATCAGATAGACAAAGAATGAAAAGCCCTTCTGTATTGATTTCTTTATGATCTATTTACACTTTCAGAAAATAAGCCAAGTTCTTCCTCCTTTTAAAATGGCGTGGAGAGGCCATTATATAGCTTACAAATCAGTTACTCTTTGTAACTACTTCTTTTAACTAAAGATTAGTTAAGGATTGCCAATCGCAATACCTCAACTTATTACAATGAATCCGAGAAAAAGAATTAGAAGAGAAGAAAAGAACAAAGAGAAGAAGACAGGTGGTTACGACTGGGAGGGACCCACTGACTTCAAAATTCGCTGCCTGAATCTCTTCAATGCCTCGGCTATGTCTCTGCCACGAGGGACTGACGTGTTGGCTGTAGACTGAGCCCAAAATCCGAGGCACTTCTCCATTTCCTTATCAAACTCGACATGAGTATGATAGTATTTATTTTCTTCTTCAATGGCAGATTGAAGAGAGCAGATCTCCTTCATTTTCTCTTTGGAAATGGAGCTTTCCTTGAATAGATTATCTTTGACAAAAGCTCTGAATTGAGCTTTGATTTCTTGCAGGGAAAGAGGCACACCAGAAGTTTCATCCTGAAGATGACAGTGTATATCTTTGAAAGCAGATACAACCAGTGTCTTGAAAGCCTCACCCTTCTACCAGCTATTCTTCATTCTCCCAAAGCCTCCTCCAAGACTTTGATCTTCCACTCCATGCTGTAAACCCAGGACTTTGACAGATTATCCTTTGCATCATCAAAAACCTTATTCACCAATAAAATGTTCTCATCTGTCTGTCCCATGAGACGGAGGTCTACTATGCAACTGCTCCAGAGTTTGAGCTCTTTATCTATGACCCCGATAGTGGAGGAGAGCTTCTGTTGCAAATTGTTCACCTTTCCATGGAGTTTGAAAGCTTCATCGATGAAGTTCAATCCTATAACAAGCATATCTTCCACCATGGCCTCCATAGCTCTACCATAGATGGAATACTTGTGCATGTCTTTGATACTTTGTACTTCATCTTGGCTCAAAATTACAGGTGGTGGAAGGGTAGTCAATGGGGTAGGGTCCAAAACTTTGTCCTTAGACAAAAGAGATTTGATAAAACCTATGAGAATCTGGGCTTGTTCCTCCAACTATTCAATAGTTTTCTGCCCTTTCTCTACCCTCCCAATGACTCTTGTGACCGTTTCCTGGAGGTTGTGGATCTCACCTTCAGGAGTAGACTCTCCCATAGGAATCCTTGAGAATTCTAGGTCAGAAACCTGTAAGTCCTGCTCTGATTTATCTACTGTAGGCTTAGCAATCTCCAGGAATTGCTGACCCTGAGCATCAGACACTATCCTGGAGGTGATTTTGGCTTTCTTGGCATGAGAAGGAGTAGTGCCTAACAAGGCTGCCACAACATCAAAATTTGGCCCTGAGCTCCGAGAGGAAGATTTTCTCTTTCTACTGACAAAAAGGTTTGCACCCATGCAAAAGAGGAAGAGGAAGCAGCGGGGAGGGGCAAGAGGAACAAGCGACAGAGAGCTCATGGCGCTCAAGCTTTGCAGATTGTTGTCTCAAGTTGAGATGTGAGTGGGGCGCTTGAGACAATTGCTGCAGAGGAATCAATAGCACTTGGAAGTTCAGTGCTCTGGACTTCCTTATCTTTATCCGTTGGAGCTTCAGGAGCATTTGTAGGGGCTGGCACTTCACTCTCTTCACTTTCACTGAGAACAATGATGTTCTCTGGTCCCAAAGGCACTTCTACCTACTTTCTTTGAGGATCTTTTTCCACAGGCTCCTTCTTAACCTCTTTGAATTTCTTCTGGTATACTTGAGTGGATGAAGAAGGAGTGGAAGCTGCAGGTCCTTGCGTTGATGAGGCAGGAGGGGTTTGCACAGGTGTGTCTGATATGGGAGTCGATGCTTCCCTCCTTGGTGTTGAAACATCCTTAGAGGAGGATTCTCCTGAGTGCCTTCTAAGCTCTCAAACTTTCCTGTCAAACCAGACCTTAGTCCTGACTAAGACTGGAGCTAGGATCTCGGCCAGATCATCTTTCTCTTTCTTGTTCCAATCCAAGTCCTCCAAGGGAGTGTGCTTAACCACATTGTCATACTCATATGAGTATAGATCAGAGTTGTCATCCTGGAGTCCTTCAGGAACTTGGTACAAGCCGAGTTCTTGGATCAATTGCAGAGAGAACCTGCCATAGTGCCTCCTTCTAGCCTCAAAATCATCTGCACAGTCAGCCCAATAGTCTTCTGTATCTGCCCTATGATGATAGATTATCTTGATGTTCTGTTCAATGAACTTCTTCAAGTCGAAGCAAGTTCTTGGCTTGAAGAAATGAACAGTGATGGGAACCAGGGCTCTTTCTATATTCTGTGCGTCCAGGGCTGTTTTACAAGTGTAATTTCCCAAAGAGATGGGAAAGTGCAAACCAGTAATCTTCTTGTCTCTGCAGGTTCTGTGTAATTTGTCTAACTACCTGCATACTTCTATCAAAGCCATCTTATCACTGCAGAACATGGGAAGCCTCAAAGGGGTGCTCTCATAGCCAGCAAGCCTGATATAGGAGAATTTTCTGAATTGGATAAAATAGGCACCGTAGTGCGATATCAGGTTCATGGCTTCATCAGAAAACCTTCTAGCAGTGTCACCCTCAAGAAGCCTGACCACGTACATGGTGAAAGCATCATTTACCCTTCGAAATTGCGATTGCTGGTCTCTAGGGTGAACTGCGGGCAGTAGGCATATACAGGATCATCCTTGTGGGCATCAATGTAAGAAAAACCAAACCATTGCCTTGATGCCGCCAGAGTATACATCAGGTACGAAGTCATGTAGAACTTCTTCGTTTGCTGTACATTAGGCAAAATTTGCTCCCGCCAAGTTCATGCGATGATTTCCACCTTGATTGATATTTTGAGTTCCCTCGCACACCATGCTGATGAGCGGGCACATCCAAAAATGGAATTTGTTAGTAGAGGGTAAGCCCATAACCCGAGCGATATGATTATAAAATCTGACAATTCTTCATTGAAATCAGCCCGAAAAGAGTCTTGGATAGATGAGATGCTCCCTTCGTAGGGTTCTTTAGCCATGACTTTGCCACCCATTGCCTTGTATTTTCAACTTGTCTTGATTGAGTAGGGCCATGCTTGATTCTGGGAAACAACTATGGCATTATCCATTTCTGGAATCCTCAGTGCAGTGCTAATGGCGGAAGCATCTAGTTTGGCGATGAGTTCCCCGTGTACGTTGGTCAATTCGCTCGAATCAGGGTCGAAGTGAGCTCCGCATGAAAGCACTGTATCAGCACATTGCACCGAGATTGGGAAACCTCCAGCAAAAGCCAAACCGCTGTCATGAATCATCTGTGCCATTGGTGTAGGGTTTGCATCTGCCATCCTTGCCCAAAAATCACCAAAGTCAAGATGACGAGCTTCACTGTCCCCAATATTGGGAACGACAGACTCTAGTGGCGAGATTTGTTCCTGTCCCTGAAATTTGATCTTCATATTGATAGTAATTTGGAGGGCAGAGCCACAAACTAAACTCGGGAAGGAATTACAGAGGGAAGGGATACATGTGCAGGAATTTAGTTTGCAAGGGTTCGAGCAAAGGATAGCATGGAAGCAGTGTGAAAAATGCATAGGGGTTTGCTTGTTATATAGCCAATTAGGAGAGAGAAAGATAATGAATGTGCATTTAATACATACCTACCAATTTGAATAAGAAAGATATTCGGGTAGAGCGGGAAAAATAAGCACGAATGGCACTTGGTTCATTTGGGACATGTGGGATGCGAATGCGCGAAACACGTGGCTCGGCCGATTCGGGTGAAGCGGGAAAAGACACACAAATGCCTTTTGGGACATGCGGGACAAAAATGCGCGAAGCACGTGGCTCGGCCGAATCGGATGAAAATGTGACAACGGGTCCAGGAAAACTTGGGACATTTGGGACGTAAAAGTGTGAAGTACTGTGATTCGGGTGATTCGGCGTGAAAATGGAACAACTTTCCTAATTGAACTTGGGACATTTGGGACAAGAAAATCGACAGCCGAAAAGACAAACTTCGGGAAACGGCGATCGGGAACAGAGGGCCCAATTGAACTTGGGACATTTGGGACAAGAAGTTCCGACGGGCCCGAAAAAGAAAAACTTCAGGGAAACCGGCCGATCGGGAATAGAGGGCCCAATTGAACTTGGGACACGCGGGACAAAAATGTCCGACAGGCCCGAAAAACACACAAAATGACCCAAAAACATAGATTTTCTCAATTTCTCGACTTTTAACATTAAGTACAACAGAGAAGACACTTAAACTCAAAATTTTAAAATTTTCACTTCCTTAAGAGCAGGGGAATTTTGAGTGGACAACAGCTGGCTCCTTCTGGGGATGACTTGGCATAAATTCAAGGAATGAGACAAGGTAAGAACTTAGACAAACTCGGGGAAGTAGACCAGTACCTTATCCATTGGGCCACGAGTCAAAAAGCAAACCAATACAGAGGACAACACACCAAAACAAAAGGAAAGAAAAACAAAACGCTGTACAGAATATACAAAGGACTCCCTAATCACCTATGACTTGAACAACTTAAGGTACTGCCCACTATAAGGAAGTGGGAGAGGAGAACCATCCATGTAATCAAGATAAAAGGAATTCTTACCAGCAAAGTGTCTGATCTTGAAAGGTCCGAGCCAAAGGGAATCAAACTTGCCATGGCTGCCACGAGGTTCATGCCTTTTATCCCATAACAACACAGTGTCTCCAACTTGGAAATCTCTGAACCTAGCTTTCTTATCAAACAGGACCTTTACCTTCTGCTGGTGAACAGATATCCTATCAGCAACCTCCAATCTGTCCTCATTCAGTTTGTGAAGGTACATAATTCTCTTATCCAAAGCATCACTGAAACTAGTATCTTCAATAGCCTTCATTAGATGCAAGGCTGGTAACTCCACTGTTACTGGCAATTGAGCTTCTACTCCATATACCACTTGAAAAGGAGACATTCCAATAGCTCTCTTTGGTGTAATCATGTCTACCCAAAGAGCATCATAGAGCTTCTTGTGCCAGTTTCGTTGAGACTCATTGACTAATTTCCTTATAATAGTCACCAAATTTTTATTAGTGGATTCTGCTTGCCCATTTCCCTGAGGGTAGTAATCTGAGGAGTGAGCCAAAGAAATGCCATACCCATAGCAAAAATCCATTATCTCGGTTGAAGAGAAATTCGAAGCATTATCTGTCACAATCTTGTTAGGTACACCATACCTTACCAAGATGTTCTCTTTGATGAAGCTGCACACCACTTCAGAAGTAGTACTCTTAACTGGAATAGCTTCTACCCATTTGGTGAAATAATCCATGGCAGTTAATACATGAGTATGACCAGCACTAGAAGCGGGATTAAGTGTTCCAATGAAGTCCAAACCCCACTGTTGAAAAGGTTCTTCAATTACAACTGGCTTAAGAGGCAAAGAGGCCAATTTAGGTCTACCCACGAAAGTCTGACAAGCCTCACATTTATCAACCCACTTGGATGCATCTCTGAACAAGGAAGGCTAGTAATATCCTCCACGAAGTATCTTATGAGTAGTGACCGTTGATGAATAGTGTCCTCCACATGCCTGATCATGAAAAGCTGAGAGCAATCTTTTCTCATTGTTCCTTGTCCACACATTTCAAAAATCTTCCATCTAACCCACGTTTGAACAAGGCATTTTCCCACAACACATATTGCACTGACCTTAGTTTAACAGTCCTCTTTTCTTTGGCGGTTAAATGAGAGGGGCATTCTCCATAGGTGAGAAAATGAGCGATATCAGCATACCATTCATCAACTGAGCTAAGAAACAGAACGGTAGGAAGGCCAACTTTCTCCTCCAGTAACTCATGCCTAGCTCCTTCAGCAATGAGCTCACAAAGGCCTTTTCCACGAACAAGCTTGGTCGGTTTGATGTCAATATCATATTCTTGGACCTTAGCAACCTAGTTCCCTCTCTTGGATCCAAATTCCTGTTGTGTGAGAATTGACTTAACAGTTGTATCTGGAACCAACACCATGGAATGAGAGTTGAGAATGTAAAAACGAAACTGCTTGACAGCTTTAACCACTGCAAAAGCATGTTTTTCCATCATGGTGTATTTTAACTCATGATCTTTCAAAATATAGCTCATGAATGCAATTGGGAGTTCATGCTCATTAGAGTCTTCTTGAGTCAAAATAGCAGCCAAGGTATTATCTGTGGCATAGCAATAGATAATAAAATCTTTGCTGAAATCAGGACAGGCTAAAACAGGAGTTTTAGCAATAGCTCTTTTAATACCTTCAAAGGATTCCTTTCCTTCAGAAGACCAACCAAACATTTGTTTTCCTTTCATCATTTGGGAAATATTCAAAGTTAACTCTACAAAATCAGGGATGAACCTTCTTAAAAAATTGATCTTACCAAAGAAAGAGTGCACGCCCTTTTTGCTGGTTGGGAGAGGAATTTGCTGGATAGCTTGAACTCGCTCAGGATCAATCTTAATACCATCTTTGGAGACAATGTGCCCTAATAATTTCCCCTCTGTGACACAAAAGATAGATTTTTTAGGATTCAAAGAAATCCCATGTTCTCTGCATCTTAGCAGAACTGTCTCCAGGTGGTCAAAATGATCCGCCCTTGTTTTAGAAAACACAGTCAAGTCGTCAAGGTATATGACAATACACTTCCCTTTCAAACTTCCAAAGGCTAGATCCATAGCTCTCTGAAAAGTGGCACCAGCATTAATGAGCCCAAAAGGCATTCTCTTGTAAGCAAAGGTACCCCAAGGAGTAGTGAAAGTTGTTTTGTGTTGATCTGCAGTATCAACCTCTACCTGATTATATCCCGAGAATCCATCAAGCATAGATAACATTTCAGATCCTGTTACTGCTTGCAAGACCTGATCCATCATAGGCAAAGGATAATTATCTTTCAAGGAATCCTGATTCAGATTCCTGAAATCAACACAGATGCGGATCTCACCATTTTTCTTCCTAACAGGCACAATATTGGCAATCCATGTTGAATGGTGAATGGGAAAAATGATTTTGGCCTTCAACAACTTCTGTATTTCTTGAAAGATGGTGTCAGCTATTTTGGGGTTGTATTGCCTCTGTTTCTGCTTAAAAGGCTTAATTCCAGGTTTGAGAGGAATAAAATGTTGCATATCTTTTGGTTTGAAAGCTTTTAAATCTTCATAAGAGTAAGCAAGAACATCCTTATACCTCTTTAAAAGATCAATTGCTTTTTTCCTCTCATCTGCTGTGCAACATTTTCCAATGTTCACGAGCTTAGGATCAGTAGAACTCCCAATATTAATTTTGTCATACTCAGATGATTGTTGAGGTCTAGTAGAAGCTCTAGACTTTACATACCTATCATGTTTATCAAATAGTTCCTCTAAACTCACCAATCCTTTAGGAATCTTGTTTCCTTTGAGTTTGATGCATCCATCCTGATCCGTTTCTTCTCCTTGGGTGACTGCTTTGTCAAAGGGCACATTTTCACGAGGTAGGTTGTCGCTTCCTTCAAAATACAACTTGTTCAAAATTACCCTTGAGTTCTAAGAAAGAAAGCAAGTGTTGATCATCATTGAAAACTTGCCAGTTATTTGTATTATCAGGTACACTAGGTCGATGGACCATCTCAATGGTGAACTTATCTTGAGAGAAGTCAGGATGAGGAATCAGTAGTGACCCTGAGACTGCTAGCGAATCAGCCCTGCTGTTCTTCTCCCTAGGTATTGCTTCGATGGAGAAAGCATCAAGAAATTCAATGGAATCCCAAACCTGATTCCGGTAATGTTTCAACCTTCCATTTTTTACCTGGAAAAGGCTTCTAACTTGCTTTACAATCAATTCCGCATCACCACGAGCCAGAAGATTCTTTACACCTTGTTCTTTGGCCACTTGCAGTCCAAGAATGAGAGCCTCATACTCTGCTGTATTATTAGTATTTTCGAACTGCAACTTGAATGAAAAAGGATGTAGGCTTCCTTCAGGTGACACCAGTAGGACACCAGCTCCAGAACTAGCTGAGGAACAACTTCCATCAAACTCTAAAATCCAAACACCATTAGGATCTTTAGGTGACACTTTGGGGAGTTGAATTTCATCAGGGGACATAATCATGTAGTTACCATGCCCCATATCCTCATAGAGTATTTTTGTTTTAGGATCATCCGTTTTTTGTACAATATACTCAGACTGCTTCTCAGGAAACAACTTCTTCATTTTCCCATTAACAGGTATGAGTGCATGTGACCAATCCATTTGAATTTCTCCACCCACATCCTTACAGAAGTTTCTGCTTAGCAACATCCCGTATGAAGGAGGAATATCTACTACTAAGATGGTAGCCAAAACTTTCTTCTCAGGCAAAGCAGCAAAAGCCACTTGTGCATCTTTAATTCTTCCAACCAGGGGCACTTCCTTACTCTCCATAGAGTAACAAGATCCATAAGTGCGTGTGAGTGTCAAGCCTAAGGCATGAGCTACTTTAGCAGGCATCACATTGTCTGCGAGGCTCCTGAGTCTATGACACAATTACTAAGCCTATGGCTAGCTATAAGAAGTGTTACATAAAATGGTTTGATTTTGTCATTAGGTGAGGTGACAGCGGCTACCAGACTAGGCTGTGGTGTAGAAGAAGGAGTGGGTAAAAGGCCTTTAGAGGTGGTTTTAGAATGGGAATTGACAAAGTGAATCATTTTAGCAAAAGCTTTGGGATGGGTTTGATAATACTCAGCCTCTGAGATTTGAACCTTAGTCTTTTTCAGGTGATCAATAATATCAAAAGACCCAGAAGTGGACGGGCCATCATCACTTGAGATCCTAGGTTTATCAACTTTAGGGGAAAAAGAAGTAACTTTAATAGCAGGATTGATAGGACTCACCTTTGGTGTAGATGAAACGGGGATAGGAGATCCTCTTTTTGCAATTACGGGGATAGTTGTCGGCTGCTCCTTAGATTTCTTGGGGGGCTGCGTCACTTTCTCCCTCTGATTTTTCTGCTCTCGAGTCATGACAGTGAATGATTCGCTATTCATGTCCGCTACTACTTCATCATAATCATCTCCATCATCAATGCCCTCAGTGGTGAAGAAATTAACTCGAGATCCCTCAAGTTCATCTGCTTCATCATCAACTTCTTCCACAAATTCCTCGCAAGCTTCATTATCCTCATCATCATCTGGTTCCTCAACTTCACAGGTTGCATTGACAGGAACTTTAACAGGAGGTCCTTCAAGTGCTAATCTTGTTTGAGAAGCAGGCAAATGATTTCTGGGCTGAAAATTCCTCCTTGGAACGTCTGCATAGGGAGCATGCTGAGCCAATTGTTTCTTTATGGCAATGAGATCATTCGCAAGTTTTTGAACCAATGGATCAGTATTAGGTCCAGGGGTGGAAGAGGAGGAAGAAGCAGACTTAGATTTGGAAGGGTCTCTCCTCAACTTCCCTGACATGATTAAATCATCCTCGACACTAACAACAAGAGTTTGATCTTCAGCCAATGTTGCGAGATTAGCCCTTCTTAGTGCATAACTAACTTCAGGCGATTGGGCATTTAGGAAGAAACATTTTTGGATTTGATCAACAGGTCGAGTATTTGGTGGAATTTTATTAATCAACCTGTTGAATCGGGCCACAAATTCTCTCATGGGCTCTTGTGAATCTTTCTTTATCTGAGAGATTTGGGCTAGCAAGGCATGCACATCTTGCTGGTTTGAAACAGCCAAACCTAGTTCTCATGGTGTGCCAGCTAGTGATAGCACGAGTTGGAAGATGATAGAAACAATTAGCAGCATTATCTTGTAAAGTCTCAATGAAGAGTCTCACGAGATGTCTTCATGCTCTACTCCCGAACTCCACATGCAATTATGAAGGCTGCGATGTGTTCATCAGATGCACTTTGTCATCACCTTTGAATTTAGGGAAGTTCTTCCTTACCTCTAGGTAACTCATGCGAAAGGCGAGGAAGAGCACAAGGCCCGACACGATGACCCCGGGGGCAATGGTACCACCATTCTTGGAAAAATGACTTGGAGAGGAACCTACAACAAAGCAAGAATCAAAGCTCGAAGATTAGGACTAGCTGGATCTGAAGGAATACCACTCGTAGGAATTCTATTTTGAACAGGTGGAGTGCTTTTCAAACGAGTCTTTCTATTTCTTGTTGAAGGGAAAGGAAAACCCTGCTGCTCCAAAAGCTGAAACTGAGAATCTTCAATACCAAGGGCCTTTCTCCCTCGAGTAAAACGCGAGTCGCCAGATCAAAAGATGATCAAAAATTACAGCTGAATATGATTTTCCCAGTAGTCGCCAAAAACTGTTGGTCGTCAAATAGGACTTTACGAAGAGCAATAGTCAGGGGACAAGAAGTCCCTCCTCTTTAATGGGAGAGGTTCCCTTATTCAGAAACGAACCTATTTACAAATATACAAAACATGATTTTCTGGTTGAACTTGGATATTACGAAAGTGTTTTCTATAAAGATCATCAATTACAAAAGGACTGAGGAATGAGAATACGAGAATGAGCAGAAAGGAAACATGCAGAATTATAGATAACAGAGTAATTCTTTATGTATGCGAAGTTACAGTGAATTGAAACAAGATCATTTGTATCATATAAATAAGATGGAATTTAAAGACACAAAGTTCTGTAAATAACATCTGCCAGAACACAAAGTTTCTTGACATAACACAGACAAATGATCTTCACAAAATTAAATGAAAGCTTAGGGATAAAAGAGATCAGATAGACAAAGAATGAAAAGCCCTTCTGTATTGATTTCTTTATGATCTATTTACACTTTCAGAAAATAAGCCAAGTTCTTCCTCCTTTTAAAATGGCGTGGAGAGGCCATTATATAGCTTACAAATCAGTTACTCTTTGTAACTACTTCTTTTAACTAAAGATTAGTTAAGGATTGCCAATCGCAATACCTCAACTTATTACAATGAATCCGAGAAAAAGAATTAGAAGAGAAGAGAAGAACAAGGAGAAGAAGACAGGTGGTTATGACTGGGAGGGACCCACTGACTTCAAAATTCGCTGCCTGAATCTCTTCAATGCCTCGGCTATGTCTCTGCCACGAGGGACTGATGTGTTGGCTGTAGACTGAGCCCAAAATCCGAGGCACTTCTCCATTTCCTTATCAAACTTGACATGAGTATGATAGTCTTTATTTTCTTCTTCAATGGCAGATTGAAGAGAGTAGATCTCCTTCATTTTCTCTTTGGAAATGGAGCTTTCCTTGAATAGATTATCTTTGACAAAAGCTCTGAATTGAGCTTTGATTTCTTGCAGGGAAAGAGGCACACCAGAAGTTTCATCCTGAAGATGACAGTGTATATCTTTGAAAGTAGATACAACCAGTGTCTTGAAAGCCTCACCCTTCTGCCAGCTATTCTTCAGCTCTCCCAAAGCCTCCTCCAAGACTTTGATCTTCCACTCCATGTTTGTAAACCCAAGACTTTGTGATTATCCTTTGCATCATCAAAAACCTTATTCGCCAATAAAATGTTCTCATATGTCTGTCCCATGAGACGGAGGTCTACTATCTGTCGCTCTCCGAGGAGTTTGAGCTCTATATCAATGACCCCGATAGTGGAGGAGAGCTTCTGTTGCAAATTGTTCACCTTTCCATGGAGTTTGAAAGCTTCATCGATGAAGTTCAATCCTGCAACAAGCATATCTTCCACCATGGCCTCCATAGCTCTGCCATAGATGGAATACTTGTGCATGTCTTTGATACTCTGTACTTCATCTTGGCTCAAAATTATAGGTGGCGGAAGGGTAGTCAATGGGGTAGGGTCCAAAACTTTGTCCTTAGACAAAAGAGATTTGATAAAACCTGTGAGAATCTGGGCTTGTTCCTCCAACTGTTCAATAGTTTGCTGCCCTTTCTCTACCCTCCCAATGACTCTTGTGACCGTTTCCTGGAGGTTGTGGATCTCACCTTCAGGAGTAGACTCTCCCATAGGAATCCTTGAGAATTCTAGGTCAGAAACCTGTAAGTCCTGCTCTGATTTATCTACTGTAGGATTAGCAATCTCCAGGAATTGCTGACCCTGAGCATCAGACACTATCCTGGAGGTGATTTTAGCTTTCTTGGCATGAGAAGGAGTAGAGCCTAACAAGGCTACCACAACATCAAAATTTGGCCCTGAGCTTCGAGAGGAAGATTTCCTCTTTCTACTGTCGACAAAAGGTTGCACCCATGCAAAAGAGGAAGAGGAAGCAGCAGGAGGGGCAAGAGGACCAAGAGACAGAGAGCTCATGATGCTCAAGGTTTGCACAGCTATTGTCTCAAGTTGAGATGTGAGTGGGGCGCTTGAGACAATTGCTGCAGAGGAATCAATAGCACTTGGAAGTTCAGTGCTCTAGACTTCCTTATCTTTATCCGTTGGAGCTTCAGGAGCATTTGTAGGGGCTGGCACTTCACTCTCTTCACTTTCACTGAGAACAATGATGTTCTCTGGTCCCAAAGGCACTTCTACCTGCTTTCTTTGAGGATCTTTTTCCACAGGCTCCTTCTTAACCTCTTTGAATTTCTTCTGGTATACTTGAGTGGATGAAGAAGGAGTGGAAGCTGCAGGTCCTTGCGTTGATGAGGCAGGAGGGGGTTTGTATGGTGTGTCTCGATATGGGAGTCGATGCTTCCCTCCTTGGTGTTGAAACATCCTTAGAGGAGGATTCTCCTGAGTGCCTTCTAAGCTCTCAAACTTTCCTATCAAACCAGACCTTAGTCCTGACTAAGACTGGAGCTAGGATCTCGGCTAGATCATCTTTCTCTTTCTTGTTCCAATCCAAGTCCTCCAAGGGAGTGTGCTTAACCACATTGTCATACTCATATGAGTATAGATCAGAGTTTTCATCCCCGGAGTCCTTCTAAAACTTGGTATAAGCTGAGTTCTTTGATCAATTACAGAGAGAACCTGCCATAGTGCCTCCTTCTAGCCTCAAAATCATCTGCACATTCAGCCCAATAGTCTTCTGTATCTGCCCTATGATGATAGATTATCTTGATGTTCTGTTCAATGAACTTCTTCAAGTTGAAGCAAGTTCTTAGCTTGAAGAAATGAACAGTGATGGGAACTAGGGCTCTTTCTATATTTTGTGCATCCAGGGCTGTTTTACAAGTGTAATTTCCCAAAGAGATGGGAAAGTGCAAACCAGTAATCTTCTTGTCTCTGCAGGTTCTGTGCAATTTGTCTAACTGCCTGCATACTTCTATCAAAGCCATCTTATCACTGCAGAACATGGGAAGCCTCAAAGGGGTGCTCTCATAGCCAGCAAGCCTGATATAGGAGAATTTTCTGAATTGGATAAAATAGGCACCGTAGTGCGATATCAGGTTCATGGCTTCATCAGAAAACCTTCTAGCAGTGTCACCCTCAAGAAGCCTGACCACGTACATGGTGAAAGCATCATTTACCCTTCTGAAATTGTGATTGCTGGTCTCTAGGGTGAACTGCGGGGTAGGCATATATAGGGATCATCCTTGTGGGCATCAATGTAAGAAAAACCAAACCATTGCCTTGATGCCGCCAGAGTATACATCAGGTACGAAGTCATGTAGAACTTCTTCGTTTGCTGTACATTGGATAGCTGCTCTGCCAAGTTCATGCTGATGATTTCCGCCCAGTTGATATTTTGAGTTCCCTCGCACACCATGCTGATGAGCGGGCACATCCAGAAATGGAATTCGTTAGTAGAGGGTAAGCCCATAACCCGAGCCAGTAGGATTATAAAATCTGACAATTCTTCATTGAAATCAGCCCGAAAAGAGTCTTGGATAGACGAGATGCTCCCTTCTTAGGGTTCTTTAGCCAGGACTTTGCCACCCGTGCCTTGTATTTTTCACTGTCTTGATTGAACAGGGCCTGTGCTTGATTCTGGGAAACAACTATGGCATTATCCATTTCTGGAATCCTCAGTGCAGTGCTAATGGCGGCAACATCTAGTTTGGCGATGAGTTCCCCGTGTACGTTGGTCAATTCGCTCGAATCAGGGTCGAAGTGAGCTCTGCATGAAAGCACTGTATCAGCACATTGCACCGAGATTGGGAAACCTCCAGTGAAAGCCAAACCGCTGTCATGAATCATCTATGCCATTGGTGTAGGGTTTACATCAGCCATCCTTGCCCAAAAATCACCAAAGTCAAGATGACGAGCTTCACTGTCCCCAATATTGGGAACAGCAGACTCTAGTGGCGAGATTTGTTCCTGTCCCTGAAATTTGATCTTCATATTGATAGTAATTCAGAGGGCAGAGCCGCAAACTAAACTCGGGAAGGAATTACAGAGGGAAGGGATACACATGCAGGAATTTAGTTTGCAAGGGTTCGAGCAAAGGATAGCATGGAAGTAGTGTGAAAAATGCATAGGGGGTTCGCTCATTATATAGCCAATTAGGAGAGAGAAAGATAATGAATGCGCATTTAATACATACCTACCAATTTGAATAAGCAAGATATTTGGGTAGAGCGGGAAAAATAAGCATGAATGGCACTTGGTTCATTTGGGACATGTGGGACGCGAATGTGTGAAACACGTGGCTCGGCCGATTCGGGTGAAGCGGGGAAAAGACGCACAAATGCCTTTTGGGACGTGTGGGACAAAAATGCACAAAGCACGCGGCTCGGCCGGATCGGACGAAAATGTGACAACAGGTCCGGGTGAACTTGGGACATTTGGGACGTAAAAGCACGAAATCACGCAGATTCGGGAGATTTGGTGAAAATGGAACAACTTGCCCAATTGAACTTGGGACATTTGGGACAAGAAGTTCCGATGGGCCCGAAAAAGACAAACTTCGGGGAAACCGGCCGATCGGGGAACAGAGGGCCCAATTGAACTTGGGACATTTGGGACAAGAAGTTCGACGGGATCGAAAAGACAAACTTCAAGGAAACTGGCTGATCAGGGAACAGAGGGCCCAATTGAACTTGGGACACGCGGGACAAAAATGTCCGACAGGCCCGAAAAACACACAAAATGACCCAAAAACGCAGATTTTCTCAATTTCTCGACTTTTAACATTGAGTACAACAGAGAAGACACTTAAACTCAAAATTTCAAAATTTTCACTTCCTTAAGAGCAGGGGAATTTTGAGTGGACAACAGGTACAAAAGGATTTGGAATCCCAAATATCATCCCATGATCAATGGCTAAGTATGATTTATGAGTTATACATGTTCTCATAGGTTCTCATAAAAGATTATTAAACCCAAGCATATAGGAGCCTTTTATAACCAAGGACCTCCTTAACAATATGTTTGTACTGAATGTTTACCAATAAACTCAATAACACTAAAGAGTTTACTGAAGACCTCCTTTAATATCTTTCTACACTTCTTTCTAAAAAAGAAACCGAGAAGATATATATGCCCAAGGTCTTATACAAATACCCAAGGTATTTTTACAAAAACCAAGTTCCATTAGGAGGTGAAATTTTCATGCACACTCCCCCTCAATGGCAACTCTGACAATCCAAGTTTTTCACGAAAGTGACAAAAATTTGTAGCACTCAAGGAATTTGTGAAGATGTTAGAAACCTACTCTTGAGAAACATGAACTTGAGATTTATCTCATCACTTTGCACATTCTCACGGGTGAATCGTATATGTATCTCAATGTTCTTCATCCTCTGATGTTGAACTAGATTCTTAATCAAGAGTAATACACTACGACCACCACGTAGAAGAGAAACACTTCCTTTAGCTTCCATGTGTATCTCTACCAACAGCCATTGTAGCCACATGGCTTCTTTACTTCTTCCATTGTACTTATCTGCCTCAATAGAATAAATGGAGACTGTTGATTGTATTTTTGTTCCAAGTAATGGTTCCTACACAAAAAAATTGAACACATATCCAGTATATTTTATAACACAACATCAGTATGGTTAGAATCACAAAATCCATATAAGATATCATTTTCATTCTTATTATAATGCAACCCATAATTGATTATTCCTTTCAAATATCTAAAAATTCTTTTTACAAGATCCCAATGATCTCTAAAAAGGTTCCTACATAAACTTTGAATTAATTCCTCTTTGTGTAGGAAATATCTAATCTAGTTATAGTTAGATAAATCAAACTCTCATCTAATAGCGTATATAAAATAGGATCAACTTTTTTCATATGCAGATTTAGGATCAATATTTATTCTAACTTCCATTGAAGTAGAAAATGGTTTACAATCAATCATAAGAAACTTTTTCAATACAATGGTTGCATATTGTGTTTTGAAAAATAACAATAGAATGAAATACAATCATACAAATAACATGATGTGAGAGACCTAACTCATTCATTTCAAATTACTACTTCAATTTATTTTTAATCATATGAATTAAATTAGAATTGTCACCAAACATAAGAAAATCATCAACATATATACATATAATGATAATATGTGAGCCTTATTGTTTAATGAATATATCATTGTTAGAAGAACAATTAACAAAACCTAATAGTTTAAAGAATGAAACAATTTTTCACATACCAAGCTCTAAGAGCTTGTTTTAAACCATACAAGGATTTCTCAACTTACAAACATAGTTTTCTTTACCAGTTTTTCAAATCCTTTAGATTAAAAGATGTAAAGTTCTTCTTTTAAATAAAAATTCAAAAATGATTTTTTCTTATCCATTTGGTGGATTTCCCACCCAAATTGAGCGACAATTACAAATAAAACCCTAATTGTACTCATTTTAGCTACATGGGAAAATGTCTCAACATAATCAATACTAGGTTTCTGATTGAAACCTCTAACGAACAAGTCTAGCTTTATGTTTGTTAATACTACCATCAACGTTATAATTTACTTTGTATATCCACCTAGACCCTATAATACTTTGTGACTCGAGTTCATACAAGGTAATTAATGCATGATACATATGATGGCTTCGATCATTTTCTTAAGATTAATAGGATTTGATTTTTCTAACATAGATTGAGCCCAATTTAATTTCTTATCTAGGAAAATAAAAGGTTCAGAAATATATATAACATCAAAACATTATCATGACCATTTACTAAATCATAATCAAAACTATCATTTAGAAGTATTTAATGAAGTAACTTCAAGAAAAGAAGACAACACATGTAAACCTTTCACTAGATTATATCTATACATTTCATATAAGCTTCAATAATTAATATATATCATAAAATTTCATGCCATAGTTTTGAATTATTCAAACTCGAGATATAAAACAAGATGCAAAAGAGAAATCATCAAAAATATACAGATCATTTCTTTGAATTCCTTCGGCTATTATACTCTTATTACTATCATTGATATACCAAATATCCTTTATGCACAGATTCCAGTTGTGTCCATACCTCTTTTCGGATGTTCGATATTACCAATGTTAGAAGGTACTTGTCATTCACATTGTACAAAATCATAGAAAGATCATCATGTATTTGTTGCGAGAATGCATTCATGTTATCTATTCTTAAGGACCGGTGGGAGAAACCTCAGATCTAAAAACAATCATCCAGAGTTTCCTCGCCATAAATTTTGTTTTGACCCAAATGTTGTAGTTGGTTTCATTCAGATTTGGGTCTTGTTAAAATAGAAATAGTGGATGCCATTGTTTTCCTAAACCTATAAAACACAACCCATTATAATATAAAATGTACCACATAGTTAGATACATATTTATCGATAATAAAAACAACATTTTTAATAGAATCATATCTAAATTGTATAGATCTAAAGAAACTATTTGATCATAACTAATTATGTCATTATAATGCATACTAATTAACCTCACATGATCAAAATAATAACCCACAATATAAAGGGCTCTGCATTATACCCATGATTTATATAAAAATATTTCCAACCATATAGAAGTGAAGAAGAGACCCGTAAGAATGCATAACAACATCAAATTTTTGAAAAACATAAATATAGACAAAGATCCAACCAACTTAAATTTGACGTCTAAATGACCATCATAATGACTTTTTTTGTCTATCGTGACGGTCATTTGACCATCAATTTTAACACAATGAAAGTTTCCTAGAACCTATGAGCTTAAATTTGACGTCTAAATGATTGTCATATTGTCTTATGTTTGGTCTACCGTGACGGTCATTTGACATCAAATTTAATGAAGCCAAAACTTGTGTATTTCCAAAATGTGAAATTCTAAAATTTATTCTTTTGTATAATATTAGGGAGGTTATATTTTAATACATTATAATAACCTATTATAATTTATAATGTAAAAATATATACAGTTTTGTTAAAAAGAAAGATATATAGTTTATAGAATGTAAGTAAAAAATAACATATAGTTCATAAAAATTATAAACTATAGTATATTTTTTTATATAAAAATACATAACCCTTATTAAAGGGGTTTAAAGGACATAGACTAGGTTAAAAAAAAATTACAAAATATTTTATATAATTCCTGCAAGCTAAAAACTTTAAAACTTTTATGTGGCTATAACTACCAATATTTTAATAAATATTTACCACACTTCACTGGGCCACCAATAAACTAGCCCTTTTTTTTAATTCTCCATTTATACTTGAGAGTTCCACATTTATACCTAAGATATTATCTCATTTTATTCTCCATTCTCACTCTTATATAAAAAAAAACCTTTAAATAGGATGATTTATATAGTTTTTATAAACTATAAGATATAAATGAATGGGGCCACCCCTTACATGGATAATATAAAAAGTTAGGAACACATGTTAGGTTTTATTTAATACACATTAATATTTAAAAAGTAATCCCTTCATGGCCAAGGAATAAACACGGGGCCCCTTACTACAAAAAGTAAGCACTTAGGTTTTTTTAAAACATATTTAAACCAAATCTAATAAAATTTATATTTTAAGCAATTTGAACTAACCATATATATATATATATATCACTCAAACTTAGGTTTATTTCTTTTTTAAAACTATATATGTTTAGATTTATAAGTTAAGTTTAAATATGATTTAAACTTAGGTTTAAAATATGGTCCGTTGACTCTTCCCTCAATCCCATGTAATATTAATATGGTTTAAGGCTTTTTATATATAGTTTTTTCCCAAAATTATATAAATTTTAATATGATGTTTATATAAATGATTATATAAACCTTATATGTATGTATATATATATATATATATATATATATATATAGGATATAGTTATATATTAAATATAAACTATAGTTTTTCAAATTGAATCTTTTAGAGGGGACCAAAGAACACGGGTATGAATTTACCTTCCAAAATATTTAACCTAAAAACATTTGAAATTATAGAAAATATGAAAATTATTTCATATAGTAATAAATCATTTATTTTTATGTATGTGATTTTCACACAAGTAAATATTTGAAGCCCCTTTCACCTATGCACACATCAATCTCCAAACAAACATTAATTCCATATAATTTACAAAATGTAAATGAAAGTAAGAATCATATCATATTACATTTCCCCCAAAAAAAATAGGGATTTAAAATTGAAAAACCCTAAAAAATTTACTGAGAGTTTAATTGCACAAATGTAGTGCCAAAATAAATTGGGAAAAAAAGGGGGACCGGATACTTTTAAATACCCTTTTGGGTTGGTTGAAAAAACCCATACAAATTAAATAAATAAAATACAAAATATTTGATCTTAATTTATTTAATTTACCTCGCTTTATTACCATGTTAGAATTTGAGGATTCTAATAAATACAGATTTAATCAACTTACATATTATATAATGTTATAATAAATATTACATCATAACATAAGTAAATAAAGAAATACTTACAGGAAATAAATAACACAGGTGACACAATATTTATAGTGGAAAACCCCAATAGGGTAAAAACTAATTTGAAAATAACATTTTACTTAAGAGATCTTATTTTACATCTAAATACGATCACCTCCTCCTTTGAAACCCTATTTACCAAGGGTAAAACCAAATCACTTGATTTTCATACCTTTGATATATTTCCTGAATATATCAAATGAGGACCTAAAGTCTTTTTTATATAAGGTGATCATGTATGTCTCCCGACCCACCTTTTCAACCTAAATGGTTGACACATACACCTAGGTTTATAATATTTAATATTAGAAATATAACCATTTTGTGATATTAAATATTTAATCTAAAGTATATACCTAGGTTGACATATTTAATAATAATAAATATAAATATTTCATATTATTAAATATTAACCTATATATTAATGATAGACCCATATACATTAAGGGTTGGCGGACCACTTAATCATTATGTTCTAACATATGCGGCGTCATTGAAGGAATATGCAACCCAAAAGAGAACCAACCATTGTGCTAAAATTGTGCCCTATAGGGGGGAAGGGAATGTGCTTGGTAGAAACTAAGGCACACACAAATAAAGTGGTTGGGAGACAAGTGTTAGTATAAGAAAAAACATGCATGTAAAAGATAAAATGCGACAATTTGTAATCGAAGACACAAGAAGAAAATGTAAACCATGAAAAGTGGATTGTAAACATGGGACACCTCTCACAATGTCACAAGACAATAAAGGTTAAGCTAGGCCAAAAGCAAACAATGTACACACAAATAAAATGGGAAAGCCCAAAACAAATATCGACAGAGAGAAAATAAGCAATGTAATAGATAACCATGGAAGTAAATATTCATGCATAACAAATGTTACACATGAAGCACTTGTTAGCATGTTAGAAAGATAAAATGTATGTCAAAAATGTATAATATGATAAAGTAATGTGCTATGAAACAAAATGAAACAATAACACATGTAGTGTATGAAAGTGGATGCCCCCAGGAGCCGTTGTGGGACTGGTAATAGGTATTACACCAAGCATCCATGTTACGTGTGTAGACATGTAGCATTTGTGATCAAAAATAGAAAGAAAAGTGAACGTGCATATACATATGATAAAGATAATGACATATAATATATCTATCTAGTATGTGTAATAAAGTGAACATGTAAAAGCATAAGTACACAAGAGTAAATACAACCAAGATATACAATATGTTGTGGATGAGATGGAATAGAATATAGTGTGAATGATAGGATCCACATGCCCCCCAAGTGGAATTTTATGCATGTGATGAGGTTAATTTGTATATTCCCCCTCAACATTCAAGAATGAACCGTAAACAATAGTGCATCGTTAGGAAATGGGTCAAATGTGTGTATGAAAAAGATGAGATCATCAAAGTACAAAGTGTAGAGTGTAAGTGTGTGTGTGAGTGGGTGGGTGATTGAATGCATGAATGTGGTGAGGTCTATTTTAGATGTAGAAATTCAGTAGTCGAGTATGGACCATGGAACTAGAGTGTTTTATAGGGTAGTGAGTCTAGCGTATAGTAGTATATGCGAGAAAAATATGTCATGAATGTGTAGAGTGACTAAGATGAAAAGTGTGTAATAGAAGCTGCAATGTGATGTGTGAAATGTGTGGTTGTAATGTGTATAGTGTATCATGGTGTGTAGTATGTGTGTGGTTCATGTGTATAGGATGCCCTCAACAGTCAAGTGTGAACCAAAACACGATAGTGCATCATCAAGTAATGACAATATGTAAATGTGTGAAGATATACGTGTATACAAAAGTCTAAATGTGAAATGATGTGAACATAATATGTTTTTTTGATGCTAGGGGGGAATAGGTGTGATGCCCCCAAGTGTGTGATGATGAGTACGCTACTCGATAAAACTTAAAGATGGGAATCCTCCACCCAATTCTTGTGGAGATAAATGTGTGTGATCATGCTCTAAGAGTGGTGGTATATGAGATAGACAGGTGTGTGGGTGAATGAAACTTATATACATGTGACCGATGAGTATATGGTGGGTAACGATGTGTAATAAAAGTGTGGAGGTGATGGAGACCTCTTTGAAGAAGAATACAAAGATTATGGGCACCTATGTGAAGTAGAGTGTGGAGGTGATGGACACCTTTTTGGAGTGAAACGAGGTGGGTAAGTATGTTGAGATGAAGGAGTTTTCCGAGTGATGGGTCTAGACTGATGTGATGGGCTAGTAGATTGATGAGACTATGTAGTATGTGTGTGAACAGGTGAGCTAGAAGCGATGTGTGCTTTAGTTGCAATAGGTTTCGGGACCTAAATAATCTATCTAATGCAATGGAAACATCAAAAGGAGGTTGCATGAACCATATTGAAGATGATGGAATACCAATGATAGAAATGACTTATTTTTTATGAATGAATTTCATACATAAATGGGTCATGGAGATGATAGCTTGAGTTTTGCGGAGCTAGGTGAGACCTAAGAGCATGTCACACCCTTCGAGTGATGGTGCCACAAGAAAAGGCACAAGCATAGTGAGAGGACCTGACAATGACTAGAAGCTAGACAACACCATATGAGTTGGGAATTGGATATGAAATTTATGATAGTAGATAGCCAATAGCAACAAGGAGTGCAATGGAACATGCATTGATGGGCCATGATGGATCAACTCAAGTTTTATTGATATAAATTGAGCCAATAGAAGCATTAATGTATAAGTGATCGGAAGAAAATGTAGTGTGATAATCATAGTTGGAAAAAGTAATGAGTGGTGGGGATGTGTCAGTATGAGAAACTAGAAAATCGAGAGCCCTCAATGTAGGAGGAGGCACTACGTGATATGTATGATTTTCCAAAGAGTTGGTCACTTTCTTATCGTGTTTTATAAGAGGATTGTTTAAGATTCCGAGCTTTTGGTTTTCATTAACGGGTGCAAATTATGTAGGCTTTGGAAGCTTGATTTTTTTACTAATGATAAGTTATTGAATGATAGTGTGAAGTTTGAAACACCTATCAGTAAAATTCCTTACACATTGATGGTAGCCACATCAAAAATAATCATTGGAATTACGACCTTTAGGATGAGATGGATCTAAGTTAAGTGGAGGAAGTGTAATAAGATTTCTCTCAAGAAGTTGTTGTAATATAAGATGTGGAGTGGTAGTCAACTTTGTATATGTACACTTAGATGGTTTTCATTAAAGTTATTTAGTGTTAGAGACAACGTTGACAAAGTGACCTTAGCTTCAGATAGGCTTTGTACTTGGTTTAAAAGTTGATTTATTTTGGAATCATGTGAAGGATGAAGCTTGTTCTTGATATTTAAGATTTCCTATGGATAATATTTTACTTTGTGAACTTGAAAGTATGACATAGTTGATCAAATGATGGGGATGTTTCAAATAGGAAACTCTCTTGAAGAGGTGGCAATAAAATTTGAATGACTAAGTCTTGAAGCTCAAATTTCGCAAGTAATTAGACATCTTAGCTAGGTTATTTTTTTATCATAATGTGTAGTCCTCTATATGTTCATTAGATCCTTGTTTAAGTTGTGTGAGTTGAGTGAATGAAATTTTAGATCGTATATTTATAGATAAGTGTGTAATAAAATCATTAGCTAGATGTGTGAAATATGTGACCGAGTGGACAAGTAGGTCATAGAACCAACACATCGCATAATCTTGGAGACTGAAGGAAAGAGCTTTACTAGTATAGTGTGATCATCTGCATAATTGAGCCATGCCACGTGAAAGGTGCGAGAGGTGCTCTTTTAGGTCATCGTGGCCTTTGAAGATGGGTAACTGAGGAGGAATGAAGTTGGGTGGTATCGAATAGGTGGAAATGGAGGGTGCAAAAGGAGTATGAATAAGTGAAGTGGAATCAAGATATGGAGATATATAAGAAGTAGCAAAAACTGTAGCTGGTGAATTTGGGTTTGTAGATCCTAATATAAATAATTTTAATCAAGAGAATTTGAAGAGGAGTCGGTTGTGCATTGGAAGTACTAGGTTAAATGATATGAGCGGTGGTGGTAGGAATAGAAGCTGGAATAAATGGTTGAGTGAAGGCCATGGGAGATGAGGAGTTAGCGACATGAGGTGTCGAGGAAGCATCACGATTATTTTTAGCAGCAATCAAAGCATGTAGAATATGTGGAAGATGAGTAGCATTATAACACAAAGCTTTTCAAAAATCAATGAGTGTGTTTAATTGTTATTGATCATAATTGGTATCTTCATCGTATGATTTTTCACTATCGAATGCTTCTATTTCGCTAAGGGGAATATTGCGAGAGTTAACAAGGGGATTTTCAAGTGTGGCCATTGATGTAGATATGTCAGCCATTGATTTAGAAATCCAATGGGAAGATGGAGGAATCTTGATATGCTCAAAATACACAAAACAACCACTACGCGTGACATGCATAAGAAGAAAAACCCTAGAGATACGAGATGGATTTGAAGGTTGGGTACACCAAAATGATTAAGCTATATATGGAAATATAATCCTAATTTGATGTTATTATAGTAGTAAATAAATAAACAATTTAAGTACATAAATTAACCCAAGGAAACTAATTAATAAAGTATAAGACCCTAAGTGCAAAGAGAGGGTAAGAAGCCTTAGATGATTCAAAAATATATCGAGGTGTAAAGAACTGGAAAATTGGAAAATAAAAAATCACATATCGTCGCACCGAAGCTAAGAAAAATGTATATTTGGATGAATATGCTAGAAAGGGGTGCCTAGAGAGGGACATGGGCACCTGTGGGTTCCCTACACCTTTTTGGGCACCGATTCTATGGAAATGCTCAAGAAACCTCCTATGGGTGGTCTTGAGGTGTTTGTTTTTATTCACCTTTAATTGCTATGAAGGCTGCACAACGATCACCAAATTTGTTAGAAACCTGCAATGAAGTAATGACCTGTAAAACCCTCAAAGAGACATCAAATCCTAAAAAAGAAAGATGCAATGAGGAGTTAGACTATCCTCAATTTTCAAAATGGTGATCTTATGATTGAGCACTAAAATACATCTCATAACTAATGTACTTCTATGTGTGTGTGTGTGTGTGTGTGTGTGTGGAATTGTGTCCTAGGTGGCTCTTGTGCATGTCACACTTGATAACGAACAAATAAGCTAGATGTAAAGAAAGGTAGTAAAATGTGTGCATGGAATAGAATGAACTTCCCTCCTATGAAGTGTATGTGAAATAACTAGCCCTTGTGCCCCTTGAATGGTGCTAAATGGATGTAATGGAGCTCTTATATGCTTGATGGATGCAACCTTATGTGGTGATAGTTAATGCTTAGTGCTTGGTCCCTTATTATGATCACATAACTTTATATTTATATGATTCCTTTGCTTGAATTTTGTAATTAACCCTGAAAATTTTGACTACCAAAAAGATAAGATGCTCAAATGACTATAAAGGACGTGAAAAGTGTTAACAAAGTATACTGAGGTCGGGGCATCCATAGGGGATGAGGGCACCCGACACCGGCATCTTTTCTAGGCGTTGGTGTCCAGGATAATAAATGCCAAGATATGAAAAGGAAGACTGAGCAAGTAAGGGTGTAAGACCAAAAGTGGCAATAGAAAGCAAATAAAGGTGGCCAAATACATGGGTTGATTATTACTCTTCTTACTTAGGAATCATATGAACAATAATATGCAATCAGGACTAAATAGGTGCCCAAAGTGCGTGATTTTGTGTCTCCAATAATTTCATGACATTGTACTAACTTAACTTAATAAAATATTTATTATGATGGTTTTCCTTGTTCAAAACAGAATTTCTAAGATTTCTAGCTCTATCACTACCTTTCCTACTACTATTCTACCTTATTCTCTATCACCTCTATTTGAATCCTTCCTATTTGTGACCAAAATGAGCTAGTTATTCAATTAGTTTGGTCACTATGCCATGGTTACAAGTAGGTTGGAAATGATTAACCTCGCCTTTATGGGTGGATAATATGTATCTAAGCTACATGAATACATTTATAACCATATCACATAGCCTAACCTAGTTCCCGAACCCATAAGTACAATAAGGAGAGTTCAAATATTTGAAAAGAGAGTTTTGGAGGGAAATTCAAAACCTCATTATTACATAGCAAGAGAGGTCCAAATGGACAATTAACCATGCCTAACACCTAAGAGGACCTCTAATACCTAATGCATGCCAAAATTTTCTTAAAAACAAAAATTTAACTTTGTAAATGATGATGCTCTTGCATCATACTCCCCAAATGGGAATATTTAAGATCCATCTCAAAAATATGTTTTATTTCTCTTCTTCTAATTCCAATTATTCTTTTAATTTTCTCTTCCTCTATTATTTTTGAGCTCATCTTAAACATTCATATATTTTTGGTCTTTTCTTTCTTATCTTCTAGCTCAATTTTCTTGTCTTTATCTTGTTTCATTCTTTCTTCATCTTTCTATTTCTCTCCTTATTCACTTTTCAGTTATATTTTCTCATCACTTTCTTATTTCTTATCATTTTCACATTCATTTATTTATTCAAACCTGCATAATCATAGCTAAAAGAAACATTAGTTTGTAAACATAGAGAAAAACTAGTTTCATTTTTGTCTTCTTCCTTCCTCATCTTGAGTTCTTCACTTTCTTGTTGATCATCCTCTATTTCTACAATTTTATTTTACTACATATTATCATATTATTTCTCTATTTATTTCTCTTGAGTCTTATTCATTGTATGCTTCTTTGGTTAAGATTTCTATAGATTTTTCCTTATTGTTCACTTCATCTTCTCCACTCAACCAACTCCACATGCTTGTAAAAATATTAATGATTATTTCACTATGCTAGCACATGTACTTTCCTTCTTGACTGATTGAAACTAATTTTGAGTTTTTTCAAAAGCCTCTTCTTTATGTATTCTTTCATTTCTGATCTTTTCATAATCTAGGTTCTCATTCAATGAACTATTTATTGCCTTTATTTTTTCACTTGGTTTACCTACATTCACACATGAAAAGAAATTATCTCGAATGAAAAATTGGAGGCCATATAGCCTCTTGAATAGCTCATTTTAAGAGTTTGTATTCATCTTCTTCTTCATTATTTTTCCTTTCTTCTTCACCTAGCATCATACTTGTATGGTGGGAAAAAACATTTCTACACACCGTGCACTCTTATCATTCATTCAACTAGGGTATTGAGGTAACGAGTAAGGGACACACCAAGACTAGCACACAATGGATATAATTCAAAGAGGGTATAGGGACTGTTAATTTCGCATACCCAAAGGGAAGTAACCCTTACACTAGGACATCCTAATGTTTCCAAAGCCTAGGTTGAAGATGAGGAAAGAACCTTATTGAGGTAGCATCACTATGGGGGTGATAAAGAGCAAGATAAAGATGCAAAGTCTTTGCTAATTGAATTAAATCATGTAACATGAAATAAAGAATTGAAATACAATATGTTAACCTAGAATGTGCATAAAATACTAAGCTAACTTAAAGTAACGAGTACATTTTTGGAGCTCAAAATTGCAACTATCCCGGTCAAGATGAAATGGGGATTTGAGGTAACATGGGGTTGTCTTCAAGTTGTTGGACTTAAATTTTTAGACAAACCTCTAGACAAGGCAAGCTTCCTCTATCTATTTCTAATCGTAAAACTACTCATACGAAGGTAAATGTATACCTACCACTACTCTACGATTCTAAGGGACCGGTGAGAAGGGGATGCATGATAAATAAACCTAAGCTAAGGAGGTGATACCACCGAGAAAAGGGAAATGAAAAACTTGGTTGATCGAGAATGAATGAAAATGTGCACAGAGAGGAAGCCAACCATGCCATAGTTTGAAACACATTCACACAATCATTTCCATGGAGCACAATCAAAAAAGGAACTGCAAGGAACATAAAGATGCATAGTAAACCAAAAATTAAAAGGAGAGTCAAGTAAATGCAATAAAATGTGAGCTAAGGCAGAGAATAGCCATAAAACAAGATTTTATTGCTCCCAAATAATACATAGTCTATTAGAATTACGAAGGAGGCTTGTATCCACATGAAAAGATCTAGATCTAAACACTTGAAACTCAAAATGTAAAGCAACAGTTCTTTGAACAATGCCTAAGTAAATAAAAAGAGTCTAACCTTTAAAAAAACATAGTGATGAATTTATAGAAGAAGAAGGAGAAAAGAGGAAGGAGAGGAGAGAAACTCATATTCAAACTTCTAACCACCAACAACAAGTATTGAATTCCTGAAAAAATACCTGCGAGGCTATCATATATGAATCCCCATGCTAGTTTAACTTGTGGAAGAAAGAAAGGCGTAAGATTTGATTAAATATGGGTGGTTGAGCTACCCGAATACATGCATAAATGGCTTGTGTCATGTTTCCCTCTGTTCTTCCTACAAAATCCTGCCAAAATCTAATTTTGAATAGTCTAGAGTGTATCCCATGCCAACATATTTCCAACAAAACCAAGAGCACATGAATCTGATCTCTGTAGCAAACATTATGGTGATTTGAAATTCACAGTGTAAATGCAACACACAAGACAATGGCGTGCTCTTATCGACTGAAGGATTCGGCTTATTGTTTGATTGTTTTGTCTTTTCTTCCAAGTTTTAGGAACTCGGTTGATGTGAGGATTTGGTGTGAAACTAACATATTCTAATAGGTTACGTGTTACACACTTCATCGACAATTTTCCTTGTGGCACCGAAGACCGGTGGGAAGGATTACATTTGGCACATGCGTAAAACCCTCTTTGTTACTTCACATCAAGATTTTTTTATATATATAAAATTACACAACTGATTTAAATACCCATATATTTAAATCTACATAAACCTTAGTGCAATATATTTCCAATAACTTTCATGAACCATGTGCAATTGTATGAGAGAATACTGAACTTACTTGTTCTCCCTCAATGCTCTGTACGAGCCCATACATAAAATGTATCCTTTGGTTCTCCTTTAATAGGACATGATATATAAGTGAAAACCCCTAAGTGTGTACCTAGGTTCCACCTATGAAATCCACAGGTATCTCACATCTTAGATAATGGTGAAACCTTGATAGTGTAATCAATAGCTTACACCACTTTGCAAAAAAGTTTATGAGTCATGTATGTCATGCTCAATCCCATGATGGCACACTCGTCATTAGGAAATTTTCATTTCACCTTAATCACTTATTTAGTTACATGGATTCACAATCTTAAATGTTGTAAATAGCTACCAGCCTTGTACAAGGTATAATGCTAGATTAAATTACAGGAAGACGTACCCTTTATGGGGAGGTAAGTGTGTCTATACTGAATCACTTCCCACCCTATATCCATCATAAATTGATATCGGAGAGCATATTCATGAGGTCCAATCTGACTTTGTAACTCTAACATGGTTAGTACTTATTGTGATACCTTGCCACAATCTAGACTCTTAATGGGGAAACTCCAAATAGCTACTATGCAGCAGTATCCGAATGAAGACAACCGTCTTAATAGGGATATGACTGCGTAGTGGATGTAATGAGTTATCTCACTAAGCATTCTGTATTGGAGCAAGGTGTATCTTTTTAGTTTTTAAGGTAATTTTAAATCATGACAAGATAGCCTAAGCCCCGTGACAATTCCTCCTCGAATTAGTCACCTCGAGGTCTTGTCTCTATTAGATTTAAGAATATTTAATTTCTCCAATTAAACTTAATTACCTCATTAGATTGCAAGTTGGTGATAACCGTATATGGAAATCAAAACAATATTTATTTTAAGTTCAGTATTGCAGATTTATTACTATCTTAGCTTAACCAATAAGCCTATGTTTCTTACCAAAGTATTTTCATTATATGCCACTGATATAACTATATCACCATAGGGAAACATTGGTACCATATATCTATATTCATTATAAATAATGGTGATGCAATCTCATATTGCTGAAAGGTTTGAGTACGTATCATTCCTTTATCATATTTCTCGTACTCATGATGTTACCTATCCTTTCTTCTTAAGTATACCCTTTTTCTTATTTTATGCTTAATTGAGAATATTCAATTGAGCATACTTACTATAAGTCATTTATTCATACTTACCATAATTTCACAGTATGTAAGTATTTTCTTAGGTTCCAACACCTAAGAATTACCCATCCTTAAGGTGTACTTAATCCAATTTGGATCATATAATTTTTATCATAAGATCATAATGGTTCATTTTAGTCCTTGTACTTAAAACAACCTGATTTCATTTAATCCTTGAGTAGTATTCACTCTTTGATTAGGTAACCTTGACTTCTCAAGTTACCCATGCATGATGATTCAAAAGTCAGATGCCCAATAAAATGGAGGCTTACAAAGAAATATGATACTTAAGATTTTTAGTACATAACAGTGTCCTTACAGAGGACTTTGAGAAGGATAAACATATACATGATTGACATCCTCATAATCATATTGGAAATATTTTTCCTTTGATCATTAACTGATCCATTAAACTATAGTATTACCAACAGTTAATCAGTAACCATACTAATGAAGTAAACTTCATTACACATAGCACTCTAGCTCATGAATGCTTTATCACATCATGACTTATATTAGACCTTTAATATGATATAATATCTATCTCAGCAATATACATCTTTCTCATTAAAATATATAATATTACATTTGTCAATTCCACATAGGATAATTTACTACTTAATTTGGCAATACAAATCTCATATTATGAATATCCTTAAGTCATGTCCATTGTTATTGCATCATTCTATTTTATAGACGATGTACAATCATGAAGCAGTCCAATTAGTACTACCACCTTGACTTACTAATTCATTCATTGTACCCTCAACTTGGTGATAGTGATAAAAAGTCTAGTAAACACACATTCCTTTGAATTCCTTCATTAATTACTAACATTTTTATTTCATTCATTTACATAGCTTAAACAACAAGACTTTATAGATATCAAAACATTCATCTTTCATTGATTCTCATCAATACAAATGCAATGAGTATCTACATTATTCCTATTACAATAACATGAGGAATCATGATAAATCAATGATTTACACTTCAAGAAGCAATAAAATCAATCATAATGGTAACTTTTCAACTTTGGTCTTCTTTCCACCTTACGGAGCTTCATCTGCAAAACATGTTAGCACCTGTCAGTTCATACGAACTGAGCATGACAAATATTTATCCCATGCCTAATAGTTTATGCCATTGATCATTTAAGTAAATGAAAAGCTGCATTACAATAATTCATATAATCCACATAAGAGGACAAGTTAGTAATAACAACATAACCAATTAATTATTCCTTCATCAAACAACTAATAACTCATATAGGTATAAGAGGATAAAACACAGAATCCATTCAGCTTACCTTTTTCCATACCTTATTAGCTTAGGTCTTTGAAATAACTATGTTTACCTTTTTATATTGTTCGAGTAAATCATACAGTTATGTTCAGATTCACTTATTTCATACCTTTCTCTACTATCCAAGTAAGCTATACAAATACAGATATACTTATTTCATAACTTACTCTACATCCAAGTAAGCTATACAATTACTGATTTACTTATTTCATAACTTACTCTACATCCAAGTAAGCTATACAAATACGAGATATACTTATTTCATAACTTACTCTACATCCAAGTAAGATATACAATATAGATTTACTTATTTTATAACTTACTCTACATCTAAGTAAGCTATACAAATAAGTACTCGATTTATTTATTTCTACCTTCTCCAGACATAATGGATTTATGGCCATTCCACATACAATTTACCAATAGCAGACAATTCACTAAATACTTGACAATTTTAGTGAGCTTTTATGAACTAAGTTATTGAGTTTTGAGAAAGGTACTTGTACACCTTGTCTACTGAAAGTAGCTCTCTACTTATTACCATGAAGCTCTATATGATGGTCTCGGTAGCTACTATTAGTTTAAATAATATGGTAAATATATCACAGAAGTGTTTTAAGATAAAAACCATATTAGATACTAACCTACCATAACAATAAGACACATACTCATAACTAAGAAAGATTACATAGTAGAACAAGGATTAATTTAATTTCCCAATATCCCTGAGAATTCCATACTCATCCTCTTCCAAGGGAAGGCATATTAATCGATATCCCTTAAATTTACATAAAACCCAATTAAAATTACGAGAGCACATTTCCCTACATGGCTCACATCAATCTAAAAGGTGAGTAGGAACCTTTGCATTCTAACCTACTACCCACTGACATAGATAACTATCTCTATGACTTGTTATAGCCATCAAATCTCAAAATTGCAAAGCAAGGCTCAGGTTACGACAAGCTCCTAGTTAATCTATAACCGAATCTTAGTTTCAGTTCGTTATAAATTTATCTTCATCTTTAAATACTCAAATCATAGAATAGATTTACACCTAGTTAACTCATATAACTAAACTTGGAGATTACCTCCCACTTTGTTATGACAGGAGCTATTAATAAATAACTTGAAACGTGACTATGAGAAAAGGGGTGTCTCGGACATTGCCCGATTTTCCCAAAAGCTGGGTACATTGATAGGAAAATAAATAACACAAATTGACCCCATTTAAGTTCCTTATTACGATATGTAATACCACATTGTTATATCACCACCATCTGGTTTTATCCCAGTTCCTTAGAAATTTTCATACCCATTTTTAGGAAAAGAATACCAAGAAAAAGGACAAAAGTAGACCAATCTTTTTACGAGTTATCGTTAATACCACAATAGCTAGAATCACGAAAGTACCCTATCATAATCCTTTGGGTAAATCCCAGTGTACAATAATATTCAACATATAATCAAAAATAAAATAATCCGGTGAAGATTCATTGAAACCCTCACATAGTAGAAGACAATCGTTCACCACACCATATTTTTACAGGTTTGGTTATAGTTCGATTTCATTCTCGAAATAAACCATGAAACCCAATATTTTAACATTTCAGAATTCTTTTGATAGGAATTTCATTTGCATAAAAGTGCAATGGAATAAACTGTTAGAGAAAGGAAAAAGGTTTATCATGCATGGAAAGCGTTAGTGATCTCCTTTTCAAATTTATCCGGAAAAAGAAGCACTTTAGTGAATCATCTCCCAAGTTCATCCCAAAAATGGTGACCAAAATCTTTTCACAACACCCCCAAAACAGTCCCAAAATGTGTATTTAACCCAGTTTGAAGATTCCTCAACTGATTCAAAACTTGCATGCAAAATCTTGGTCTTTGAGTTCAATTTCCTTCCCAAAAATTTCATAGAGTTCAACTGCAATTTTCTCATCTTCTTTCTTAACTCCTCAAGCCAAAACTAGAATGACCAAATGGAATGCATGTGGTTAGCTTCTCTAAGAAGCTTCATCGCTCCCAAGGAACTAAATTCATTTAATGATACAAAGGTGCATGGTTGACAGATTTGAAACTACTTTGTCACCACCAATGTTATTCCCTAAAATTAGCGGGATTTTGATTATAAAATACTTCCTCCATTTGCATGAGAAATCTAATAATACCCAATGCATAGTCAACATTCAGCATGAAGCCAAATATTCTAAGTCAAGTATACTTGCATGATGACTATGTCTCTACTTAACACTTTCCACCAATTATGGCGTGTATGGAGTCTCTGTTGGGTCAAGACTTATTTAAAACATGATTCATCATAGTGCATGGTGCATGGGTCTATAATGATGAATTTTACCATTTATATTAATCGATCAAACTTATCCAAAACTTCAAGTCTTATACACCAATTAAATTTCAAGTCTCCATTTGGAGATTGAAATAATCCCAGAATAAGCAATTCACTTAACGGTCTTGGTTGACGTCAATTTAAATAAGATTAAAATGTTTTCCATTTTAGGCTTAGCAATAATTGAGCTAACAAAATCAATTGACAACCCAAACTTTTACACAACAGAGACGGGAGATACCACAATCTTCGTTTACAATCATCTTTTCTCCCACTGAACAATAGCGAGAATGGTAGGTAAATATTACTCAAACTTCTAGAAAGTAATGGCAATCAAGGAACAACTAATCCATACCAAATATTTGTAAACATACTTGAACCAAATTAATCATAAAGTACTTACATACAACGTTTACAAATTTTATCTCGAGAGCGGGTCACTCCTTTTTCATTTAACCTTGTTTCATGATGAATTAATACTTTGTAGAAATGAGTAATTCCAGTCATCCATCACAAGTCACTTGCTCAATTCAAAGTAGAAGCTATCACATTCAATCATCATGAACAATCAATCAATATAGGTATCGGTTTATATATAAATTTCATCCTCGGTAGGGAAGGTGGCCATTAGCAAATGATGTAGAATAATGTTTACATCAATTAATTAAGTTCATAAAGAGATAACAATAACACACTTCCAACTTCATATTTTTATCGACATAAGTATTCTTTACATTCCTACTAGAAACAAAGGTAAGATGAGAATCTCAAGTTAATTAAGGGTGCTACTTGTTAACCATTTAACCTACACGGAAGGAAAGATATATGTCGGAATTTTTTTAGAAATTCCTTACATAGTGAAATTTTTTAAGGCTGAAATCTAAAATTTTCAATTTTCAGACTTCAGAGATTTTTCCTCTTTCAAGTTTTTAGCTTGGATTCGAACTGCTCTTGAAAATTTTCGAAGACCGAAACCCCAAAAGTCTGAATTTTCATAATTTCAGGCTTTCACCTTTCGAGTTTGGGACTTTTGGCTCCCTTTTTTAAATACCTCTCAGACTTCCAAAGTCTAAATGTATGAAAATCTAAAATTTCAGGTTTTCAGGTTTTCAGAGTTCTCCGAGTTATTTTTAGGATTTTTACTTGAAAATTTTTGAAGACCGAATGTCCGAAAGCCTAAATTTTCAGACTTTCGAGTTTTGGGTTTCGAAATTTTCCATCGCCAATTCATCTTTTTTCCTCCCAATCTCTGAAGTCTAAAATCCCAAAATTCTGAATTTCGGGCTTTCGGGTTTCGGACGTTCAAGATTCTACGTGCAATTAATTTTTCACCTACTTCCGTATGGATTGGATTTCTACCATTAATATTGGGTTTTCTATTTAAACTTGGTTTTTTACTTGTCATTTTTACTTGACACATTTGCTCTGACATTCCATTCTTGTACTTTACGATGTGCTTTTTAAGGTATGGTTTTTGTTTATTTTATTTTGGTTTGAGGTCTTTTCCTCAATTTCCTTCTCATTTTGGTTTTCCCTTTGGTTTCCCTTTGTGTTTTTTCAATATCACTCCTTGGTTCACCATGATTCACATTTTGATTTTTCTTGGTATTCGGAGTTATTCAAAGGAAAAATTGGTGAGAGATTTCCTTCGAAAAAATTGGTTTTGGAGATTTCAATTTGGGAAACTCTTTTGGATAAAGTTTTCAGAGATTTCAGATTTGCTGATTTCTTTCAGAACTTTTTCGGTTCGAAATTTTGGAAGTTTTTCTTTTGGGTTTTCATAATTTCTACAACTTCAACTTCTAAAACATAGGGCTTGATGTCTACTTCCACTTCAAAGGGAAAAGAGAAGATGAAATACTCATTTATTAGGGTTGCTCCTTAATCATACCTATCCTCGACTTAGGAAATATTAAGGACAACGATCTAGGAAAAATTGATCCTCTTGATTCACAGGGAAGATTAAAGGATCCAAATAAGAAACCATGGATGTAGGCCATCTATGCGGTGAGATTCCCCTTGCCGCGCCGATTTTCCCACATCTATGCATTGCCCGAATTTTTTAGTTGCGGCATCCCACTTTGACAAAGACTTCATGTCAGTCAGAGATAGTGATGATAAGGTGGTAATCCGTTTGGACCCAGACTTCTTCAAGGATCTTCTTAAACTTCCGGTGTTTAATATTACGCCACAATTTCACCAAAAATAGTAGTGGAACATTGGGATAAAAAAGAGGAAGTATGCTCAAAAATTGTGATGAAATCTTATCTGGCCAAGAATTTCACCAAATTACCCAAAAATATGCATTGGTCAGATTTTATTCAAGAATTCAACGATCTTATTTTGCTGTTAAGAAGAGTTTCAGGTCTTCCTTCTGTAAAGGAATTCTAGGAATGGATGTTTTTGTACATCGTAACTATCAAGAAGAACAATGAGTTTATCTGATGGGGGGAGCATATTAGTAGCTCCATTTGCTATCAATTGGGTAGAGTGTCAAATACAAAGACTTTCTACATGACATCCTTCCTAGTATATGCGGCTGTTGTTATGGGATATTTTGTTGGTTTGAATACCAGGGGTGTTCGCAACACCTCCCAAATATATGACTTTTATCCCCAACTCACTCTGGATGAAGGAAGCAGGCATTTCCACAGAGTCAATGATGCTTTCTTCATTGTCATCCTCTATTGTTTTGACAAAGAACTATACAATTAGAGGATTTCTGATGAAGCTTTCCAAGAAGTATGAGAATGGGGAGCAATCTACTTTCAGTTTCACCTACATCTAGATTTTGGGTTTCATAGGTGCCCCAAGTAAATTGCCAAGGTGCCCCACTGACAAATGGATTCTATTGGAATTAGTTTGGCAGTTTTTGGATTATCATCAAATCCAAAATAAGCGTCACAAAGTGGGAATGCATTTCCCTATTTCAATTGGTAGGTATTCTTGCCCAAATATTCACAAGGCAAAAAATGTTGATGCAGAAATGGCTGAGGTAACCATGCGGACCTTTCATCCGTAGACTAATTTTGATTATTGGGGTAAGTTTGGGGAAACAAGTTGGTCCAGTGCCCACATACCCCAATTGGAAGATATCTGGATTCATTTTGGAACTAATACATCGTGTGACAAAGAGATTATGAAAGATTAACCCTTGATGAATTTTGAAAATTTGGTTTGGCTGATGTGCCAAAGGACATGCAAGACAATGATGAGGTTTTGGATTCATCATACAAGAACAATAATGTTGCCAATCAACCGCTACCATGGATTGATTGGTATGTGGAATAATGCAGTAACACCAAGGAGAGGGTGGGACCCATTTTAAAGAGGACTTTCAGTTAGTTGACCACCTTGGGAATCTCACCCAAAGGGGAAAATCAACCTACAAATACAAGAGCTATACTAGCAATAAGCCAACCAACACCCACTAAGGGAAAAAGGTTGACTCAAAATGATCCTACAATTCCAAAGAAGATTTCATTTGTTGTTGGCGGCTCATCTCTCTCCAGTCTTCTGCTCCCAAGATTACATCTCCTACGGTGCATGTGACAAGTGGTTGAAGTCGGTGACTCTCCTATTAGAATTTGAGGATTCTAATAAATACATATTTAATCAACTTACATATTACATAATGTTACAATAAATATTTAAATAAATATTACATCATAACATAAGTAAATAAAGAAATAGTTATGAGAAATAAATAACACAGGTGACACAATATTTATAGTGGAAAACCCCAATAGGGTAAAAACTACTTTGAAAATAACCTTTTACTTCAAAGAACTTATTTTACATCGAGTAAGATCACCTCCTCCTTTGAAACCATATTTACTAAGGGTAAAACTAAATCACTTGATTTGCACACCTTTGATATATTTTCAATATATCAAATGAGGACCTAAAGTCCTTTTTATATAAGGTGATCAAGTATGTCTCTCGACCCACCTTTTCAACCTAAAATGGTTGACACATACACCTAGGTTTATAATATTTAATATTAGAAATATAATCATTTCATGATATAAAATATTTAACCTAAATTATATACCTAGGTTAGCATATTTAATAATAGAAATATAAATATTTCATATTATTAAATATTAACCTATATATTAGTGATGGACCCATATACATTAAGGGTTGGCTAGACCACTTAATCATTATGTTCCAACACTCCCCCTTAATGTTAAGTGGGATAACATAACATATGTCAATAGATTACCTACCTATGGTACACTACAGGATTTACAATCCTTAAACCATGAAGGTTTTAGGCTAGCATATCGGTTGAAAGAATTATAACACCTTCACCATACTCAATTTACCTTTTGGTACAAAAGGATTTAGAATCTCAAAGATCATCCCATGACCAGTGGCTAAGTATGATTTGTGAGTTTTACATGTTCTCACGAGTTCTTATAAAAGGTTATTGAACCCAAGCATATAGGTCTTTTCTGACAACCAATGACCTCCTTAACAATATGTTTATCTTGGATGTTTACCAAGAAACTCAATAGCAATAAAAATTTTTTGAAACTCGTTGTCTTTAAGATATTTCTACACTTCTTTCTAAAAAGAAGTCAAGAAGGTATACATGCATGAAAAAAATTTTACACTTGCTCGAAGGTCTTTTACAAATGCCTCGAAGGTCTTTTCAAATGCCCAAAGGTCTTTTTATAAAAACTAAGTTCCATTAGGAGGTGAAAGTGTCATGCGCACTCTCCCTTAATGGTAACTCCAATGATCCAAGATTTTCACAAAAGTGACAAAACTTTGCAGCACTCAGGGACTTTGTGAAGATGTCAGCAACATGCTCTTCAGTCAACATGAACTTGAGATTTATCTCATCACTTTGCACCTTCTCACGGGTGAAGTGTATATGTATCTCAATGTTCTTTGTCCTCTGATGTTGAACTGGATTCTTAATCAAGAGTAATACAACTCTAACCACCACATAGAAGATAAATACTTCCTTTAGCTTCCATGTGTATCTCTACCAATAGTTGTTGTAGCCACATGGCTTCTTTACTTCTTCCATTGTACTTCTCTATCTCAAAGAGAAAAATGGAGACTGTTGATTATATTTGTTGTTCTAAGTAATGGTTCCTACACCAAAAAACTTAAACACATATCCAATATATTTTATAACACAACATCAGTATGGTTAGAATCACAAAATTCATATAATATAGCATTTTCATTCTTATTATAATGCAACCCATAATTGATTGTTCCTTTCAAATATCTAAAAATTATTTTTACAAGATTCCAATGATCTCTAAAAAAGTTTCCTGTATAAACCTTGAAGTAATTTCTTTTGTATAAGAAATATTTGATCTAGTTATAGTTAGATAAATCAAACTATTAACTAGCAACGTATATAAAATAGGATGAACCTTTTTCATATGCTTATTTATGATCAATATTTATTCCAACTTCCATTGAAGTAGAAAATGGTTTACAATCAATCATAAGAAACTTTTTCAATACAATGGTTGCATATTGTGTTTTGAAAAATAACAATAGAATGAAATACAATCATACAAATAACATGATGTGAGAGACCTAACTCATTCATTTAAAAGTACTACTTCAATTTCTCTTTAATCCTATGAATTAAATTAGAATTATCACCAGACATAAGCAAATCATCAACATATATACATATAATGATAATATGCGAGCCTTATTGCTTAATGAATATATCATTGTTAGAAGAACAATTAACAAAACCTAACAGTTTAAAGAAGGAAACAATTTTTCGCATACCAAGCTCTAAGAGCTTATTTTAAACCATACAAGGATTTCTCAACTTACAAACATAATTTTCTTTAACAGATTTTTTTCAAATCCTTTAGGTTAAAACATGTAAAGTTCTTCTTTTAAATAACAATTCAAAAAAAAAAAATTCTTATTTATTTGGTGGATTTCCCACTCAAATTGAGTGGCAATTGCAAATAAGGCCCTAATAGTACTCATTTTAGCTACATGGGAAAATGTCTCAACATAATCAATACCAGGTTTCTGATTGAAACCTCTAGCAACAAGTCTAGCTTTATGTTTGTTAATACTACCATCAACATTATAATTTACTTTGTATATCCACCTAGACCCTATAATACTTCGTGGCTCAAGTTCATACAAGGTAATTAATGCATGATACATATGATGGTTTCTAGTCATTTTCCTAAGGTAATAGGATTTGAGTTTTCTAACATAGATTGAGCTCAATTTAATTTCTTATCTAGGAAGATAAGAGTTTCGAAACATATATAACATCAAAAAATCATCATGACCATTTACTAAATCGAATAAAAAATATCATTTAGAAGTATTTAATGAAGTAAGTACAAGCTTCAAGAGAAGATAACACATGTAAACCTTTCACTAGATTATATCTATACATTTCATATAAGCTTCGATAATTAACATGTCATAACCTTTCATGCCATAGTTTTGAATTATTTAAACTTTGAGATATAAAACAAGATGTAGAAGAGAAATCATCAAAAATATATAGATCATTTCTTTAAATTCCTTTAGCTATTATACTCTCATTACTATCCTTGATATACCAAGTATCCTTCATGCATGGATTCTAGTTGTGTCCATACCTCTTTCGGATGTTCGATATTACCAATGTGTAGAAGGTACTCATCATTCACATTACATAGAAAGAGCATCTTACATTCATTGCAAGAATGCATTCATGTTATCTACAATTTCTTGACGACCGGTGGGAGCAACCTCAGATCCAGAAACAATTGTCCAGAGTTTTCTCGCCATAAATTCTATTTTGACCCAAATGTTGTAGTTGGTTTCATTCAGGATCTGGGTTTTGTCAAGACAGAAATAGTTGGACGTCATTATTTTCTTAAACCTATAAAACACCCCATTATAATATACAATGTACCACAGAGTTAGATACATATTTATCAATAAAAACAACACTTTTAATAGAATCAAATCTAAATTTTACAGATCTAAAGAAACTATTTGATCATAACTAATTATGTCATTACAATGCATACTAATTAACCTCTCATAATCAAAATAATAACCCGCATTATAAAAGGCTCTTCATTATACCCCGATTTATATAAAAAATATTTTTGACCATATAGAAGTGAAGAAGATACCCCTAAAAATACATAACAACTTCAAATTTACGAAAAATAAAATTAATGTAGACAAAAATCGCCAACTTAAATTTGACGTCTAAATAATGGCTTATTTTTAGTTTTTCGTGACGATCATTTGACCGTCAATGTTAACACTGATTAAAGTTTCTTGGAACCTACGAGCTTAAATTTGACGTCTAAATGACCGTCATATTGTCTTATGTTTGGTCTACCATGACGGTCATTTGACCGTCAAATTTAATGAAACCAAAACTTGTGTATGTCCGAATGTGAAATTCTAGAATTTCTTCTTACGTATAATATCGGGAGGTTATATTTTAACACATTATAATAACCTATTATAATTTATAATGTAAAAATATATACACTTTTTATTAAAAATGTATATAATTTATAGAATGAAAATAAAAAATAACATATAGTTCATAAAAATTATAAACTATAGTATATTGTTTTTATATTAAAAACACATAACCCTTATTAAAGGGGTTTAAAGGACATAGACCAAGTTAAAAGAATTTTAACAGGTGTAAGTAGATTTATGAGAGTATAGATTAACCTACATATTTTACAGAGGGGACAAGTAATTTCACTCGACCAATGAAATAAATTGAAATCCCTATTTTCATGAACCTTGTCTCCTCCCTTCATTTACTCTTAATTTTACCCCGCACACATTTAAAAGTATGAAAATATTGCAAAATATTTTATATAATTCCTAGCAAGCTAAAAACTTTAAAAAATTTATGTGGCTATAACTACCAATATTTTAATAAATATTTACCACACTTCACGTGGGCCACTAATAAACTAGCCCTTTTTTTAATTCTCCATTTATACTTGAGAGTTCCACATTTATACTTGAGATATTATCTCATTTTATTCTCCACTCCCACTCTTATATAAAAGAAAATATTTTAATATGTTTATTTATATAGTTTTTATAAACTATAAGATCTAAACGAATGGGGCCGCCCCTTACATGAATAATATAAATTGTTAGGGAGACATGTTAGGTTTTATTTAATAAGTATTAAGCTTTAAAAAGTAATCCCTTCATAGCCAAGAAATAAACACGGGGCCCCTTACTAAAAAAGTAAGCACTTTAGTTTTTATTTTAACATATATAAACCAAATATAATAAAATTTATATTTTAAGTGGTTTAAAATAACCATATATATAGAATATGATTCAAACTTAGGTTTGTTTCTTTTTAAAAAATTATCTATGCTTAGATTTATAAATTAAGTTTAAATATGATTTAAACTTAGGCTTAGAATATGGTCACGTGACTCTTCCCTCAATCCCATGTAATTTTAATATGGTTTAAGGCTTTTAATATATAGTTTTTTTCTCAAAACTATATAAATTTTAATATGATGTTTATATAAATTATTATATAAACCTTATTCTATATTATATATATTTTTATTTTAAAATAATAATATAGTTTTTAAATTATATAGGATATAGTTATAGATTAACTATAAACTATAGTTTTTCAAATCAAATCCTTTTAGAGGAGACCAAAGAACACGGGTATGAATTTACCTTCTAAAATATTTAACTTGCAAACATTTGAAATTATAGAAAACATGAAAATTATTTCATATAGTAATAAATCCTTTTTTTTCGTATGTGACTTTCACGCAGGTAAATATTTGAATCCCCTTTCACTTGTACACACATTAATCTCCAAAAAAATATTAATTCCATATAATTTACAAAATGTAAATGAAATTAAGAATCATATCATATTACATCTCCCCCAAAAAAATTAGGGATTTAAAATTGAAAAACCCTAAAAAAATTTACTTGAGAGTTTAATTGCACAAATGTAATGCCAAAATAAATTGGGGGAATAAAGAAGGGGACCAGATACTTTTAAATACCCTTTCAGGATGGTTGAAAAAACCCATACAAATTAAATAAATAAAATACAAAAAAATTGATCTTAATTTATTTAATTTACCTTATTCTCGTTACCATGTTAGAATTTGAGGATTCTAATAAATACGGATTTAATCAACTTACATATTACATAATGTTACAATAAATATTTAAATAAATATTACATCATAACATAAATAAATAAATAAATACTTACGAAATAAATAACACAGGTGACACAGTATTTATAGTGTAAAACCCTAATAGAGTAAAAACCACTTTGAAAATAACCTTTTACTTGAGAGAACTAAAGGATTCAACTGTTGACCTCTTAAATGCAAACGATAGTTTATGATACTCATAAAACCTGCACAAAACAAATAAAGTAACATATAAAAAGACCAGATCTAGAGTCTGGTCCCACTTTGGCATGCCAAATGTTGATCTGCGTTTCCGACTTCCCTATCTAGATGAGTGTATGAGTAATCAAGAAACACTAACCAACGTCAGTAGTATACAAGAGGCTTAGTACCTTGGAGATGATAATGGGTGATACGGCGTAAATAAGATAGATGTATGATACAAAGAAGCTAGATCTCGCAAAAGCTGAAACATATTGGATTAGATCATAATATGCGGGGTTTCCCAAATAGTGTAGGTTTGAAGAGGATTTCAACTCCTTGGAGGGTGTCGAGACAGATAATAATAGATCATGAACAGTAGTAATGGAATATAAAATGACAAGTAATTAAAATGACGAAAGAACTTAGTTTGTGCTCTGTTATGGAGATGAACCAGAAATCAAGATGGCAAGATAATGAACCATAGAAAAGATTTCTTCCTTAAACTAAGCGAACTTAATTAATCTCTTTCTTCTCTTCTCTAGTTCTTGAATCCTTTTTTCGGTCTTTGAAATATGAGGGAAACCCATATTTATAACTTAGATGTGAGGTTAGATTTGAAGTTAACAAGCTTACCGGGTTGAGTAAAGTAACTTGAGTTAGGGATATGATGTGATCACATGGGGACCACGGCTTGAACTATTAGATGTAGTGGGGAGCATGATTAACATGGTGGGTGAGATAAAGATTCTATTTTTAAAAAAGGTGTTGAATGGGTGTATTAATACTCATGAATTAAATAATTTGTGAAGGATGGGGATAATATCAAAAATTTAATTATTAAATGGGTCTACATGGAGCCCATTTGATAATTAATCAAATAATGTGAGAAATTAGATCATATTTCATTTAATTTAAGAAAACAAGAAGTGAGGATGGAAATTGGATGAATGTGAGATGATGTAGGGACGCTATACCAAAAATAAGTGTCTCACACCCCTTTTTGTTGAGTGGTTTGCGATAGCAAGCCACGAGACAAAAACAAAAAGGGTTAGATGAGATATGTGTCTGAGGGTGGATGAAGACATGACCAAAGGTAAGATGCCTCAGGCAAAAAAGGATCGCAATAACAATGTAAAACAAAATGTATGGCGGTGACTTCAATATCACATTGGTATAGGACAATTACAGTCTCAATGGAGATGACGACAACGTTCTACAAACCAATGAGTGGGTGAAGACCACTACAATAAGGATGTAAACCAAGATGACCAATGGGTCATGGAAAAACATCAAAATATGTGCAACTAAATGTGAAATATGTGTGTAATCCTTTTTCTGTGAGGAATCATGCAAAAAAATCATGCGTCCACAAAAGGGACATGGATGAAGATAATGATGCCCCAGAACAAGGCACGAGAAGGACACAAAGTGAGTGCTATGCATTGACAAATATAAGGATGAGAAGGATCCCCAACATAAGACATAGATGGATGTTGAAATAAGATATCTCAGGGGGAATAATCATAAATGTGGACATGATGATCGATATGATAGAAATGTGAGATAAAAGGTTTCTAAAAGGGTGATAAATATTATGGCAATCATGTTTCATAGGAAATAGACATAAGTGTTAGAAAATTAGAAGGTGAAGAAGACAAAGAAGTCTCATTTCTTCCATAAGTAAGATAAGAAGTCAAGATACTTTTGCGATAAAACAAAAGCAGAGAAAATATGCATGGAAGAGAACAAGATCAGATAGGTGATGGCCATTATGGTATCTTCCAAGACAAAAATGTCAAAGGAAGATGGGAAGAGATTTCTAGAAATGGATATGATGATGTCCCTACAAGAGGACAGGTGAATATAAAATATGTGACAGGGTTCTCAAAAAGAGAAGAGGTCAATGTTGCAAAGAGAAGAACAAGAGCGGTAATGAAAGGGATAGATGGTGATACATAAATGGAGAAACATTGGCATTGATTGTGAATGCCAAATGTGAGAGATGTTGAGAAAGAGAAAAGGGAATAGACAGGAGGATTGGTTGATTATGAGAAGAGTAAGAAATATTGAATATGAAGGTGACAGGGGATATGGAATAGAGGTATGGAGATGGAGGAGAAAATAAGGAATGAAAGGGGAGGAAGAAGATAACAAAGAAGGATTATAGAGAAAGGGGGAAATTAAGAAGGACAAACAAAGAGAAGACAAGAAAAGAATAGAGCAAAGGATGAAATTATGAAAAGAGAGAGTTATTCAAGATGAAAGGCATGATGAAGGATGGAGCAGAGGAAAACAAAGAGATAATGGAAAACGAAAGAGATGATAGAGCAAAGAAAATTGAAGGAAACAGATCATAGTGAGGAAATCCAAGGAAAAGAATATGAAATGACCACATGGAAATGCATGTGGATGATGAGATGATAAAGGAGATGGGATAATGCTGAAGAGTTAGGTTATCGATGGGGAAGTAAGGAGGAAGTGTGAGGTAAAATGGGGAGAAGGACGATGTAGAGGAAGTGAAATAAGACGAAGATCAGAAAGGAGGAGAAGATAACAAAGAAAATTATGCGAAGGAAGTGAATCAAGAATGAAGATATTTGATAAAGAGTGAGAAACATAAGGAATGTCAAGAAAATCTTGAGGGAGGAATGACATCGATTAGAAAAGAAGCGAAGATGCATGAGATGAGGATATGTTGTTGACAAGAAAATAAAGAGAGGGTGTATGATGAAGACAATGAAGAAATCGGCAAGGAAGAATGGAAGATAGAGAGGTGGTGAAGAAAAAGAAAGGAAGGAAAAGGAAAAAGCAATGCCAGGTGAATGGATGTTAGGAGAAATCCACTTGATAATGATCGATGAGGAAAATATGGGACAAAAAAATAAGACAAGGCAGAAATTAAATGAAGAACGGGAGGGGAACGCCAATGAAGAGATGTTAGGAGAATTCCACCAATAATTATTAGCGTAGAAATAGAAGATGATGATGAAATAATGTTAGAGGGATACCAATGACAATGATGGGTAGATATGCGGGAGAACTCTAGAAGATAGAGTAGAATGAGTAGAGAAATGAGGGATAACGATGTGTAGGAATATGAAGACAAGGAGAGGATACTGATGGATGAGAATGAATGAGAGAGGAATGAAGAAACAAGACATGAAATGAAGATATAAGCAATGGTTAAGTAAGATTACCTAATGACGGATGATGGAGATGAAAAAGGGACCAGTAAGAAGTGGTTTTTCATGAATGGAAGAGGACGTGAGAGGATGTGATATGGGGAATTCCAAGAAAATGTAGATGGAAAGAATGTGAGGTAGTTGGGGAGTGTAGGGTAACAAATAATGCTTAAGAGGGACTCTTAAGTAAGATCACCAGTGCAGGAGGATTTAAGTAAGATCACCAAACCGGAAGTGACAATATGGAAGGAGAAAGACAACATTGTGTTGTATGTAGATGTGGAAGGGTTAGTAGGAATGGATGAGAACGATCGAGGTGGAAGATAGAAGATGAGGAAGAGATGATGGGAGATGGAAGGATCATATGGCAAACCATTCTTAAGAGAAAATCTTAAATAAGATTTCCTGCGATAGATATGGTTAAGCGGGATCGCCAAACCGAAGAAGACGAATGATGAAAAGATTGAGCGAGTGTATACCAAAATGGAACAAGAGATAAAAGGATGTGATATTAAAGTGATAACAAGGAAACAGAGGAGTGTGACATGAATATATAGAGGAACATATACAAAGGTGTAGATGGAGAGTGTAAGGGAAATCCTTAACTAGGATGCCCACGTAGTGGTGGTGATGATGCAAGCGTGTTAAGCGGAAAAGGAGGAGTGGAAAGACGTTTGTGGTGGTGATTGTTGTCATTGAAAGAGGAAATGGTGGAGAAGCTTCTACAGTGGGAGGATCCAAGGAAGAAGATATACCTTAACTAAGGTTCTCTGGCTATATGGATGGTTAAGCAAGATTTTCAAACTAAAAGTGGAAGAATAAAAGAGAAACTCAAGAGGAAAGACAAGTAAGATATTTGGCATCATGCAAGGGGATAGAAAGGTGAGAAGGATGATGTGGAGACAAATGGTGATGAGTGGACATGGAGAGTGAGGAGAAATGGATCAAAGATGGTGTTGAACATGTTGAGAGATAAGGAGCTACAAGATAACAAACTTTCCTTAAGAAAGACCCTCAAGTAGGATTCACAAACTGCAATGGTGATCAAGTAGAATTCATGCAAACCGAAAAGTGTATTTGCAAACGCATTCCTAGAGATGATGGATAGATATAGAATTCATAGTGTGAAATTTGATGTGATTTTTATAAAATATGATTTGGATGAGATGAATGGAACATAGTTGTAGCAAGGGCGTATAGGGAAACTATGTTTCAATTGGATTGGAGATAAATAAGAAAGGTTACCACTCAAGGCATTGCACTTGTAGCCAATAGCAGGTGTTAACACATAACCAACGATAGTTAGTTATACCAAAAGATCATGAGGGAAATATGGATGAAATATGCTCATAATCCTAATGTTGACATGACAAAGGGATTGAAGATGTGACTTGTATATGGGAAGAGGATCTCCAAAGGTGGTGTTCCTTAAGTCTATGCCCTAGCTTTGGGAAAGGGAAAGAACAATAGCAGAAAGCTTTTTGAAAATGTTGATAAAAGAAGGTTGATCAATGCGGAAAACCTTCCAGATGCCATAATAACATAGTAGCCATCCTTCGAGGGTATGGTCTACTTTATACATAATATGGATGACAAGAATAATAATAATAGCCATCCTTCAAGGGATCGGTCTATTTCCTTTTGATTTTTCTTTGATTTTTGATTTGTATGCTTTTCTTTTTCTTTCTTTTATTTTGTATTTTGTATGCACAATTGTCCTTCGAGGATCAGTTTGTTTTTGATAACTTTTATTTTCCTTTTGCATACATGAGTTTGAGCTTCACGTGGGGAGAGATGGGAATAGCTAAGTAAACCACTTAAGAGGGGATAAAGAATGTACAATAGACACCCTGACCCTTCGTATGGCTGCATAGGAGAATGATAAGGTGATGGATGTAATGGTTACGGGGTGATATCAAAGCGGTGAAGGTGGACGAAATATTTTAGATTATTACAATGGAAAATAGAAGGGGCTAAAGATGGTAGAACAATCTAAGGATGTAACTAAGTTCTCATTGGTAGATATGCTAACAATAGATTGGTCACAAGTGTAATGCATTAAGAGATTCCATCTCTGGTTTACCACCACAAGAGGGAAGACAATGAAGTTGCAATAAGATGAGATGATAGCCAAGCAAGAAACAAAAACTATGTCCTGAAGGAAACAAACATATGACCACAATGGTGGATTTAGATGAAAATAAATGATGATGCCCCAAGAGAGACATAAACATAGAAGGAAAATCATGGCCTCAAAGGAGGGCTTGATGAAATAAACGGTATCCCAAAAGAGACAAAAATATAGCCAAAATGGTGGACCTCGAGAAAAATGGATCCCTCAATGGAGAGACAAACATGGCCTCAAAGGAGGGCTTTGATGAAAAAGATGATACCCCCAAAAGGAGCATAAACATAAAAGAACAAATATGGCCTCAAAGGAGGACTTATGAAATAAACGGTGTCCCAAAAGAGACACAAATATAGCCACAATGGTGGAATTCGAAATAGATGGTGCTCTAGAAGAGACACAAATATGGCCACAAAGGTGGACTTAGAGAAAAAGGTCCCTTAATGGAGAGACAAACATGGCCTCAAAGGAGGGCTTCAATGAAAAGATGATACTCCCAAAAGGAGCACAAACATAAAAGAACAAATATGGCCTCAAAGGAGGGCTTAGAATGAGATGAGGATCTGGATATAATTAATTTAGATTGGATGGATGTGAAGAAAGTAAACAAAACAATGTCAAAGAGCAAAGTCCCCTAGTAACAAAGGGGTTGTACAGATGAGATGCTCAAGGGGGGAAGGTTGTTCCCCCAATGAGTTAAATGTGAAGGAGGTAAAGGATGTCGAAAGAGTTTAGATGAGATTGTTTTAGATTTGGATGGGGTAAACGATTAGAGACCACAAGTATGTTTAGCAAGATAAGCGGCATTGATGAACAATGGAGGGCATTCCTTAGGAGGAATGACATGACATGGTGGATGGAAATTAAGGGATGATGTGGATGGAGGGATCATGGGAGATCCGCGAGATGGGATATGGATTGGATTTAAGGTATATGGAGAAGGAACTTTCCCTGAATGAGGAAATCATCTTTCTCAATAAGGTTGTGACGATTGACCAAATGCCTTACAATGTTGGATGTCACGACCTGGGGTATGATGATATGTGCAACTACAATTAGGATTGAACCATGATGGCTTGGGACCATAGGGATTAAAGTCTTTAATATGAGGAAGTTTGATGGTATATGTTTGAGTTAAATGTCTAAATATATCTCTGCGTATGACCCCATTGAAGTGTCGTAGGGAAGGTAACTCTGTTGGGTTTTAATAGGATGTCTCAACTTGGAGTTAGGAGGAAACATGGATGTAGATTGGATGTGTGAATTTCATGTTTTGGAGGACAAATCAAATTTGGTTGAAGGATGATATTTTTGGATGTGGATTGATTATTGCAAGATGTCATAGATGGAAAAACTGATCCTAACATGGATGTTGTGGCATTAGATTGTTGAGAAGAGGGAAAACCTGAATGTTTCCGAGGAGGTGTAGGGGACTATCGAGGATGTTTTCCCCTGAGCCTTAGACTTCAACCGAGAAGATTTACCTCTAGTAGGAATGACAATAATTTCAATCGAGAGGATCTGATAGTGGTGGTGTGGTTATCAATGGAGAAACTGTTCTAAAACAAGATGAAGATGTTAATGAAGAGATAGGTGTTTGTATGATGTGATTAATGATATCTATGTGAGATGTGGATTGTTTCAGTTTTGGCATGGGAAGAGTTGATTTTGTAGAGGGAGAAGGTAAAGCATCTTTATTTGATTTAGGTGGATGTGTTGGTACAATAGGTGATCCAAAGGGTATCTTAGATAAGGTTGCAAATTGAGAGGATTTGGTTGGTGTGATAGAAGGATTGGGTAAAGAGTATTGGGGTAGACTGGTGATGTGGCCATGGGAAAGGTTTTCAAGGTAGAGATAGGTGGACTTGTTGACATGATAGGTATAGGGGTCATTGGCATAGATAAATATGTAAGCACTTTTGGAATATGTGGAGACATGGGTGACATGATAACCGATGGAGTAGACCTTATAGGTATGGGTAATGCACCAAATGCAGGAGCATTTTCAGATGTAGAAGTAGAAGGGACTGGTTGTTTCATAAATGTTTCAAGGGGTAAGAATAATATTTTTGCTGAAGGGATTGATGTCGAAGATGTGGTTGCGGGTGCATGTTTTAGAGAACCGAGTTTAGTTGGGATGGTTTTGAGCAATGTAGGTGTAAACAGGTGTGTGTTTGAGGTAGATATGGGTGAAGAAATATATGGGAGAGATGTAGGGATATGTGTGGATACGAGTGGGGCTGAAATAAGTGCTAAGGATGAATCTAATGTGGTAGATTGGAGTGTGTTTGAAGTGATGGAAGTGGATGGTACAATCAAATTTGATATGGATGTGACAAGGATAGGAGAAGGTGTAGGTTCAGGATAGGTAGTGAAAGTTAATGTAGGTGTGACATGTTCAATAAGGGATATGAATAATGTCCACTTTGTGGGAACATGCAGAGTTGGTGATAATATGGGATCTTGATTGACAGTTTCAACCATACAAGTGTTTGATAGTTGAGATGTAAAGGGGTAACATGATTTGTTGGTGGTTGATTAGTTTGTGCAGTGGAGGTATCAATTTGGATATCCCCTTGATTTACAAGTTGTTGGACACGATCTTTGAAGGAACGACATCTCTCAATGTCATGACCTTTGACTCGATGATATTTACAATAGTGGGCTTCATGATACCAAATAGGCTTGGCTTGTGAGTTGTCCACAGGTCGTATGGGAGGAAGTTGGATGGAGTTTACACTCATCAACTTATCAAATACAAAACTATATGATTCTCCTAAAGGAGTGTAGTTGGTTGTTGATTGAGGAGATCATTGTTGAGACCATGTGCTTGATGTAGATGGGGATGAGGGTTCAATGACCACAGTGTTGGCTGTACCCTTGAACTTGTCATTATGTGTGAATGGTTTAGTGGATTCAATTTTTGATTTAATTGAACTTAATTTAAGATGACCCTGCTCAATGGCATGGGTTTCAAGCTTCATGAGCCATTGTGAAAGCTTCATCAAAGGTTTGGAATGATTGGATTTGCAAATTGGATGATATATGTTTAGCACACGAATGCGAGAATAATTCAATGAGTTCGTTTGTCGGGATAGTGAAGGATAGTTGGTTTATAACATCATGCCATCGTGCGACAAAGTCAAAGAATGGGCTCATTTTCATCTGTCGAATGGTATATAGATCAACGATAGTGGTTTTATGTGTGATATTAATAGAAAATTGTTCTAAGAACAACTATGTAATTTGAGTGAAAGAGAATAAGGAATGTCATGGGATATTGTTGTATCAGTCCAACCCGGGACCAGACAAAGACATAGGGAAAGTGCAAAGAAGTAAATCATGATCATGTGCAATAAGACAACATGCGTGTTTAAATGTGAGGAGATGTTGTTGGGGATCTTCCTTGTTGTTGAACTTATTAAATGCGGGAAGTTTCCAATGAGGAGGGTAAGGTTTAATTGGAACCGATGGATGAATCGGTTCATTACAGATTTATTCATAGGATAAGGTGTTCTTGGGTGGTATGGTAAGGGTTTCTAAGCTATCTAATCGATAAATTAAGGCGTGAATTGAATCACTCAAGGTGTTGTAAGGTTAAGATTGGATCATCCGTGTGGTTTGAAAAGTAGTTTGATAAGGCGAATGATAATTTTGTGGATAGGATGTTTACATAATGGTTTGATAAGACAGTTGATTAATTTGTGGATGTGCACATGTTTGGGGAGCTTCTTGGTAAAGACTAACATGTGTCACAGGTTGGGATTGCTGCATAGGCTAGTGTTGAGCAATAGGGGCATGACGATGAGCGGGGATATGTGTGTTAAGAATTGGAGATGGTTGGGTAGGCCTATTAATGGAATTGTCAAAATGGGATGTGGGTGGAATGTGATCCACTAATTTTGGAGGTTAGGAGGATTGATAGATTATAGGATTTTCTAAGTAAGAAGTCATATATGAGGTTAGGAGGATATTTGAGTGTATTTAGAGGAGTAGGAGATGGTGGTGTGATTGATTTAGGAAGACTGGCTTGATAAGGGATATGAGGGTTGGTGTCAAGGTGGGGAGAAATTTTTATGACATGATTCTCATGAGGTGAAACCATGGAGACTGGAGGTTGAGTGATGACGACATGGTTTTGAGTTTAGAATCATGTTGAGTAAGATCATCAAAGGAAGTAAATTTATTGGATAGATCAGATTGTTGTTTTGTCTCAATTTGGGAGAGAGCAGCAATAGGTGTGAAATAGAGAAACATTTGTTTATGTATGTTGTTTACAAAAAAATCAAGTAGAATATTGTTTAGTCTCATGATTAATTTATAGGATGTGAACAGAAAAGCAAAGTAGGTAATGGAGGTGCCTAAAGGAGTCTAAGGCTGGTTTCATGTAGTTATGGATTGGGAGATGTCTGAGATGGTTTCCTGTTGGGTGTTTAGGTCCCAATCAGTTAACCAGGTGAGAGGAATGTTTGGATGTGTTAATTATGTTTGTGCATCGAGGTAGTGTGTGATAAGTGAAATGAAAAGAGTTAAATTATTTACTTAAGCTATGTGATCAGGAAGGATGCAAAAGGTTCGTTTTAGACCAAAATGAAATGTGACGTTTGATGTATATAGATACTCAGGAAAGGGAAAGTTTGATGCAGAAAGAGAAAATAAAGAAAAATGAGGAATACCTAGAGAACACTTTTCCTAGTTATTTGATTGCATGTGTTTAGAGGTATTAATCATGGACCCAGAACGTCTAGTGACCTTAAAAGTGCACCGTTCATGACTAGAAAGAGGGATCTATATAATGTTTTTTTCCGTTTATTTGATTACATGTGATGATGGCGTACTTAGAAGTGACAATCGGTGGTCGGAATGCTCGAGTAACCTAGAATGACACCATGCACAATTGTGAAGGAGGTCGATGAAAATGTTTTACGTGGCATGTTTGATTTAAATACTGGTCTTTAGCAGCGTAATTTTGTTTTCGTGAGGTTATAGACATTATTCTGCAAGGAGATAATAAATGCTATTAGTTAAGGTAGATTTTTTTTTAAATGATTTCATAAATTTTACAAATGGTGTTGTTGTAAATAAATAAAAATAAATTAATTGCTTAATATAATTAATTAACAAAATTATAATTTAATATCCCTATTCAATTAGAGTAATTGTGATGTGAAAATGAAAATTATGATTTTAATCTATGAAATAAATGTATAAGATAAATTAATAAATGTTAAGCTTTACTACAAAATGAGAGACGATGCAAAGGTAAAAATGAACTATAGAATAAAAAAACATAAAAGCTATAAGAATAATTTATGAAGTAAATTATTAACTAAAAAGGAAATACACTCAGTAAATTGAAATTAGAAATTATTAAATAAATATGTAGTGTGTGTGTGGTCGAGCCATGTGGAGTTCACATGGAGGGGTCGCCTTGGTTGGAGAAAGTATGCATGGAGAGAGTGGGTCGGTGTATGTCGTTTGGGTTGTAGAGACGGGTCAAGCCATAGGTGGGGCGAGTGGAGTAGAGTCGTGTGAAAAGGAGAAGGGAGGAAGTTACATGATTGTGAGTGGAGGGACATTGGATGGGAGTTTGCATGGAGGGTCCGCATGGGAGGAAACCGGACGGGAGCTCGGGAAAAGGGGGATTTGTGTGTGTGGAGCGACATGTTGGATGGGTGGGTAGTGAGGATATGGTAAGGATGGAACACAAAGAGGATGTGTGGATGGAAAGGGAGGTGGTTTGAAGGAAGGTGGTGAGTGGCGAGGGATGGTGATGAGGATGGCTCACGTAAGGGACTATAGCTCGGTCGAGGGGTGAGTTCGGTGGATGGTGGGAGTTACTTGGGAATGGCTTGGGGTAGAGAAATGGAGGTAGCTCGAGAATGAAAGGATTCGGTTATAGGGGAGGATGGATTGGCATTGGGTGTGAGCTCATGGGATGGGAGATGGGATTGGAATTGTAGAGATGCGGGAGTTGGATGGAGAGAAGGGATGTGTGGGAGTTGAGAGGTATGCGGGAGTCGGGAATGGAGCTGTGCGGGAAGGACGGTGAGGATGGAGCTCGTAGGAGAGTTGAGTGGTGTGGGTAGATAGGTAGGGGAGGTGGCCGAGGTAGAGAAGAGCTCGGGATGGAGTCGGGGAAGCTCATGGGGAGGAGTCGTCAAGTGATCCAAGCAAGATGTGAGCTCGGGTAAGCTCGGCGGGAGAGTGGAGTTAGGCCAAGTGGCTTGTTTGGTGAGGGAGTGGGCGGAGGAAGTTGGGAGAGATGGTTAAGGAGTAAGGATCTTGGCAGATAGTCGAATGGGGGTGGCTGAAATTTGAGAGTTTGAGAGGTGAGGAAATAGTTAGGGGGATGGGTTGTGTGAGGTAGCTTAGGATAATAACAATTAAAAAAAAATTGTTTTTAATTTTAAAGTCTTATTATAATTAATAATTAAAATACACTTGATGCTAAGTATAAATGCCAAACATCTAGATCACCTAGTTTTTAAATGACAAACCTGAAGTACTTACCAAAAAAGCTCGATGAAGTTCGATGAAGAACCAGAAGCACTTACCGTCAAGATGACTGAAACCTATTAAATGTAAAGATGACACCACACGGAGGGAGATAATACCAAACTCTATAACTAGGTGAGTCAGGAAAATGAAATATTTGCAAGAGATATCTAAATGAGTGACAATGATGAAACACGATAACTATGATACTCATGACACCCGCACAAAACAAATAAAGTAACAAATAAAAAAATGACCAGATCTAGAGTCTGGTCCCCGGGTGTGCAAATTTTTATCTATGTTTCCATCTTCCCGTCCAAATGAGTGTACGAGTAATCAAGAAACATTAACCAACATCGAGTATACAAGGGCTTAGTACCTTGGAGATGATGATGGATGATATAGGCACAAATAAGATAGATGTATGATACAAAGAAGTTGGATCTACAAAACTAAACTAGATAAGATTAGATCATAATATACGCGGGTTTCCTGAGAGTGTCGGTTCCAAGAGGATTTCAACTCCCTTGGAGGATTTCAACCCCCATTTCAAACAAGATAATAATAGATCATGAACAGTAGTAATGGAATATAAAATGACAAGTAATTAAAATGATAAGAGAACTTAGCTTGTGCTCTGTTATGGATATGAACCGGAAATCAAGATGGCGAGTTAATGAACCATGGTAAAGGTTTCTTCCTTAAACTGGCAGAACTTAATTAAGCTCTTTCTTCTCTTCTCTAGGTCTTCGATCCTTTTTTTTTTTAGTCCTTGAAATATGAGGAGATAACCATATTTATGACTTAGATGTGAGGTTAGATTTGAGGTTAACAAGTAACCGGTGTTAAGTAAAGTAACCTGATTTAGGGATATGATGTGATCATGTGGGACCACGGCTTGAATTATTAGATGGAGTGGGGAGCATGATTGACATGGTGGGTGAGATAAAGATTCCATTTTTATAAAAAGTTGTCAATGGGTGTATTAATACCCATGAATTAAATAATTTGTGAAGGATGGGGATAATATCAAAAAATTTAATTATTAAATAGGTCTACATGGAGCCGATGTTATAATTAATCAAATAATTTGAGCAAATAGATAAGATTTCATTTAATTTAAGAAAACGAGTAGCGAGGATGGAAATTGGATGAATGTGAGATGACGGAGGGATGTTATACCAAAAATAAGTGTCTACTGAAGGAGCCAAGAAGATGTACACACTACTCTTGGGGACCTTTTGGAGAAATATGACAAAGACAAGGCCACCAAGGATGAGCTCAAAGCCAAGGTTGAACATCTCTATGCATTGCTGCGTAAAGTAACCCAACCCACTCCATCCAATGAAGTCTCAAATACTATGGATATGACAATTTCATCTACAATCGATGATATTTTTTATCACGAGCTCAAAAAGCTAGGCCGAAAGGGAGATCAGTGAGTGGATGGATGGAGAAAATTCTACGCAGGAAGCCAATCCTTTGATCAAGGAAGTGGTTGAGATTTATAATGATTTGCAGTTGCAAAAACCACCATTTCCAAGATGGACGAGTCCTTCTCTGAAGATAATAATAATTTAAATTTAACTTTGGCAACATGGAGTGACATTAGAGAAGAGGATTCTCGACTTGCTTCTTTAAGAAGAGGTGATCGATGATGCCTCTAAATTATTTGAATATCAAAAGGCCATGGAATTTTGGTGTCAAGTATTACAGGATCTAATTAAGAAATTGGAGGAGAAATGAGTGGAGATTACAGATGCCTTGAATGACATCTCAAAGGAGTTTGATATCGCCAATTGCAAATTATTCAATGAAAATATCGATGCTCTTCCTGAGGATCAGATTAAGGAAAATTTCAAAGATTTGGTGAAGCGTGATGATGAGGTCACCAAGAATTTCAATAGTGACTCCATTGACCAATTGGTCTTATGTCAAAATTTCATAGGGAGACTAAAGAAATTTACAAATAAAATTCAAAGATTTCCATCCAGGATCACAAAAGAGATCGAGACAATAGACGTAGTGAATCACTACGCATGTGGGCCTAGAGATGAATAAATTCACAGGATCACTAAGCAATTCTTTGATTACAGACATCAAATGGTCAGTATAGGAGGAAGGACATCAAAAAAATTATAGGTGAGGGAGATGTAGATGAACCAGTCAAAACTGAGTAGCTATGAAAGGACAGGTTCAATCTCTAAATCGGTCAAAGTCACAGGGTTGACTGAGTCAAACCCTTTCAAAAAAATTGCTATTTTCATGGGATCATGTTCCCTTAATATTAATGACATTTCTATTTTTAGTTAAATGTTAGTTAAGGGCCCAACTATAATGGCTCAGCCTAGGAACTTATAAATAGTGGAATGCTTCCATTATTTAGGGAGATATTATTTTGGGAGATTAATTTTGAGAGGAGTTGCTCTTCAAGCTTGGAAGAGTGCTTTTGAGATTTTAAGAAACCTTTTAATTATATTCAAAGTTACACCTTTTGTTGAAGATCTGATTTATTGTGTTGAATGTTAATTAGTGTTTACTTTGTGAATTTACAATTCCTTAGTGATAGTGATTAACTTACCTTTATTTCATGTTGTGAAGGAATAATACTACTATATTTTATGCCAGTTGTGAAGACCTCATTTTCCTTCTGCATTAATTTTTATGTCATTATTGTCCCTACTCATAGAAATAGATGTTTTTACATGCATGTGTGGTTTACTTTTGATAAATTAATTGTGTCAAATCTGATTTGATCTACCCTTATGTACACTCAAGTTTAACAAAGGAACATCTCGCCTTGGTTTGTGGTATTTTGTACCCTTTCTAATTGTGATAGGTGAAGGTGGCCAGTTATGTAAGCATACCTCCCACATTAACCCTTCCAGGTGTTAAACATCCCTTAATTTGGTGCATCACCACTTCTAGTATAGGTTTTATTTCCTTGCAAAATATCTTTCCCTAATCCCATGAAATGTTAGCATAGGACTAGTTAGCCATTTTTCCTACATTAGAAGTAGTGTTGTGTTTAGTCTAGGAAGAGGAAGTCGGCCTTCTCTGGAGGTTCACCTTGAGCCCAAGTCCCACAGCTTGAGAGGTGATCCCATGTGTCCCAATCACACTGAATTTCATGATTCATTTTCAAGCCATTCGAGGGGTGCAATGATTTGGTGACAACAGTTTTTGGCACGCCCGGTGGGATAGAGTTGGTACTTCTCTTCTCATTCCATTGACACAAGGTACTTGGACTCCATCTCTCTAGATTTCAAAGTTTAGTACATCAACTTATGTAAATAATTCACACAAGACTTCTTCAAGATGGGAAAATTATAAGCATACAGAGCTTTCTTTGTCTCCCCCAAGAAGAAGGGGAAGAAACCTTTCAGGGCACCAACCACCGCTTTACCTCATAGAGGGCATTCAACTCCTCCTGAAGGACATTTTCCCCCACCAAGACACAACCAAATTTTGAACATCATGGCAGCCAATGCTTGTCCTCCTTCCAATGCCAAAGAATTTCTGTTAGCACAAAGAGATGCCATACTGGTAGCTGCATTAAAAATTTTACCATTTTACACTAGGGAGACTAATGTTTCACCTTGGGAGCACATACTAGATGTAGCTAGCATCTGCGTGGTACACAGTATCATAGAAGATAACATGGCAGTTTGACTCCTTGCTACTTCATTCAAAGGTAGAGCACTTCAATGGTTCTAGAGTTTAACTCATTGGATCTGTTACCACTTGGAATGAGTTAGGCACGAAGTTGTGTAAGTAGTTCAAGACAAAAGTGATAATCTCTCACTTGTAGAAAAATTTCATACTATCAAGTGGTCTCCTCAAGAGTATATGAGCAATTTCAACCTCTATTTTGACAAGACTTGGAAATGGATCCCAAAACTTGTAAGGCCATCCCCAGATAGTGCATTTCTATATTACTTACGGGAATTGAATAGTGATGTCGCCATCATGATTCAATCCATGGGGAACCGTTATCCCTGATGCTTACGAAATTTCTGTACGAGATGAAAATTTCTTGATTTAAGTAGGTAAAATTGCTCCTAGACCTCCCATACCTATTTTTACAGAGCTTGTAGGCCAACAACCAGTCATTTCCCCAATTTTGGTAGCTTCTATTTTGATAGCTATGCATGTGTCCAATCCCTCAAATGATCTCGGCGAGGTAAAGTCATTACAAAAATTTTGGGAATGAAATCATAGCAATGAAGAGGTAACCCAGTATGCTTGCCCCTTTCAACCCCAATATCAAATGAGCCATCCTCCATTCCAAGGAAATGGTCAGTCACAAAATTAGGCCACAAGCCAAGCTACAAATGTAAAACCTTTGAATTTTTGGAACCCTTCTACTGCTAGTTCTTCCAGAGCTATAGTCTCGGTCCAGAACAACCTCATCCAAGACTATGAATGGTGTTACCCTTGTTCTCAACCCCATAATCAGAATCTCTTCCCAAATGGAGTTTTAAGTCAAGCCCTTATGGTCCAAAGCATATCCACTCTACCTGAATCATCTGCTAAACCATCCACTTCCGAAAGTCAAGACCAACCTCTTGATGAAACCACACTACTAAATTGGAAAGCAAAAGCTTTTGTGGTTTGAATATTGATGCCTCCACTATAGCATCCAACACACGTTCCAAGAAAAGGGAAATAGATCCACAGTCTTCCAATATTGATCAGGCATCTACTTCTCAACCCCAACACAAATACCCAGATGATAAAGGAATGAAAAAGAAATCATCAAAAATATCCATTGATTAGTCTACAAAGAAAGATGGGACTTTGAGTATCATGATGCCCAATAAGCATTATCCAAAGGAGGACCCCAATGCCCCAAAAGGCATTAGCAAAGTGGGAGTGATTCCATTCAACATTGTGGAGCAAATGAAGAAGACCAATTTGAGTGTCACAATGTGGGATGCACTCTCGATTCCTTCTCAAAGGAACTTGTTACGAGAGGCCTTAAAAAAATTTAGCACTACTAACAGATCGTTAGGTCAAGAAGTAGCAGTGGCAACTAGCTTATGCCAACCCGAGATAAAAATATATGTTAATCCCAACAAACCTCCACCATTCTATATCTCGTTGATTATTGGTGACCATTTGGTGCACAATTGTATGATTGATTCTAGAGCCAGTAGTTTTGTGATGCCTAAGCAGGTCGCAGATGTACTGCAAATTCCATATACTCCAATTTTGAGAGGGGTTGTTTAGCTAGATGGTACTACAGTCCAAACTATGGGGGTCATTAAGGGGCTTCAGCTTACTATCCACGCATGTCCTAGCTTGACATTCACACAAGACATATATGTCATTGATCTCCCTCCCCTCTTTGCCATCTGCTTATCACAAGATTTCACCGCAAAAATGGGTGTTTATTTGTCATCAGACTAGTCGCATATGATCCTAAGGACCTGATATGGGACTAAGGTAACTATAAGGGTAGAACCAATCTGTCACAATCATGTGGAACCTTACACAACCAAACCCATAAATGGTAACTACACCATTTTTGATCATGAAGATGAGGATGTAGATCATGAGCCAACTACTCTCGTCAAAGAAGTTCCAGATATAATTCTCGATGAGGTGAGTATAGACCATCAATATGACCCTATGCTGATTTATTGGAAAATGAAGAATCTGGTCTGTTGTTTTTGGAAGAGACTGGATTAGGTACATATTGCATTCATGAAGAAGATGCCATCGTACCTCAACTGGTTAAGGCATCAAGCGATACAAACAAACTGTGGCAGATGTTCTTTGATGGATCACAAAGTAAAAATGGATCTGGTACAGGGGTTATGTTAGTGTCTCCAGAAGGAAACAAATATTTCTCTTCCTTTCGGTTGCAGTTTAGTTGCACTAATAATGTCATTAAATATGAAGCTCTTATACAAGGAATTCAATTGGCCCAATGAAGAGGAATCCAAACCTTGACTGTCTTTGGCGATAGAAAATTGGTTGTGCACCAAGTTACAACCTGTAGTGCATCAAAAAATGATCTATTGTGGTCATACAAAAATCAGGTCTAGGATCTAATAGAAGATTTTGAAGCTTTCGAATTCATGCAATCCCCAGAAACAAAATCAAGATGTTGACAGGCTAGCTACTATTGGTTCTCAATACGATGTACCAATAGACATCATGAAAGAAGGGTAGTAGATAGTCAAAATGGTGGTTCATCTCATGGTACCAGATAATGTGAGTAGTTGGCAGGTGTTTGATAGTGATCAATAGATTGTTCTCTTCCTACAACAAGAAGTAGAATTCACTGCCAAACATCAAGATAAACTCCAAAACTCTTACGGCGATCAAATTATATAGCTGAAAGGAAACAAGCTGCCAAAAGGCCTGGTTACATTGGAATCCATTTTCAATTCGGATGATCAAGCCAAGCAGAGCACTAATATGGTGGTCAAGGAGGAATATTTTGAAGAGGTTGAGGTGGCAAGCAAAAAGGTTCTGAAAATTGGTAAGGTATGCACTACTCGGAGAAAGAGGCTTTCATCGAATTATGTCAGGAATACCATGATATTTTCACATGGAGCTACAAGGACTTGTGTGGTTTTGATCCCGAATTAGCTCAACATACTATTGAACTAGATCCAAACTCTAAGCCAGTTCATCAAAAACAGAGGCCAATTAATCCCAAAATTGAACCACTAATGAGGAAAGAGCTGAAAAAGATTATCGAGGCCTACATAATTTTTCCTATCAAGCATTCTTCGTGGGTAGCTAATTTGGTACCTATAGGAAAAAGAACGATGAAATCTAGTTGTGCGTAGATTTCAGGGACTTGAACCGCACCTCTTTGAAGGATCACTACCCTCTCCCCTCAATGGAAAAAATCCTCCAAACAGTGGCAGGGGCTCAAATATTTTCCTTTCTTGATGGATATTCAGGATATAATCAGATTCTAGTTCAAGAATCTGATCAATTCAAGATGGCTTTCACCACCAAATGGGGCACGTACGCTTACAACAAGATGCCTTTTGGATTATCTAATGTAGGGGCTACCTTTCAAAGAGCCATGGATATGGCGTTTAAGGGACTCATCAATGATATGATCTTGGTTTACCTTGACGACATCACTGTCTACTCCAAACATGTTGAGGATCATATCACCCATCTAAGGAAATTTTTTCGAAGGTGTAGGGAATTTGGTGTCTCACTGAACCCGAAGAAGTGCATTTTCACGGTGTAGGAAGGAAATTTGTTGGGACATATTGTTTCAGCAAAAGGGTTGTCTATTGACCTAGCTAGGATTCATTCAATTATGTCCTTGTCCCTCCGAAGTCATAAAAAGGGTCTCCAGAGCTTTTTAGGAACTATAAATTTTGTTCAAAGATTTATTCCTCACTTGCAATGTTGGTAAAACTTCTAACGGCAATGCTTAAAAAGAATATCCCATTTTCATGGATGAATGAGGGAACATAAATCTTTGAATCCATCAAGACAACTATCTCCCAAGCTCCTACACTGGTGAATCCCCGGTTTGACAGGGATTTCATTCTCTATGCTTTTGCAGGTCAAGAAATTATTTCAGGAATTCTCACCTAGCAAAATGATGACCTAATGGAGCAACCCATTGCCTTTTTCAGTAAGTCTCTTAAGGAATAGGAACTCAAATATTCATTCACCGAAAAACAGGTCTTTGTAGTCATTCAAGCCCTAAATAAGTTTAGGCATCTGTTATCTAACAACAAAATCCATTTAATGGTTTCTCATCCTAGCGTCAAAGAGTTTTTGTTGAATAAAGAGATGAATGAGAAACACACTAGGTGGATTACAAAAGTAATGGAGTATGACATACACATCAAGGTCACTAAGCTTGTCAGGGCAAAGGGTTATGTCAACAGCTAGCCACGGACATGGAGACTAAAGATACGGAAGATGTCATGCTTCTAAATGTTGATGAGGTAAATGATCAGATTGATTAGTCAACTAATATGCAGAACTTTCTTATTTTGGGGATATATCCTCCAAACATGGATAAAGTCCAAAGACGTACTTTCCATCTGTAGTCTATTCTATATGTAGTGATTAATAATGTTCTCTTCCGAAAGGATCTAAATGGTGTTCTTCTATGATGTGTCAAGCCGAACAAGTGAACAAGGTATTAGAGGAACTCCGTAATGGCCTCGGCCCGAAGACATTACTCGCACGAAAAACTACCACCAAGATCATGTGAGTCGGTTATTACCGGCCGACTTGTTCAAAGACTCTCATATCTGGTGAGGAAATGTAAAGAGTGTGCTCTTTTTGTAGGTAAACACAGTGCTGTAACTCTCCCATTATGCCCCATTTAGGTGTATCAACCCTTCGTTCGGGGGATTAGATTTCATCGGGATGATTAATCCTCCATCCAAATTAGGGGCATAAATGGGTCCTTACCGCAAAAGACTATTTCACTTTCACTTTACAGAGGCGAGAGCGTAGCCATAAAAGAAAGTAATGAAAAGGATGTTCTGGATTTTCTAGAAAATTTGATGACAAGGTTTGGTGTTCCTTTTACTTGTTATCTCAGACAATGTTATGTCTTTCCTCGGGATGAAGATAAGTGAATGGGTCGTCAAGAATGGAGTCTACCTCAAGACTTCGTCTAACTATTACCCACAAGGAAATGGGTTGGTTGAATCCAACAACAAGAATCTTATAAGAATCATTAAGTGCACGATGGAGGCCAATAAAAGAACTTGGCATACACAACTCAAGACCGCCCTATGGGCTGATCAAATAACACCTAAAAAGGCCATCAGGGTTTCTCCTTTCATGCTTGTATATGGAAGGGAAGGAAACTTCCACTTTCCTTGGAAATTCCTTCCCTAGACTTGGCTTATCGGCTTGAAGTTATGGAAGATGAGGCCTTAACAGTGAGGTTTTTTGAACTCATGGAGCTAGGAGGAAATTTGAAACACTACCATGAATACGTTGACGAACATCAAGCTCAAGTTAAGAAATCCTTTGAAAAGAAAGCCTCTGATAGGTTGTTCAGGGAGGGAGATTTGGTTCTAAAATGGGATGAAGATCATGCCAAACCTGATAGGCACACCAAGTTCGATGCTCTCTAGAGTGGGCCCTATGTTATTACAAGTTGCAAAGAGGAGAATTCATTTTTCCTATCCAGACTCAATGGAGAAGAATTTCCCATTCATGTGAATGGGATACACCTCAAAGCTTGTTTTTGAGGATGTTCCACCTTATACAGTGTTCTGTCTTTTCCTCCAAGCGATATGCACATTGTTTCATTTTCTTTTATTTTGCTTGCATGTTTTCTATTTTGGTTTTGGTTTTTAGACTCCTTTTCCCAATGTTTTGCTTAAGGCTACACTGTCCAAAGCATAGCAGTAAGCTTTCCCTAGAGATCGCCAAAAATGTTAACCATTTAACCTACCTGGAAGGAAAGTTATGTGTCAGATAATTTTTTTAGAAAATCCTTGCACAGTGAAATTTTTCTAAGGCTAAAATCTGAAATTTTCAATTTTCGGACTTCAGAGAATTTTTTCTCTTTCGGAGTTTTTTAGCTTGGATTCGGAACTACTCTTGAAATTTTCCAAGTACAAAACCCCAAAGTTTGAATTTTTGGACTTTTGGGATTTCGAGTTTCAGGAATTTTGGCCCCTTTTTTAAAAATCCCTCTCGACTTCCAAATTCCGAATGTCCAAAACCCGAAATTTCAGGTTTTTGGGTTTTCGGAGTTCTCCGAGTCATTTTTAGGATTTTTACTTGAAAATTTCTAAAGTTCGAATGTCTAAAAGCCTGAATTTTTGACTTTCGGGTTTTCAAGTTTTGGATTTTTCCATCACCAATTCATCTTTTTGCCTCCCAATCTCCGAAGTCCGAAATCTTGAAATTCTAAATTTTGGGCTTTCGGGTTTCGGACATTCGAGAGATTCTATGCGCAATTAATTTTTCACCTACTTCCGTATGAATTATATTTCTACCATTAATATTGGGTTTTCTATTTAAACTCGTTTTTTACTTGTCATTTTTACCTGACACATTTTCTCTGACATTCCATTCTTGTACTTTGTGACGTCTTTTTCAAGGTATGGTTTTTGTTTATTTTCTTTTGGTTTTAGGTCTTTTTCCTCTGTTTCCTTCTCATTTTGGTTTTCCCTTTGGTTTCCCTCTATGTTTTTGATGTCGCTCCCTTGGTTCACCATGTTTCACATTTTGAGTTTTCTTTAGGTATTCAGAGTTGTTCAAAGGATCCTCTTAGGCCTCCCATACTTCTTTTCATTTCTCATGTTTCAGAGTTTGTGAGTTAACATTGTTCGGAAAAGTCCCTTTCCTTGTTTGGAGAAACTTGTTTAGACAGACTTGTTTAGAGAGACTTGTTCGAGAATTCCTTTGGAAATTTATTAAGCGGAAACTTGTTCGAATTTTCCTTCGGGACTTTCTTCTAGAAAACTTTTATGGGAAAAAAATTTGGTTCAGAATTTTAGAGGTTTTTGCTTTCGGGTTTTCGAACTTCTAACTTCAGGGAAACTCTTTCGAAAAATTATTTTCATAAATTTTCTTTCGGGAAAATTGTTCAGAAAAATTGGTCGGAGATTTCCTTTAGAAAATTTGTTTTGAATATTTCCTTGAAAAATTGCTTTCGGAGATTTCAGTTTGGGAAACTCTTTCGAGATTTTAGATTCGGTGATTTCTTTCAAAACTTTTTCAGTTCATAATTTTGGAAGTTTTTCTTTCAAGTTTTCAAAAATTCTATAACTTCAACTTCAAACATAAGGCTTGATGTCTGCTTCCACTTCAAAGGGAAAAGAGAAGATGAAATACTCATTTCTTGGGGTTTCTCCCAATCCTTTCTTGTCCTCCGACTTAGGAAATATTGGGGACACTGATCTAGGACAAATTGATCTTCTCAATTTCTGGGAAAGATTAAAGGCTCCAAATAAGAAACCATGGATGTAGGCCATCTATGATAGTGGGCTTCCCCTTGCCACCATTTTTCCCACATCTATGCATTGCCCAATTTGTTTTAGCTGCAGCATCCCACTTTGACAAAGACTCCATGTCAGTCAAAGATAGTGATGATAAGGTGGTAATCTGTTTGGACCTAGACTTCTTTGAGGATCTACTTAAACTTCCCAACATTCAAGATTATGCCACAATTTCACCAGAAATAATAGTGGAACATTGGGATAAGAAAGAGGAAGTATGCTCAAAAATTATGATGAAATCTTATCTGGCCAAGAATTTCACCAAATTACCCAAAACTATGCATCAGTCAGATTTTATTTAGGAAGTCAACGATCTTATTGTGTTTTTAAGTAGAGTTTCAGGTCTTCCTTCTGTAAAGGAATTCCAGGAATGGATGTTTTTGTACATCACAACTATTAAGAATAATGATGAGTTTATCCGATGGGGGGAGCATATTAGTAGCTCCATTTGCTATCAATTGGGTAGAGTGTCAGATACAAAGACTTTCTACATGACATCCTTCCTGGGATATGTGGCTTCTGCTATGGGAGATTTTGTTGGTTTGAATACTTGGGGTGAAGGAAGCCAAATATATGACTTTTATCCCCAACTCACTATGGATGAAGGAAGTAGACATTTCTGCAAAGTCAACGACGTTTTCTTCACTGTCATCCTCTATCATTTTGACAAAGAACTATACAATCAAAGGATTTTCAATGAGGCTTTCCAAGAAGTACGAGAATGGGGAGCAATCTACTTTCGTTTCCTAAAGTCACCTACATCCATATTCTAGGGTTTCATAGGTGCCCCAAGAAAATTACCAAGGTGCCCCACTGACAAATGGATTCTATTGGAATTAGTTTAGCAGTTGTTGGATTATCATCGAATCTAAAATAAGTGTCACAAAGTGGGAATGCATTTCCCTGTTTCAATTAATAGGTATTCTTGCCTAAATATTCACAAGGCAAAAAATGTTGATGCAGAAATGGCCGAGGTAACCATGGACCTTTCATCTACGGACTAATTTTGATTATTGGGGTAAGTTTGGGGAAACAGGTTGGTCCAATTCCCATGTACCCCAATTGGAAGATATCTGGATTCATTTTTGGGACGAATACATCATGTGACAAAGGGATTATGAAAGATTAACCCTTGATGAAGTTTGGCAATTTGGTTTGGCAGATGTGCCAAAGGACATGTAAGACAATGATGAGGTTTTGGATTCATCATAAAAGAATGATAATTTTTCCAATAAACCACTACCATGGATTGATTGGTATGTGGAAGAATTCAGTAATACCAAGGAGAGGGCGAGACCCATTTTAAAGAGGACTTTCACTTGGTTGACCACCTTGGGAAAATCAACCTACAAATGTAAGAGCTATACCAAAGAATAAGCCAACCAACACCCACTAAGGGAAAAAGGTCGACTCAAAATTCTCCTACAATTCCAAAGAAGATTTCATTTGTTGTTGGTGGTTCATCTCTCTCTAAGTCTTCTGCTCCCAAGATTACATCTCCTACGAAGGCTTGTGATAGAAGTGGTTGAAGTCAGTGACTCTCCTAGTATCATCCAGATCCATCACATCTTCTTCTTCCTCCATTATCACTTCTAATATCAGTTCTTTCCACTTCCACAATCATTTCTTCCTTCCCATCCCCTTCTATGGCCCAAGTATTCTCATCACTTCTAGTTCTATTAGATGGGGAAAATATTAGGTCACCCATTTCCTCTTCACTTCCTTTAACTCTTCTATTTTCTTCAATCACAACCTTCATATTGCTCTCACAATTCCTATGGATGTCCCCACATCCACACCTTCCATCATTGCTACCTCTACTCAAATACTAGCTGGTATTTCTAGTGATCTTGCTCTAACCGATGTTTCAGGTATTGAATCATGGCTTCATCACTCTAGCTATACCATAATGGTTGTTTAGACAAAATCCCAAGTAAAAGAAAAGGTTTCCTCTGGAGATGTCATAGATCTCTACATATTGAAGAATATGCCCAAGAGATAGGCCAAGAGACCGAGAACCATGTCAAGTCTGACGGTTAATTCATCTAGAGAATGTGTGATAGAGGTGGCCACCATCTTTGAGGGGAAAACTAAAGAAACAATCACAACAACAAATTACCGGATATCAAAATTCTCATTGGGGAAGGCTACTCATGAAGGAGCCAAGAAAGATGTACACACTGCTCTTGGGGCCCTTTTGGAGAAATATGACAAAGACAAGGCCACCAAGGATGAGCTCAAATCCAAGGTCAAGCAACTCACTGCACTGCTGCAAAAAGTAACCCAACCCACTCCATCCACTGAAGTCTCAACTACTACAGCTATGAAAATTTCATCTACAATTGATGATATTTCTTATCATGAGCTCGAGAAGCTAGGCCAGAAAGGGAGATCAGTGAGTGGATGGATGGAGAAAATTCTGTAGGAAGCCAATCCTTTGATCAAGGAAGCAGTTGAGATATATAATGATTTGCAGGTTGTAAAAACCACCATTTCCAAGATGGACAAGTCCTTCTCTGAAGATAATAATAATTTAAATTTAACTTTGGCAACATGGAGTGACATTAGAGAAGAGGATTCTGACTTTCTTCTTCAGAAGAGGTGATCGATGATGCCTCTAAATTATTTGAATATCAAAAGGCCATGGAATTCCGTGTCAAGTGTTATAGGATCTAATTAAGAAATTGGAGGAGAAACGAGTGGAGATTACATATGCCCTGAATGACATCTCAGAGGAGTTTGATATCGCCAATTGCAAATTATTCAATGAAAATATCGATGCTCTTCTTGTGCATCAGATTAAGGAAAATTTCAAAGATTTAGTGAAGCATGATGATGAGGTCACCAATACTTTCAATAGTGAGTCCATTGACCAATTGGTCTTATGTCAAAATTTCATAGGGAGACTAAATAAATTTACAAATAAAATTCAAATATTTCCATCCAGATCACAAAAGAGATCGAGACAGTAGACGTAGTGAATCACTACGCATGCCGGCCTAGAGATGAATAAATTCACGGGATTACCAAATGGCTATATGTGAGGAAGGATAGTAGAAAATTGTAAGTGAGGGAGATGTAGATGAACAAGGCCAAAGCTGAGCGGCCATGAAAGGACATGTTTAAGCTCTAGATCTGTCAAAGTTGCAGGGTTGACTGAGTCAAACCCTTTCAACAAATTTACTATTTTCATGGGAGCCTGTTCCCTTAATATTAATGACATTTCTATTTTTTGTTAAATGTTAGTTAAGGGCCCAGCTGTAATGGCTCGGTCTAGGAGCTTATAAATAGTGGAATGCTTCAATTATTTAGGGAGATATATTATTTTAGGAGATTAACTTTTAGAGGAGTTTTTCTTCAAGCTTGGAAGAGTGCTTCTAAGATTCTAAGAAACCTTTTAATTATATTTAGAGTTACACCTTGCTATTGAAGATCTGATTTATTGTGTTGAATGTTAATTAGTGTTTACTTTGTGAATTTACAATTCCTTAGTGATAGTGATTAACTTACCTTTATTTCAGGTTGTCTATTTCATGTTGTGAAGGAATAATACTACTATATTTTATGCCAGTTGTGAAGACCTCATTTTCCTTCTGCATTAATTTTTATGTCATTATTGTCCCTACTCGTAGAAATAGATGTTGTTATATGCATGTGTGGTTTACTTTTGATAAATTAATTGTGTCGAATCTGATTTGATCTACCCTTATGTACACTCAAGTTTAACAGAGGAACGCTTTGCCTTGGTTTGTGGTATTTTATACCCTTTCTAATTGCGATAGGTGAAGGTGGCTAATGATGCAAGCATACCTCCCACATTAACCCTTCCAGGTGTTAAACATCCCTTAATTTGGTGCATCACCACTTCTAGTATAGGTTTTATTTCCTTGCAAAATATCTTTCCCTAATCCCATGAAATGTTAGCATAGGACTAGTTAGCCATTTTTCCTACATTAGAAGTAGTGTTGTGTTTAGTTTAGGAAGAGGAAGTCATCCTTATCTAGAGTTTCACCTTGAGCCCAAGTCCCACAACTTGAGAGGTGATCCCATGTGTCCCAATACTCAATGTCGTGATTCATTTTCGTGCCTTTCGGGGTGTAGTAATTTGGTGACAACAACTCCTTCTAGTAAATAAGCAATGTCGAGTGGTTGTGTGTGTAATTACATGTATGTGTGTATACACTTCTCAGGACATACATCCATGCATGCAACTATACACATAGCTATGTGTTGTCATGGGAATGTGCAACAGAAAATTGACAATTTCTATCATTCCTAAGAAACCCTAGATTTGTTCAATACCCAAATTAATTCCCAACCAATGTCATGATATTATCCTAGGTGATTTAGGAAATTCCATTCATTCCCCCTAGGTGATTTTAGGAGTTCATTGAAAATGTTATCTTTTGGCAGTATAGGGAAGGGCTATCGTTGGCCTTCTCGGATTGGATCAACCCCTTGGAGCAAAGTAAGAAGGGCCAAATTCAACATGGAGGTGAATGGAAGACCTTATAACATCATGGAAATTATTTTGGAAGGCTTTGGGAAGTTCTGAAAGACTTGGAGCAGTCTGAGTGAAAACAGGGTTCACAAGCCTAGGTAGTACATAGGCCTAAAATAGTTGTTGGGCTTCAAACGAAGATTCCAGGAGCTCGGATGGATTTAGAAGTAAAAAAAAACATCTTCAAAAATATTATTCCAATACCTACATTATGGTGAAATAATATTTTTCACAACACCTTGGCGCATATGATTGGAAGACAGTTTTTCTCAGGTACAAGTGGAGTCCCAGATCAAAAATCCAATTTTTTCAGGGATCATATGATCAAATCAAGACATGAGACCCACATAATTGGATTAAAATTCCATTTCCATTCAGTATCATATAAAATTTCACCAATAAATTCCACCGAAAGCTCAAGTTATCTGCATTCCAAGTTACCCTCTCAAAGGCAGTTCAGGACTTAGTCATTTTTTCGAGAGGACACGTGTCAGCACCAGGAGCCTGGTGGGATTTCATGTCCCCCATGTCCCTGAGGTCAGGTACATAACCCCTTGTAAAATTCTCCCAGCCCTCATGTGACCCTTGGGACCCTCATATGACCTCCAGACTTGGCAGTTCAGCCCTCAAGTGCTTATTTGGAGCATGCATTCCCTGCCGTCGGATCGGTCGCCACGTGTCAGCTCCAGGACCACCATGGAATTTGATGTACCTTATGCACCTGAGGTGGGGGACATAAGACCTTGAAAAATTCACCCAGCCCCTAGGAGGATTCTTTTGGACACCCACGTGACCTCCTTTCACTCCCAAAGGCTTTAAAGCAATTTTTTCCTCCTTCATCCCCTATCGTTGGATCTAGTGCCACGTGTCGCCATCTTTCTCATTGTGGAAGTTGATGTCCCTCACGTCCCTGAGGTTAGGAACATCAAGCTTTGAAAAATTTCCCTAACCCTAATTGTGCATATCTTTTTAAAATTTCCCAAGTGTCACTTTCTTTACTTTCTAACTTCTAAACATTTTTGTGCACTCCATTCCTCCATTTCTTCCTCTGCAACATTCTACCATCACTCTGCCATTGCAAATGCTCAAACCAGATCAACCCAAGCACTAAAAAAACTCCCCATGGTGATTTTTAGGTCTCAGAAGGATCTTTCATCAAAACAAGAAGGAGAAACGAAGAGCAAGAAGGAGAGAATAGTGAAAATCCCCATAGCCTAAAAATGAAGATCTAAAGAAATGTTGCAAACCGGTGCATGAAACAACAAACCATTTTCTGCTGTTCATTCCTCTATCCAATACCATCAGAAATACACCTTCAAACTCCCCCTCATGCGACAGAGTAGCCACAATGAAGAAATCTCATTTCTGGCTCAACGAAGAAAGAAGTAAGATTTCCCGTCAAACTAGTTACTGGATTGAAGTAAGATCACGTGAAGCACCAGAAGAAAAACCCACATCAAAAATATAAATTTCATTGTAAATGGAGGAGAAAACCAGACCTGCAATTTTCAGGTCCATTAATGGCTGCCGTACCTAGAAGCACTGCCAGGTCTAAAAATTAAAACTTTAAAATCTCCTGGATTATTAAGCGGGTGGGCCCGAAATTTCAGAGGGAGGATATTGGGAAAAACCCATATCAAAAAATTTGTTCCACGTCAATCCGACTCCCAGAGGAAAAATTTCTAAAAATAGTAGGTCTACTACATAGGAACTGCTATTTTGGGAAAGTCATCGATAAAAGAACCTGCGAAGAAGACGAAGACATTGGAGGTAAACTACGACTGAAAATTCACCAAAACAGACATTGTTGGAAATTACTAAAAATAGTAAGTGGCCCTCGAGCACCTGCTAAAAATAGAAATTTGATCCAGAAGAAATGAGGAACATGGGGAGAAAGAGGAAAACTAAGCCGCAACATCCAGTTGAAGATCGAGGAATTGCTTTTCCACACTTACTAAAAATAGTAAGTTGCTTTTTCGAAGGGAGATATGAAGATGAAATGGATGGGTCAGAAGCCATCACAACCCTTTTCCTGCGAGTATGATGTGGAAGATAGTGATGTCTTGTACATGGACCCGAATGACCTTAAAATTCAAACTTCAAATGAGAAAATTTCTGAAATTTGAATAGCTATATAAGCCACATGTCTACAAACCATGGCTATTCCGGAAATCCTCCTCAAAAGACCCGAATTGCTCTTCCACATCCAAGAAGATATCACTTCTGATTTGAGAGAAGCTATTTGGCATAACAAACAAAGTTCCAACCACTACTTCATTGCCACGAGAATCCTCGACCTTGAAGAAGAACACGTTGTTGAATTGGAGAGGCAAAGACAAATTCCAGCACCACAAAGGTGAGCATAGATTTCCAAGCTGGTGGATAGAAGGTACACCTGGAAATAGAGGCAAGGAGGACAAACCAACCCCATTTTCAAAGAACTTCAAAGAAGACAAGAGCTGCTTAGAATTCAGAGGCCTCCCCTTCGTCAAGCAACCGGTCACGTTGAGAACCTGAGTGCTGTTAATCCTTTGGATGGTGAATTTCCATACATCAACGAGAACCTAGAAAATTTCACTGACGTAGAAACCAAAGAAGAAGTTAGAGAAAGAGAAGAAAGAGTGGAAGAGGAAATAAGGGCTCAACTTGACGAAATCAAAAGACTTCAAGCCGAGGCAGATGAAAGAGAAGCAACAGAAACCACAAGTGAACAAGGAGTATATGACTCATGATCTAATATTCAAGCCACTTCAAGAGGTCCCACATGTTGTTGACTCCAACTCTCCTCTCATTCAGGATTTTCCTCCTCCATCAGACAAAGAATGGTTGATGCACCCATCATTGAGCCTAAAAATGAGATGTTTCCGTGGATGCGGGAAATGATCATCCTCGACACTCGCATGGTGCAACAAGTAGTAGCTCCCGATATATCAGCAATTTTCACATGATGGCAAGGAATAAAGAATACAAAGAGAAGATCAAGGGACTAGAGGAGCAAGTGCGAACTCTTTCATCTTATGTGCAACACTTGGTGGAACCAAGCACTATAACACTTCCTATTGAGAAAGTGGTACCCATCAGCAGCTTCGATCCGGAATCCATCAGAAGAATGCATGAGTTCATGATGCAGGGCCGAGAAAATAAGGAATGGATCGATTCAATCTCCGAAAAAGGGAAGTCAACACTTCAAGAGGTGGTCAAGCTCTTTGCATACATGTGTGCCACCACCAACAGAACACGAGCACTCAAAAAAGAAGTGGAGAACAGTCAGAGAATGGAGCCAGGTCCACTGCAACAACTCTTCCTTCATCATAATTCTTCTTCTTCTTCTTCTTCCTCTTCTTTCTCTCTCTCTTCAATGTTATATTTTTGCGTTGAGGGTTGCACCTTTTAATATGACTTAAGTGACTTTAGAAATATAATGTAAATTAAGTCACCTTGCTATTATAAGAGGGACTTAAATATTTAAAGTGGAATATGAACAATCTTAAGTCATATGAAGGTATTCAAAAGGTCATGAGGTAGATGAAGAGTCATATTCTATTCTATAAATTGTAAATCCATTCCCATTTCAAAGGGTTGGCGATTGATCTTGTAGACTCAAGAGTGCATTCTACCTTGAGAGAAAGCAAAGGAGATAGCCATTTTCTTCTACTCTCTTCCCCTCTCAAATTTCTTCCATTCCTACACTATGTACAACTTTTGTTCAAGCATCAATACAAGAAGAAGGAGTTTCTAGCTTTCTTTGACCAAGGGATTTCATGACACTTTGTTCTCATCAAATTCTATTTGGTCTTGTTGTCATTTACAGGGTTGTTTCTTCTCATAAATGCATGTGATGAAGTTTCTAACTAGTGTGTGTGCAGGAATCTGATTTTCTACCTGCAGCATTAGTTCTCCTACCTCCATTCTCACTCCCTTTCCCACTTCTAGACAAAGTCATCTCTTACAGGTATATGCAAGCATTTTCCACAGGGTCAGTGGAGTGCCCCTGTTGGATCCCCAGTCGAAAGGCCACCATAGAAATTCACCTTTTCATGTGCATGCACATATGGCAACTGCATAGTTAAGTAGAGGGACTTAGATTCCCAGAGCATTGGCAAGAAATCCACAAGTTTTTCCACCCGACAAATTTTCTTGCCAACAGTTTTTGGCACCCACTATGGGGCAGATTTAGTAGCATCTACACCCAAAATACGACCGCAAGGTCCCAAAAATTCAAAAAAAAAAAATATCAAATATTGAAAAAATCATAAAAGAGAGTTCAAGAAAGTCCATTTCCAAAAGATACACTACTGATTTCTGCACGTGACTTTTCACATTCCACAGTGGCCTTTCGTATTCCGACTACAAAAGCTTCCAAAAGTCTGGTGAAGGAAGATACACCAAGTTGAGAAGGTCGAGAGGTGTTGCTGATTTCAATTTCAAGCTTTGCAAAATCTGCAAGAATGAATTAGAGATAATCCATATTTCTTCTCTCAAGCCTCCTCTTCATCTGGCTCTTCAAGAAGTTCACCTGGTAATCCTATCCAAAATCCTTCAAATTCTGCAATTTTTCAACAACCATTGAACATCGACTTCCTAAGAAGAAGAATTTGAAGAAGAATTCATAGAAGCAAGAGCTGAAGCAGAAGAAGAAGAAACAATGGCGGACGAAGAAGAAATACCTCAACCCATTGTTCCATGGGGAAGGAATACAGCCCGCTTGCTCTTGAACCCCCTCTTCACAATCTACCAACGGGTTCCCGCAAGAACTTTCCAAAGTTCAAAGGTGACAACACACAACATCCGAAAGAACACATCGCTGCTTTCATGACATCATGTGGAATTCTTGGTGTCCAACATGAAGACATTGCTATAAGATTGTTCGTGGAGTCCCTCCAAGAAAAAGTAGCAGAATGGTTTTACCTCCTACCTTCCCGGTCCATCACGGGTTGGAATGACATCAAGGATGCATTCAAAGAGAGATTTAAATCAACTGAAGATTGTCAAGACCTCTTGGTGCAGTTGGCTCAAATAAATAAAGGAGAAAATGAAACCATGAGAGACTTCGTGGCTCATTTTTGGTCATGCACAGGATACCTGAAGAGGATTCACCATCTGAAAAACAATATCAAAAGATTCTTCATAAACACTCAATCACCGGAGGTAGGATTTCTCCTATGAAGAGTTCAACCAAGGAACATTGTAGAAGCACAAAGGAGGGCCATTGAATTGGATGATGATCTCATCCTCTCTGGAAAGATCAAGAATCCATCAAAGGGAAAGGCCCAACATCCTAAAGATGAGAGAACTAATCCATCGCTGCAAAAGTTGGCAAATGAGATGGCCTCTTTGAAGAGGGAATTATTTGAACAAGTTTCTTCTCAGAGAAGCAACAAAATCAAATTGTAGGAGCACCCCAAAGACTTTCCTTGGAGGCCCCACCCGTGAATGTAAATTGCAGATTTCAAGAAAGTGAAGAAGAGATTGAACAAGAAGGTGGCAATTTCCAAGAAAGTGATGAGTTTGAGAATGATACACAAATCAGATTTTGTGAGTATTCTGAGGTTATGAAGAAGATGAAGAAGATGCACCAAGTTTCTCATGCGTGGTATTCACTCATTCTCAATCTGAGAAAAGAGCATCTCCCTCCACTGCTGCAAAAGAAAAGAAGGTTGATGATCCTCCTATGGCGACTCTAAAAATAAAATAATCAGTCGAGGATCCCCACTTCCATCTTCCATGAAGTCTACATTGTTGGAGCCTAACCCTGTAACAAGTAAGAAGATGCCCGCAATCCCAAGTAAGCTTTCTGATGTCTCTTCCAAGTCTAAATCTAAATCTGCTCCTACAAAATCTAATACCTTGAAAGCTCCTAGTGTGTCTTTTAAAATACCCTCCATTCCTCAAACATCAAATCCTACTCCTAAACCTATCCAGACTCCAAAATCAGTCCCTTCACCCCCTTGTCCACATCTTCTCCCTTTGACTTCATAGAATATGCAAACAAAGCCAAAGTGTAGATTACCAAACCGAATATTTGTGGACTCACCCTGAACAATTCAGAGGTTCGTCCGATACATCAAGAGTGGTAGTCTAACACCCAATGTTGTAACTTCTAGTTCCAAAGGCATGCTACAAAACTCACCTACACCTCCCTCACAGAACATGCTTTCTCTGAGTGCATCAAAGACTGATAAAGTTGAACCTTTCTACGTCTCCCTTCTTGTTGGAGAATATGTACTAAACAATTGCATAATAGATTTTGGGGCCTCAGACAACGTGATGCCTTTGAAGGTCGCCAAGGCTCTTAAACTTACAATGACTCCACCTAGTGGCTCTTGTTACTCTTTGGAATCAAAAAAGGTCTCACTTGTAGGGAAGGTTAAAGATGCACAGGTGGCTCTCATGCCAGATTTCCAGACAAGAAATTTTCAGCGATGATTTTGGTAGTAGATGTCCCAGCCTCGTTTGGAATGTTGTTGAGTAGAAATTTCTATTCCAAGAGTTGGGAGGGAAAATTCAGATGAATTGGTCTTTTGCAACCATACCAGTGAAGGGAGACATGGAGAAATTACTTCCCGAGAAGAAAATGAGGTACACTGTGCAAAAATCTAGAAGCCCAGAAGCTAACATTTTGTACCAAAATACCAGGTGGATGAATCACTTGGTGACAACCAAGGAGGAAGAAGATATTCCCACCTTGATAGGTCCAGACATGCCTTCCCGAGATATTTGGACTTTGAAGAAGCATTGAGGAGATTTGAGTTACAAGAGGGCAGCCCCGAATCGCCAAATGATGCAGACCGCGAGGAAGAGGAAATGGTTCTCGGTGATTTTCAAGAAGAAAAATCAGCCTATACGCTTTTCCAAGATGAGGAGTTATTCTCATTCCCATTTGGGGATGAAGATGATCTCTGTCAAGCCATCTATGGAGAGACAAAATCAGCTTGTGATGAGCCCATGAAAGGTTTGAAAGAAATGTCTATACAAGGACTGCTAAGAGCCACGGAAGAAACAAAGGACCCTGAGATCAGTCTGGAACTTTTAATGCAAGCCATGAATATGGAAGATAAACATGAAGCTGATTTGGAAGCCTTAACTAATGTGAAGGTCAGCCATATTGAGATAAGGCAAGATGAGAAATATGATGTCCCTCTCAAGCCAATGGTTGGTGGATACAATGATGAAATTGAAGTATTTTCTTTCCCATTTGAAGATGAAGACTCTTTCTATGATGAAGAAATTGAAGCAAGGAGTTTGAAGACCTCTAAAGATGAAGCTCCTTTTGATGAAGGATCAGTAGAGTGTAGTGATTCTCGAGATGATGAGGTAATCCCTCCAGATAGTTTCTTTGAGTTGCAAGATAAAGATTCTTCAAAGGCGTACAAAGAGGGACTACAGGAAATGATGAAGCATTACTCCGTGTAAGAAATCTTGGATGCAGTAGAAGTGGTGGAAGACCCTGAGCTGATTCTTGATCTCTTCACTCATGCCATGGGCATACAAGACAAGTATGAGGCCGCATCCAATCTTTCAGTCAGTACTCAAGCACCTCATAGTGAAGTAAAGGAAACGGATAAGTCTGAGGTTTCTCATGGAAGAGATGTCAATGAGCATAGACCCGGAAAGAAATTAACTCAGAAGGTTCAAGGAATTGGAATGAAAATCAGCATTGGGGCAGCGATGAGATGCTCGATGGAGAATCAGCTATATGGATAAACATGGAAGGAAACTGGCATGATGAAACCAATTTCAAAGAGCATGAAGACAATGGAGTTTCCAAGAAAGGACCTGAGCATCAAGAAGATCACATGGACTCACTCCTACCAAGTACACAGATAATTGTGAAAGCACTTGGCTTTCATAAGCAGCTGAGGAGGGGAGGATACTTTCTAGAACCCATCAACGGCTTCACAGAACATCATCATTCGGTGTTACCTCTTCAGGGGTAACTTTTGTGAAATAAAAAGTACTTTAGGGAAAGCGGGTTGTCCCTCGCCTTGTACCATAGGTGATTGATAGGTGTTTTTCCCTTTCCGTTGTGTGTGTTTCCTTCCTTTTGTGTGTCATGTGTTTCCTTTCGGTCATTTTGTGTGTGGTGTGTTTTCCTTCTTCTAATCTTCCTTTCTTGAAGTTGTGCATGACTCCAAAGGCCCAATGGATAAGGCACTGGTCAACAAATTATATGGTCTAAAATTGAGATTCTAGATTCCCATGTCATGTCTTCACTGTGCTCAGTCCATGTCATGTCCCCAAGCTAGAGCCAGCTGATTGTCGTGAGAATGTGCAACAGGGAAATTGACAATTTCCAAGCATGACAACTATACCCCTATGCCAAATTTTTCATGTTTTATCATTCCTAAGAAACCCCAGATCTATTCAATCATTCCAAATGAATTCCCAACCAATGTCATGATATTATCCTAGGTGATTTAGGAAATTCCATTCATTCCCCTAGGTGATTTTAGGAGTTCATCGAAAATGTTATCTTTTAGCAAAGATAGGAAGGGCTATTGTTGGCCTTCCTGGATTGGATCAACCCCGAGTAGAGAAAAGGGAAAATTCAACACGAGGTGAATGGAAGACCTTATAACATCATGGAAATGATTTTGGAAGGCTTTGGGAAGTTCTCAAAGACTTGGAGCAGTGAGTGAAAATAGGGTTCACAAGCCTAGGCAAGATACATGGCCTAAAACAAATTGGGCTTCAAAAAGATTCCGAGAGCTCCGAATGGATTTAGAAGTAAAAAAACATATTAGGAAATATTATTCCAAGACCTACATTATGGTGAAATAATATTTTTCACAAAACCTTGGCGCATATGATTGGAAGAAAGTTTTTCTCAGGTACAAGTGGAGTCCCAGATCAAAAATCTGATTTTTCAGGGATCATATGATCGAATAAAGACATTAAATCCACATAATTGGATTCAAAATTCAATTTCCATTCATGATCATATAAAATTTCACCAATAAATTCCACCGGAAGCTCAAGTTATCTGCATTCCAAGTTACCCTCTCAAAGGTAGTTCAGGACTTAGTCATTTTTTCGAGAGGACACGTGTCAGCACCAGGAGATTGGCAAGATTTCATGTCCCCACGTCCCTGAGGTCAGGTAAATCACCCTTGGAAAATTTTCCCAGCCCTCATGTGACCCTTGGGACCCTCATATGACCTCCAAACCTGGCAGTTCAACCCTCAAGTGCTTATTTGGAGCATGCATTCCCTATCGTCGGATCGATCGCCACATGTCAACTCCAAGACCACCGTGGAATTTGATGTACCTTATGCACCTGAGGTGGGGGACATCAGACCTTGAAAATTTTCCCATCCCCTATGGGAGTCTTTTGGACACCCACGTGACCTCATTTCAGCTCCCAGTGCTTTAAAGCAATTTTTTCCTCCTTCATCCCCTGCCGTTGGATCTAGTGCCACGTGTCGCCATCTTGCTCATTGTGGAAGTTGATGTCCCTCATGTCCCTGAGGTTAGGAACATCAAGCTTTGAAAAATGTTCCCTAACCCTAATTGTGCATATCTTTTTAAAATCTCCCAAGTGTCGCTTTCTTCATTTCTAACTTCTAAACATTTTTGTGCACTCCATTCCTCCATTTCTTCCTCTGCAACATTCTACCGTCACTCTTCCATTGTAAATGCTTATAAAAGATCAATCCAATCATTGAAAAAACTCCCCATGGTGATTTTCAGGTCTCAGAAGGATCTTTCATCAAAACAAGAAGGAGAAACGAAGAGCAAGAAGGAGAGAACAATGAAAATCCCCATAGCCTAAAAATGAAGATCTAAAGAAATGTTGCAAACCGGTGCATGAAACAACAAACCATTTGCTGCTGTTCATTCCTCTATCCAAGACCATTAGAAAGACACCTTCAAACTCCCCCCTCATGCGACAGAGCAGCCACAATGAAGAAATCTCATTTCCGGCTCAACGAAGAAAGAAGTAAGATTTCCCATCAAACTAGTCATTTCGATTGAAGTAAGATCGCACGTGAAGCACCAGAAGACAAAACCCACATAAAAATATAAATTTCTTTGTAAATGGAGGAGAAAAATAGACCTGCAATTTTTAGGTCCATTAATGGCTGTCGTACCTAAGCACTGCTAGGTCCGAAAATTAAAACTTTAAAATCTCCTGGATTATTAAGCGGGCGGGCCCAAAATTTCAAAGGGAGGATATTGGGCAAAAACCATATCAAAAAAATTTGTTCCACATCAATCTGACTCCCAGAGGCAAAATTTCTAAAAATAGCAAGTCTACTACATAGGAACTGCTATTTTGGGAAAGTCATCGATAAAAGAACCTGCGAAGAAGACGAAGACATTGGAGGTAAACTACGACTGAAAATTCACCAGAATAGACATTGTTGGAAATTACTAAAAATAGTAAGTGGCCCCTCGAGCACCTGCTAAAAATAGAAATTTGATCCAGAAGAAACGAGGAACATGGGGAGAAAGAGGAAAACTAAGCCGCAACATCCAGTTGAAGATCGAGGAATTGCTTTTCCACACTTACTAAAAATAGTAAGTTGCTTTTTTGAAGGGAGATATGAAGACGAAATGGATGGGTCAGAATCATCACAACCCTTTTCCTATGAGTATGATGTGGAAGACAACGATGTCTTGTACATGGACCCGAATGACCTTAAAATTCAAACTTCAAATGAGAAAATTTCTGAAATTTGAATAGCTATATAAGCCACATGTCTACAAACCATGGCTATTCTGGGAAATCCTCCTGTTAAAAGACCCGAATTTCTCTTCCACATCCAAGAAGATATCACTTCTAATTTGAGAGAAGCTATTTGGCATAATGACAAAAGTGCCAACCACTACTTCATTGCCACGAGAATCCTCGACCTTGAAGAAGAACGTTGCTGAATTGGAGAGGCAAAGACAAATTCCAACACCACAAAGGTGAGCATAGATTTCCAAGTGGAAAATAGAAGGTACACCCGAAAACAGAGGCAAGGAGGACAAACCAACCCCATTTTTGAAGAACTTCAAAGAAGACAAGAGCTGCTCGAATTCAGAGGCCTCCCCTTCATCAAGCAACCGGTCACGTTGAGAACTTGAGTGCTATTAATCCTTTGGATGGTGAATTTCCATACATCAACGAGAACCTAGAAAATTTCACTGACGTAGAAACCAAAGAAGAAGTTAGAGAAAGAGAAGCAAGAGTAGAAGAGGAAATAAGGGCTCAACTTGACAAAATCAAAAGACTTCAAGCCGAGGCAGATGAAAGAGAAGCAGCAGAAACCGCAAGTGAACAAGGAGTATATGACTCATGATCTAATATTCGAGCCACTTCAAGAGGTCCCGCATGTTGTTGACTCCAACTCTCCTCTCATTCAGGATTTTCCTCCTCCATTAGGACAAAGAATGGTTGATGCACCCATCATTGAGCCTGAAACCGACAAGATGTTTCCGTGGATGTGGGAAACAATCATCCTCGACACTCACACGGTGCAACAAGTAGTAGCTCCCGATATATCAACAATTGTCACATGATGGCAAGGAATAAAGAATACAAAGAGAAGATCGAGGGACTAGAGGAGCAAGTGTGAACTCTTTCATCTTATGTGCAACACTTGGTGGAACCAAGCACTATAACACTTCCTATTGAGAAAGTGGTACCCATCAGCAGCTTCGATCCGGAATCCATCAGAAGAATGCACGAGTTCACAATGCAGGCCGAGAAAATAAGGAATGGATCGATTCAATCTCTGAAAAAGGGAAGTCAACACTTCAAGAGGCGGTCAAGCTCTTTACATACATGTGCGCCACCACCAATGAAACACAAGCACTCAAAAAGAAGTGGAGAATAAATGAGAATGGAGCCAGGTCCACTGCAACAACTCTTCCTTCATCATAATTCTTCTTCTTCTTCTTCTTCTTCTCTTCTTTCTCTCTTCAATGTTATATTTTTGCGTTGAGGGTTACACCTTTTAATATGACTTAAGTGACTTTAGAAATATAATGTAAATTAAGTCACCTTGCTATTATAAGAGGGACTTAAATATTTAAAGTGGAATACAAATAGTCTTAAGTCATATGAAGGTATTCAAAAGGTCATGAGGTAGATGAAGAGTCATATTCTATTCTATAAATTGTAAAGCCATTCCCATTTCAAAGGGTTGGCGATTGATCTTATAGACTCAAGAGTTCATTCTACCTTGAGAGAAAGCAAAGGAGATAGCCATTTTATTCTACTCTCTTCCCCTCTCAAATTTCTTCCATTCCTACACTATGTACAACTTTTGTTCAAGCATCAATACAAGAAGAAGGAGTTTCTAGCTTTCTTTGACCAAGGGATTTCATGACACTTTGTTCTCATCAAATTCTATTTGGTCTTGTTGTCATTTACAGGGTTGTTTCTTCTCATAAATGCATGTGATGAAGTTTCTAACTAGTGTGTGTGCAGGAATATGATTTTCTACCTGCAGCATTAGTTCTCCTACCTCCATTCTCACTCCCTTTCCCACTTCTAGACAAAGTCATCTCTTGCAGGTATATGCAAGCATTTTCCGCAGGGTCAGTGGAGTGCCCCTGTTGGATCCCCGGTCAAAAGGCCACCACAGAAATTCACCTTTTCATGTGCATGCACATATGGCAGCTGCACCGGTTAAGTAGAGGGACTTAGATTCCCAGAGCATTGGCAAGAAATCCACAAGTTTGTCCACCCGACAAATTTTCTCGCCAACACTATACAACGATGCTTATTGTCTCACCCTTGACATTCATTCAATATTATGACACAATTTCCAAATATGATAGAAATCAAGGGGTATTACATACCTACCCCCTTAATGAATCATCGTCCCGATGATTTCTCCTCAATAGTCAAAATCAAATAGTCATATACAAGTTATATCAATAATCCTTTAAAGAACCAATCATCATTTTCCATTAGAGTTATAATTTTTCAGATATGAAATTCATATTTATTGGCTTTTAGCAGCCTAATAATGGAAAATCAGTCATTCAGTTAGAATTTCATTCATGATCTTTAATCTTTTCCACCATTCATATCATTCAACAACTGAAATATACACACTAGAATAAATCAAAAACAAGTTTTTTTATAATCTGAAACAAACAACGAACTGTTGTTTTTCTATTTTCCTTCAGTCTTACAACGGCTTTTTTTTCATTACTAACTTGTTTTTCCATTTTTGAATCTATCTAATACAATTTTATTGCGCTATATCCATGGTCTAAAGGAAAAAACTTTCACACAATCTCAATATGATATATATATTTTTATTACAGCCATCCTCACATGTAATAAATGCAACACATAGTCACATCAAGATGTAAAAGGAAAACTTATTCTAGGAAGCATTGTCCTTTTATGATGTTCCTTTTCCTTGTGTAAATTTTATTTGCTTGAGTTGCTTCTAGCAATGACTCATAAATCTGGTTTTTTTTTCCTTTTTAATATCAGTCAAGAGTCCACTCTATTCAACAAGAAGATTCTTTACTCATCATATCCAGTTAAGAGGGTGTAAGGAAAGTATTGTCCACAGTTTTATAATGTATTTGTTGGACTAAAAAAGGGGATAGTCATTAGTCCATTAAATCACAACTAACTACCATCAATTCAAGAAGAGTCAAAACTGTACAACAATATTATAGCCTTACAAGCCTTTACATATATATTACTATATCATTATATCCAGTCTGTAGAAGTTCATAAACATGACTTCTCCCATCAATTTATTTCTCAGTTAGTCCATTAATACCCGAACAAGGTATATTCATTTTCATCAAATACCTTCAAGTTATAAACTGTAATAACTTATATGAATTAAGACAAATTATACTTCATAGCTCAGGATGAAATCTTGTATAATCTTTAATACAACCTATCATTTGAGTTACTTATTATTACAATCAGTGTAATAAGATCCAAATTCAAGTAAGGCCACAACCGATACTTGATCATACTTATAAATATATATAAGTCCATACTTTCTTAGCCTTCCATTGTATCTGGCATAAACTAAGCATCCATTATGATATAATTCATACTCAATTATATCTTCAGAGAGAGAGGATACCTACTTAATCCAACAATTACCTCATAAGGAAGTTATGAGTCCTTAATCTTATTCAGACATCGAAGCAAAAAGGGACTAAGTGTCTACTTCTCAGTCACGTACTTGTATTTGATCACCCGATACTTAAACATTATATTAAAAATGTGCTTTCCCAGATACATACTTCCTACTAAGAGGTCAAGACTTTGCAGTCTTTAATCTGTAAGCAAGATATAGTCAACCATTCATTGAATTATAACTTAGATATTTCATATATCAGCTATCTACCACCTTAACATAACTTACTCATTTTACTCAAAGATCCTATTTGATCAAGAACACTGTTAACTTGGTTACCCAAGCATAATGAGCCATCAACAATATTTATTAAGGAACTCTTAACAAGCATTGACTCACAAACGAGTATTAATAGATTATTTATCTATCCTCAAGCAAGAGGTCTGGAGGATTGTAGAAGACCGATACAACTTTCTTACCTTAAACCTTACGAAGTGTCAAAGAATAAAGTTTCTCTATATTCTATAGACCTTGCCAACAACAATGTTTTTCAACATGTCAAGTAAATTGTTTAAAGACTATTTTAGTGGATGCAATCCACATTCAACAATAGAAAGACTAAGTTGTAGATTAAATAAGACTTAATCCTATTTGTGTCTGAGATCATGCACGAACCTCTAACAATGAATGTCATTCATTTAAACAAGAACTTTACTTCCAAACAGACACTTAAAGGGACAATAAATCTGTCACTATTACCTATTCTATCCTCATAATCTAATATTCATGATAGAGAATCAAGATGAAGAACTCATAACAGGTTCTTATATACATATAAATCACCATGATTACTCAACAAAGGTGAGACTACAATTCCTACAAGTCTCGAAAGAAAGGAAATGAATTCACTTCTTTTTTTTTTTTAACAACATAATACGTTATGGTATTATTTTAAGTATAGAGACTAAGACAATACCACATGTCTTACGGGTTTTTCCAAGGCCCAATCTCACCATAAATATAATTGACGCATCCGTTGTATCAAGAAGGAGAATTAGCAATCTGAAATAACTCAAGAAATCCCCAATGAGCTGAAAGATCAAACTTTCATCCATCCCAAATACCATGGAGTTGACACAAAATGGTCTAACTAGATAATACCTTACAAAGGAAAGAAATCAACCTCACAAGTCCTTGTCAAGTATTTGACCCCGAAGTTTTAATATTGTAATAATAAAACTAAGTTGACTGGGTGATACCCACCGAATAACATATACTCTCAGGAGTATCAACGTGTATATAATTTTGTATATAAATAGAAGAACATGACCACTAACTCACAAAGCAAGTATAGAGTCATATCTGAATTACTATAATCAATCTTTTTAAATGTCATGTAATGATCAACCATACTCATTACTTAATTGATAGCTAAGTAACATTATTCAAACAAGAGGGTCTCAATCATGTAAATAACTTAGATGCCCAGATTTCAATGGGCGATCACGAAATGAAAACGCAGATCCCCATTTTCATTCATATTAAGAATAGTTCTACTAGACTGTCAATCATAATAATGACAGTGATTTTGTTTGCACACAAACAAAATGTAATAAGTAGAAAAGAGGAAAAGAGACAATCCATGCACACCTTCGTTATCCAATGATTTCCAACCTGTAAATCATGATTATCAAGAATTGGGAAGATAAAACTTAAACATACTTGCAATATGTCAAGTATTCACATGAAATGGTCTCAACTCTGCCTTTTAGCCTAAGAATACAAATCTTACGCTTGGTATCCATTTCTTCTTTTCTTATCTCCCATAAGGTACACAAAGTGCATGAAAAGGCTATAATAATTTGATTATCTTTTCCCATCCATAGTAGATAATGTCCTTGAGTTGGTATTCATCTTTTAATGACCTAAAGCATTCACTATTCCCTAACCAAGCAGGTCACCCAAAAGGTTTTCTCCTAGAAACATATTCAAGGCTCCTAATCCTTTTAATGCTCACCATCAATTTTCTTCAACTCATTAGAATATTAGTGCAAAATTTCTAGATTTCTTAGACCTCAATGACCAGAATTCCATATATTACCGGATCATTCCAACAATTAGTCTGTTTAAGTGCATGTTTCATTTAAGAAGGTTTGCCCCTTTCCTTTTTGTTTATTACTACTTTTGTAGATAATTATTTCTTATCTACTTCATCCACCCTAAGCGGGTTTATATGTCATTTTAGACTTAAGTTTTGAATATGTCATTAAGACAATTCATTCCATCTAGAAAATCCTCTGATGATTGCTATCATTCAGCTTAATTTGTTTATCTTAGCTGATCCAATTCACACTTATCAGCTGCTCCACGCATCTATCTGATTTAGTGTGTCATGAAGGATTGTTAGTTTTTTTAAATAACTAACCTACCATCGAACCTGAAACATTGTTTGGTTTGGTTCGTTATCCTTGGTAAATCCTTTTATCCTTCATTTTATTTTACTAATAAATATAATAATTTAGTAAGCGTAAGGACCTAATAGGTCCAAGAGCTACAACCTTCAGCTTTGATACCAAAATGTAACATCCTCTTTGTTACTTCTCATCCATAATTTTTTATATAACTTTATGCAATTGATTTAAATACCCATATATTTAAATCTACATAAACCTTAGTGCAATCCATTTCTGATAACTATCATGAACCATGTGCAGTTGTATGAGAGAATACTGAACTTACTCGTTCTCCCTCAATGCTCTGTACGAGCCCATACATCAAATGTATCCTTTGGTTATCCTTTAACATGACATGATATATAAGTGAAAACCCCTAAGTGTGTACCTAGGTTCCACCTATGAAATCCATACGTATCTCACATCTTAGATAATGGTGAAACCTCGACAGTGTAATCAGTAGCTTACACCACTTTGCACAAAGTTTCTGAGTCATGTATGTCATGTCTCAATCCTATGATGGCACACCATCATTAGGAAATTATCATTTCACCTTAATCACTTATTCAGTTACATGGATTCACAATATTAAATGTTGTAAATAGTTACCAGCCTTGTACAAGGTACAATTCCAGATTAACCTGCAGGAAGACGTACCCTTATGTCATCCTATGATGTCTATGGGGAGGTAAGTGTCTCTGTCTAAATCATTTCTCATCCCATATCCACCATAAATTGATATCAGAGAGTGTATTCATGAGGTCCAATCTGACTTTGTAACTCTAACAAGATTAGTACTTATTGTGATACCTTGCCACAATCTAGACTCTTAATGGAGTAACCCCACACAAATACTAATGTAGCAAGATCCGAATCAAGACAATCGTCCTTAATAGGGATACAACCGCGTAGTGGATGTAATGAGTTATCTCACTAAGAATTTTTATTGGAGTGGGGTATCTTTCTTTAGTTTTTAAGGTAATTTTAAATCATGACAAGATAGCCTAAGCCTCGTGACAATTCCTCCTCGAATTAGTCACCTCTGAGGTCTTGTCTCTATTATATTTAAGAATATTTAATTTCTCCAATTGAACTTAATTACCTCATTAGATTGCAAGTTGGCGATAACCGTATATGGAAATCAAAACAATATTTATTTTAAGTTCAGTATTGTAGATTTATTACTGTATTAGCTTAACCAATAATCCTATGTTTCTTACCAAAGTATTTTCATTATATACCACTGATATAACTATATCACCATAGGGCAGCATTGGTACCATATATCTATATTCATTATAAATAATGGTGATGCAATCTCATATTGTTGAAAGGTTTGAGTACGTATAATTCCTTTATCATATTTCTCGCACTCATGATGTTACCTATCCTTTCTTCTTAAGTATACCCTTTTTCTTATTTTATGCTTAATTGAAAATATTCAATTGAGCATACTTATTATAAGTCATTTATTGATACTTACGATAAGTTCATAGTATGTAAGTATTTCCTTAGGATTCAACACCTAAGACTTACCCACCCTTAAGGTGTACTTAATCCAATTTGGATCATATAATTTTTATCATAAGATCATAATGGTTCCTTTTAATCCTTGTCCTTAAAAGAACTTGATTTCATTTAATCCTTGATTAGTATTCACTCTTGATTAGGTAACCTTGCATTCCCAAGTTACCTATGCATGATGATTCAAAAGTCAGATGCCCAATAAAATAAAGGCTTACAAAGAAATGTGATACTTAAGATTTTTAGTACATAACAATGTCCTTACAAAGGACTTTGAGAAGGATAAACATATACATGATTGACATCCTCATAATCACATTGGAAATATTTTTCCTTTGATCATTATCTGATCCATTAAACTATAATATGACCAACTTAATTAATCGAAACAATACTAATGAAGTAAACTTCATTATAGATATCGTTCTAGCTCATGAATGTTTTATCACATCATGACTCATATTAGACCTTTAATATGATATAATATCTATCTCAACTATATACATTTTTCTCTTTAAAGATATAATATTACATTTTTCAATTCCACATAGGACAATTTACTACTTAATTTGGCAATACAAATCTGAATATCGTTAAGTCATGTCCATTGTTATTGCATCATTCTATTTTATAGATAGATGTACAATCATGATGTAGTCCAATTAGTACTACCACCCTGACTTACTAATTCATTCATTGTACCCTCAACTTGATGACAAATAAAAATTATAGTAAACACACGTTCCTTTGAATTCCTTCATTAATTGCTAACCTTTTTATTTCATTCATTTACATAGCTTAAACAACAAGACTTTGTAGAGATCAAAACATTCATCTTTCATTGATTCTCATCAATACAAATACAACAGAGTATCTACATTATGCCTATTATAATAACATGATGAATCGGTCATAAATCAATTATTTACACTTAAAGAAGAAGTAAAATCAATCATAATGATAACTTTTCAACTTTGGTCTTCTTTCCACCTTACAGAGCTTCATCTACAAAACATGTTAGCACCTATCAGTTCATACGAACTAAGCATGACAAATCTTTATCCCATGCCTAATGGTTTATGCCATTGATCATTTAAGTAAATGAAAATTTGTATTACAATAATTCATATAATCCACATAAGAAGACAATTCAGTAATAGTAACATAACCAATTAATTATCCCTTCATCAAATAACTATTAACTCATATAGGTATTAGAGGATAAAACACAGAATCCATTCATTTTACCTTTTTCCATACCTTATTAGCTTAGGTATTTGAAATAACTATGTTTACCTTTTTATACTATTCGAGTATCTCATACAGTTATGTTTAGATTAACTTATTTCATACCTTTCTCTACCATCCAAGTAAGCTATACAAATACAGATATACATATTTCATAACTTACTCCACATCCAAGTAAGTTATACAATACAAATTTACTTATTTTATAACTTACTCTACATCCAAGTAAGCTATACAAATACATATATACATATTTCATAACTTACTCTACATCCAAGTAAGTATAAAAATACATATTTACTTATTTCACTTATTTTATAAATTAATCTATTTTATAACATCTACATCCAAGTAAGCTATACAAATAAGTACCAATTTATTTATTTCTACCTTCTCTAGAACACAATGGACTTATGGCCATTCCACATACAATTTACCAATAGCAGACAATTCACTAAATACTTGACAATTTTAGTGAGCTTATTGAGTTTTGAGAAAGGTACTTGTACACCTTGTTTGCTGAAAGTAGCTCTCTACTTATTGCCATGAAACTCTATATGAAGGTCTCGATAGCTACTATTAGTTTAAATAATATGGTAAATATATCACATAAGTGTTTTAAGATAAACACCAAATCAGATACTAACCTACCATAGCAATAAGACACATACTCATAACTAAGAAAGATTAAATAATGTAGAACAGGGATTAATTTCATTTCCCAATATCCCTGAGAAGTCCATACTCATCCTCTGCCAAGGGAAGGCATATTAATCGATATCCCTTAAATTTCCTTAACACCCAATTAAAATTATGATAGCACATTTCCCTACATGGCTCACATCAATCTAAAAGGTGAGTAGGAACCTTTCCATTCTAACCTACTACCTAATGATATAGATAACTATTTATGTGACCTGTTATAGCCATCAAATCTCAAAATTACAAAGGAAGGCTCAGGACAACAAGCTCCTAGTTAATCTATAACCGAATCTTAGTTTCAGTTCCTTATACATTTATCTTCATCTTTAAATACTCAAATCATAGAATAGATTTACACCTAGTCAGCTCATATAGCTAAACTTGGAGATTACCTCCCACTTCTATGATAGAGAGCTAGTAAAAATAACCAAACCATGACTACAAGAAAAGGGTGTCTCGGTCATTGCCTAGTTTTCCCCAAAACTGGGTACATTGATAGGAAATTAAATAACACAAATTGACCCCATTTAAGTTCCTTATTACGATATGTAATACCACACTGATTATATCGCCACCATCTAGTTTTATCCCATTTCCTTAGAAATTTTCATACCCATTTTTAGGAAAAGAAGACTAAGAAAAGGACAATAGTAGACCAATATTTTTACAAGTTACCATTAATACCACAATAGCTAGAATCACGAAAGTACCCTATCATAATCCTCTGGATAAATCCTGGTGTACAATAATATTCAACATATAATCAAATAATAAAATAACCCGGTGAAGACTCATCAAACCCTCACATAGTAGAAACAATCGTTCACCACACCATATTTTTACAGTTTGGTTATAGTTTGGATTTCATTCTCAGAATAAACCACAAAACCCAATATTTTAACATTTCAAAATTCTTTTGCTAGGAATTTCATTTGCATAAAAGTGCAATGGAATAAACTATTAGAGAAAGGAAAAAGGTTTATCATGCCTGAAAGCGTTAGTGATCTCCTTTTCAAATTGATCTAGGCACAAGCAACACTTCCAGCAAATCATCTCCCAAGTTCTTCCCAAAAATGGTGACCAAAATCTATTCACAACACCCCCAAATCAGTCTCAAAATGCGTATTTAACCCAGTTCAAAGATTCCTCAACTGATTCTAAACTTGCATGCAAAAGACTGAGCTGGAGTTCAATTTCCTTCCCAAAAATTTCATAGAGTTCGACTACAATTTTCCTCATCTTCTTTCTTAAATCCTCAAGCCAAAACCAGAATGACCAAATGGAATGCATGCAGTTAGCTTCTCCAAGAAGCTTCATCACTCCCAAGGAACTAAATGCATTTAATGATACAGTGCATGGTTGGTAGTTTTGAAACTACTCCACCGCTGCCAATGTTATCCCTTAAAATTAGCGGGATTTTGATTATGAAATACTTCCTCTATTTACATGAGAAATCTAATAATACCCAATGCATAGTCAACATTCAACATGAAGCAAGAGATTCTAAGTCAAGTATACTTGCATGATGACTATGTCTCTACTTAACACTTTCCACCAATTATGGTGTGTATGAAGTTTGCGTTGGGTAAGACTTATTTAAAACATAATCCATCATAGTGCATGGTGCATGGGTCTATAATGAAGAATTTTACCATTTATATTAATCGATCAAAATTACCCAAAACTTCAATTCTTATACACCAATTAAAGTTCAAGTCTCTCATTTTTAGAGATTGAAATAATCCCTAATAAGAAATTCACTTAATGTCCATGTTTATTGTTAATTTAAATAAGATTAAAATGTTTTATATTTTAGGCTTAGCAATAATTAAGTTAACAAAATTGATTGCCAACCCAAACTTTTACACAATGTGATGTGAGATACCATAGTCTTCATTTACAATCATCTTTTATCACCCGAACAATAGCCGAATGGTAGGTAAATATTACTCGAACTTCTAGAAAGTAATGGAAATCAAAGAATAGATTATCCATACCAAATATTTTTAAACATAATGAACCAGATTAATCATATAGTACTTACATACAAGGTTTACAACTTTCATCCCGAGAGCGGGTCACTCCTTTTGCATTAACCTTGTTTCATGCTGAAATAATACCTTGTAGAAATGAGTAATTCCAGGTCATCTCACATAAGTCACTTGCTCAATTTAGAGTAGAATCTATCACAAACAATCAATCAAGAGAGGTATCATTTTATATCTAAATTTCATCCCGGTAGGGAAGGTGGCCATTAGCAAATGATGTAAAACAATGTTTACATAAATCAATTAAGTTCAACAAAGAGATAACAACAACACACTGCCAACTTCATATTTTTTTATCAACATAAGTATTCTTTACATTCCTACCAGAAACAAAGGTAAGATGAGAATGTCAAGTTAATTAAGGGTGCTACTGCTAGGCAATAAGCGATGTCGAGTGGTTGCGTGTGTAATTACATGTATGTGTGTATACCCTTCTCAGGACATACATCCATGCATGCAACTATACACATAGCTATGCAATGAGGCTTATTGTCTCACCCTCGACATTCCTTCAATATCATGACACAATTTCCAAATATGACAAACAAAAATCAAGGGGTATTACAACATGCACAAAGGTAAGAGGCGTGAAGAGGAAGAAATGTAGTGATCTATGAGTGCACGTGTCTAAGGGGACACAAAGGGATTGGGAAGAAAATATGTGTATTTTGCAAGGTCTAGAAGCATGCATACAGGTGAAGGCACTTGATCAAATGAGTGTGAGGTAACAAGGACGAAGAGGAGAAGTAAGACAAGGATGCATGGAAGTAATTGCACGAGATAATGCGTAGGGTAGAAAATGAAGGAGAAATGAGTGCGCATGAAGAAAATTCATGGGACTTGGGGAGGAAATTATACACAAAGAAATAATGTCAATGAATTAGCTAAAATAGAAGGAAAGTTCACAAATGCACATTAAAGGGTACGTAGATGTTGGAATGAAAGTGAGCACACAATGCACGCACGCAGAGGGAAATGGAAGGAGATAGATGAATAAGGAATAAATGTGGAAGTGTGTGGGAGGAAGAAAGAAGAAATAAAAGTAAAAAAGATATGGAATATCACATGAGGGAGCACACAAAGAACTACAACCAAGAACAAGTGCCGAGGTATAATACCAAAAGTGTGTGTAACTTTGAAAACCGGTGTTAGAGCCAAAATGGATATGTAAGTTGTTAAAATGACTAGGGGATTTATTTTGGACAAAATTTTGGCAACTTATGGGGCCATATTCCTACTAGATGAAATATATCATTACCCTTATAAGCATCCATTGGGAATGGAGTCTACTTGTAAACATGAGATTCTGATCTACACTTGAAGAACACCCCTAAAGTCACTTGAAGCATTGTTCGAACTCGAATGAAACTACTACTCCCATATGAAGATATCTTGATTTGAATTTTATGAGATTGGAAAATCGTACACCATTACCGCATGAGCCTAAACTGATAGAATATTTGTAACCAAACTGCCATCCCAGAAGAAACAAAATATCACACAAAAAGAAGTGTGTGAGAGGAAAGAACTATGTACAAACAAGAAAATGTGTGCAGAGTGCACTTGGAGGAATTGAAACTACTCTAATATGTATAATGATACAAAAGAACTTAATGGAAGTTTCGAGATAAATCCCATGACTGAGATTTATAGTGCATCTCCATCACGACAAGACAACTCGAAAAAGTTAGCCTCCTTGCAATAAATGATGATATAAGGGCCACTCCAAAGTGCATCAAAATTTGAATGGCACCTCAATTTATTTCTCACAAGATCCCATTTTAGGATCGAGATCACCAACTTTAAAGTCCCGAGGTTTAGCCTTCTTGTGAAACCACCGCTTGGTCTATCCTTGATGATGTTCTAACTTGATCATGGGAGAGTTTATTAATTCTTCAAGCTTAACCATCTCTATCATTTTGATTTCGCTTTGGTTTGTGCCCTCAAACTCCTATTGTTGAGCATGCTCTAATGAAGGAAACTCAAGTGATAAGGAAAGTTTGGCTTCCTTTTAATAGACAATATTGTAAGGTAAATTACCTAGCACCTTCTTCACCATGATTCTATTTTCCTAGAGCATGCGAGATACCTTTGCATGCCACTTAATTTAGATGATATTCATTGTTCTTTTACTGATTTTTATTAGGTCCTTGTTAGTAGACTCTACAAACCATTACCCTAGGGTACTAATTGGAATAATTATTCAAGTATATATCGAGACTAAGATCCCAATCAAAAATTCTTGTACCAAGGAAATATTTTACATTATCGAGATATAATGGTCTGTATCGAGATAATGGTCCGAGGGACACCAAACCTTGTTATAATGCTCTCAAAAATTCAAGGATGATTGACTCGATTGATTCCATGAGTGCAACAACTTCTATCCATCCGGTGAAGAAATTTATAGTTGTGAGTGCCCATTTGTGATCGATGCTCGAGGGAGGGTTGATCATGTCAATGAATTCCATTTCCCATTGCACAAAATTATAATCCACTTGGATTGGTTAGAGGGGAAACGCACCCAATTTCTTATTTCCTACAAATAAATCACATTCTTTGCATTTCATGACCCACTTGTGTGCATCAAAAAGAGGGCAGCCAAAATTATCATGCCTTAATGATCTTCATCGTTATTGCTTTGGCAAAGAAGTTTCCACCAGAAAATCCATCATGAAATTATGCTAAGACTTGGTCAACTTGTGTGCCATCAATGCACCTCAGCAAAGAAACCATCAATATTTTTCTTTTGAAGAGAATGCCATCAATGAGCGCATACATAATAGATTATAACCTCGGATGTCTCATATTTTCTCTATTCAAACCATGAGGGTATGCACTTAAAAAAGCGAATGGAACCATGTCCTCCACCTAGCTATGCATGCTAGGATATTCATTCTACTCCACTTCGGTGTGCACAGTTCCTCATCTAGAAATAGTGAACCCTCTCACTCATTTTTGCATCCTCAATAATTTACTTGAAAAGTGTGTTGCCTCTAACAAGCTTCTTAGCTTTGATATTCACATCAAACTCCATGATTTTGGTCACCCATTTTTCTCTTTTATCACTAATTTCTTCTCCCATGATGAAGTCTCTTACACTAGAGTGTGAAATTAACACCCTAACATCATTTTTGGTGAGCATAATTTTGAACTTATTTAGCACATGCATGATGGTGGAGGCCTATTTCTCCATGTGAATGTATTTTAAATCATAATACTTTAGTGTTTGATAAAAGGAATCCATTAGTTTCTCCATTCCTTGTCCATTTTCTTGTCTCAAGATAGCAGCAATACTTGCATAAAGGATGAAATCCTTTGAGTAATTCAGATTGACGAGTGTTGGCACGTAAGAAATTTATTGTTTGATCTTGTTGAATGTTTTTTTTCCTTTTGTTGTCCACTTAAAGACTTTGTCCCTGTTGAGCATGAGGGTGATAGTCTTGACCAATCCTATAAAGTTATGAATGAATCTCCTTAAAATTTTGATTTTTCCTAGGAATGATTATAAGGCCTTCTTGTGCACTGGAAAGGAGAGAGCAAGGATGGTTGAGACACACTCAGGATCAATGGAAATGTCATCCTTTGAAACCAAATGGCCCAAAATATTTCCTTTTGTAAAAACAAAGTTACACTTTTTGGGGTTAAGAGATACCCCAAACTCTCTACATCTCTCAAAGACTTTCTCTAGATGCATCATGTGATCTACGCTCTACTTTGAGAAGATAGTTATGTCATCCAAGTAAACTAGGATGAACTCATTGATATATCATTTAAAGTAAATTTCCATGGCTCTCTGGAATTTTGTGCCTACATTTGACAAACCAAAATGCATTTTTATATGTATATATTCCCATTTTTTTGTAAATGTTGTCTTGAACTGATCCTCTTCCCCGTACCATAATCTGGTTGAATCCATAATACCCATCCAACATGGAAAATATTTGTGTGTCAGCCACTTTCTGTAGAATTTTCTCCATAGAATGAAAAAGATAATGATCCTTCAAACTTACCTTATTCAAATCTCTGAAACCAACACAAAGTCTGATTTCACCGTTCTTCTTATGCACTAGAACAAGATTTTCCACCCAAGTAGAGTATTTGATAGGAAAAATAATATTTTCCTCAATGATTTTGGATAACTCCTTCCTCATGAGGGCTGTATATTAGGATTGAATAATCTTTTCTTTTTTCTAATGGGCTTGATACTAGGATCAAGGTCAATGGAGTGTTGAGCAACACTTGGATCAAATCCTTTGAGGTCTTCATACTCCCATGAAAATATGTCACTTTGTATTTCTAACATAGAGAGATGAAGACTTGTTTCTCATCTAGCATGCATTCTTTACCAAGCAACAAATATTTTCCATGTGCAATAATGACTAGGGTGCAGTCTTCTTACACACTGCACATATACTTTCCTTCACCCTTGAACTCATCATTTGAGCTGAAAATGTTCTTTAAGGTGACCAGCCCTTTAGGAAACTTGTTTTCCCTGAGTTGAATCACTTGGTCACCATAGTTGTCATGTAAGTTAGCTTGCATGTTTTAAGAGAACTCAGCTTCATTTTGAATGAAATAGACAATCTGCACATCAATGTCAAACACTTTCTAGTTGGTTTCATTATCTAGGATGAATGGCCTAACCATCATCCTTATGTGTTGTGCACGGCCTTGGAAAAAATCCTCAACATGTGAGAGTTGTGAACCAAGGGATCCCTCAAATCCACTTCTTTGTTCAATTTCCTTGGCACCACCTGTAAGTTGAGAGCTTAAAATATCTCCAAGAGATCCAAAAATTTATGTTTGTAAGATTTTAAAATGTTATTCTTTATTGCACACTTGTTTATAACCTGTTGGATGACCAATTCAGTGTCCCCAAATATCGACAATGCCTTGATCTACCTCTTCTCAGAAATAAGAAGACCATACACCAATGCTTCAAATTTTTCTACATTTTTGGAGCATGCAAACTATAGCATATACATGAAGAATAACTTCTCATCTCTAGGGGAGATAAGTAAAAAACATGTGCCTATTTATTCATACTTATAAAACCATTAAAGTACATTTTCCATAGTCTAGAATTTTCTTCATTTTTCTTGAGCGAACTAGGTAGTATGAAGTATTCTTCAAGGATGCGGTGTGTATCAAGACCAATTTCAAGAGCTATATCATCGGGATCAAATTCATAGCTTTTTTCTCCCATTCATCTAGCAATAAGTCGGATATGGAAGGCGAGAATGGGTTTGTCTTCATAAAATGAGTCTTTTTCTTGGCCTTCTTGAATGACACAATTAGCTTGGAGAGGGGATGGGTCATATGACTCAACATGATAGGGGCTTAGCCTATATGGTAAACTTAGTACCATACCTCATTCTTAGTAACATATGAGACCAATTAGAAAACGCAGTAGCTACCCACCTTAGCAATGAAATCTCTTGATAGGAAAAGGGAAAACAAAGGGGGTAGATCAATGATTGACACATCTTGAGTTATTATTAGGCTTGGACATGCATGGATGGTTAGCTCCAGGATCCTTGATGACTCCTAGAGTGGTGACAGTCAAGCCATCAAGTTATAAGACTCCTTTGGACATAGGGGTGTATTTAAGACCTAGGACATCAACAATTTTCTTTGGCATAATAGAAGTACTAGCCCCCTGAGTCAACCATACAATTATGGGCAAGACGTTTTCCTAATATAAAGGAAATATAAAAGGGTGGGGTTGTCACAACCTTCCTTACTTTCTTCTCCTCTACTTGACAAATGTTAAAAGTAACTTGAGGTCTTTGAATAACTAGGTCAAAGACATAGAAGTTGTGTCAAAGCTTTACATAACATGCCGCATTGAAATGGAATTTCTAGATCATCCCACATTGTGATTGTTATCCAAAATTCACCCCTGGGTAATTTTGATAACATGCATTAAATTCTCAAGTCCCAGGCAAATAGATTGGTTCAGGGAAAAATCATGTTTCTAGGGTCCCCTCATATTTTTTATAACTCCCCTATCCAAAAAGAAAAGAGCAAGTTCTGAGAAAAGGTGAAAAAGTTGCAGAAAACAAGCTTGGGCCAGGAAAAATCATGAAAAATGGCTAAGTCCTAGTCCTCGCAATAGTCGGGACATGAGGGACATCTGGGCGCGAATCGGCCGAAAGGCCGCCAGTAGTCTGCAGAGCAAAGGGACATCCGGGCCGTGAGGATGCGCGGGACATGGAAAGGTGAACCGGCCGAAGGTCAGAGGAAAATCGACTAACTGCTAAGCGTAATAGTCTGGGACATCTGGGCCGCGAGGACATGAAGGACGCGAACCGCCGAATCGGCCGGCGCAGAGAACTTCATTTGGGACATCTGGGACAGAGGGACGTAGAAGACGCGGATAGCCAAAGGAGCCAAGAGCCAATCACATTATGCCATGTGTCATCGGTAGAAAAGGGACAAGGAAGCCCATTTCGGGTGGATCGGAGGAATTTGTCCCAAGCAGTTTGGGACAGCCGGGCCGTGAGGACGCGAGGGACGTGAAAAGCCGGCAGACCCGGAGACCAATCAAATCACGACACGTGTCACAAGAGGGAAACGTCCAAAAGTTCAAAGGGCGAGGTTTCAAGCGTTGGCCCGAGCCAATAGGAATTGGACACGTGTCCAATGGAACAGGGAAGCACGGAGCTCGGGAGGAGTTAGAGAATTTGGCAAAAGTTTCGGCCAAAAAGCTAAAAGTAAAGGAAGACCCCGCGCCCCTGTCCTCCAATCAATGCATGCCACGTGTCCTCAGTGGCGGGGGCGCGGGGGAAAAGTGAAAAATGTTCCAAAATCATCAAAAGTCAAAATTTTCAAGGAAAACCCACGGGTGAGTAGAGGAGAGAGAATTACGCATCCAATCAGCGCTTGCCACGTGTCATCCAGGTGGCAGAGCGCGGGAAAAATTTTCAAAACACATTTTCACCTGTTTTGTGCCCTAAATCTTCAGATCTCCATATCTTTTGATCAAGAGCTCGGATTTGCATGTTCTTTATATCAACGGAAAGCTTATGAAATTCTCTACATGATTCTAGGGTTAATCTTGAATTTTAGTGTAGTATAGAGAGAGAAAGTTAAGAAACAGATCTGACACATGTTCATGGCCAGAAGTGACATTTCAGCTGACCAAATTTAACGCAGAATGGGTCGCATTCTCCTGCAATTTGGTCAAAATTGACAGGGTATGGGTTTGTAAGGTATCCCATGTTGTTTTAATGCATCTGCAGTTGAGGAGGAATGGGCTCTCACGTTTTTTGTATGTTTCTGTCTCCTGGGCTCGACCCATGCAATGTAAAAGCCAGATTTGGCTCATTTCTAAGGGGGGGAACATTTTTTGGACATAGCAACTTCTTCTTTCACCTCCAGCAAGTGATTGTTTGAAGAATCAGACCTCTCCAAAGAATGTAATAGTTTTTACCTCTCTGAGGTTGTAATGCAGTGATTTTGACACTGGAAATGATAATGCAAGCTTTGTGAATGAGTTTCAGTCCTTTGTTTGTATTGTTTGCTTCATTTCAGATCCTAAATTATATCTTATCATCCTGTGTATGTTTTATGCTGCAATCTCTAGTTTGTGTCTATTTGCATGATAGAAATGTTTCACCACTCCTTTTGGTGCATCACCACCTTTAGTTAGTTTCAATTTTTGCATTTCTATCCCTGTCTCCTTGCAGTTTAGAGTAGGATTAGGATCTGAACCTCTGTAGTTGTGCAAGCATTAGATCTAATCAGAGGAGTTTGAGGAACCAGCCTCTAATCTGGAGATTCCTCTCTCAATTTCACAAGTCCCACACTTGGAGAGAGGTTTCCATGTTGTGCAATCACACTGGATGCTAGAGTGATCAACCTAGAAGCCTGATCTACATCCAGGGGTGCTGTGAGCTGCAACAACAGTTTTGGCATGCCGGTGGGACACTAGAGGTCTCATTTTTATTGCAGCAAGGTTGATGTGCATCTGCTGCAATTTTCTTGCTTAAAAAGAGCTATTATTTGCATATCTGGCGACTCCAAGGGGAAGAATCGATTGGTTTCAAGTGCAGGCCTGAAAACTCATGAGAAGAATCACCACAAGGTCAAGAGTTGGAGAAGAAGAAGTGCTGTTTGAATACCTGCAATTATCTCCAAGAAGAAGGAAAAGAGGAAGAAGGATTCAAAGGTCTCCATCTCCACCAAATAGAACTCTCTCAACTCCTCCACAGTAGGCCTTTCATTCAGTCAACAAGGGTTTTAAGACCAATCAGAATGGCTCAAAACAATCCCTACGTCAACTTCACAGGAAGCAGCCCACTTTCCCTCAATGCACAACATCCAATTCCTATTGCAGCCTTGAAGAACATTCCCTACTTCACTGGAGAAAATCAGACTACTCCAGGTGATCATGTTAAAGATATTGCTAACCTTTGTGCAATCCATGAAATCAATGAGATGCAAGTGGCTGTCAAGTTACTGGCATCTTCATTCAAGGGTAAAGCATTGCAATGGTTTAGGAGCCTTGGAGCTGGTTCTATCACAAATTGGAATCAGCTGTGTATAGCACTTCATGAGCAATTTGGAGAGAAGGGAGACAACTTGTCTCTTTTGGAGCAGCTGACAACCATCAAGAGAGCTCCCAATGAGTAGCTGACCGATTTCAACTTCAGATTTCAAAAGACTTGGGAGAGAATTCCAGTGGCGATCGGGGAACAATGAAGAAGTGTTTTCTCTACTATCTCAAAGCTTTAAATTCTGATATTTCTATGTTAATTCAGTCCATGGGAGGCATAACTATCCCTATGGCTTATAGCATTGCCATTAGGGCTGAAAATTGTTTGATCCAAGCTGGCAAACTTGCCCCTAGACCTCCCATGCCACTGTTTCCAAGTTTAGAGAATCCAAACACCAATCAAGCACCTAATTTGGCTCCTTCTCCCACTCCTAGAAATTAGAGTTCAAACGAAGCATCCACTTCATCTCCAGGTGCCCCAAATGAGCTTCAAGAAGTCATGAAGCAATTGCAAAACCTAGGCAATGAGCTGGTTACTCTCAAGAGGCAGCAAGCCCAAGGTTTCAGACCTTCTTATCAACCCCAGGCTCAGCCTAATAGGCAGCCATACCAACCACAAAGGCCTCCTAATCCAGTTGCAAATATGAATCAAACAAGGCCTCCTGCCAATAGACCATTTCAGCCATATAATCCAAATGCCATATCTGCCTCTAAGGCATTGGTGCCAACACAAAACAACATTGCTCAGGAGTATGATTGGTGTTTTCCATGCAATGAGCCTCATAACCAATCCATGTGCTTCAATGGTGCTTTGAATCAAGCACTAATGGTGACAACTACTGGTGTGGAGGGTGAGGGCAGTCAAGGAAATAGTCAACAACAAGAAACATTCCAACAACAATCAGCCCCAAATGACACCACATTGGTGAACTGGCAAGCAGAAGATTTCTGTGGCATGAATCAAGCAGTTTCTCAAGGTGTTGCAGCCAACACAAGGTCAAAAAGGAGGAATTTGGGTGAAGAACAACCATTAGCCCCAACCAATCCACAACCTTCCATGGCTCCACAAATGGTTGGCAAGCAAAGTCCAGTTTCAAATGCACAAGGGCAGCCAAGAACAGCCCCTAGGCCAACTCAAATACCAGTTGTTGCTGCCCACATGCAAGGAGTGAATGTGCAAACCAAGGGACAGAAAAAGGATACTTCATCCCCATTCAGTATCATTGATCAGATGAAGAAGACTAACGTCAATATATCAATGTGGGAATCCCTATCTATCCCAGGCCAAAGAGATCTGCTGCAAGCTGCCATGAAGGACTGGCCAACTTCGAATCAACAAGTTCAGATGCAAGACAAAGTGCTTACAAATGCTGCCCAGCCTGAGGGAAATCATGAAGGACAACAAGGTAAAATGTTGAAGCCCCCTCCCTTCTATGTTTCATTGATCATTGGAAATCAGCTAGTGCACAATTGCATGATTGATTCTGGAGCAAGTAGTTCTGTCATGCCCAAACAAATAGCTGATCAGCTAGGGCTCCAGTATGAAACAATATCCAAAGGGGTAGTGCAGCTAGATGGGACAGCAATAGCAACAGTTGGAGTGATTAGAAATTTGAGTCTTACCTTGCATGCATGTCCAAATGTTGTTGTTTTACAAGATGTATCAGTCATAGACCTTCCACCACTCTTTGCCCTTTGCTTGTCAAGGGACTTCACAGCCAAGATTGGAGGCTATCTTTCTGCTGATTGGTCTCACATGCTGTTCAGAATGAGGTATGGAACTAAGGCTACAATCAGGTCAGAACCTATTGCAAACTTCCATATTGAGCCTTACACTCCAAGTCAGATTAATGCCAATTGCTCGGCATTTGATCAAGAAGATCACCCAAGCACCGATGAGGCTGACACCAAGGTTGGAAGCATCCCGGATCTAACTCTTGATGAATGGGCAAACAAGGTACATGCTTTTGATCCTTATCAAGAAGTAGAAGAATCTGAGCTAGGGGTCTATTGCATACACGAAGAAAATCAACCTATTCCTAGCATCACTAAGCCAGACCACAAGGATGACAATGAGGTATGGCAGCTGTTTTTTGATGGATCAAGGAGTAGACAAGGTGCAGGAGGTGGAGCTATGCTTGTTTCACCTCAAGGAGTAAGGTACTATTCAGCTTTTAGATTTTAGTTTGCATGCTCCAATAACACTACTGAATATGAAGCCTTGGTGCAAGGGATGCATTGGGCAATCAAGAGAGGAATAAAGAACTTGCAAGTATTTGGTGATAGTGAGCTGATTGTAAACCAAGTCAAAGGAAAAAATGCTGCCAAAAATGATCTGTTGAAGAACTACAAAAATCGGGTATGGGATCTTATTGAAGATTTTGAAGCTTTTAGCATCAATTCCATCCCAAGAAAAAGAATGAAGCCGCTGACAGGCTAGCAGCAATTGGGGCTGCGTTTGATGTTGTAGAAAGTATCAAAAGTGAGAAATCTCAGCCTCATATCAAATTGGTTGTGAGACCAGCTGTTCCGGATAACAATACAAGTTGGCAAGTCTTCGAGAATGATCAACAAATTGTTAATTTCCTCCAAGAAGAAGCTGAGTTCTCCGCCAGAATCAAGACAAGCTGCGAGCAGTAGTATGGTGACCAAGTGGTGCAGCTGAGAACTAACAAATTACCAAAAGGCCTCATAACCTTGGATTCAATCTTCAACCCGAATGATTAGTTCCGGAAGGAGAAAGTGAACATTCAAGTGAAGGGTGAAGATTCAGAGCCTATTTTAGTGGAAGAAGGCAAAACATTGCAGATTGGCAAAGTAAGTACCTCACAAGAGAAATCTGATTTTGTTCAGCTTTGTCAAGAGTTCCCAGATGTCTTTGCTTGGACTTACAAAGATCTAAGAGGTTTCAACCCAAAGTTGGCACAACATACTATTGAGCTGGATCCGGAATCCAAGCCTGTCAGGAAAAAGCAAAGGCCAGTCAATCCCCATATTGAACCTCTCATGAGAAAAGAGTTAAGCAAGCTTATTGAGGCCAATATCATCTTCCCCATCAAACACTCGAGTTGGGTTGCAAACTTGGTGCCAGTAAGAAAGAGAAATGGAGAAATAAGATTGTGTGTGGACTTTCGTGATCTAAATAGAGCATCACTCAAAGATCATTATCCGCTTCCATCAATGGAACAAATATTGCAGGTTGTAGCTGGTTCAGAAAGGTTTTCATTACTAGATGGATATTCAGGCTATAATCAGATAGTGGTGAAGGAAGAAGATCAATTCAAGACGGCCTTCACTACAAAATGGGGCACATATGCTTACAAGAAGATGCCATTTGGACTGTCGAATGCCGGAGCAACATTCCAGTGAGCTATGGATATGGCATTCAAAGGCTTGATCAACAAGATAGTGCTGGTATACCTAGATGATATCACTGTCTTCTCAAAGAATGTAGCAGACCATCTCTTTCACCTCAGGCAAGTGTTTCAGAGGTGTAGGAGATTTGGAGTGTCTTTGAATCCTAAGAAGTGCATCTTTCTTGCACATGAAGGAAAGCTCCTTGGCCATATTGTCTCCAAGGAAGGATTAGCAATTGATCCAGAGAGGGTTGAAGCCATAAGAGCACTACCATTGCCAAGCCACAAGAAAGCCCTTCAGAGTTTCTTGGGAAGGATAAACTTTGTTCGAGGTTTGTCCCAGATTTTGCAGCCCTTGTCAAGCCCATCACCAAAATGTTAAAGAAGAGCATGGCTTTCAAGTGGACAGCAGAAGGCAAGGAGAGTTTTGAAGCAATCAAAGAAGCTATCTCTCAAGCACCAACTCTCATCAACCCGGACTTCTCCAAGGATTTCATCCTCTATGCATTTGGAGGTAATGACACTATCTCTACCATTTTGGTACAGCAAAACAAGGATAATGATGAGCAACCAATTACCTTCTTCAGCCAGAGCCTAGATGACTATGAGGTGAGATACTCTTTTATTGAGAAGCATGTGCTTGCAGTAATCAGAAGCTTGAAGAAATTCAAGCATTTAGTCTCAAACAACAAGGTCCAGTTGCTGGTCTCACATGCTGGGGTTAAGGACTTCCTCCTCAACAAGGATTTGAATGAGAAAAGGGCAGGTTGGATCACCCGTGTCATGGAGTATGACATTGAGATCAAGATCACCAAGCTGGTAAGAGGGAAAGGATTGTGTGAGCAGCTGGTTTTGGGGAAGCAAAAAGAAGTATGCATTGAAGAAGAGGTTGTTTTAACAGTCCAGGACAGCCATGAGCCAAGTGGCAAGCAAGAAGAAGACAATGCTGCCCCCACTCCTTGCTGGACCCAAGGTATTATGCACTTCCTAGGCACAGGCCTATGCCCTCCGGAGATGAACAAGACCCAAAGGAGACACTTCAGATTGCAGGCTGTCCCGTATGCCATTGTTGATGGAGTTTTGTTCAAGAAAGATGTAAATGGAGTGCTGCTGAGATGCATTAGCACAAATCAGATTCAAAGGGTGTTGGAAGAGTTCCATGGTGGACCAGCTGGTGGCCATTTTGCACCAAGAGTGACAGCTCTAAAAATCATGAAGGCTGGTTATTATTGGCCTAAGATCTTCAGTGATTTCTATGCATGGATCAAGAGGTGTAAGAATTGTGCATTCTTCACAGGAAAAGAGAGACTTGCTGCCCTTCCATTACATCCAATCTCAGTTGACCAGCCATTCATGCAATGGGGTTTGGACTTCATTGGAGTCATTAATCCCAATTCAAGCCAAGGGCACAAATGGATTTTGACAGCCACAGACTACTTCACCAAATGGACAGAAGCAGTAGCACTCAAAGAGGCAAATGAGTCTAGCATCTTAGACTTTTATGAGGGGATAACAACCAGATTTGGTGTACCTGCCACAATAATCTCTGATAATGCATTGGCATTCATTGGATCTAAGGTGACTGAGTGGGCTGTCAAGAACGGTATTTACCTAAGCACTTCATCAAACTATTACCCTCAGGTAATGGCCAGGCCGAGTCTACAAAACAAGAACTTGTTGAGGATCATTAGGAGGACTCTTGATGAGAATCGAGAGTCTTGGCATACCAAACTGAAATCAGCCTTATGGGCTGATAGGATAACTCCCAAAAGATCCACGAGGTAACTCTCCATTCGGGCTTGTCATGGAAGAGAGGAAATCTTTCCCATGTCACTTGAGTTGCCAACATTGGAACTCATGAAGCAGCTGGAGTTACTTGAATTTGAGCCCATGGAGGTGAGGTATGCGAGTTGATGGAGCTGCAGAGATCAAAAATCAGGCATCCCAAGCAATGGAAAAGGATCAAGCTTTGATCAAGAAGACCTTTGATAGAAAGGCCAAGGATAGATCTTTTCAAGTTGGAGATCTAGTGTTGAAATGGGATGTGGATAGAGAAAAACCGGGAAGGCATTCAAAATTTGATGCCATTTGGAGTGGCCCATACATGGTCACGAAGTGCAAGAACAACAATGCTTTTCAATTGGCCTCATTGGATGGTGAAGAACTGCAGATTCCAGTCAATGGAATCTATCTCAAGCGTTGCTTCTAGAGGGAAGTTCACTACTTTGTAAATATTAGATTAGATTTTCATTCCTCCAAGTGTCTTGTGCACATTGTTTTGTTGTAGGTTAGTTTTGTTTTCCCTAAGTGCTTTGGCATAGCTTGCTATCCATGGAGATGTTTTGTAGTCCTTGCTTTCATCAGGTGATATTCCATCTTCCTCCTTACACATTCTAAGTCAGTTGGGGTTCTAAACTAAATATTTGATGACTCCATGCCCAATGGACTACTTCAGGCAACTGGTATCTTCTACCTAGCAGGCAGGTAACCCCACTGAGTCACCAAATTGTTATCCAAAATTCACCCCCGGGTAATTTTGATAACATGCATTAAATTCTCAAGTCCCAGGCAAATAGATTGATTCAGGGCAAAAATCATGTTTCTAGGGTCCCCTCAGATTTTTCTAACTCCCCTGTCCAAGAAGAAAAGAGCAAGTTCTGAGAAAAGGTGAAAAAGTTGCAGAAAACAAGCTTGGGCCAGGAAAAATCATGAAAAATGGCTAAGTCCTAGTCCTCGCAATAGTCGGGACATGAGGGACATCTGGGCGCGAATCGGCCGAAAGGCCACCAGGCAGTCTGCAGAGCAAAGGGACATCCGGGCCGTGAGGACGCGCGGGACGTGGAAAGGTGAACCGGCCGAAGGTCAGAGGAAAATTGACTAACTGCTAAGCGTAACAGTCTGGGACATCTGGCTACGAGGACGTGAAGGACGCGAAACCGCCGGATCGGCCGAAAGAGAACTTCAGTTCGGGACATCTGGGATAGAGGGACGCGGAAGACATGGATAGCCGAAGGAGCCGAGAGCCAATCACATTACGCCACGTGTCATCGGCAGAAAAGGGACAAGGAAGCCCATTTCGGGCGGATCGGAGGAATTTGTCCCAAGCAGTTTGGGACAATGGGCCGTGAGGACGCGAGGGACGTGAAAAGCCGGCAGACCCGAGAGACCAATCAAATCACGACACGTGTCACAAGAGGGAAACGTCCAAAAGTTCAAAGGGCGAGGTTTCAAGTGTTGGCCGAGCCAATAGGAATTGGACACGTGTCCAATGGAACAGGGAAGTGTAGAGCTCGGGGAGGAGTTAGAGAATTTGGCAAAAGTTTCAGCCAAAAAGCTAAAAGTAAAGGAAGACCCCGCACCCCTGTCCTCCAATCAATGCATGCCACGTGTCCTCAGTGGCGGGGGCGCGGGGAAAAGTGAAAAATGTTCCAAAATCATCAAAAGTCAAAATTTTCAAGGAAAACCCATGGGTGAGCAGAGGAGAGAGAATTACGCATCCAATCAGCACTTGCCACGTGTCATCCAGGTGGCAGAGCACGGGAAAAATTTCAAAACACATTTTCACCTGTTTTGTGCCCTAAATCTTCAGATCTCCATATCTTTTGATCCAGAGCTCGGATTTGCACGTTCTTTATATCAACGAAAGCTTATGAAATTATCTACATGATTCTAGGGTTAATCTTGAATTTTGGTGTAGTCTAGAGAGAGAAAGTTAAGAAATGGCTCTGACGCGTGTTCATGGCCAGAAGTGACATTTCAGCGACCAAATTTAACGCAGAATGGGTCGCATTCTCCTGCAATTCGGTCAAAATTGACAGGGTATGGGTTTGTAAGGTATCCCATGCCATTTTAATGCATCTGTAGTCAAGGAGGAATGGGCTCTCACGTTTTTGTACGTTTCTGTCTCCTGGGCTCGACCCATGCAATGTAAAAGCCAGATTTGGCTCATTTCTAAGGGGGGACATTTTTGGACATAGCAACTTCTTCTTTCACCTCCAGCAAGTGATTGTTTGAAGAATCAGACCTCTCCAAAGATTGTAATAGTTTTTACCTCTCTGAGGTTGTAATGTAGTGATTTTGACACTGGAAATGATAATGCAAGCTTTGTGAATGAGTTATAGTCCTTTGTTTGTATTGTTTGCTTCATTTCATATCCTAAATTATATCTTATCAACCTGTGTATGTTTTATGTTGTAATCTCTGGTTTGTGTCTATTTGCATGAAAGAAATGTTTCACCACTCCTTTTGGTGCATCACCACCTTTAGTTAGTTTCAATTTTTGCATTTCTATCCCTGTCTCCTTGCAGTTTAGAGTAGGATTAGGATCTGAACCTCTGTAGTTGTGCAAACATTATATCTAATTAGAGGAGTTTGAGGAACCAGCCTCTAATCTGAGATTCCAATCACACTTTGGATGCTAGAGTGATCAACCTAGAAGCCCGATCTGCATCCAGGGGTCTTTGTGAGCTCCAAACAATAGTGACATTTATGTTTTTGCTTTTCATGTGGTCCATAACTTTAAGTGGAAGGACCATGGACTTATGCATTTCGTGCACATCAACATCTTTTCTTGATTGTTCAAGTGTAAAGGCAAGGGCCTTAGCTTACGTAGAGGCTTGACCTATAAAAGGAGGAGTGCACGCCACTTTTGTTGAAGTATTGTGCATAACCTTATGTATATAAATTTACACACCAAAAATTTTGGGCTCGTGAGTATCCTTTAGTGTTTGATGATGAATTGTGTCTCTTTGGTTTTGAGAATTAGTTTGAATATTAAGAATAAAAGGCTACGAGCTAGACTTTAGTGTTCTCTTCGTATACCTCATATTATCAATAACCTACGCATGTGTGGCTTACTTGAGTTTTTCATAGCTTGGTTGATTATGTAGAAGTAATCAACACAAAATAATATAAGGTTGGTCTCAAGATCAAATTTTGGCACTTCTTCATTTTTTTTACTTTGCACGCGCTAGTGGAAGGCTCAAAACTTGAAGCATTTTGGACCATATAGGCTTGCGCGCACAAGGAATTTACACAGTTATACTAGATGTGTGGTAATTTTCAAGGAAAGTTCCATTTTGTATCTTGGACCATGTTATTCTAAACTGGAACAAGTTCTTTACTTGAATTGGGAGTTGGAAGAGGTTACACAGAGGAAACAGTCTAAAGTGGGAGATGCGCATTAGCATGCCATCTATCATTTTTTTGGTTCTACCCATATATTTGATTTGGATATCGATTTCTAGATGGTTGACGGCTTTGATTTAGTCCTTGATTATAGTTATTTATGAAGGCATTTGTCTATTGTTTCTCTAAGGATATAACTTTATTGTACAAATTTCTAATCAAGGCCTTCATTTCTTCATCTTCCTTTTGTTACACGGGAGAATAAGATGTGGAGGCAGTGTGCTGGGAATTTTTCTTAGGAATAGGAGCAATAAAAGGTTGAGAAACTTGAGGTATTTCTTAAAACAAGGGCATGGGTGGTCTAGGAGCTAATTTCCATGCTTGAATAAGACTATTCTCAACACTAATTATAATGTTATAGGCGAGTTGAAAATCTTCTACCCCCTATAGATTGAATTATGGATGAAATATCACTATTCAAATCCCTTAGATAAGAAAGGAATGCATGTTGGGTTGTAATCCTTACCGCCTGAGGAATCATGTCCCATGTCCTTTTAACTCTGGTGTTAAAAGTAGTCATCTCCTCATTAGGTGCTCTCTTTATTGTTGTCAAGTGCTCTACCAAAGACTGAGGATCTAACTTATCCTCAAAATAGTTGTAAAGAGTTGTGCCAAGATCATCCCAACTGTAATGGATGCAGTCTCAAAATTCTATACCATTGAATTGATTTACCTTTAAGTGAAGATGTTAGCAACCTAACAAATGCATCATATTTTGTAACTAGATAAACAAAGCATACATTTACGACATCTTGAATATGCTCAACAAGGGTAACTTGATTCTCACCAGTGAAGTATGGAATAATTTTGAGTGCAACCACTGACATGTCATGTTGTGCATTAAGAGTGAGAGGGCCTCCACTACTGAAGTTAACAAATGATAAATTCCTCTGTGGTACTATCATAACTTGGATATAGCACGTAGAAGATCTAACAAGAGGAGTGGAAAGTGTGCGAAGATATCTGGAGATTGAGATATGCACATGGTTATTCTATGGCCTATTCTTATTGGAGATAGATGTAGATATTCAAAGGACTCTTTAATTGTTGCACTCTGTTTGGTATGTATTTTTCTCATGAAAAAGGTGTGCGAGTGCTAAAATCGCAGATCTCGGATGTTGGTAGTCAACATATGTGTTGAAATAAGCCTCAAAAGGCTACAAATCACTAATTCACACACCAAACCTAACAATAATGAAATTTAAGATTTCAATACTAGTCTCACTGTGTGTGCAAAAATCTGCTGGAGCTCAAAATTATACCCATCCTAGGTCGGGATGAATTGGGGCTTTGAGGTAATATGGGACATTATTTCACTATTTTCTTAACATTTTTAATGACAAAACAGATAGGGTTATGGGCTAGGAGGAATACCTATTAAATGGGTTGGTTGATGGTTGTTGCATGCATTCGACTTCTCAATTTGGTGTCGATTAATGAGAACTTCCTTTTGGGCTGGGAGGAACTACCTGTAATATAAAACAAGACCACAAAAGAGAAGTTAAATGATATATGATAGTGGACTGCCTAGCGTATGCTAGTTCTGGGAAGTGTGATACTTCCTAGATGGTTATCAATCCACTGTTTAAAATAAATTAATGTGAGAAATAAGTAAATTCCTACTATAGTTGATATGATTTAGGTATCTCATTCAAGTACAATAAGAAAATCCAATCACAACAGACTAGGCTATAGTTGGATCTAAAGGATGAGGTAACTGTCAAGGTATTGGGACCGATCGTGTTTCGATTCTGGGTTGTTTAGGTCAATTGGTAGGAGGTTGTTTGGTTCTATTCTTGGGTAAGGTATAAAACATAGAGACTAACGTTGGTCTTGTATGACCGATGACGGTTTAGTAATAACCGATGACTAAGGTTACTATGTATTTTCAATAACTCAATATTTCATCATTTAGGTATTTATCTGATACTTGACTTGAGGATGGTGAGGAGTGGGTGTAAGCATCGAGAGGTGCTAGAAATACTCGAGAGATGTATGATGGTTAGGTATGGGAAATTTTATGGTGTGGGTGAAGGAATGATCAAACTTGTATGGAGATAAATGGTGGGGAAGTGAGAGTTCAAGTAGAAACTAATAACAAAGGTAATAGAGCCTACTAGAATGAAAATAGAAGAATGTTGGTTAACAAGATACTTACTGTGATGTAGATTCGATGGCTGGATGGAGGTGATGGTTGATCGAAGGAATGGTGTTTGGTGTCATGGAAGTGCTTCCCGGAATGCTACCGTGGGTGCAATGCTCCTAGATATGTTTAGATGATGGTTCTAGATGTTTGGATGTATGAAAAGATGTTGGTTCTACTTGCATGCAGCTTTGATCTCATCCTCCTCTAGTCTCAAATGTTCCAACCTCCCAAACAAGGTTCAAGTAAGGTGAATAAATGGTAATTGACAATGGTTTCGTCTTGATCGGCACCGCTTAAGGAAAGATTCCTAGGTTTACTAAAATGGGTAGATATTTTTAATTTCTTGGGCCAAGTTGGTTTTTTGTCATGGATCATAATGGAAGATTCCCTTCTTATGAGAGGGAGTGTGGTTAGAGAAATCTTAGGCATTGATTTTAGGGTTACACCAAATCTTAGCTCATAAGGAAAGTAAGACTTAGTTATTGTTAGTTATGGAAACATGCCAAGAATAGGTCTAGGGTGAGGTGCTTGGATGAGGTGTCTAGGTGAGGTGGAAATTAGGTCAATTAAGGTAATAAAATTATGGATATTATGAGGATGGGTATTTAATCTAATTAAATTAATTATTCATGTGGGGTGAAAGGGGGAATAGTTAGGTGCTCATGTTCAAGTTGGTTATCCAATCGGGGCTAAGGGGAATGCAACCAAATTTAGGTGTCTACATTTGCCCCTTTTTTCACATAGCTTGTATTGATAAGCGATGTTGGCAAAAATAAGAAGTGGGTGTCCCATGTGTGGGTGAAGGTGATCCCCCTCAAACCAGAACTGGTGAGGTGGAAGACAAAAGTGGTGAGTGGTTTGATAAAAGGTGGATGTGGTGAAAAGGAGCATAGATGTGGGCAACTATGGGAAAGGGTAGAGGTCAAAAATAGGAAAATAGGTAAATGGGCCAGGGTCAAAGGTAGTGGCAGTCAAATACACACACATGTTATAAACTATGACACGGCTCCAGGTTGAAGAGCTTGCAAAATCTACATCTTCCAAGGTCGATAGGTTTATCCGAACAAGGTTGAAGTGATTTTGGTATCCAAGGCATAGGATATGGTGTGGAAACAAAACGTAGGTCAGGTGCAGGAACGTTTAGGTATGTTCGTACACCAAAGGTTAGGTCAGGATAAACAACATGGAAATAGGCAAGGTAAGGTCATTAGGTCAAACAACATGGGTAACAGTGTCATAAGGTATAGTGAGCACATGAGTTCACAGGTCACTAACAACTTTCTAAGCCATTCTCATGCTTAAGATCACAAAAAGTACCTCCATAGCTAGCATAAACACCATTTAGGACTAATGTCCCTTAACCTCTCCTTCAGTGTAGTTTGAACAAACTTTTCAAAGGGATAAGATCAATCTAAGCATGCAAGCCAATCATCAAATGCTCCCCTAGGTTTGAAACACCCTACTCTAGTAGAATCATATAAGGACTAGGCCACATACCTTGCAAACGAGTCATGAGGAAGAATTTTGCCACGACCCTAAAAGACTTTGTTAGTCATTTACACATTTTTTACATACCATTTGACTCCTTTTGAATGAGATTCATGTTTCTCAATCCATTTCACCTCAAATATTGCTTATTTTTCTAGTTGTTCCTACTATGCATTAGAGTTTTCAAGGGTTGTCTTCCACAAAGCTTCTCAACCGAAACAATACACACATTACCTTAGGAAAGTTACCTTAACTAGTTCATGTAAAGCTTCTAAATAGCCTTTTAAATTGTGGTAAAACTTTAACTCACAAAATTTTACTTCCACTAATTCTTGATATCAATTTCTATCATCATTTCCCCTCACAAAAATACTACATTTCTTGCTTTAGGCCTAACTACTAAATCTTCACCAACATGTACCTTCTTTTTAGACTTCTCCATATCTCCACAAACCCTCCAAGGCATATATAAACCGCGTGTATAAGCACCTCAAAGGATTGTGTCTTGTATTTAATAGGATAATATCAGCATCAAAGCTCACCATCCCAGACTTTCAACTTTTGCACCATGAATTTTGATATGTCTTAATTTCAAATGAACATATTCATACTAAAACTTTACTTCTCTCTTACTACCAAGTCTTCAAGTCACATTTTAAGGTCTGTATGCTCATTGGAAAACTCTTCATCAAGATCTATACTCATTATTATGCTTATAATGTTCTCATTACTATAACATCTCGCCAAGCTCATCATAGGCATTTACCATATTGTATGTCTTTCAAGAGCCACTTCAAAATTGTACCTCCTTCGTGTGTTCTTTATACAAAACATGAAGTCATCTCAATCATCTATGTTCATTTTCCTTTTTAAGGGATCATGTACCTTTATTATCGCATCATGAAAAATCTATATTCACTTTATGTGCATAGTCTTTAAGTGTTTCGTTTAGAAAAACCTAGGTAGGGTTTCTTGTAGAGCCTCGAGATAATCCAAATCTATTATTACATCTTATAACTCCACTTTCAATGATCTCGAGATTTTTCATCACATTATTTCTTATATTTCTTAAGGCTAGTTTAAAACCTGGGAGTTCAAGAGGATAAAAAAATTTAAGTTTTATTACGGGACATCTCTATTCTAACCCGTAGATGAACACAATAGATTTTGTACAACTCTCACATGTTTTCCAAGACTAGAGTCTTTACTTGCAATATCAACATATTCGGTGGATGATCTTTGATGACTAGGTAGGTATGATAGGATTTACTTAGGATTGACCAATACTATATATGCTCATCTCAAACTTGATTGTGACCTTATGCTTACTGTATATTCTCAGAATTGGACAACATTTACACTTTGATGGCTCGGATATATTTGACACCCCTTCAACACAACTTTGACATTGATTTAAGGAATAGCTTGAAACCCTATAATTTATACTTATCATGACTAGGATAAAATATTTACAATATGTCGACTCAGAGCACACATTATTTTAGTTAATTTTCTCATAAGTTCCTCTTTATATTTACCAAACTCACCTTTTTTGCATAGAGTTTAATGTTTCTTGAACAACTTTATAGCTTTCATGAATAAATCATCCATTGGATTTCCATCTCAAAACTCTAAAAACTTCCTTCTTTTTGAATCTGAGTTTCAAATTCTTATTTTGTTAGACTAAACACTCGGTAGTTATGGGGCATTTGACCAATTTGGAGTATTGGAATTTGTTCTTAGACATGTTTGACATATGACTTGACTTATGTTTCTTTTACACCCAGCACAAATCATGGGAACTTGAAGACACTACAACTCTTACACTTTTATTATAATGAGAACAATGTCAGATTTAGAACAAGACAATAGAGAGACAAGAAACCCCGGTTGACAAAGGTGACAAATCATGATAACTCGACTAACTAGAAGACTCAAACCACTTCAAGAACAGACTATGAAATACCTTGTTCACTAATAATGATGCACTTTATGAGCTACATGTGGTTGTAACCAAGATTTTATGACAAATGATACTCACTAATACAACATTAAATGTAAAATACCTACCTAGTGACAAACAACATGCCCTTTCCTTTGATGATCAAACATACGTAACTTCTAGAACATCAATGCAGACCTAAATGAACATTTATGACCTATACTACTCTTAAGCATATCAACTTACATATACACAGTAAGAAAGAGCTTGAACCAAAGCATACCTTTTTCCTCTTTTAATGATTACTACACCTTGATAGTTTGGGTCAGCACCTACTAAAGGTAAACTCTTCAATAATAACATATCAATTCTTCTTTCAATTGGTATATACCTTCTAAAATTCTAGAGAAGTCATACCATCTTGTCAAATCACGTCGTAACAAGAGAAAGCCATTAAAACATCCTAATGACTCAATTCTTTCTTTCCTTGTTCTTTTTTTTTCTTTTTAATCTTCTCGAGATGCAATCCTTTGTGTGAAAAAACCATTGCCTAAGCTCTCTGTTAGGAAATTAGGGATAAAATATGTGAAATAATCCCTCACAGAATTGCAACAATAGAAACTAATATGTAGAAAATATTACAGATCTTGAATAAAAGTGCAGAGTAAAATAACACAACACAAAGAGACAATGTTTAACTTGGTTCACCCAATTTGGGCTACGTCCACCAAGAATCACTTGCTCAAATTTTATTACAAGCCAACACTCTCAATACAATGCCCAAATCTGCTTGGATCTATGCTCAACAAACTCTACTGAGAATTCACACCCAAATTCAAAACACATCTCGCAATGTTACATTATATCTTTACCATATGCATAAAACCATATAAGTAGACAATTGTTTAAGCATTTTTACAAAATCTGTGGGTATCAAAACCATGGGCGAAAATCGTCCCATAAACCTATGGGTCAAAATCCGCCCATATGAGAAAAATGTGTTTCCCAAAGATATCGGGAACATTTTAAGGCCAAAAAAATTTGCAATACTCTTAGCGTATAACCTTCAACACTTTCTCACATGAAAATAGGCTTCATAACCTAGCAATATCCCACTTAGAGACTAGTTTTCCTCTAAGCAAGCTTCTCAACCCTTCACTAGTTTCTATGAAGACCAACCAAAGCTGAACATAGCTTCGTTTTTCCCTTGTGACCACCTTGGTCATCATGTCTATAGGATTCTGACTGGTATGAATCTTCTCCAACTTTAACTTCTCTTCCTCCAAATTTGTCCTGATGAAATGGTACCTTAATTGTATATGCTTTGTCCTAGAGTGGAAAGCAGAGTTCTTAGCTAGGTGTATAACACTCTAACTATCACTATGTAGCTTTCCTTCCTCTTGCTTATGCCCCAACTCCTCAAGAAATTGTTGTAACTAGATCATTTCTTTGCTTGCCTCTGTGTAGCAACATACTTAACCTCCGTGGTTGAAAAAGCCACCAGCTTCTGTAGTTGTGAAATCCAGCTAACTCGGGTGTCCCACCTACAGTGTAAACATAACTTCGTTGTGCTTCTCTTGTTGTCTACATATCCACCCATATTTGAATCTACATAACCACACAAAGTGGTGTCTCGATCCACTGTAGCACAAAATTGTCCCTATATTCCCTCTCAAATACCGAAGAATCCACTTTACTACCTACTAGTGATCTCTACCTGGATCACTCATAAATCTACTCACCGCTCCCACTGCATGGGCAATATCAGGCCTGGTGCACACCATGGCATACATAAAACTACCAACCATTGATGAGTAAGGTACCTTGGACATCTGGTTTCTCTCCTGCTCTGCCTTGGGACACTACTCCTTTGATAACTTGAAATGGCCTACCAAAGGAGTCCCAACTGGTTTAACATCCTGCATATTAAACCTCTCCAAGACTTTCTTAATGTACTCTTCCTGAGATAAATTCAACTTCCATTTCTTCATATCCCGAGATATCCTCATACCAAGGATTTGTTTGGCTGCCCCCAAATCCTTCATAGAAAAGGATTCACTTAGCTTCTTCTTGAGTACTTTTATTTCCTGCATGTTTTTACCTGTAGCCAACATGTCATCCACATACATATAAAGGATAATATAACTACCATCCTCAAATTTCTTTGTATACACACAATGGTCAGAATGACATCTAATATAACCTTGCTCCATCATGAAGCTATCAAATTTTTTATACCATTAACGTGGAGCTTGTTTCAAGTCATACAAGCTCTTCTTCAGTTTGCACACCATATCCTCTTTACCTTTGACCTCATAGCCCTCTAGTTGTTGCATATATAGTTCCTCCTCCAAATCACCATGGAGAAATGCAGTCTTTACATCAACCTATTTTAAGTGCAAGTCTTCTACCGCAACTATTCCTAGAATAGCTTCTAATAGAAGTCATTTTTACTACAGTAGAAAAATCTCATCAAAATCTATACCTTTTTTTTGCAAACCCCTTGACCACCAACCAGGCCTTGTATCTTTTCTTTCCTCTTTGACTCTAAATACCCACTTGTTCTATAATGCTCTTTTTCCTTTGGGTAGCTTCACCAAATCCCATGTCTGGTTCTCCATGAGAGCCTGATTCTCCTCATCCATGGCTTGCTCCCACTTCTTCCTAGAATCTACCTGCATTGCTTCATCAAAGCTCTCTGGCTCTCCACTATCAGTGAGTAATAAATAATAAAGAGAAGGATAAAAATGTTCAGGTTCTCTTCTTACCCTAGAAGACCTCCTCAATATAGGAGTTTGGGGTTCCTATTGAGGAGGTTCTTGAACTGATTCATGTGTCACTTTCCCATCTAGAAGATCCTCTACCACTACATATTCTTTCTTGGATTCTTCCTTGTTTTCCTACAACTACTGCTTATACATGACTTTCTCATTAAAGACCACATCCCTAGATCGAATGATTTTCTTGTCCTTAATACTCCAACATTTATATCCAAATTCATCACCACCATAACCAATGAAAGTACATTTTTCTAATTTAGCCTCTAGCTTGGTCCTATCATCCTTTTCTATATGGACAAACACCTCACATCTAAAGACTTTAAGAAATGAATAATCAACTTTCTTACCATACCAAGCCTCCTCAAGTATGCCTCCATCCAAGTTACTTGAGGGTCCTCTGTTTATCAAGTACACAACTATGCTCACCGCTTCTACCCAAAAAGAAAGAGGCAGTCATGTATGTAACCTCATGCTCCTAGCACATTCCATTATTGTTCTATTGATCCTTTCTAACACCCCATTTTGTTGCGGAGTTCCCGAACCATCTTTTTCTTGTGGATTCTATTCTTAGAACAATAATCATCAAATTCATTGCTGTAATACTCCCCTCTATAATCTGACCTGAGACATTTTAGCTTAAGACATGTTTCATTCTCTACCAATGCTTTCCATTTAACAAAAGTGTCAAATACATCATATTTGTTTCTAATACAATAAACCTAAAATTTTCTTGTTGCATCATCAATAAAAGTAACATAATAACTTGAACCCCTAAGAGATGATACCTGATCCGGCCCCCATACATCAGAATGCACCAGCTCTAACTTACTCTCTTTCTTTGTAGGTCCAACCTTGAGAAACCTTACTCACTTATGTTTCCCATATATTCAGTCCTCATAGAACTCCAAACCTATTTTTGTATATCCAAGAAAATCCTTCTTTATGATCTCCATGCCCTTATGGCTCATATGACCGAGCCTATAGTGCCACAATGTTGTATCTACTTCAAGTGAAAAGATTACAAAAATTAGTGCTATAAGTGGTTAAATACAAGGTTCCAACCTTCTTATCTCTTGCCACTACAAGAGCACCCTTGGTAACCTTCCAAGAGTCCATTGTAAATATCACAATATAACCATCATTTCCCAACTACCCCGCCGATATCAAATTTCATCTTAATGTAGGCACATGTCTGACATCCTTTAATAGCCAAGTATTCCCATTCTACATCTTAACCTAAACAGAACCTTTTCCAACTATGATGTAAGGCTTATCATCACCAAGAAAAACATGCCCAAAATCTCCTTGAACATAATCAACAAAATAATGCCTATGTGGAGTAGCATGGAAAGAAGAACCCCGAATCTAAAACCCAAGATTCAGTAATATTGTGCAAAGAAAGAATCAAAGCATCCTAACATACATTACATGTTGCCACATTTTCCTCTTTGTTTTCTTCATGTTGTTTCTTCTTGTCCCGAAGTTCCCAACAATCCTTATTTACATGCCCAGACATTCCATAGTGCCAACATACTATCTTGCTTTTAGATTTTGACCTTGCCCGATCCTTTGATTTTCCACAGCCTTCCTCTATTCTTCGCTCCCTCTAGTTTCCACTATCAAAGCATTCCCTGAAGTAGAATATTCACCAGAGATTTTTATTTGCATTTCCTCACTTAGAATCACCCCTACAACATTCTCAAACTTTAACTTTGAGTCAGTTGGAACCGAGTTGCTTACCACCATTACCAGGCTATTCCAACTCTCATGTAAAGAGCACAGAACTAATAAAGCCCTAACTTCTTCATCAAATTCTATTGTAACTGAAGCTAGCATATTTATAACCGTATTAAAATTATTTAGATGATCTGCTACTTAACCATTCTCATACATATTCATATTAAACAACTTTTTCATTAAAAATATCTTATTAGAGGCAGAGGGTTTTTCATACAACTTCCCTAATGCATCCATCAGTTCTTTTGTAGTCTTTTCCTTTGAAACATTAAACAATACCAAAGATACAAGACACGGCTGGATTGTCCCAAGTTTCTTCCTATCCAGCAAATCCCATTCCATATCTGTCATGCTCAAGGGTTTGTTCACCTTCTCGGGACAATGGAATATAAAGATCCTTCGATAAAGGTAATCTTCCATCTAGATCTTCCAAAGAATGAAATTTGGCCCATTGAATTTATCAACCCTAGAGCTTCCATCATCTACCATAGCTCCCACTCAAGATAAAACCTTCCCTACGATTCAACACTTCAATAAACCAAACCAAGCTCGATACCAATTGTTAGGAAATTAGGGATAAAATATGTGAAATAATCCCTCACAAAATCACAACAGTAGAAACTAATACGTAGAAAATATTACATATCTCAAATAAAAGTGTAGAATAAAATAACACAACACAAAGAGACATTATTTAACATGGTTCACCCAATTTGGGCTATGTCCACCAAGAATCACTTGCTCAAATTTTATTACAAGCCACCTCTCTCTTAATACAATACCCAGATCTGTTTGGAGCTATGCTCAACAAACTCTACAAAATTCACACCCGAATTCAAAACACATCTGCAATGTTACATTATATCTCTACCATATGCATAAAACCATATAAGTAGACAACTTCTTAAGCAGTTTTACAAAACCATGGGTATCAAAACCATGGGCCAAAACTGTCCCATAAACCTATGGGTCAAAATCCCACCCATATGAGAAAAATGTGTTTCCCAATATATCGGGCATGTTTTAAGGCCAAAACAATTTACATATTCTTAGTGTACAATCTTCAACAATTTCTCACATGAAAACAGCTCCACAACCTAACACTCTCATCCTCTACTTGTATACCGATAGGCATACATGTTGCACTTCATACACCTACTCTAACATTTCTTGAGGAACAAGTTCTTCATTCTTTGCACTGGAATTTTTCTCCTTCTTATTTCCTTTTTCATTACTTCTTGTTGTCTTGCTTTTGCTATATTCTCTTGTGACTGTCTTATATTTTTGTCTCTTTAGCATCTTCCCATGCTATCTTTTTATCATCCTTTGCTATTTCAACTTCTAACTTTTCTTCCTTGACCTTATATATCCATTTTACTTTCTTCTTCCTAGTATCTCTCTCAACCATGGTTGACTTGGTCTCACTCAAGGATTTTGTCTTTCCTCTTAATATATTTTTTTCTTTCCTCTTGGATGTATTCAACTTATAGTTAAATCTAGGTGGTTCATGAAAATGTTTGGAAAAATTCCCTTTCCCATGACAATTGAAGCAAACAACCTGATTCTTGCCTCTTGAGTCTCTTTCTTCCCAAAACCGATTTATTGGTTCTTATAGGTAGTACTTGGCTATGTGAAATTTTTCTTTGCAAAATTGAAACACACTATATTATTTTCATATTCAGTACTAAAATATCTCCATGGGTGTTCTTTTTCAAACTTACTCATGCATTCCCTAGCTTTATGCCCAAAAATATTACATGAAAATAAAATTCCATGAAACTTACCTAATAGTCTTCTTGCATTTGGCTTCCTAATGGTCTTCTTGTGTTCTTTGTTGTCCTTCTTGGTCTCTGAACATCCTTGAAAATATACATGGCTTGATTCAACCTTCAATTCCCTTTTCCTTTCTTGTTTTATTTCCTCTCTAAGGGTCTTTAGATCTATATTTAATTTCTCACATTCTTCACTCTTGGATTGAATAGTTTCCTAACATATCTCATGCTCTACTTCACCAGAATGTATTTGTTTGCTTTGCAATCCATCAAGTTGGTTAGTAACTTGTTCCAACTCAATCTTCAAATTCCTTAATTCTTCTTTATATTTAAGGCAAGCGTTTTCTTTGTCTCTTATAGCCTTTAATACTTTCTCAACAATTAAATCCATATCATTGAGTTCTTGACCATGATTAACTTCCTTGAGCTTAATTTTTGTCTTTAACTCCTTTATAAGAGCTAGATAAATTTCATTTTTCTTTTTCAACACCAATTCTGCCATGCTTTTGTCTTCAAAATCACCTCTAATTTGTTAAGCTTGACTCAAGAGTACCAAGATCTCGATACCAATTATAGGAAACTAGAACACTGAGAGGGGGGTGAATCAGTGTCTTATTAAATTTACTTTCTCAAATTTGCTATGATAAACACATAAAACCATATGCAAGAAATTAACAAGAGAGTATGTATAGAGAAAAAAAAATTAATGTGGGAAACCCAAACTGGGAAAAAACCCACTTAAACCAATAACTCTTCTTAGGACCTAATTTTCCTATGTCTATTACATTAATTTCATGGTTGAGATTCAACTCCAAAATTTGGTTCAGCAACAATTGACCTTTAGTGAGCTTCAACTCACAAGGAGGCTTCAACCCCTACAATTTAACTAGCTACAATTGATCTTTTGTAAGCTACTACTTACAAGGAGGCTTCAACCCCCTATATGTTAAGCTGCAACTTAGACTTTTTCAACAATATTTTGTCACACAAAAATGTTGTCTTATACAAATGATATTGAAACTATATTTGCACACTTTTCTACTCAACTCTTCTTATCAACTGATATCTCTCCCGCTTATCAAAACAATACACCTTTTCTATCATACAAGGTTTATGGAATCATCCAATCATGTTTTATTCAATTGATTACCTATTTTCATCGTGCATTTATAGCTCTCTTTCTTCAACATACCTTCCTATTTCAACTCATAGCAACATTCTTTCAAAATCTTCACCAACATTCATATGTTTTTCATTTACATCAAAAACTACCGATCTGGTTCATTCATGTCGGTTCTTCAACTTGCATTATACACATGCCTTTTTTTCTCATTTCATCTTCACCTTCTTCTCAAAGTGCAACCTAGTATTTTCTCTCTCGAATCACCTTCTCCACTTCATGACCATGTATCTCTCAAATTCCTTGACTTCATATACTTACTCCATCACATGATCTTTATCATAAGGATGCCTACTTAAATCGTATACTTTTATGTTTTCATTAGATTCAAAAGTCGTTACTAGTTTTAGCAGAATTCAAGTTCAACAAGCTAGCCTTTTCACACACTTCAACATGTGATATATCACTTTCATATATCCTTATGTACCATCATACAATGAGGAACTTTTCAAAGCCTCTTCAACTTCTTCTCCACATACTTTTACTTCCCTTAAGCATTCACATACACTACATCAGCACATTTCACTCCCACTTCCATTTCATGAATTTATTATCATATATATATAATACTACACCATAATACAATCATTTATTTTTCAATTTTTTTCACAATGGTTAAACAAGATTGACTCTTCGTCTTATTATCTTTTTCTTAACATAGTTCAAGCTAGAAGAGGATAAATTAAATATGTAACTAACAAAAACCTTTTAGCTTCTTATTTTCTTCAAATAGGAGCAATATTTCATGTTCCTTTGACTTTTGAGATCACCACTTTATGGGGGAAACCAGCATTCCTCATAAAAACTATCTTGAACAACAACAAATGACATGTGACAAAAATGGTTACACCTTAGACCTACCGAATACACTATTTTCTAACTCCTTTAAAGCTAAGAGATCAAGCTTTACTTGCTCTAAGAGCCTCTTACAAATATTTGGATTCATTTAGCTATCTCGAGACAGGGTTACCACTCTCAAATTCCCGTTGTCACATATAACATAGGATTTCAACCCAACTCAAACACATTTGAAATCAACCAAACATGGATTTTCCTTCTCTTATCAATTTAGAAGCTTTGTATGAGGTTCACAACCTTCCACAACAAAGAAAAATCAATTCAAATGTTTGTCACTCACTCCATAGGGTTTCAAAATATGTTTACGAAGGACCTTAGAAAAATCCCTTTCGAGCATTGATGAAATCATCTAAAGCTTAAATAATCTTGTTTGTGGACAAGAAAGAGAATTTTTCATATTTTTGAGAATTTTCAAATGATAAATTTTGTGTTTTGAGCCTTTTACCCATCCAAACCATAAGAAGAGGGTTTTACACCAAGTACAAGCTTGAGGGGATTTAAAAACAAATTTCTCCTTCATATTTTGATGAAATTCAGAATTTCCAATTCCTTTGGATCTATGACCCCTAAACACATTTTACATGCATTCAATTGACTTTGCACACTTCAAAAATCTCCCAGATTTCAAAAAGGATAGTGCATAGTAAAGTGACACCTATAATATTCACTTGTGCTAACAAGCAAACTTGTTCTTGAGCCTAGAAAACCATTCTACATAGTTTGAGAGGGAGAGAGAAACATAATATACCTTCTATAAAGGATCAGATATCATTAACATTCCAACAAGGCACAATTTTATATGTCAAACCATACTTGCATTGAGACAAACAGACCACCATTGAACTTCACCATCTTCACCTTGTATCTTTGCATGCTCCAACATCTTGAAGATGTATGCTTTTATATGAATACCACCTTGACCCTTCCAATGTACTGAAATCATGTGTTGAAGATCATAGATATACCTTATAACTCAAGAATTCTTCTTTATGTTAGTCCCGGAGCCGATTTAGAGTCATGAGAGTTAATGACACCATGCTACTACATTAGGGTAGATTTGAACTTAAATTATTTTCTCGATCTTGGAGAAAGATACACAATCTACTTCAACCTCATAAAGATGAAGCATCCTTATCCTTCAAAACTGTATTATCTCACTTTATGACTTAAACATGCAACTTGTCTCTCGCTGAAAGGTATTGAAAAGAAAAATAATTCTTGAGGAGAATTAATGACATTTTCTAACCTGAATTCATCCATATACCATCTTGAGAAAATTGAAACAACTTCACACAAGTATTTTTTAGGCAAACAATCTCATTTTACTTTCATTGCTTCATACCATGCTTGAGAGAGAGAGAGAAACACTGGTAGAAAAGAGCTCATAACTTCTTTGATTCTTATCCAAATTGATTCAAAACTTTTACAACATTTCAGACTTATAATTCTATCTAAAATGTATTTCTATTATTTATCTAAATAATCCTTCATATTTTTTCTTGGGTGTTAAGAAGATAGACAACTCATTTTACATTTCCTAAGAAGCCAATCTTAGGAAAACTTGCATAACTTCCACATACCTCTTCAAAACTTGATGAAATTTGGCATGAAGCACTAAATGACACCCCTCTACACTCTCTATATGTTGGTTACCCATATATTTTCCCCGTACAGCTCAAATCTATCTCATTTACCTCAACATACACTGTCATTCCTCAAAGATAATTTTGGTGAACTTTTGAATTTTTCCTCCAAGAGATAAACTGAGCCATTTTGTTTCTCAAACATTCCCTATACAATATTCCTAGGATCCTCTCATGCTTACATGATATTTTCATGACTTTTATCAAGATTTCACATCTCATTAGGATTTATACCTAGGCCTAAATTATCCAATTACAACTATGAATCTTATCATGTAACTTGTTACTCATTATAGAATCTCTTGCACATGCTAACATCATCATATCTGACCTTTAGAACATATTATTCGAGCATACCAACCATTTCCATACTTGCAAAGTGGAATCCTACTTCACCGACCAAGCTCACAAGACACCGAACCATCCGAAATGCTCAATATACCACTGAGAAGGCATTACTAATAAACCTTCATGCCTCTGACTAAGCTTCACTTCACCATTAACTCCTTTTCCATCAATTCCACTTGACATCAATGACAACACCAATGACCAGTTTCAACAAAAATTTTGGTAGCTCTCATGCTTTCTTACTAACTAAGCAACATCTTTAAAAATGGATGACCACTAATAACCTGCTCTTAAAATTTTGTGAATAGTAACTTTTGTAAAAAAATGACCACCATAAAGTCCCCCATAGAATTCATCAATCAGCTTCGGGCTTCATTTTTTGTTATACATCTTAACAAAATCCTTTCATGGATTTTCCAAGCTAATATCTAGTGTGTCAAGATATATTTTTGGGACACCAACTTGAGTGTACTTATCTAATTTTAATCCAATCCAATAGGTCATTTTAGATTCTTCAAATAATACACAATTTCCTTAAACCAAGTAGAATTGCTTACCTCCCCATGCGGGTGTTACTCCTCACCATCAACATTGTGCACTTTAACAACTTGTAGATTAGTCTCACCATATATATTACCAAGCCCAAGCCTCTCACCAACTTTGTATTCTAAATGTCCATATCATATTCTTGAAGTTTATTAACCCACCTACACCTCTTACTTGAAATCTCCATTTGAGAGAGGATGTATTTGACCATGATGTGTGGCACATATTTTATGATCACGGAACTCAAAATGTAGGGCCTAAAAATTTTAGTATCTTTCACTAAAGAAAAATCTTGTTTTTACATAATAGAGTATTTTAACTCATACCTTTGCGAAAAATTTCTAAATAGGTAAATAGGTTTTCATGTCCTTCCTCATATTTTTGTAACAAGATAAAAGTAATAGTATATTCAAAATCAAAATAAAACATTTGAAATTTGTTTTTGTAGTCGGGACTAGCTAACACAAGGGTAATCTTGATTGCTTCTTTTTCTCCCTTGAAATCTTGTATTTCCTCATCATCCTATTTAATAATTTAATCCTTCTTCAACATGATTGTAATGGTAAAATTAATCTCATCAAAGTTGGAGATGAATCTTCTTACAAAGTTGATTTGTCCAAAGAAGGATTGAATACCTTTCTTAGATTGGGGAATGGGCACCTTATCAATTGCTTTTACTCTTTCAAGGTCTATCATAACCCCTTCATGAGAAAAAATGTGCCCCAAAATCTCAGATTTTTTCACTCTAAAGTGACATTTCCTAGGGTTCAATGAGATTCCATACCCCTACATCTGATTAAGGTTTTTTTCTAAAGAAGATAGTTATATCATCCTCATAAACAACAATAAATTTATTAATGAACCCAGAAAATGCAACTTCGATGGCTCTCTAAAAAATTTCCCCTACATTTTGTTATCACAAAATTACAACACCCTCTAATTTTTCATTTGTGTGTGCATGAGCTACCATTGTAATTGGGAAACATGGAATTATCTCAAGGTGTGGGACCTTACAATTTGAGATAACTCTGCAAAGAAGGTTGGTTCTTCTTCCTAATCTAACGATAAACTAATCCCACTGAAGGAAATGCAGCTAACTATTCCTAATCTATGATTTCTAAGGGACTAGGGAGAGGGAGAGAGCATGAAAATAAATTAATTCTACACTAAAGAGGTGATAGCACCAATAAAAGGGTAAGAAACATTTTGCTTTGAGGGAGGAGGATGAAGGGAAATGTAGTTGAGAGAGGCTATGCAAGATTTAACACGCCTCATGCATGCACCCACTACTAAATCTCCAAGAAACACAACAACATAAACCTACAAATATTAGGAAACATGCACAAAAAAAACAACAATAGCAAAGAGGCAATAAAATATAAGAAAATTGCAAGAGGGTTAAGAGAACACCACACTATAAATTTTTATTGCTCTAGAGATTTACACAATCCATTACAATTATAGAATAGAGGAATTGATACACTTGCAAGGATCATGTGAAGGTTTATAACTCAATGGAAAAATGAGAAAAAAAAATTCAAGAGTTTCCCCTAGCTCCCAGAATATCTCTTCTTCTCAAATGTGAGGTGTTACATTATAGAGAGGAAAGTGAGAGAGAGAGAGAGAGAGAGAGAGTGAATCCCAAAATCCTCCTTTCACCCACTTGAAGATTATAATAAATGGCTACAAAACATGATAAGAAACCTACCAAATCCATTCCTTTCTATCTTGTAGCTTGTTGTAGAATAAAATGGCTACGCATGCTTCATTCAATGCATTTACAACTGCCTAGAAGTCCTCATTTAAATCTGAGCTCATTTTCTATAATTTCACCTAACTAACTCCACTAAATCTATGATTTCTTGATTTTTGAGTGTAGAGGATGGAATCACGATTCTAACGAGTCTAATTTTGTCCAATTTGGTGAAAAATTAAGAAGATATGGCCATTTGAATGTAAGTCACTCCCTTGCCCATTTTTTGGCTTGTTCACTGCTTTTTAGGGGACTAGGCATTAAATTAGTAAATGAAATTATTATTTTATATTTTTCCCCTCTTCATAAATTTTTTGTTTTACATATTCCTCAAAATTCATTTTTAAATTATGGATGGGCCCAAAAATTCAACTTCATCAAATAGAGGGTTGGGTGTTGACTAGGCTCGCTTTTAGCCACCACACACGCTCACCAAGATAGCTTTGTGTCCCCAAGCTCCCGCAACTCACCATATATCCACCTGGCTAACCTTGCCCTTACCTCTCCATCTTTGTCAGCTTATAACTTGGCATTAACTTAACTCGACATGCCACCGAGCTCATGTTTTGTACTACAAACTCCAACTCAATCACCCCGTATTAACCTCGCCAACTCCATGCTTCATTCTTCAGATCATCCTTGTGTGGGGAATAATTTTCTATAGGGAAAATTCTTCCTCACAATATCCTTATACACACATCAGGCTTGGATCACACACTTAACTTATTCTTGAAGGGCCCTCCAACCCCGAGTTCTCTACATCGGCTTCATCTCCGCACGTCATGTGTTTCACCACTCACCTTGGGCTCGCACTACATGACTTGCCTTTGTTTTGTGTTGGATTCAAGGTTTTTGGAACTCATGACCTAAGTTCCCTTGGGCCACATGGGCTCTAAAAATTTGCATCGATTATAGTGTTAAAGCCCCACCCTCGAAGATCGAACAACTCTCGGGATCACCAAGTTAACTTGGTGAGTCGACCACTTTACAACCCACCACCCTTTTTGCTGAGCTTGATCCCCGAGCCACTTGATTACCCCATAAAGCCTCCTTTACCACCTAGCTCATCAACTTGTAAATAGCTTGGATGAGCTCCCAAGGACTCTACAACCCTATCGCCATGTCCCAAGCTCGACCCCTTTAACTAGCTCGTTGAGATGAAAAATAACTCACCCAACATCTTGACGAGCTGGTTTGCTACAACTTAGGAAAATTTTTACCATTTTCAAGTTTTCTCTAAATTTCTTCTAGATTTTTTGGGTTTTTCTGAGTCAGGGGACCATGCAATATGCCTTATAATTCCCTAACACTAACTTCTCCTTTTTTTCTAGTTTTGGTTGAATGTGGGCCCTAGGGGCCCACTTCCACACCTCGACTAGCTCTTAGGCTTCTTGAAACCCGAAAGAGGAAAAAATACCTCTTGTGTTTCCAAATCTTCTTTGAATCAACTCGTAGCTGCTCTAAAACATATAATTCTACCTATAAATTCCATATTCACCCATGAAGGTCTATCAACTTCCTAAGTTCAAGATTTCTCGCTTTTCCATTTTACCTAGGGGTGAAAATGGATAACACATTCATCAATCAAAATGGCATTCTGACATAAACATAAGTGCCCCAAGAAGTTTTGAATGCGCCTTATATTGTTATAATTTTCTAACCACAACTTGGTTATAACTAGATAAGTCACCCAAAGTAAACACCATTTCATATCCCGTTACCTTTTGTAAAAGGTTATACATGTTAGAAAAAGGGTATTTGTCCTTGAGTGAGGCTTTTTTTAATTTTTTAATTCTACACAAATTTTGACATCTCCATTTTTCTTTCCGACGAGCACAAGATTGGCCACCCATGAGGAGTATCTATTAGGTTGAATTATTCCACCATCCCTTAGCTTCTTCAATTCGCTTTTGCATATTGGATGCAAGGATGGGGTTGATATGTCTTTTCTTCTATATAAAGGGCTTAGTGTGAGGTTATAAAAGTATTACATGTTGAAACAAATCCCTCTATAAGCGTTCAACTCAAAATAGGAGCAAGCAAGGTATTCTTGATACTTTTTCAACAATTTGGTATAACCTTTCTCCTCTTCTTCATTCATGTCACTTCTCAACAAAACATTCTTTGGGTCATGAAAATTCCTATGTTACATTTAAAAAAATCTTTGTGTATGTAGGTAGATCTATTCATATCTATGTCAAAGATTGTCAAAAGTAGAATTAAGGTTAACTAACCCCTTCGATTACATTAGTCTTTAATTGGATCACTTATTTCCCAAACAGGGTCTCTTTACCATCACATACCTCCACCATAGGCTTCAAATCAATATGTTGATGTGTAAACTCATCCTGAAAACTCAATAATATCTTATTGTGGGATTCATCATCAAAAACTTGCCAATTTTCGATGTTGTCAGGGCATATAAGGTCTAACTAAAAGCTCAACTTCAAACTTAAAATATGGGGACACATTCTAATTTTCATACTAAGAGGCTAGGATTGTTAACCTACCAAATGATGCATTTTTACTCCTCTCATGGTATTTAACATTCAAGGAATTAAAATTTTTAATGAGATCCCACACTTCATTCTGGTATTGTTTCAACCTATGATTTCTAGTTGTATATAATTTTCTAACTTATTTGACAAACATCTCAAAGTCAGCTCACCATGAGGTCCTTAATTTTGTGCCTCCAAGAAATTCTCAAACCAAGTAATATTTCTTCATATTTCTCTATGTTGTTGGTGCACTCATAAATTAATTTAAAAGAGAAACTGAAAGAACCATTACTTGGAGAATTCAACACCACACCGCATCCATGTCTAGAATTAGAGTATGATCCATCAAAATTCATTTTCCATGGAGTATTATCATCTTCATTTTTTTCATTCATATCTAAACATTGATCCTCAAAATTGGCATAACCAACAAAATTGTTTAGATATGTATTAGCAAATTACACCTCATAAGAAGTGTTCATGGGGTCCTCTATGAGGTGTAACATCTTTTCCTCTTTGTGAAACTTAACTAACTTCCCTTCCAAAGGTATGGAATCATAAGACATATCCATCTGAACACTTTCCCCACACTAGCAGCCCACTTTCCTAATAGCAGCATTCCCCACTTAGAATGGAATTCCATAATAACAACATTCATTGTCAATTACTTCCTAGATAAGTGGCCGCTTCCCAACCAAACCTCTAACATAAACAATCATAGGCACCTCTCTAGAATACATGGAAAAAAACTTCCCAAAATAAATTATTATCTTTATATCTAACTCATTCATGAATTCTATGGGCATGATATTGCATATATTACCAAAATTAAACATGCGCAAATTGTGTAAGAGCCAACTATTAACAATAAACCTCAAGATGCGGTTTTACAACCTCTTCATTTATTTTAATTTCACTTTTATAAATAGTAGGGGAAACAACCCTACTAACCAAAACCTTCTCCTTAGCAATAACATCCTCCTTAAATCTCAAATATTCAAACGATCTCTTCTTATGCTCAGATATCCTAAGTAGTTTAACTAAAGGAACAGTGATCTTTATTTGGCTTAGGATTTGGGCCATATCATAGATATTGTAATTGGGGAGGGATGTATTGGAGGGAAGGGTGAATTTTTTATCATATGGGATGAACTCTTTCATAACAGGGGCAGTGGGAGAAGTGCTTGGTCCTGGTTTATCAATGGGTTTCTTACTTGGTACACTTCTCTTAAGATCATCTCTAGGAACATTGGATAGAGTAGACATCTTGGGTTTGGAAGTTGGGGTAGACCCCTTGATTTTCCTATACCGTAGGTTATACTCTTTCTCCTAGGTAACAGAAACATTACTTAATATTTACATATCCTATTTAGAAATATCCTCTCCATCATATTTCTTAATCATCAAGGCTCTCAGATATTCAAATTCATGATTAGGTAACTCAAAATATTGAGCCATATCAATATCATCATTAAATTCAAGGGGGAGGGAACAAACCTTTTTACACATGCCCAAAATTCATCCACATTTTAGGCACATAGAAGATCAATAGAAGGGTAAACCTAATTTGAATCTTTCAAGAACTCCAAAGCACATGCATCACCAAAGTTAGCTTCAAAGCATCATTAATAGTTGGTTGTTCACAAGGAATGTGAGGGAGCAAGCACTAATCACACCAATCAATGGTGTGTTCCTTTTCAAAATTCATAACTCTTCCAACCATTGGGTTAGGTATAAAATTATTATCTCTAAAAGCATGATGTCTATCATGTTGAACCAAAGTCCCTTTTCCTCTGCCATTATCTCTATGATCTCTTTTGGGATGATTCCCAAATTTTTAATGTCTAGTGTTTTTGTTGAATCCATATATTGGGAGACAACCCTTTCTTAGCCTAGGATAACTCATAGGAAATATCCTTAACAGCTACATCCATAGTCTTAACAACAACTTCAAGATCAACAGACTTATTGGCTTGAAGTTTCTCTAGATTAACCATATTAATACCCTTCCTCTTAATAGGTTTACCAATAGCCTTTATATTGTTCTTTATTTGAATAGCCATGGTAAATGCTTGCCTTATAATTTTGGTGTTTTTTTCCCTCAAATAATAGGCTTCTGTCTTATCAAATGCATTAGAGTAATTAATCAAACAAGACTCATCACTATGTATTATGTTATTTGGTATCCCTGTCAAAGTCTTATTGAATCTTGTACACATTCATTGGGGTTTTTCTTGATATTTTAAAACTCAGATAGAGGAAACCTAGGGTCATTTCTACCACTATACTATATTCTAAATGCATTTATCATTTCTTCCTAAGAATCAATTGATCCTTTAGGAAAATAGTTGAACCATTATCTTGCATCTTCTTTAAATTTGTGTATAAATAATTTAACATAAACATTGTCATATTCAACCTCATAATCACCCATACTGTTTTGGAAAAATTTCAGAGGTTGATCACCACTAATAGAATTATTTCCTTCAAACTTTAGTATTAACATTTTGATTTCATTTGGTAGTTCATTAGGATATCCTACCATACCATTAAAATTTATGGGTGTGTAGATATGGACTCTGAAAGGAGCTATAGGAGGAGGATGATCCATGTTATTGTGTATTTGATTCTTAGGGATAGGCTCAAAGAAATTTTGGGCAGAATCCTTTGGATCAAAGGATTATGATCAATATAATGAAGGCCTCTTGGGAACAGATTCAAAACCAAAACCTCTATTCTCACTCATGAACAAATGAGTAGGTTAGGGAAAACCATGAGTAGCTTTGGGATCAAAACATTTTTGGAATAAGGAATATAAATGGAAATCAAGGTTGTGTGTCCCATAATAATTACATGAACTAGAATATTCTTCTACTAAAGGGGGATCAAACTCAAAGGGTTGAGCACCCTTACCTTTTGAACTTTGACCACTCACAAGTTTCCAAATTTTCCTTCTCCTTTATTGTAATCCTTCTAGTTCTAGGAGAAGCTTCTTTGTAGGGTATGACCTGAAAGAATACCTTAAGCCTTCTAGCTTGAAAATTGGATATTTAATCAAGAACGTATATCAAATGAAATAGCACTGGTCTAATCCATATTTTAAATGAGGAGTCACTAATAGAGCCTTACACTCTAGATATATTAGATTAACTCTAAATATGTACTAAAATCCACTTCAAAAACAACCAAGATATACTTCTTTGATGAACCTTTAGAAAACCAAGGATTGATTCGATGACAAATTCAAGCACCTTTACACACACTTCGAACATATAGATCTAGGTTTATGTTTGCAAGAAAGCACCGCTAACTAGAAGAATTTGAACAATTAAAATAGAAAATGATGTTTCAATATGAACAATTGATGAATTTCAATTGAGTACTCCTTGAAAGTCCCTAGAAATGGTGCCAATATTACACCCTAGGGACTTGGTAGCAACTATGAGACATGATGGATTTAAGAATGATATATTTTTAAGGGTATATCATTTGAATCTAGGGATATATCAAAATATTATCTTATAACCAACTTTGGAAATGACTAGGAGGAAAATCACAAAGGAAATAGCTAAACCCCGCTACATTTGGATCTTCCTAAACCTAGTTAAGAGAACCCAATGGTAACTTGAATGAGAGAGGGATTATGGAAATTCAAAATCCTTCAAAAAAATTGATTCAATTTGAGCTAAGCATAGCCATGGTGGCAATACCCACTCACAAGATTTGTCACATAGATATCACATATGCTCTATACATCGACACAAGTTAGTGAAGACAAATAAAAATTATTCACAAGCATCATCTCTACGTAAACAATGAATGAGAAGGATATTAATGATGTTTAGAATATTGATCTTTACAAAGTAAGAAAAACACTTCCACATATGGCTTACACATGCAATGTGATGAGGCCATAAATTTGCCATAAATTGCCATTATTTTGTCCTTCCAGGTTACCTTTGAAAGTGGATTTAAATGTAATCTTGGAACTTATAGTTTGTTTAAGATAGAATATAGGATATATATCTTGTTCATTCTTTAGAAATATTTTTATCTATTTTGTTGACTAATCCTATTGATTATTTGGGAAAAGATGCAAAGTCTTGTGTATACGCAGCCATAAAGAGAAGATAATGCTAGTTTTGGGAAAATGTAATTGATAATGAATAGTACATTTAAACTCAAATATGATTTCATATTTCGATTCCTCTCAAAAAATTATGTAAGTTCAAAAAAATAATCATCTCAATCTGAGATCACATGCAAAAGTTATAGTTATTTTAACCTATCTCCTAACTCACAGATTTAGTTCTGGAACTCGCAATTTTAGTTCCGAAACTCATAGGTTTAGTTTTGGAACTCACAAATTTAGTTCCAAACTTGTAGATTTAGTTATGGAACTTGAAAATTTAGTTCTGGAACTTTTAGATTTAGTTCTGGAACTTGCATCAATCGAATAACATTTAGTTCGAACTTGCAATTTGTATATTTATATTTTCAAGCAATTAAAACATTGGACAAAGTTGCAAGGTATAGAATGACAGTTAGTTCTGAAACTCACAATTCATGGACAAATTAGATTTAGTTCCAAAACTTGTAGATTTATTTCTAGAACTTGCATAAAAGGAATGAAAACTTTAGTTCTAAACTTGCATAAAAGGAATGACAACTTTAGTTCCGAACTTGCATCAAAGGAATGACAGTTTTAGTTTCAAAACTTGCATAAAATGGGAACTGTGAATAATCAGATATTCAAACGGAAAATTTGAGATATTTTTTTGTTCATAGCAATGTGTTTAACAAAAACCTCATTCAGATTTGCTACAGGTTTTACCAATGAAGAGAAATCTAACTTTTAGTGAGCTGCAATTCGAGGAAAAAGTGTATCATTAGCACTAAAAGTTCCATAAACGAAATGAAAATTCAAACGAAAATATGAGAGAGGTTTTTGTTCATATAAATGTTTTTAACAAAAAAATCATTCAAATTTTCCAAAGGTTTTACTAATGAAGAGATATCTAACTTTTAGTGAACTGCAGTCTGAGGAAAAAGCGTATCAGACAAGCGTCAAAAATTTCACAATCAAAAACAACAAAGTCAAATGGAAAATCCAGGAAAGGTATTTGGTCAAAATCATATTTTGAGGAAAAACCTTCTTCCAATAAAGTAGGAGAATAAAATCAATGTGATTCTTGTTACCAAAAAGCAAGGAGAAGATTTGGGAGCAAATCTTCCTAAAATAAGCAAGATAAGATTTGACTCCAATAATATATTTCTCTCCATAAGGATGCTGAATCTACCAAAGTGAAAAGAGATATTCCTCAACTGTAAATATTCCATTTTAATGTGCCAGGCTGGAGCTATTATGTTTTATGATTACAAATGTGGAGGTACATAGTATATTCTCTTTGTCAATAAACCACTTTAGCCTTCTAATGCTCATTCATACCCATATGTGCATCATCATGGGGATTTTTTTATCTACCTCAATAATTTGAATTGATTCTTCCCCCTTCATTTATTTTGGAAAAGATAGCAAGCCACAAAATAATAAATAATAAGGATCAAGGAATAAAGAATAAAGAGTGAGCTCAGGATGGGTCGAGCTCAATGAACCTGATTTATTATTGTGCCTTTGACCTATCTCTAAATAAATCATAAATTATAAACATGTTCAAAAAAATCCACATCCGGCCCCACATGATACGTAAAGATTTTTCCCGCCTAGACAAAGTGTGGATGCATTCTATTGATATATCCTTTTCCTTCTTTATTTTCTTGGCCAATTTATTAAGATAACCCTCTAAGTGAACAAACCTTTGAAGGGAAGAATAATTGAACACCTTTTGAGTCTCAAACTCCCCTACAACATGCTTCTTGAGTATATCAATTAACTTATCCACATTTGCAGTTTTTGAGTTATATCTTCCTTCAAGGGGAAGCATATTCTCCATCTTAGACTCAATGTCATCAACATACTCACATGCTTTATCCCTAATAGTTTGGATCTTTCCAATATAATTCCCCAATGTTTTAATTCTTAATTTAACAACATCCTCACATTGAATATGCTTTCATTTTCAATCTAGAGGACTATTACTTCCTTCTCCAATTCCTCTTCACTCATGACCTATTTACGGTTTCAATCTTAGGAAACATACCATCCCAACGTTCTACCTCACCTTGATATTTCTCAATTATTGTCCTACTATCCTCTAAATTTCCATGATGTAGTGCACCACACATTATTCATGCCTTCAACATGTTAGCAACATTCAAGACATTCAATACATTTAGTGGGTTTAATTCCTTCTTATGGAAGTCTTGATTTCTAGGTTCGATTTAACTCAAGTTGTAAAATTTGATCTTCCAAACAATATATCACTCTATCTATACCATAATCTACCCCATCATATTCTCATCATGTTCATTCATGTCTCAAGATCTTAATGCGTAATACTTTGGATTAGGTGACGCAAAATGTGGGAATCATTTGCGGATGTCCATTGATTCGATGATAATGGAAATATGGACGACCTAGATTTTTTTATCAACACGGAGAACAAAGTGATGAGTAGGTGGTAGAGTGATCAATCGATGACGAAAAAGCTCTATAAAAATGTCATGTTGCTTAGTACTATGCTCAAATATGAGAGGTTCACGAAACATGACGTCTTGAGGTTCAACTAAATGACATGTAGTGGACATAGATTGAATAGGAGATGGTGAAGGAGAACAAACATGTAATTTTGAAGCATCCTTAAGTTGTTGGATTTCAAATATAAGGATGTGATGGTGGATTCCATAGATTTAAGAGATGATGTTTGTGATTGAGAAGCATCTTTAAGGTGTTGAATTTAAAATATAAGGGATGTAATGGTGGATTTGGAGGTTGCGGATTTATCTTGAAATAATGTATGCAAGACTTGAAACTTATCTTGAAATGATGTATGTAAGGCTTGAATCGAGTCTAATAGTGGTTGGTTAGATACGGGTTCATCAATACTAGGGTCGAAAAAGAAACTATGAAGTACATAACTTAATTCGTGTGGTGGTGTATTATCATCAAAATATGTGGTGTCTAGGGATTTTGTAAATCGATAAATAAACGTGACCCATGATATAATAAAAAAGAAGTATCATAAGCGTAAAAGACATCGATTTCACCAAAATGATTAACTATAATTAGTCTAAGGGGACTATAGGAAAAGTAGCAATCCTAGTTAATCTAATTAGAAGGACTAAAACGTTATATAAATGAAGTAAATAAAATTGATAAAATGTAAATGGATGTGCTAGTAAACTATTCTAAATGAAATGAAATCCTAAATGTCCAAGAGAAGGAAGAGAGATAGCTTAGTTTATTCACGAGATATTGTCAGCAGTTGTCATGGGTCCGAACACGTAACTGGAAGTGAAGACAAATACTTAGGGGCCTTGCAAAGGGAAAATCTAGGTACTCTAAGTAGTATGAGGTGCCTAGAAGTGTACTAGGGCACCCCAGGGTTCCCTAGTCTACAATATGGGCCTTCTGAACACTATAGATGCTCAAAACCTAAGTATGGAAATGTCACAACTTGGTCTCAAACCTTGTTTGTTTGTCATGCTGGATATGTCAAGAAGTGAATTATGACCTGCAAAACAAAATTTTAGTGGGTTTGGACTGACCTCACCCACCAAGCTAGTAGACTTATCATCGAATGGTGCACTACATCTCGCACCCGGATGTAGTTCTAGTGAGTGTGTGCATGTCGCTTCCTAGGTGCTCTCGTGCCGGACACACTTTGTGAAATAGCGAGCTATAGTAGCTATAGAAGATGTAGATAGTAGAATATAATCCCTACTCCTCTAAGAATGTGTGTGTGATGTAGATCTCCTATCTTGAATGCATGGCACTATGTGGATTCAAGTGGTGTAATGGATGTAGCCCTAGATGGAGAGATAGTAGGGATAGGATGTAATGACCTAGACCCTTATTATGGTCTTATAACTTTATATTTATAGGGCTCTCAAGATTAATTTCATAATTAATCCTAATAAGGCTGAATGAGAAGAAGATAAGGATGACCATCACCTAGAAGTAACCCAAAAATAAGTGGAAGAGGTTGTGCATAGATCGGGATGCCCAAAGTGGGACCGAGGCACCCCGACGTGCCCCAGTATAGGCTGGGCCACCTTGATTTCAAGCTAAAATTTTGGAAAGGTCATGAAATGGGTTGATAGGTATCAAGAAATACTTAGGAAAGATGAAATAAAAGATAAGAAAAAGGTGGGCAAAATTTGGGATTAATTATTACTTTGTACGCTTGAGAACCTTCTAAATAATAGTATAAGATCGGGCTAAATATTGTCTAATGTGCAATATTTGTGTCTACATATAAAGAGAGTACCTTTACTTGTTTTCCTTTAGAATTCAATGCATCCTTCAAGGGTCATTAGCAACATTCACTAATCACACTAGAAAACACAGAATTCAATAACTAACACCAAGTTCTATTTATTATTGCCAATAATAAAATGGAAGATCTTCTTCCTCTTATACTTCTAAAAATTGTTTCTTCTCATCAAGATTCCCTTTCATATTACAAGGCCAACCTTTCTCAAAGATGAGCACATACACGCTAGAGTACAATAAGTTTCCTCCTTCACATGATCGGACAGGGATTGAGGCTTTCATACCCACTCGTAAAACAAAACAAAGAACCAAAAACACGTCCACATATGGCTTACACATGCATAAAGGAGAGAAAATTACCATTCATCATTTCAAACTCAGAAAAATGCCCACCAAACATAGTTTCATACTCATATTAACTTCATATTCATAATTTATTAGTTTCATACAAGGCTATTCTTTCTTTCCTTATTTCTCCTTCCACCTCACATGAGGAATGAATGTCCATAACTACTTTTATTGATCTTATATCTCAATTCTCTTCTAATCCATGAATCCTAACTAATTTCCTTATTTACTCTCATGTTATACATAGTCAAAATATATTTATTACATCATTTTTGACATTTTTTTACTCGCTCATCCCTAGGACTCACTATATCGTGCCTAGAATCACATAAACACTCTTAAGTCCCATAAATACTCTTTTTCTCTCCTTGACAACCCTTACTTGCCCCTTTTACATGAGCTTAAAAGTTCAAAATTGAATTGGGTGATCTTTTATGGAGTCCTGACATTGTGTTATAAGTGACATATTGTATGAAATAGGATTAACAAATCATAAGATATTGGCATTCAAGTGGGTGTGAATAGTGATCAAACTTGCATGCATATTAAAGATGACTTTCAACCGACTATGAGTTGGTAATTTGAATGGGTAGGATAGTTTTGGTAAGTCCTTAGATATGTGAATGTTTGAAACACGTGTGTGGACACTTAGTTTAGGTTTATAGATAGTCCATTGGTTGAACCAAACCTTAACAACCTTACACGGTCACTCTTAAGGAAGTAACACTTGGTACTCCCGCATTTTTACAGTCCATTGCTTCATTAAACATGACTCTACACCCTATGTCACAAGCTATCGGTAAGCTAAACATGTGCACAGCCTTTGAAACAATCACATAGTTAAAATTTTAAGCTTTGGTTAGAATATTTGGAAAAGTTAGATCAAGAATACCCTTCTCGTGCTCTCTCAGTGCAATCTTATAAGTGTCTCGAGCTAGGGTTATAGGTTTGAAGCCCTTAGCAAGATTATTTTTCTTTGAAATTTTTAAGGTATGATGGAAATGATGTATTCTTGTATATTTTGAAGGAAATTTGGAAATTTGGGGATTAGTTTTAAATATTTTCATGACAGAGTGGAGCTAAGGAGTTAGAACATAGTCAAATCCTAAAAGAAGGAGGTGATTAACAAATGAACCATAATTTCCCTATAGATTCAACTAATGAAACTTGAAATGAATGATAAATGGAATAATGGTTCCTGAATCCACTTTTATTTCTCTTTTCAAGTGCTTAAAATGATATTTATTCAAGACAGCTCCTATAAAAACCTAGTAAGGGTTTGTAGACCAAATTACAAAAGAGTAGCTAATAAGCGTTGGCTAAAGATTATAAGCTTGAAATTTTGGTAACATGTTAGGATAGGTGAGAGAAAACTAATGGAGCTTTAAAACCTTCTCATGTGCCTTGATAAGTATGAATGCAAGGTTGGAGCAAGTTACATTGTCCTAAGGACTCATAGGAAGTCTTATAATGAAAGAGTAAGGTAAATTATTGAAGTCATGAATGCATTTATTTACTATTTATAAAATTCTTCTAAGTATTTAATTAGGGGAAATAGGATACAAAGTGTTAAGACAGGGAAGATTTAGGTTGCATGCTTGTAAAAGGGGAAGCAAGAGAATTGTGAGAAAGAACAAGTGCTTGAGGGAGCTTTCTAAAATTATATGATCTTGAGACATGAATGAACATGATGAGTATATGATGGGGAAAATTATGGTATTGATAGAGTGATATATTGTTTGGAAGATCAAATTTTACAACATGAGTTAATTTCAAACCTAGAAATCAAGACTTCCATAACAAGGAATTAGACCCATTGAAATTATTGAATGTTGCCAACATGTTGAAGGTGTGAAAATGGTGTGGTGCACTACATTATTTGGTATCATAGTATGGATAATAGAGAAAAAAGGATTTGACAAATTTTGGTACAAAATATATTGCTTGGTTTTACAAGTTAGCTCTAGAGGAAGGACTCAAACCATGAAGGAAAAGAGTTTGATGTAAGAGTTAGAAATGGAGAGAGAAATATCAGACATAAGAAGTGATTTGTAGAGGTTGGAATTTTTATAAAATATGTGGATACAGGTAAGAAAATAGAAAAGGAGTCAATCAAGAAGTGAGTTAGGTAAATGGATCTTGAAAAGGAGAATGAAGTTTCCAATCAAGTCTTTTGTGAAGTATTCTAGAATAAATGGAGGAATCCATGAAATGAGAGCCTATGGAGGCATAAGAGAAAGAGATTTTCCATGTGAGAAACATGAGGAAGAGAAGAGAGTTATCATAGTGGAGAACATAGTGAAAGAAGAAGAATGGAGAAGAAGGGAAGTGCAAAATGAAATGCTTAGAGAAGAAGGGTGGATAAGGAGGATAGTGCCCAAGAAAGAGGCACTTATTGAGACAATTTGGTCTCTAATTTTATATTCTAATGTTGTGTTTACATGTGTGTATACATGTTTGAAGGATTTTGTGAACAAAATCAAGAAGAAGACAATGAAAATTGTAAGAAAAGAGAAAGGAGAGATTCTTTTGATTCAAATGCACATGAAGGAAGAAAAGAGTAGGTTATAGAAGCTTATGAGGAAAGGAATGAGGTAATGTAGCATAGTAATGAAGAAGAAGAGGAGAAAACATAGTTCTATGATGCTTTGGAAAGCATTCAAGAGAGAGAAGACAAGAAAAAGAGCAAAAACAAGAAGATGGATGACAAAAAGGAAAAAGAGCATAACAAGATCACAGAGATGGCAAATAATTAGGTATGGAAAGATGAGAAATATTATCTTCTTCATGCCTATGTTATTAAAATTTTTGATAAACCAAGATGCATACTAAAAGGTGAAGTTATCTCTTTAAAATCTTAATTTAACCAAGGATATATCATGCCTAAATGGCGTATAAAATCAGTTTCTTGTGAACAAGAGACAAAATGCAAGGAAGAAGATAATAATACTATGGTATGCAATGGAAAATAAGTGGAAAATTATGGGAAAAGGTCAGAATTAAGTTTGAGGCAAGAATGCAATAAATATGACCAAGAAATGAAGAGTGAAGAAATATTTTCTAGGTATAAATCCTAAGAACTAAGAAGGAGGACCGACACTACTGGTGTATATCAGCCTAAGGATACAAGAAAACAAATATGGAGAGTTAAAAAGAGAAAAGAAGAAAAATGAATCCTAATAGGAACTTGGAAAGAGAAGCAAGTGAGTGAAGAACAAGGGCTTGTGATAGGAAATAAGAGATAAAATATGCAAAATAATCCCTCACAGAATCGCAACAGTAAAAACTAATATGCAAAAAATATTACAGATCTTAAATAAAAGTGCAAAATAATAAAAGAACAACACAAAGAAAAATTATTTAATGTGATTCACCCAATTTGGGCTACGTCCACCAAGAATCACTTGCTCATATTTATTACAAGAAATTGCTCTCTCAATACAATACCCAAATATGTTTGGAGTTATGCTCAACAAACTCTATAGAATTCGCATCTGAATTCAGACACATCTACAATGTTACATGAACCCTACCATATGCACAAAACCACATAAGTATATAACTGCTTTAGCATTTTTACAAAATCGTGGGTATCAAAACCATGGGCCAAAACCATCCCATAAATCTATGGGTCAAAAAATCTGGCCCATATGAGAAAAGCACATTTCTTGGTATATCGACACGTTTTTAGGCCAAAAAATTCTCGGAGGATGTGCCCTAGACCCTTGTGGGGCTCGTCCCCGCCCCAAAACCCGGTGAGAAAACTATGGAAATTGTATAGTACTCTTAGTGTATAGTCTTCAACATTTTCACACATGAAAAAATGATCCACAACCTAATAGCTTGTGAATGAGATTCAAGAAGAGGAAGATAGAAAAATGAAGAAAGATGAAGATGAAGTAAAGGCAAAGAAAGTGAAAGTGAGTTGAGTGAGCTAGTATGTGATTTCAAGGAAGAATAAGACCAAATAAGTCCTAAATTTGATGAATCAAGTGAAAAGGATGTTATGTTTGTGGAGCCTATTTTCATGTTAGAGTGTGGTACACCTTCTATGTGTTACACTCGGGTATTTTTACGGCGGTCCCGCTCACTAGTGAGCGGGTCAGGGGTTTGGGGGCGAAGCCCCCGAAGAAAATTTTCATGGGTGGTTTATTAACCCATGGGTAATGGGTAACCGTTATGGGTTGTTTTTGGGCCCATGGTTTTTCGGTACCCATTGTTTTGATACCCACGGTTTTTTGCCCATGGTTTTGATACCCATGGTTTTGTATCAAACTGCTTAAGAAATTGTCTATTTATATGATCTTATGCATATGATACATATACAAGCAAATGCATTGTAGATGTGCTTTGAATTTGGGTGTGAATTTTGTAGAGTTTGTTGAGCATAGCTCCAAACGGATCTGGGTATTATATTGAGAGAGTGGAGGCTTGTAATAAAATCTGAGCAAGTGATTCTTGGTGGACGTAGCCCAAATTGGGTGAACCATGTTAAATACTATCTCTATGTGTTGTGTTATTTATTTTACACTTTTATTTGAGATCTGTAATATTTTCTACATATTAGTTTCTACTGTTGTGATTCTCATGGGATTATTCCGCATATTTTATCTCTTATTTCCTAACAAAGGAGAATGAACTATTATTGCATGAGGAAATACAAAGGATTAAATAGTTATTCATGACATGTACAAGTTCAAATCAGTTAAGGCAATACACGAGCAAGAAAGGGAATGGAATGGAAATGTGAGAAAATTCATTGGCAAACTTGAACAATGAAAACTCCAAAGAGGATAAAGGTGAACTACATGTTCAAGAAAAAGCACAAGAAGATAAATATGATGGAAATTAGTTAAGAATAATAGAGATAAATCAGAAATGGCATGGAGGACACAAATAAATAAAGAAAGAATACCAAAGAGAGACAATTTTGTCTCATATTTTCATAACTAATGATTCTCCTAGTGGTGTTTATACAAGAAAGAGTCAAATAATGATCAAAGAAGATGGGGAAGGACAATAAAATGAAGAAAATGAATAGTTGAGTCAAGAAGGACAAGAGAATGAAGATAATGAAGAAGGATTAGAGCAAACTCAAGACATGGAAAGAAGATTCAAAGCAACAAGAGACAAGTCAAGAGAAAAAAGAGTGAACAAGAGCAGCATAAGAAGGATAAATCAGACTTCTTGAATGTACAAGCAAAGAAAAAGGAAGTGAATATGGTGTGGAAGAAGAAAGAGACAAGTAGTGAGTAGGAAAAGAGAGAAACACTCAAGGAAAGCAATCAAATTTAAGAGGTAAGCTTAGAAAAACAAGAATGTAAGGTGAGTACATTTGATTCATTATTAGTTGACATTGAAAATGAAGTGGATGAATTCCTTGAAATTGTAAAAAGTGATGTTGATTGTGCATTTGAAGTTGGTAATCATGAATGTAGTGAAGGTTTTGTGAAGGATATTTTACAAAGTTGGTTAAATGAATTGGATGGAAAAGAGAAGAATGCAGCTGCAATTGAGATAGATTTAATTTCATGGACATGTGATGATGAAGATGAAAATAGAAAACAAGAAAAGGAAGATTTAAGGCAGCTTAAGATGATGAAGAGTGAGTAGGAACAAGTGAATGAGAAAGAAGATGAAGATTTTGGCATAACAAATGATGAATACAACTTAGGCATTGAATATACAAAGTGATGGAGGGCATGGTGAAACATAAAGAACATTTATTTTTGTTGTTCTAATCTTTGTATGTGCAGGTATGAATGATGACTATTTGAAGGTGCCAGAGAAAAGATGAAGAATAAAGAGAAATGGAGAAGATTCAAATCAAATGGAAGACCAAAACCAGTTATATGGGACCCTAATGGAAATGAAGAATACAAATACTTTGAAAATAAGAAGAGGAGATCAAAAAGAAGGTGTGAGGATGAAGACAAGAGCAAGAAAACAAATAGTTTGCATGTTTTTCTCCACACCGAGAGTATGATGTAGGAACATCAAGGAAAGAAGCTACAAAAAGGCTAAAATATGCTCTTAATCATATGTATGGAATAAAAAAGATGAATATTAGTCATTAAGCCATGAATAAAGGCCAAGGATGTAATAGCAAGTGGTAAAGTGAAGTCCAGTTGCTTAAGATTTCAAATGCAAGCTTCCATCCATTTCCAAATTTCCTTCAAAATATAAAAGAATACATCCTTACAATCATACCTCAACAATTTCAAAGAAAAATACTCTTTCTAAGGGCCTCAAACTTCAAACCCTAGCTTAGGAACTTACGAGCTTGCACAAAGAGCCCAAGAAGGGTATTCTTGTTGGGTATTATTGCTCTAAATTTTCCAAATATTCGAACCAAAGCTTAAAATTTTAACTATGGGACCGTTTCAAGGTTTTGCACATGTTTATTTTACTAGTAGCTTTTGATATTGGGTATAGAATCATGTTTCATGAAACTATGGACTGACAAGAACATAGGATTACCGAAGATTACTTCCTCAAGATTAGTAGTAAATTTGTTAGGTTTTGGCTCGGCCAATGGACTATCTCTAAACCTCGAATCGAATGTCCACTCACATGTTTTGACAATTCACATATCCAAGGACTTGCCCAAAATCTCCTACCCATTCAAATTACCACATCACAATCATTTCATAGTCATCCTTACTATGCATGCAAGTTTGATGAATGTTCACACCCATTTGAGTTCCAATATGTTATGATTTTTTAATCCTATTTCATTCACTATGTCACTTGAAATACAATTTAAAGACTCCATAAAATATCACTCATAGCTACAACCACTAGTTTATCAATCAATATTCCTTAAGAGCTTACCAAATAGGGGTTGATCCTTTTATTACATATACAGAGTTCTACTTAGCCATTATTCCATTTGAAATCCTCATGCAATATAAAGAGAGTACCTTTACTTGTTTTCTTTTAGAATTTAATGCATCCTTAAAGATCCATTAGAAATAATCAATAATCACACTAGAAAATATAGAATTCAATAAGCAATACTAACTTCTATTTCTTCTTGTCAATAATGTAATAGAATATATTCTTCTTCTTCTTCTTATACTTTTGAGAACTATGATTTCTCATCAAGATTCCATTTCATAATACAAGGCCAACCTTTCTTAGTATGAGCATATACACAGTCAAAATAAAACAAGTTTCCTCCTTCACATGATCAAGGCAAAGGATTGAGGCTTTCATTCCCACTCGAAAAAAAACACAACAAAGAACTGAAAACACTTCCACAAATGGCTTACACATGCATGAAGGAGATAAAATCACCATTCATCATTTTAAACTCGAGAAAAATTCCCAAAGAAACAAATTTTCATACTCATATTAACTTCATATTCATAATTTCTCGGTTTTATACAAGGTTATGCTTTCTTTCCTTGCTCCCCCTCCTCCTCACAGGAGGAATGAATGCCCATAACTGATTTTTTAAAGCTTATATCTCAATTATCTCCTAATCCATAAACCCTAACTAATTTCCTTATTTACTCTCACACTATACATAGTCAAAATATTTTTATTACATCATTTTTGACATTTATTGACTCTTTCATCCCTAGGACTCACTATATCATTCCTATAATCACATAAACACTCTTAAGTCCCATAAGTACTCTTTTTTCTCCTTGACAACCCTTACTTGCCCATTTTACATGAGCTTAAAAGTTCAAATTTGAATTGGGTGATCTTTTATGGAGTCTTGACATTGTGTTATAAGTGACATAGTGTATGAAATAGGATTAACAAATCATAAGATATTGGCATCAAGTGGGTGTGAACAAAGTGATCAAACATGCGTGTATAGTAAGGATGACTTTAAACTGGTTGTGAGTTGGTAATTTGAATGGGTAAGACATTTTGGGAAAGTCTTAGATATATGAATGGTTGAAACACATATGTGGACACTCAGTTCAGGTTTAGAGATAGTCCATTTGTTGAACCAAACCCCAACAACCTCACTATCACTCTTGAGGAAGAAGCACTCAAGACTCCTATGTTCTTGTCACTCCATTTCTTCATGAAATGTGACTCTATACCCTATATCATAAGCTACATGTAAACTAAACACATGCACAGCCTTGAAATAGTCCCACCGTTAAAATTTTAAGCATTGGTTCAAAGATTTGTAAAATTTAGAGAAATAATACCCTTCTCTCGGCTCTTTGTGCAAGCTTGTAGAGTGCCCGAGCTAGGGTTAGAGGTTTGAAGCCCTTAGCAAGAGTATTTTCTTTGAAATTGGTAAGGTATGATGGAAAGGATGTCTTCTTGTATATTTTAAAGGAAATTTTGAATTTGGAGGGTTAGTTTTAAATATTTTCATGACATTGTGGAGCTAAGGAGTTAGAACACAGTCAAAGCCTAGTAGAAGGAGGTGGTTAAAAAAGAACCCTACTTCCCTTTGGAATCAACTAATGAAAATAGCGGGAATGATAAATGGAATAATGGTTACCTAAATCCAATTTTATTTATCCTTAAAAGTTCTTAAAATGATATGTTTCATGACAGCTCCCTATATAAGACCTAGTAAGGGTTTGAAGACCAAATTGCAAAAGGAAAGATAATAGGAATTGGGTAAATATTTAAAGCTTGAAATTTTGGGAACATGTTAGGATACGTGAGATAACACTAAAGGAGCTTTAAAAAAATTGGGTGCCTTGGGAAGTGTGAATTCAAGGTTAGAGCAAGTGACATTTTCCTAAGGAATTATAGGGTAGTCTTGTAATGAAAGAGTAAGGTAATGTTTTGAAGTCATGAACGCATTTATTCATTTTTTCATATAGTGTTATGATTATTTAAGTAGGAGAAAGAGGTTAGAAAGTTTTAAGACAGAGAAGAGAAAGGTTGCATGCTTGTACAAGGGGAATCAAGAGAATTGTGAGCAACAACAAGTGCTTGAAGGAGCTTTCTAAAATTAGATGATCTTGAGACATGAATGAACATGATGAGAATATGATGGGGGTAGAGTATGGTATAGATAGAGTGATATATTGTTTGGAAGATCAAATTTTACAACTTGAGTTAATTTTGAACCTAGAAATCAAGACTTCCATAACAAGGAATTAGACCCATTGAATGTACTCAATATTTCTAACATGTTGAAGGCATGAAAACAATGTGGTGCACTACATCATTTGGTATCGATCAAGCATAATATTGAAAACAAGAATTTTACAAAGTTTGGTATAAAATATATTGTTTGGTTTTACAGGTTAGCTCTAGAGGAAGGACTCAAACCATGAAGGAAAAGAGTGTGAAGCAAGATTTGGAAATTGAGAGAGAAATAACATAGTTGAGAAGTTATTTTCAGAGGTTAGAAGCCTTAGAAAATATGTGGCTACATGTAAGCAAATAGATAAGGATTCAAGCAAGAAGTTATCTAGGTGGATGGAATTTGAAAAGGAGAATGAAGTGGCCAATCAAGTCACTTGTGAAGCATGCTAGAAGAAATGGAGGAAGCCATGAAATGAGATCCTATGGAGGCATAAGAGAAAGAGATTTTCCATGTGAGAAACATGAGAAAGATGAAGAGAAGATCTTTCTCACAAAGGAGAGAACATAGTGAAAGAAGAAGAATGGAGAAAAAGGGAAGTGCAAAATGAAATGCTTAGAGAAGAAGGGTGGATAAGGAGGATAGTTCCCAAGAAAGAGGAACTTGTTGAGAAAATTTAATCTCTAATTTTATATTCTAATGTTGTTTTTTACATGTGTGTATACAGGTTTGAAGGATTTTGTTAACAAAATCATGAAGAAGACAATGAAAATTGCAAGAAAAGAGGCGAGAGATTTTTTTAGTCAAATGCACATGAAGGAAGAAAATAGTAGGTTATAGAAGCTTATGAGGAAAAGAATGAGGTACTCAAGCATATTGATGAAGAAGAAGAGGAGAAAACATAGTTCTCTCGATGCTTTGGAAAGCACTTGAGAGAGAGAAGACAAGAAAAAGAGAAAAACAAGAAGATGGATGACAAAAAGGAAAAAGAGAAGAACAAGGTCACGAGAGATGGAAAATAATCAGGTATCTAAAGATGAGAATTATGATCTCCTTCATGCATATGTTAGTAAAATTTTTGATATACCAAGTATGCACACCGAAAGATTAAGTTAGTTCTTCAAAATCTGAATTTAACCATGGATATATCATGCCTAAATGGCTTAGAAAATTAGTTGCTTGTGAACAAGAGACAAAATGCAAGGAAGAGGCTAATAATACTATGGTGTGCAATGGAAAACGAGATTAAAATGATGGGAAAAGGTTAGATTTAAGTTTGATTAAAGCATGTGATAAATGTGACCAAGAAATAAAGAGTGAAGAAAGAGTTTTTAGGTATGAATCAACCTATGAACCAAGGAGGAGGACTTAAAATACAGGTGTATATCATCCTAAGGAGATAAGAAAACAAATATGGAGATTTAAAAGAGAAAAGAATAACAAGGAAGCCTAATAGGAACTTGTCAAGAGAAGCAAAGTGAGTGAAAAACAAGGGCTTGTGAATGAGATTCAAGAAGAGGAAGATAGAAAAATGAGGAAAGATGAAGATGAAGTGAAGGCAAAGAAAGTGAAAGCTGAGTTTAGTGAGCTAGTATATGATTTCAAGGAAGAAGAATACCAAATGAGTCCTAAATTTGATGAATAAAGTGAAGAGGAGAATGGATTATTTTTGTATGAGGAAATACAAATTATTGAAGAGCTATTCATGGCAGGTACACGTTCAAATAAGTCAAGGGAATACACTAGAAAGCAAGGGAATGGAATGGAAATGCAAAAAAAAACATTGGAAAACTTGAACAATGAAAAATCTAAAGAGGATAAAGGCAAACGACTAGTTGAAGAGCAAGCAAAAGAAGAGAGATATGATGAAAATGAGTTTAAGAATAACATAGATAAATCGAAATGGCATGGAGGACAAAAAGAAATAAAGGAAGAAGACCAAAGTGGGACAAATTTGTCTCATATTTTTGTAACTAATGATGCTCCTATTGTTGTTTATGTAGGAAAGATTCAAAGAATGATCAAAGAAGATGGAGGACAAGAAAAAGAAGAAAATGTGTAGCTGAGTCAAGAAGGACAAGAGAATGAAGATTATGAAGAAATATTAGAGAAAAGTCAATACATGGAAAGAAGATTCAAAGCAATAAGAGACAAGTCAAGAGAATAAAAGAGTGAACAAGAGAAGCATAAGAAGTAGAAATAATAATTCTTGAATGTACAAGTAAAGAAAAAGAAAGTGAAGATGGTGTGGAAGAAGAAGGAGACAATTAGTGAGTAGGAAAAGAGAAAATCACTCAAGGCAAGCAATCAAATTCGAGAGGTAAGCTTAGAAAAAAAGAATGCAAGGTGAGTGCATTTGATTCATTATTAGTTGACTTTGAAAAGTAAGTGGATGAATTTCTTGAAATTGTAAAAGGTGATGTGAATTGTGCATTTGAAGTAATTAATCAAGAATGTAGTGAAGGTTTTGTGAAGGATATTTATGATATTGTACAAAGCTAGTTGAATGAAGTGGATGGTAAAGAGAATAATGTAGGTGTAGTTGAGATATATTTAATTTCATGGACATGTGATGATGAAAATTACAATAGAAAACAAGAAAAGGTAGATTTAAGTCAACTTGAGACGATGATGAAGAGTGAGCAGAACAAGTGAATGAGAAAGAAGATGAATATTTTGGAATAACAAAGGATGAATACAAGTTAGGCATGGAATATATAGTGATGGGGGCATCATGAAACGTGAAGAAACATGTATTTTGTTGTTCTAATATTTTTATGTGCAAGTATGAAGCATGACTATTTGAGGGTGATAGGATCAAAGATGAAGAATAAAGAGAAATGGAGCAGAGTCAAATCAAATGGAAGACCAAAACTAGTTATATGAGACCCCGGTGGAAATGAAGAATACAAATACTTTGAAAACAAGAAGAGGAGATCAAAAATAAGGTGTGAGGATGAAGACAAGAGAAAGAGAACAAATAGTGTGCATGTTTTTCTCCACCCTAAGAGTATGATGCAAAGAACATCAAGGAAAGAAGCTACAACAAAGTTAAAATATCCTCCTAATCATGTGTATGCAATCAAGAAAGATGAATATTAGTCATTATGTCAAGAATAAAGGTCAAGGATGCAATAACAAGTGGTAAAGTGGAGTCAAGTTGCTCAATATTTCAAATACAAGTTTCCCTCCATTTCCAAATTTCCTTCAAAATATACAAGAAGACATCCTTTCCATCATACCTTACCGATTTCAAAGAAAAATACTCTTTCTAAGGGCCTCAAACCTCAAACCCCAGCTCGGAACTTACAAGCTTGCACAAAGAGCTCAAGAAGGGTATTCTTGCTCTAACTTTTACAAATCTTCAAACCAAATCTTAAAAGTTTAATTATTTGTGCACATGTTTAGTTTACCAATAGCTTGTGATATAGGGTATAGAGTCATATTTCATAAAGTAATGGACTAGAAAGAACGTTAGGAGTACTTGAGTGTTACTTCCTCAAGAGTAACAAAGTAAGGTTGTTAGGGTTTGGCTCACCAATGGAATATCTCTAAACCTGAATTGAGTGTCCACACACGTGTTTCAACCATTCACATATCCAAGGACTTGCCTAAAATATCCTACCCATTCAAATTACCAATTCACAATCATCCTTATTATGCATGCAAGTTTGATCATTGTTTACACCGACTTGAATTCCAATATGTTATGATTTGTTAATCATAATTCATACACTATGTCACTTGAAACACAATATTGGGACTCTGTAAAATTTCACTCATAGCTACAATCACTATTTTATCAATCAAGAGTCCTTAGGATCTTACCAAGAAGGGGTTTTGATCCTTTTATTACATATACGAGTTCTATTTAGCCATTATTCCATTTGAAAACCTTATGTAATATAAAGAGAGTAACTTTACTTGTTTTCCTTTAGAATTCAATGCATCCTTCAAGATCCATTTGCAACATTCAAGAATCACACTAGAAAACATAGAATTCAATAAGCAACATCGGGTTCTATTTCTTCTTGCCAATAATGTAATGGAATATATTCTTCTTCTTATACTTCGAGAACTATGACTTCTCATCAAGAGTCCCTTTCATATTAGAAGGCCAACCTTTCTCAAGATGAGCACATATATATTCATAATAAAACAAGTTTCCTCCTTCACATGATCGGAGACAAGTGGATTGAGACTTTCATACCCACTCGTAAAAAAACACAACAAAGAACCAAAAACACTTCCACATATGGCTTACACATGCAATGTGATGAGGCCATAAATTGGCCATAAATTACCATTATTTTGTCCTTCCAAGTTACCTTTGAAAGTGGATTTAAATGTAATCTTGGAACTTATAGTTTGTTTAAGATAGAATATAGGATATATATCTTGTTCATTCTTTAGAAATATTTTTATCTATTTTGTTGACTAATCCTATTGATTATTTGGGAAAAGATGCAAAGTCTTGTGTATGCAAGCCATAAAGGAAAGATAATGCTAGTTTTGGGAAAATGTAATTGATCATGAATAGTACATTTAAACTCAAATATGATTTCATATTTAGATTCCTCTCAAAAAATTATGTAAGTTCAAAAAATAATCATCTTAATCTGAGATCACATGCAAAAGTTATAGTTATTTTAAGCTAGCTCCGGAACTCGTAGATTTAGTTCTGAACTCATGCAGCTTTAGTTCAAACTCATAGGTTTAGTTTTGAACTCACAAATTTAGTTCAAACTTGTAGATTTAGTTATGGAACTTGAAAATTTAGTTCTAGAACTTTTAGATTTAGTTCTGAACTTGCATCAATCGAATAACATTTAGTTCGGAACTTGCAATTTGTATATTTATATTTTCAAGCAATTAAAACATTGGACAAAGTTGCAAGGTATAGAATGACAATTAGTTCTAAACTCACAATTCATGGACAAAGTAGATTTAGTTCAAACTTGTAGATTTATTTCTAGAACTTACATAAAAGGAATGAAAACTTTAGTTCAAACTTGCATAAAAGGAATGACAACTTTAGTTCCGGAACTTGCATCAAAGGAATGACTGTTTAGTTTCAAAACTTGCATAAAATGGGAACCGTGAATAATCGATATTCAAACGGAAAATTTGAGATATTTTTTTGTTCATAGCAATGTGTTTAATAAAACCTCATTCAGATTTGCTACAAGTTTTACCAATGAAGAAATCTAACTTTTAGTGAGCCGCACGATTCGAGGAAAAAGTGTATCACTAGCACTAAAAGTTCCATAAACAAAAAATGTAAAATTCAAACGAAAATATGAGAGAGGTTTTTGTTCATATAAATGTTTTTAACAAAAAATCATTCAAATTTTCCAAAGGTTTTACTAATGAAGAGATATCTAACTTTTAGTGAACTGCAAATCGAGGAAAAAGCGTATCGTATAAGCGTCAAAAATTTCACAATCAAAAACAACAAAGTCAAATGGAAAATCCAGGAAAGTTATTTGGTCAAAATCATATTTTGAGGAAAAACCTTCTTCCAATAAAGTAGGAGAATAAAATCAATGTGATTCTTGTTACCAAAAAGCAAGGAGAAGATTTAGGAGCAAATCTTCCTAAAATAAGCAAGATAAGATTTGACTCCAATAATATATTTCTCTCCATAAGGATGTTGAATCTACCAAAGTGAAAAGAGATATTCCTCAACCGTAAATATTCCATTTTAATGTGCAGTGGAGCTATTATGTTTTATGATTACAAATGTGGAGGTACATAGTATATTCTCTTTGTCAATAAACCACTTTAGCCTTCTAATGCTCATTCATACCCATATGTGCATCATCATGGGGATTTTTTTATCTACCTCAATAATTTGAATTGATTCTTCCCCTTCATTTATTTTGGAAAAGATAGCAAGTCACAAAATAATAAATAATAAGGATCAAGGAATAAAGAATAAAGAATGAGCTCAGGATGGGTCGAGCTCAATGACCTTGATTTATTATTGTGCCTTTGACCTATCTCTAAATAAATCATAAATTATAAACATGTTCAAAAAAATCCACATCTCGGCCCACATGATACGTAAAGATTTTTTCCGCTAGACAAAGTGTGGATGCATTCTATTGATATATCCTTTTCCTTATTTATTTTCTTGGCCAATTTTTTAAGATACCCCACTAAGTTAATCAACCATTGAAGATAATCATAATTGAACACATTTTGAGTCTCAAACTCCCTTACAACATGCTTCTTGAGTATATCAATTAACTTATCCACATTAGCAGCTTTTGGGTTATATCTTCCTTCAAGGGGAAGCATCTTCTCCATCTTAGACTCAATATCATCAACATACTCACCTGCTTTATCCATCATAGTTTGGATCTTTCCAATACAACTCCCCAATGTTTCAATTCTTAATTTAACAACATCCTCACATTGAATATGCTTTCATTTTCAATCTAGAGGACTATTACTTCCTTCTCCAATTCCTCTTCACTCATGACCTATTTACGGTTTCAATCTTAGGAAACATACCATCCCAACGTTCTACCTCACCTTGATATTTCCCAATTACTGTCCTACCATCCTCTAAATTTCCATGATGTAGTGCACCACACATTATTCATGCCTTCAACATGTTAGCAACATTCAGTACATTCAATACATTTAGTGGGTCTAATTCCTTCTTATGGAAGTCTTGATTTCTAGGTTCAGATTTAACTCAAGTTGTAAAATTTGATCTTCCAAACAATATATCACTCTATCTATACCATAATCTACCCCATCATATTCTCATCATGTTCATTCATGTCTCAAGATCTTAATGCGTAATACTTTGGATTAGGTGACGCAAAATGTGGGAATCATTTGCAGTATGTCCATTGATTCGATGATAATGGAAATATGGATGACCTAGATATTTTTCTTATCGACAAGGCGAATATAAATGAGTAGGTGGTAGAGTGATCAATTGATGATGAACAAGCTCTATAAAAATGTCATGTTGCTTAGTACTATGCTCAAATATGAGAGGTTCAGGAAACAAGACGTCTTGAGGTTCAACTAAATGACATGTAGTGGACATAGATTGAATAGGAGATGGTGAAGGAGAACAAACATGTGATTTTGAAGCATCCTTAAGTTGTTGGATTTCAGATCTAAGGGATGTGATGGTGGATTCCATAGATTGAAGAGAGGATGTATGTGATTGAGAAGCATCTTTAAGGTGTTGAATTTCAAATCTAAGGGATGTAATGGTGGATTTGGAGGCTGCGGATTTATCTTGAAATAATGTATGTAAGACTTGAAACTTATCTTGAAATGATTTATGTAAGCCTTGAATCGAGTCTAATAGTGGTTGGTTAGATATAGGTTCATCAATACTTGGGTCGAATAAGAAACTATGAAGTAAAGAACTTAATTCATGTGGTGGTGTATGATCATCAAAATATGTGGTGTCTAGGGATTTTGTAAATCAGATAAATAAACATGACCCATGATATAATAAAAAAAGAAGTATCATAAGCGTAAAAGACATCGATTTCACCAAAATGATTAACTATAATTAGTCTAAGGGGACTATAGGAAAAGTAGTAATCCTAGTTAATCTAATTAGAAGGACTAAAACGTTATATAAATGAAGTAAATAAAATTGATAAAATGTAAATGGATGTGCTAGTAAACTATTCTAAATGAAATGAAATCCTAAATGTCCAAGAGAAGGAAGAGAGATAGCTTAGTTTATTCACAATACAATAACATACGAGGTCTAAATGGAAACTCTAAACAAAGAATAATCAAAGAGTTAAGAGTCTCTAGTAGGCCTAGCATTCTACTTCTGCAGGAAACCAAGATGAACTCTAAGGTACTTGAAAATTGTAAAAACATTTTTTTGGGAAAATTTGGACATGGCTACGGTGGATTCTCAGGGAGCTTCAGGTGGCATGGCTACTTTTTGGGATAAAAAGCATTATACTGGTATGATTCTATCTGAAACTAGTAACCATCTTGTTGTTAAATTCCATGCTATTGAAAATAACTGTACTTGGATCCTTTCTAATATCTATGTGCCCAATACGGTTATTGGAAGAAGGAAACTCTAGAATGATCTAAATATTTTTAGAATTCAACATAGTTCTGACAACTGGCTTATTATGGGTGACTTCAACTCCCCTTTAAATCCGGGGAAAAATAAGGGGGAAACTCTTGTTTCTCCACTGGCATGGATGAATTTGTTGATTTCATTGCTGATTTAAATCTCATGGATGTGGATCTTCATGGAAATCAAGTATACCTAGAAAAATAGAAGGTTGGGTAGGGATATGATTCAAGTCAGACTGGATAGAGCTCTTATCTCTACTAGTTGGATTCTTCACCAAGACTTTCATCTCACCTCTTTGCCGAGAATCGATCTAGATCACAATCGATAGCTTTAAATTTTGTCAATTGGGCTAAGCCCACCAGGAGCTCCTTCAAATTTGAAAAGATGTGGATGGAACATGATGACATCTTTGATAAGATTAAGGAATGGTGGAATTGGGTGGGTGAGGGAACTGCTCAATTTAGGCTTATTCAAAAGCTTAAAAATGTCAAAAATAGGTTAAAATTTGGAATAAAGAAATCTTTGGGAATGTTTTTGTGAGAAAAAGGAATTAAAACAAAAACTCCAAGATTTGGAAATCAAAATAAATTCATAGGGAGGTCTTTGGAGGACCATTTAGTGGAAAAATATCCTTTCAGAGTTACACACGGTTTGTAGCAGGGAAGAATCCTTATGGAGACTTAAATCTAGGGCAATCTAGTTGAAAGAGGGTGACAAAAATACAAAGTTCTTCCATATGACCACTTTGAAGCATAGATCTTGTAATAGGATTACCAAAGTTTTTTAAGGAAATGACATCATCATAAAAGATCCACAAATCATTAAGAACGAAGCTCTTAGATTCTATGAAAAATTACTCAATGAGAAGAGTGCTACTAATGATGTGGCTGACTCTTTTATGTTAGAGGCTATTCCACAAGACAAAATTGAGGAGCAGATATTTAAAGACATTACCAAAGTTGTTACTTTGGAGGAGCTTCAAAAAAAAAAATTTACTCTTGAAGGAGAAGGCTCCAGAACCGATGGCTTATCTCGTAAAAAAAATCAGAAATTTTGGGAAATTTGTTCCTTAGGGTTGTAAATGAATTCTTTAGAACTGGAGATTTACTAAAAGAGCTAAATAATACTCACATTGTGCTAGATCCAAAAAATTAATGCTAAATATTTAAAAGGTTTCCATCCCATTAGCTTGGTTAATGTTTTCTATAGAATTTTCACTAAGATTATTGCCACCAGACTTCAGTTCATTTTGAATGATTTAATCTCAAAACAACATAGTGGGTTCATCAGAGGAAGGATAATTCAAGATGGCATGATCATGGTGCATGAGATTATACATTATATGGATAATAATAAAAAGAAAGCATGGTCCTTAAACTTGACATGAATAAAGCCTTTGATAAAGTCTCCTGGTCTTTTCTTGACAAGGTTCTAGCCAAATTTGGTTTTCTCAACAAATTCAGAAGAATTATCAAGGCTTGCATTTCTACTGCTAGATTCTCTATGGTGGTTAATGGTGAACCGGTGGGGTACTTTACCAGCAGTAGGGGTTTAAGATAGGGGGATCCTATATCCCCTTTTCTCTTCATTATTATGGCAGATAGCCTCAATAGAACAATTACCAAAGTAGTTAAAGATGGTCTTCTAAAAGGCACTAAACCTACCTCTACGAATCAAACGGCTTCTCATCAGCAATTTGTGGATGACACTATCCTAATTTTAGTGGCATCTATCCTAGAAGCTAAGGCGATCAAGTCCATTCTAAAATTTTATGAGGCTACTTCGGGCAAGAGATCAACTTTGATAAAAGTTCAATTTTCTTTTTCAACACTCCTATGGAAAGGCAAAGATAAAATTGCTAAAATATTGGGGTGTAAAATCAATTCACTTCCCACTACTTATTTGGGGCTCCCCCTTGGTACTAAAAAGTCTCAATCAAATTCTGGAATGATCTACTGGAAAGATTCCAAAAGAAAATGGCCGGATGGAAAGGGGTCATTCTTTCCAGTGCTGGTAAATGTCTGCTTATCAAAAGAACTCTTCAAAATCTGCCTATCTACATTATGTCTCTCTATAACATTCCTTCTACCTTCAGAGAAAAAATTGAAAGGATCCAGAAACACTTTTTATGGTAGGGAATGGAGGAAAAATTTAAATATCACCTAGTTGCTTGGGATCAAGTGTGCACTCCTAAAAGGATTGGGGGATTGGGCATAAAAGATATAAGAAAAATGAATATGGCCTTAATTACAAAAATGGGTTGGAGAATGCTCTCGAAGGAACAACCATGGATTGATCTTATTAAGGCTAAATATCTTGAACAACAAATAGCTTTCTCTTTCCTTCATGATGAACAACTTCCCCAAGGTTCCATTTTCTGGAATCAACTTGATTCTAGTCAAGAATTTCATCAAGCAAGGTTGTAGATGGAAAGTGGGAAATGGCAGAGACATCAATTTTTGGGGGGATAATTGGTCTAATTTCAGCCTCAATGACAAATTTAGTGCAGCCAAGGATAGTCTTGAGCATAAATATGGTACTAAGGTCATTGATTACATGGAAATTGATGGTAACAAGAAGAGATGGAAACAACTCTCAGTGGATAGAATTGAACTGAACTCCATGTTGTCCTCTCTTCATGAACAATTGGACCTCATTCCCTTGAATAAATTGGAAGTCAAGGATGAAATTTTCTAGTACAAATCTAGAGATGGTGATTATACGGTTAAATCTAGATATAATTCTTACTTTGAGAATATCTAGAGTGATTTTAATTGGAGCAAGATTTGGATGACTGAACTAACCCCTAAAATTAACTTTTTCTTTTGGCTTGTGCTCAGAGGAAGAATTCTTACTAATAAAAACCCGATGAAGAAAGGATTTATAAACAATAAACAACATTGCAAGCTTAGCTTTTTTCAGATTGGTCATGTTATTAAAGATAATATTGGGAGATTCAAACCTCTCAAGAATAAGAAATACCCTGAGAATGAAGAATATATTCTTTCCAACTGGAAGATAGGAGCTGTAAATTTACAAATTAGGAATACCTCAAACATTGATAGGTCTTTGATTCATTAGATCCCTCCTAAGATTAACTGGCATAAACTAAACTTTGATGGTGCCTCCAAGGGTAATCCTAGAATTGTTACTCTTGGGGAGGTGTAATTTGTGATCATAAAGGTTGTTTAGTTGTTGTTTGCGGCGATAAAATGAGGATTCGAGACAAATCATTATGCGAAGCCCTACCGCTCTATGGGGGATAAGGGTTGCCAAATATTATAACATACAGAACATAATTTTGGAAGGATATTCACTAAACATCATCAATCACCTCAATCAAATTTCTCCTCCTAGCTGGACTGTCAAGGACTTTATTATGGAATCCATAAGTATTTGTCAAAATTTCAAGAATATCATCATTAGGCATACTTATAGGGAGGGGAATAAGGTTGTGGATACCTTGGCCAATTTTGGCATTAATAATAATCTAACCATATGGGATAATGAAAATTACATCCCTAAGGAGGTACATAATAGCATTAATGCGGATAAATATGGGCAATCAAACATGGAGTAGAAATAATAATGGTATGGAGCGGGCTTTAGCGGGTGTGAAAGATCACACATGTGAGAATTATCATCCTAACTACAGCCATATTAACGCCCATGATCCTCGCACAGGTGGTTGGGTTCTTAAAAACCGGGATAGACATAAGGAAGATAAAGATTCAAATGAGGGTTTTGAGTAGAAAAATTACAGGAATAGCAGGAGGAGAAGAAAATGGGAGGTGCCCCGTGCCAACTAGAGCCCTGTAGTGATCCGGCTTGGAAGAACAATGAGGAGCTATGGAACCTCTTACAAAAGGGTGGCATTTCCAATTTTATAGAACACATTCAGGGGCACGATCAAAATATTTTGGTTCATTTCACAATGGACTGGAAGGACAAAAAGGTGGAATATGGTGGTCAATGTTACTATTAATGAAGATTTGATTGCTGAGGCTATAGGCCTTGAGTTGGAGGGATATCATTTTTTCAACAAAAGGATTGACAGGGCCACCGAGGCTAAGAAATTCTCTGATGAGGGAGAGGAGCTTGAATTTGTTTCTACAGGTGTTAGGGTAAGTTCTATCCCCAAGCCATTTGATGAAGTTACAAAAATGATGGTTAGGTACATTTCTCTAGAAGGGCAATACAAAACTGTCCCTGTTAAGCACCTAGTCTTTCTTAATCACTTTAGAAGGAAATTTACGGTTTGCTTCCCGCATTACCTACTAAATTCCCTTCAACGACTCCATTTTGGACTTCCAGAAGCACTCTCATGCTATCCCTCTCCATTAGGGCCTCATCTTCCTACTTCATAAGCTCTGTGTCTCCAAATTCCCCAGCTTCCCATCCTCTCCCAACGATCCACACTTCACTACCTCCACTGCTCCCACTCCCATTCTAGACACCTCTTCCAAACCCAAGACTAAGAACCCAAAACTTCCCAAAATTGGCATCCCTCACTTTGCTCAGGGTTCTTAGAAGCACCAAAGAGCTAGAAGTTACGTAAAATTTGTTGCATATTAGTAATGTTGGCCTAGATACGGCCCTACATCAGGAGGGGAATAACATACCTCATAGGTTGGAGTCTCTGAGAAAGAGATGAAGCAGCTTAAAGAAGGACCTATAGCGCATGGACAAGTAGAAAGGAAAAAGAAAAATTGATGATGATAATGACATTGGGAAGGATCAGATTGCTGACATTTACAAGAAATTGAACTCTCTGGACAATAGATTGGGGAGAGAAAAAGATAGGCATGATCACAACATGGCTATCTTCAATGCCATTAGTGACTTCTTAGAGTAGCATGTTCGTAGCATTACCATGCTTAGCGGGATCCCTGACACTATTTGGGGGAATGAAAAAGAGAGAAGCTAGACCATCTCGAAGTTAAATGCAACTGACCCAACACACATCACCACTTTGGCGTTGTTCACTTCATTGTAAAAATCCAATCCAGGATCGATAGAGCTTCCAAGAAGTAATCTCCCTTAGGCTGGAGGGCATCATTTTAGTCACTACTCTTTTTGGTCTTTTTGTTGTTTCTATGCTACTTTTTTGCTATATTGTTGTTATTTCTGTTCTGTTTTGTTTCTTGCTTGTAACTATCTTTTGGTTACTATTGGACATAGTGTTTTATCTAGATTTTGATCCTCTTTTGTTGTTCCTATATAGCTCTATTTGGTTATTGAGCCCTTTTTGTAACAGGGTATAGTCCCTTTAAAACTATTTACCAATAATAATAAAAACAATGCTCTTATAGTTATTTACTTAAAAATGCATGAAAAGAAATTCAATAACTGAAATTGAATCTAATCTAACAACCGAAAGTAAATCTGATCTATCAAAGAAAAATGAATAACTAAAAAAATGATAGTAAACAAATAAAAGTGAAGCTTCACAAACAAAGAAAAATAAAATACACAATGCAAATTTAAACAAACTAAGTAAAACAATAATGATCTATTCTAAAAAAACAATAAATCATCATCCTCCTTGGGTAAGAGTGGGCCCTTGCTCTTCCCTCATATTTGGGTTAGCAAAATAAAAAAAGTTGCTGCCAAAATATTTGAACTATGAATTTTATTAATCATAAATGATGTTACAAAAATCATCCATCTCCTACCACTATTGTATTGGGTTATTTGGAGATATATTTATAATTCATCTCTACTCCAAGATTATAGAACTACATACCTATAATCTTGCGCAAGATTTGACCACATCTTCCACTTTACAATGAGATAAATGTGGAAGGAATTTATTCAAACGATACAACTCCATATTTAACTACTTCTTTTCCACTTAACAAGAAGACAAATGTGGAAGAGATTTATTCAAACACTACAACTCTAGATTGAGCTACATCTTCTTCCACTTAACAAGGAGACAAATGTGGAAGAGATTTATTCAAACACTACAACTCAACCACTCCTTCCCAATAAAAAGGTAGATTTATATTATTTCCTTTATGTCATCTTTGATGCATTTACCTTTTCAGTATTAAATTGAGTTTAAAATATTTAGATTTTGTCTTTAATATTCTTTTTTTCATACATTACAGTTTATAATTGCAGTCATTTATTATTTAGTTAATTATGTTATTAAGTACGTGATGAGAGCAATTCCTATTGTTCCCTTTATTGCAAATCGTCATGGACACCACCATGGATTGATGGATATATTATCATTAAAGTATGAGTATCAACAATGTTCCTCACCATTTAATCAAAAATAATGTCAAAACCAGGTGATGTTAAAGGCAATATACAAAAAGGGCTAAAGGAAACAATTCTCTTATAGTTCTTTACTTAAAATGTATGAAAAGAAATTCAATAACTAAAATTGAATCTAATCTAACAACTAAAAGTAAATATGATCTATAAAAGCAAAATAAATAACTGAAAACAAATAAATGATAGCAAACAAATAAAAATGAAGCTTCACAAACAAAGCAAAATAAAACACACAATGCATATTTAAACAATGTAAGTAAAACAATAATGATCTATTCTAAAAATAATAAACCATCCTCCTCCTTGGGTAAGATTAGGCCCTTTCTCTTCCCTCAAATTTGGGTTAGCAAAAATAAAAAGAAGTTTCTACCAAAATACTTGAACTGTGGATTTTATTAATCAGAAATGATGTTACAAAAATCATCCATCTCCTACCACTACTACATTGAGTGCTTTGGAGAGATATTTATAACTCATCCCTACTCCAAGATTATAGAACTACCTACCTATAATCTTAAGCAAGACTTGACCACATCTTCCACTTTACAATGAGATAAATGTGGAAGGAATTTATTCAAACAATACAAATCCATATTTAACTACTTCTTCTTCTACTTAACAAGGAGATAAATGTGGAAGAGATTTATTCAAACACTACAACTCTAGATTGAACTACTTCTTCCACTTGACAAGGAGACAAATGTGGAAGAGATTTATTCAAACACTACAACTCGACCACTTCTACCCAATGAGAAGGGAGATTTACATTTATTTCCTTTCTGACATATTTTATGCATTTACCTTTCCAGCTTTAAATCGTGTTACAAATATTTAGATTTTGTCTTTAATATTTTTTTTTCATACATTGCAGTTTATAATTACAGTCATTTATTATTTAGTTAATTATGTTATTAAGTATGTGTTGAGAGTAATTCCTATTGTTCCCTTTGTTGCAAATAACCATGGACACCGCCCTAGATTGACAGATATATTATCATTAAAGTACGAGTATCAGCGATGCTCCTCACCATTTTATCAAAAGAATGTTGAAACCAAAGCGGTGCCAAAGGTTATCTGCAAAAGGGACTAAAGTAAAAATGATCTTACAGATTCTTTACTTAAAAATGCATGAAAATAAATTCAATAACTGAAGTTGAATCTAATCTAACAACTGAAAGTAAATCTGACCTACAAAAGCAAAATTAATGACAGAAAACAAATAAAAGTGAAGCTTCACAAACAAAGGAAAATAAAACACACAATTCAAATTTAAACAATACAAGTAAAACAATAATGATGTATTCTAAATAATAATAAACCATCCTCCTCCTTGGGTAAGATTAGGCTCTTACTCTTCCTTCCGATTTGGGTTATCAAAAATAAAAATAAGTTTCCACGAAAATACTTGAACTATAAACTTTATTAATCATAAATGATGTTACAAGAATCATCCATATCCTACCACTACTACATTGAGTGCTTTGGAAAGATATTTATAACTCATCCCTACTCTAAGATTATAAAGCACTACTTACATATAATCTTGGGCAAGAATTGACCACATCTTCCACTTTACAATGAGATAATTGTGGAAGGAATTTATTCAAACAATATAACTCCATATTTAACTACTTCTTCTTCCATTTAACAAGGAGATAAATGGGGAAGAGGTTTATTCAAACACTACAACTCTAGATTGAACTACTTCTTCCACTGACAAGGAGACAAATGTGGAAGAGATTTATTTAAACACTAAAACTTGGCCACTCCCGCCCAACGAGAAGGGATATTTACATTTATTTCCTTTACGACATATTTTATGCATTTACCTTTTTAGCATTAAATTGTGTTAAAAATATTTATATTATGTCTTTAATATTCTTTGTTTTTCATACATTACGATTTATAATTACATTTATTTATTATTCATTAATTATGTTATTAAGTACATGCTGAGAGAAATTCCTACTATTCCCTTTGTTGCAAACAACCATGGACATGCCAGATTGACAGATATACTATCATTAAAGTACAAGTATCAACGATGCTCCTCACCATTTAATCAAAAAATATCAAAACTAGGCGGTGTCCAAGGTTGTCTGCAAAAGGGGCTAAAGGAAACAATTTTCTTACAATTCTTTACTTAAAAATGCATGAAAAGAAATTCAATAATTGAACTTGAATCTAATCTAACAACTGAAATCTAATTTGATCTATAAAAGCAAAATAAATAACTAAAAAACAAATAAATGACAGCAAACAAAGTAAAATAAAACACACAATGTATATTTAAACAATGCAAGTAAAACAATAATGATCTATTCTAAAAAATAATAAACCGTCCTCCTCCTTGGGTCAGATTAGGCCCTTACTCTTCCCTCAGATTTCGATTATCAAAAATAAAATAAAAATTTCCCCCAAAATATTTGAACTGTGAATTTAATTAATCATAAATGATGTTACAAAAATCATCCATCTCCTACCACTACTACATTGAGTGCTTTGGAGAGATATTTATAACTCATCCCTACTCCAATATTATAGAACTACTTACCTATAATCTTGGGCAAGACTTGACTACATCTTCCACTTTACAATGAGATAAATGTGGAAGGAATTTATTCAAACAATACAACTCCAGATTTAACTACTTCTTCTTCCACTTGACAAGGAGATAAATGTGGAAGAGATTTATTCAAACACTACAACTCTAGATTGAACTACTTCTTCTTCCACTTGACAAGGAGACAAATGTGGAAGAGATTTATTCAAACACTACAACTCTAGATTGAACTCCTTTCACTCGCACTCAACTACTTCTTCCACTTGACAAGGAGACAATCGTGGAAGAGAATTAATCAAATATTACAACTCTACATTGAACTATCTCTTCCACATGCAGTTAACTACTTCTTTCCAATTTCCAAGTCTACTCTTACATGATTGAATCTTTCAAAATGACAACTATCCCACCATATTCTCATCCCTAATTTTCTAATCATTACTATGAATTCATTTGGAAGAATATATTCAAACATTTTCTGGTTTGGTGCTCCTTGTTGCAAGATTTCCAAAACATCTTGAAATTATTATTTTTGTTGAGAAATGAGGGGATGTCACATTTTTAATGAACCTATGTTTTTGTCTTATTTACTTTTTTTCAACCATATTCTACTAAAAATTCAAATGGAGATATCTCCTAAACTATTGGTGTGTAAAAACAAAGAGATGGTTTTCCTCCTAACAATAAGAGGAACAAAACCTCTCTCAAATAATCATTTGAAGCTCTTCAAATTTAGTTCAAGTGAATCGATGCGTCCTGTATGAGTCCTCCACTTGAAAACCTTCTGCTTCAAATGATGATATCTTGCAAACCATTATTGTTGTGTGAAAATGGAGAGATTTTTTCCTTGTAGAAATAAGAGGAACAAAAACTCTCTCATATTCTCATTTGGAGCTCTGTAATTTTAGTTAGAGTGATTCTTTTGTTGGTTCTACTAGTACTGTGCTTGAAAACCTTCTTCTTCAAATGTTGATATCTTTAAAAATATTATTATTGTGTAAAAATGGAGAGAGGTTTTTCCTCGAGAAATAAGATGAGAAAAACCTCTCTCATATTCTCATTTGGAGTTGTGAAATTTTAGTTATAAAAAGTTATGTGTTGATTATGAGTCCTATATTAATGCAAAGGCGAGTCCTGCACCAAGGTGATTCCTATGCCGATGCACTAATTGAGTCCTACTTCGAGTCCTACAATCTTTGAATTGTGATTCCTGCACTCTTTCTTAGTCATGTGCTCCTAGCTTTATGAATGTTGTAATCTTTGTGAGTCATGTGCTCTTAGCTATGTGAGTATTACACTTGTTGTAATACATTCAAGAGATCAAATGACTTGCTCATACACAATACTGCATTCCAACTTACAAGAAATATTAGGAAATGAAAACATTCATATTGCAATGGACTTTTCAAAGATATATCAAATATATTCTACATTTAATCTTAAATAAGCTATATAGTTCTTAAGACTACATCTAAATCCACTTTATAAGAGAAAGAATAATGTTATTTGGTGCAATGGATGAGACTTAATTTGGTCTCATCACTTGCATACTATCAATGTGGGGTAAACAAACACATGATAGGGGAAAATAATGTATCAATCACCCTCCTGAATTGAGCCCCATAATTTATTGAATTCAACTATGGGTATCATCATACACTTTGAAAGTGTTGGCATCCCTTTCTTGTCTTGTTCCTAGAAAAAATCTGTAGGATGCAATATTGTATACCAAGTAAGATGTCATGAAGAATTTAGGGATGTTGGAAGATTCTCCCTTGGCTATGACAGCCACCTGCATCATTTGTGAATGAATGGAATTACTTGATTAAATCCCCTAATAGATGGGAGGGTTAGTTAACAACATGAGAAAGATGAAAAGGCACATCCATTCCTGAAACATAAAATCATAATCATTCCCCACCAAATGGTTCAATAGTGTTATACAATCTTATATTTCTTCAATGAACTTTGTTCTAGCCAACTTATTTGAGATCCTAAGTAATGGAGGCTCTAGGATTTTCCAATCATTGATCATTTAGTATCTTTTTCAATTCAACAAATTTTCATTACATTACGCCCTCTCATTATTAACACTTGCATTAGCTACATGGATCACATTAGGGAGGCCCAACATTCTTTCAAATGAATTTTTTTTTAAGGATAGTATTGGGGCACCACTCTTGTTCCTAATTTCCATGGTTTCCAAGTTGTAGTTCAAATCACATGCCCATACCAACTCATGGTACTAATAAGAAGGGGGAAGGAAACAGCATATGTAATCCCATCATCATCAATTTTCTTCATTATCTTACTCCTTCCATGGGATTTTAATCTTAATCTGAATTTAGCCAAGTTAACCCCAACAAGTTCATATCGGTTATCATGTTAAAATGGGAATGGTGGAAGCACAAGTGACTGAGAGGGGGTGAATCAGTCACATAATAATTTTACTTTAATTTACCAAAACATACATTCATTAATTATATTTTTCATACAACATTCATAACCATGTGTGTTTATTAAGATATACAACATCAACCATAAGAGCAAGAAACAAAGTACTCAACACAAGAACACCATATGTAAGTGGGAAACCCTCATGGGGAAGAAAACCCATTAAAAATATTATTATATTACACAAAGTAAATAATTTTATTGAAGCACAAACTTCACAAGGAGCACCAACCCCTGATTTAGTGAGGCACTAACCCCATAAGGAGCACCAACCCCTAGTTTAGTAGAGCACCAACCCTACAAGGAACACTAACCCCTAATTTAGTGAAGCAACAAATCCACAAGGAGGATAAAACCCCCAAAGATGACAAATAACAAAATAATCCACCTTAATATGTTTGATTTCTAATAATTTTTCTACCACAACTGATGGATATCACTAATTCAGCTCCTGAAACCCTAGGTCAAACCATAAGTCTTCGATCTTGCTCTTTCTTCATCCTTCTCAACTTGTCTTGCCTCTAAACACTTTCTCTCATGTTTTCATATCATCCTAAATCTCAAACACATATTATATTCCCTCAAATCATGTCTTCATACCTGCAAATAACTCTTCTCTAGGTCGCACTACTCCCCCATGCAAGACTAGCTCACAAAATGAGCTTAAACTTCACTTTTATAGCATTTTATTATTTCTTAACCAAATGAGGTTTTTAATACACCTTTGGTTTGACCAATGCATCAATAAAATCATCCCATAACTTTTTCACAACTACAAGTGACCCATATGGGTCGGCCTAGCAAAAACACACTTCCCATGCACCAAAAATCACCAAAACACATGCATTGGGATGCCAAAATTCTCCTCATTCTAAAACCATGCTTATTCAAGATATCATATTCATAAAACATGATTAATACATAATTTAAACATTAAACATGGTCACAATTTTCGTTAACCAATCAGATTATTTCATTTAATGGGCCTAGTATCCTTTGTATTTCTCAAAACTGTTGTTTCCTCGCACCCTTCAAGACCCTAGAAAATTCATAAGATCACCAAATAACTTATACTTAACCAAACCATGCCATGTGACCACTCAATGGAAATGGAAGAACTTTTATAAAACTTATAAGTAAGTTATAATTCATGAAACATCTTTCACTTAAAACCACAAAGAACATTTTCCTTCACTGAATCAACCTGTCAAAATTGTTGTTTCCAAAGGTTAACTCATAAAATAATTTTTAAATACATTAAATACCTAAAAATTTATTAATTTGATGCCAAATTCATCCCTTTTCATATTCAAGGTGATATAAATTATTGAAGAATCTATATCATGCTTCAAGCAACATCAAACTTACACCAAAATAAATGTCTTGAATTGCCAAAAATATTCTTTCTCAAAGAATGAATTGGAAAACCTAACAAATCACCTCATCATGAGTCAATAAATATATCACTATAAATATATCTGAATCTAATTTCTAACACAACTTTAATCATCTCAAAACTCCACTTGTAGCTCAAGTTATGCTCATTTTATTGGACCTGCTATTTGAGATCCCAAAACTGCCCTTTGACCAATCAACCTGTTTGGACCTCAAAACACCATGTACCTACATGAAATTGTCCTAAAACCTTCATGGAAATAAATAAAAATTCATACATCATGCACCATCAATTTTTCATGTTACTCCTTTGGACCATCTTGTCCTAAAACCTTCTTCTCTAGAAACTACTATTTTTAGGTGGGGCCCACATATCACCATGACCTCAACCATACATTTTTGGAAATCCTGAGGATTCCTCTACAACATAAAATCATCACTTTTTATGAACCAATAAAAACTGGGTCACTATACTTCACTTTCTGCTTACCGCTTCTAGCTGGGTTTAACTACGGTTTTAGACCTCTTTGCCTTCTTAATATTCGTTCATAAAAACGTGACAATCAACTGACCTGATTATTTTTTTGAAACCTTATAAAATCACCTTAGAATCATCCCTAAAATCCACAAGTTCCCATGAAAATCACACTATTCACAATGAACATCCGAATTTGTACTTGAGCTGGATTTTGACTTGATTTCCACCCTATCTCAAAAAATCAATCATATCTTGCAAATTTCACATCATGGGAACCTTAAACTTTTGTGAGATCATAATTATTCATCCCTATAACATCTTAAATCATCATAACTACAACACCATATCTCAATCTCTCTAGTTACTAAGACTTACCAATGTTTGCATCTTTAGATCCTCAATGTAGCAACTAGGGCCAACTAAAAGAATGCAATAACTCATCTTCCATGAGATCATATGGCTCTAATCTACACTGTATCACACCTCCAAGTTTTTATAATTTCTCCCAATGATCACCTGTAGCCAAGTGAACCACATGTATTTGTACTATGCCACTACTATGAGTGCTCAAGCACCTCAAAACATGTTATCCATCATTTCAACATGCTTCCCAAGCATCCAGGAAGCTCATATTGCCATGTTGCATCTCCTAGGCACCTGTATAGGCTTGCTAGAGCAAGCACACCTCATTGAATCCCACTGTAGTAGTTGATATACATCTAGAACCAGTATGTTAGCATCATATACAACATCATGACATCATCATACAACATTCAATTTGTCATTAATGTGGTTTTGCATCAATGAAAACACCTATTAGGCCTATATGCTAACATGGAATTCAATTTTGAAGAAGTTTGAGGTAATTTTGGCAAGGTCTTCATCTTGTGGTTTCGAATTAGTGACCAGGGAAAGATAAAACTTCACCACAACCTTTAATAGAAACTCCTACCCTTCAAATTATACACCAATGATTCAAAACCACATGAAAATATCAAAGGGCTGCCAAGATACGAAACTTACTTGTTTTATAAGCTTTTGTCTAGTTTAGGAATGAAGAAACAACTCGTGCCTTGCTCCAGCTCTCTTCTTCAAAATGTAATTCAGCTCTAAAAAACACTTAGGGGTTGTTAAAAATCTCTCTTAATTAATCATTTGACTGCAAAGTATCAATTCCAGGCCACTCTCGAGTTATACATATCACAATGGTAGCATTAATGGTACGATGGGCCAATTGGCACTTTCTCCATCTTTCTTTATTTTTATTTCAATAATTTAGTGCTTTTTTGTTAATACGCCATGTAACTTTTCTTTGCGGACCACGGGACGATGGGTGCATCTTGCATGAATGCAACAATGCAAATTTTCAAGTTGTAATTTGTAGGTCTTACTCATATTGCCATTATCATGCAATGTATCTGTTAGAGCTTAAAAATGCACCCATGCCCAAATCATAGGTAGTTTAGGATTTGAGACAATATAGGACTGTCTCCAAGTTGTGGGACTCGAACCGAGACATACCTCTCAAGAAATTCAGATTCCTCTACTTACTCCTAATGCTAAACTACTTCTGGGAATTGAAATGCAACTATCTAGCTCTATTCTAACTTTCCAAGAGACCAGAGTGAGAAGGAGATGCATAAAACATAAACCTAAACTAAAAGAGGTGATAGAACAAAAATAAGGGGATGAATACTTCAGCAAGAGGGAAGATGAAAGAAAATGATGATGAAGAGGTCCAAACTAAAGCCACAGATTAAAACCGCCTCAAAGGTTCTAGTTCTATGATGCACAATGAACACAAATTTTGAAACAATGCATGTAAAAACCTATAAGTAAATGAGAGGCAAGAGAGTGTAATAGAACAATAGCTAAGGCCAAATGAGCCACAAAACTAGAGATTTATTGCTTAAAGATTATACATAGATCGTCACGATACAGGAAGAAGATGTAAAACATTTACAAAGCTTGAGTCCAATATATATGACTCTTAGAACACTTGTGCAACACAAAATGATGCATGTGCATTCCCAAAGTATCCAAGATTAAAACAAGGCATCACTTTACAATATATAGAAAATGGAAGAAAGAGAGGGAATTCAAATTCTCCATCCACCAATCAACCACCTTCATTTAATTCTCTAAAAGATATGATTTTCTCTACAAATTATGCCTCCCACACCATTTTTATTATTAAAGAAGGAATGTCACCCATACTACATTTAATTCTAGTGGTTGAGCCATCTGGAATAGCCCTTTTGCATGTTGGAGATGTATTTCTTCACTTTAGTCACCTACTAACATTTAATCCATGAAATCTGATTCCCTTCACATGGAGAAGGCTAATATTCCTTCAAATAATATCATATTTGCAAAAATCAAATCAGATTCATGTTCATTTAGTAATCCATGAAAACTATTGTTTTCCTTCAATATGTGGATTTCTTCTTCCAGGTCTTGCGTGGCTTTTGGCTTACATGGTTTCTCCTTATCTTTTATGCGCACTACTAACTTTTCTACTTTATTCTTCAAAGCATTACTACAGTGTGGCCTCATGTTGACTTCTATGGACTACCTATTCTTTACCCCGCGTCTTTTGTATTCACTTTGTTCTGCGGTTTTTGTCCTCTGTGGCCTTTCAATTTTTGTCCCTCACTCCTTATTTGCAAGCATTGCCTTTTAATCTGCAGCATGCTTGAACACTACCGCGGCCAATTAATCCAAGTCTATGAAATACCAAGTTGCTCTATTTTGCAATGGGTGCAAAAATAGTCAACATTTTTGGTGACTCATAGGGGCCATCTACCTACTAGATGAGATGATCGGTAGCCTTAGCATCCATTTGGCATGGAGTCACTTGAAATTCCTCGAACCTAATTTAGTTGCTCTTTGTATTTCATTTTCTAAACTGACTGCAACTAATCCTTTATATTTTGAACCTCCTTCAAAAGAATCTTGAGAACATGATGAAACAATGCACAAGAACATCTCTAAGCAACAAGACTATGCAAAGCACTTACGAAAGAAACCTATACTACCAACAATGTAGTGTGCTAAAAGCACTTAGAGGAATTGAAATTCTAATCTATTATATACAAGATGCATGAAAAATCCTAATGGGAAGGCTTGAGATGAATCCCATTGACTAGGATTTGAAACATGTTCCCATCAAGATCAGAAAACTCGAATGAGTTAGCCGTCGTACAAGCGGTAATGATATATGGTCCACTCTAAATAGCATCAAATTTGGAGTGTCTTCTAGGTTTAGCTCGTGTTGGCGAAAAAAAAATTCGAGGGACAAATTTGTGGTTATATTTCCAACTCTTTGGGATTCTAAGTCCCTCTACTTAACCGGTGTATGTGTTGCATGTACATGTGCGAGTAAAAAAGTGAGTTTTATCCTAGTGGCCTTTTGGTCGGGGATCGAGCAGGGGCACTCCACCACCCTATGGAAAAATATTTCTTCATTGTGAAAGTTTTGTACAACACAAGAGGGATTGAAGGTGTATTTCTGATGGTTTTTGATAGAGGAAGTAATAGCAAAAAATGGTGTGTTGTTTCATGCATTGGTTTGTAATATTTCTATGAATCTTTGTTTCATGGCAATGGATATTTTCACTTGTTTCTTCTCTCTTTCTTTGCTTCTTCTTCCTTGTTTTCTCAAACCTCCTTCTGAGACTTGTATGTTTTCATGGAGTGGAGGAAAACATTGTTTTGATATTATTTTTTTGAGGTTCAGCAATGGTGGAGTGGTGGTAGGAAGTTGCAGAGGAGTTTGGAGAAAGAATTGTGCATGGGAGAGTTAGATATTATAAGCATGAAGAAAGTGGTGGTGGAGATTTTAAAAAAATTAAAAAATAATGCACAGAGAGCGTTGGGTGAATTTTTGTGTCCCTTACATCCATCACCTCAAAGGGACATTAGGGATATCAATTTCCACAATGCAGCAAGGCGGTGACACGTGACAATCCGATGGCGGGGAATGAAGGCTCCATTAGCTCCTAGGGTTGAAAAACTAGTCTTGAAGAGGTCACATGGGTGACCAAGAGTATCTTTGGGGGATGGGCACATTTTTCCAAGTATAATGTCCTTGACATGTGAGGGACATGAGGGACATCAAATTCCACGGTGCTCCTGGTGATGACACGTGGCAGTGATCCGACAACAAGGATTGAAGGCTCCCGCAAGCACTTGGGGGCTGAACTGGAGATCCTGGAGGTCACATGAGGATCCAAAGGTAATATGGGGGCTAGGCACATTTTTCCATGGTTTATTTCCTTGACCTTAAGGGACTTGAGGGACACAAAATCCCGCCAAGCTCCTAGAGCTGACACGTGTCCTCCCAAAATTTGACTAACTCCCGAACTCACTCCAGGAGGACAACTTGAAATGACGATAACTTGAGCTCCCGATGGACATTTTTGATGAAAATTTATATGATACTAACTATAAATGACATTTTGAATCCAATGGTTGGGGTCTCATGTCTTTATTCTTCTATTTGATCCCTAAAAATTGGATGTTTGATTTGGTACTTTACTTGTGCATGAGAAAAATTACTTGCAAACCTAATGCACCAAAGTGTTGTGAAGAAAATAATTTTACAATATTGTAGGGCTTATAATTCCCTTTCTGAATATGTTTTATTTTTCTCCTAACTCCACCCAGAGCTCCCAGAATCACCTTCGTAAGTTCAACAATTGTTTTGACCTATGCACTACCCAGCCTATAAACCCTAATTTTGGTGAAACTACCCCAACTTCTCTAAGTCCTTCCAAAATATTCTGAATCACTTCCATGATGTCCCAAGGCCTTTGAATCACCTCCAAATTCATTTTGTATTTTTCTCTACTCCATGGGGTTTCTCCATTCCTAGGAAGGCCAGTGATAGCCCTTCCCACAACTACCTGAAGCTTGCAACTTTTAATGAACTCCTAAAATCACCTAGGGGGAATAAATGGACTTTCCTAAATCACCTAGGGGGATGATATAATGTTAATTAGGAGTTCACTTGGGTGACTTGACAGACCCGAGGTGCCTTAGAATAGTAAGACTTGAAAAAAATAAACATAGGGGTATATTTGTCATGCTCAAAAATTGTTAAATTCCATGTTGCTCATTTGCATGACAACAATGACTCTATCTCTGCGTCCCAATTCAAAACTAGATATCTAACCTTGAATGTATTATTTCTAGATTTTTTTCAAAAACTGCTTGGTTGATGCATGGTGTTTTCCCATCTTTTCCATGGCGGTATTACTATTTTCCTCTAACTCCACCAATTCGCCATTCCAATTCTCCTATGATCTATGCCTTCAAATTCCAGCTACTAAGCTAACTCAAATGAAGGTAGTTCAAGTGAAAATAGCAATCTTTCCTCTTTACCATATACCAGTTTGTAGGGAGAACTATAAAATTCCTTCTTAGTTTTTATCTTGTCCGCCCAAAGAGCATTTTTTACCTTTGTGTGCCACTTTGTCTTTGATTGATGTCCATTGTCCTCTTCATGATTCTAATCAAGTTCTTATTAGTAGACTCCACCAATCCATTACCTTGGGGGTAATAATTGGAATAATTTTTTAGATAAATTCCAATTCCTAAAGCCTAATTAGAAATCTTGGATCCTAATAAAGCTTTAGGATTATTAGAAATGATGGTCTGAGGAATGCCAAACCTTGTAACAATTTATTCTAGAAATTCCAGGATGATTGATTCATTGGCTTCCTTCAATGGCGTGGCCTCGATCCACCTGGTGAAATAATCTATGGCTATGAGTACCCATTTGTGACCCACACTAGATGGTGGATTGATCATACCAATGAATTTGAGACCCCATTGTGCAAACGGATGATCTGCTTGAATTGGATGAAGTGGTAGGGTTGCCAATATTTTCTTTCCAGTGAAGTGCACACACTCTTTGCACTTCTTACCCAACTTGTGGGCATCTGTGAATAATGTAGGCCAGAAATATCCTACTTTTATGATCTTCATGGTTATAGCTTTAACAGAGAAATGTCCGCTTGAGAAGCCATCTTGAAACTTGGTGAGAACCTGTCACATTGTTCACCTTCAATACACCTGAGCAATACTCCATCAATTTTTATTTTGAAAAGGTGCCATCAACTAATGCATAAGGAATGGATCGTAACCTCATATTTCTTCTCTTTGATTTATTCAAACTAAGAGGGTATGTACTAGTAGATATAAAATTTGACATATTAGCAATCCAACTATGATCCTTAAATACATTCCTTTCATCTTTCTGCCATGATAACTCATGATTTGAGGATACTTTATTCATGAGGGTGGTCTCTTGAGGTTTTGCAACATCTAGAAATAATTATTTCTGGATCTATTGAAATAATTTTGGCCTCAATGAGTTTGGATAGCTCCTTCTCATGAGGGGTTCAATCTTGGGGTTGATTAGTTTTTTTCTATCTAATTGGCTTGATGTTGGGATCCAGTGTCAATAGAGTGTTGATTCATTGAACTATGTTTGGATTGAATTCTTTTAAATCTCTATTGAGCTAGAATTATTTTTGGATCTATTGACATGGATCCCGCCTCTAGGAACTATAAAACTACATTTCTTAGGGTTAATGGATATGCCAAACTCTCTGCATCTTTCAAACACTTTCTCCAGGTGCCTCATGTGATCCACTGCTATGCTTGGAAAAACAGTAATATCATCCAGGTAAAGAAAGATGAACTGATTGATGAATCCCTTAAAAGAAATATCCATTGCTTTTTGGAAGGTAGCACCTACGTTTGATAAGCCAAAAGGCATTTTTGATAAGAAAACATTCCCCATTTGGTGGTGAAATGTGGTTTTATATAGATCTTCTTCTTTCACTTTGATCTGGTTAAAACCAGAATAGCCATCAAGCATGGAGAACCTCTCTGCTCCTGCTATTGTCTGTAAAAATTTGTTCCATGGAGGGTAAAGGATAGTGATCCTTGAGAGAATCTTTATTTAAATCCATGTAGAGCCAAATTTCACCATTCCTCTTCCTTTCCAAGACCAGATTTGTCACCCAAGTAGAATACTTGATAGGAAAAATTATTTTGGCCTCAATGAGTTTGGAGAGCTCCTTTCTCATGAGGGGTTCAATCTTGGGGTTGACTAACCTTTGTTTCTATCTAATTGGCTTGATGTTGGGATCCAGGTCAATAGAGTATTGAACTATGTTTGGATTGAATTCTTTTAAATATTCATAGTCCCATGAAAATACATCACTAAATTTCTGGCACAAGGAAACAAAATATTTCTTTTCATTTTCATCACATACCTTCCCAAGTAAAAGTTCCTTTCCTGGAGCAATTGAAACTTGCTGACAATATTCTTGCTTTTTTACCATGTTCTTTTCCATTCCTTTGAACTCATCATTTGGACTAAAAATATGCTCCAAAGTGACCAATCCCTTTGGTAACTTGTTTGATTTTAGTTGAATAATTTGATCCCCATATACTTCTTGCAAATCAGCTTTCATCTTTGAGAAGAATTTCACTTCATTTTATATAAACTGTAGAATTTGTTCATCATTTTCAAATACTTTCCAGCAAGCCTGGTTGTCTGGAATAGATGGCCTAATAACAATTTTGATATGTTGGACATTCCCTCTGATCAAATCCTCAGTAGGTGAGAATTGGGAGCCAAGGGTTGGCATTTGGTTTGTGTCTTTGTTCAACTCTCTGGGAACAACCTGTAGGTTAATGGCATCTAAATTTTCTAACAAATCCCAGACTCTATGTTTATAAGCCTTCAATAGCTTATTCTTCTTCACACATCTATCGCAAAACCTATTGAATGACTAATTCAGTGTTTCCAAATACCTACAACTCCTTGATTTTCCTCTTTTCCATGATTAACAAACCATGCAATAATGCTTCATATTCTGATATATTATTTGAACATGCAAATTATAGCCTATGAGCAAAGAAGAAATTTTCATTTTTGGAGAAATGATTACAACACCCACCCCGCTCCATTTCTACTCCTAGAACCATCAAAGAACATCCGTCATAACCTTAAGTATCTTCCTTTTATTTTTGAATATCACGGGTATTATAAATTATTCTTGGAGAATGCAATACGTACCTAGACCAGTTTCAAAAGTCTTGAGCTCTTCATCATAAGGGTAAAACTTATGATCCCTATCAGCCCACTCATCTAGCAGTAAAATAAAGCATGGGAGGAATAACCTATTCCTCTAGATTTGATTCTTTCTCATGTTCTTCTTGGATTAGGAAAACTAATTGGACATGAGTGGGGTCAAATGGCTCAATATGGTAAGAAAAGATGGGCTCAGCTTGTATTGTGAATCGGGTACCATATCTAGTTCTTAGAAGCATGTGAGTCCAATCTGAGGATAGGTAACCACCTACCTTAGTAGTGAAATATCTAGACAAACAAATGGAAAACATAGGAGGAAATTCAATAATTGAAATGTCATGGGTTATGGTAAGGCTTGGGTAGGCATGAAGTGTCAACTCAAGATCTTTAATTACACCCAAGACATTCAAAATTGACCCATCAAGTTGTAAAACACCCCTAGACACAAGATTGTATTTGAGACCTAGGATATCAGCAATTTTCTTAGGCATTACAGAGGTACTAGCCCCTAAATCAATCATACAGTTATGAACTAGGTATTTTCCCACAATTATCAACATGTAAAAGGGTGGGGTCTTGATAGTTTTACTTACTTGATCATCCTTTTCTTAACAGACATTGACCGTGGCATGAGCCTTTTGCATTATTGGATCTGTGGAAGGCAGTTTGCTTGAGGGATTCACATAGGAGATCACGTTGTGATGGAATAGCAAGCGCATCCCACATTGAGACATTGACATTGGTTTTCTTCATTTGGTCAACAATGTTGAATGGGACACCGATGGAATTATACATCTCTATCATGCCTAAACTCCTTCCATGGTTTTCATTCCTCTGTTGTGGTGGTGTTTGGTTTGGTAGATTTGGTTGAGTAGTAACCTCTTTATCTCGTAACCTTTCCCGTAGGAAGTTTAGGAAGCTTGCTTTTGTTCACTGCAGCTTCTTTTTTTCTTTTCGCAGCTTTGACTTGGTCCTCGGAAGGTGAAGATTGTAATTCCTACAACTTTTTATTGTGTTGCGTATTATCAACCACATTGATTGATGGTTTGTTAGAGTTTCTCACCACTTGGTTGACCGTGCAAAAATCCTTAGCTCCAAAGAACATGAGATTGGTATCATTGTTAGCTTCTTGGCTTGCTTCTACAGATGGACATGGTGCCTCTAAGCAGTTCCTATTTACTTGGAAGAGCCTTGAACCATGTATGCTTGAAGGTGCATTGCCCTTTCACAACCAAGTTTGTTATGTGGTAGATGACATGGAAAACACCACTCTATCTCTTGTGCCATATTATTTTGCATAAGAACTAAGGCCTTACTTAAACTGGAAGGAGGAAGTTTTTGTGGAGGAGAGATTGTTGCTAGTGGAAGAGGACCACTTTAGTTTTGCCATTTATTAATTTTTTTGGTTCTGTGTGTATCTTTGATTAGGCTGCTGATTTCTCCATGGTTGATACCCCTGATTAGAATATTGCCCTTGATTTTGATAATTCTTATAAGATTGGGCTTGTTGTTTCTCTAGGGATATAACTTTATTTTTCAAGTTTCTAATCAAAGCCTTCATTTATTCCTCCTCATTTTGTTGAGCGGGATTTTGTGATGTAGAAGCAACAGGTATAGATTTGGTTTAAGGATAGGAGCAATAAAAGGTTGAGCAACTTTAGAAAGTTTAGGATACAATGGCATGGGTGGCCTAGGAGCTAATTTTCTAGCTTGTATTAAACTATTTTCAGATTTGATTGTAATTGCATAAGCAGTTGGTAGAGTTGTTCCTCCCATAGATTGTATCATAACAGATATATCAGAGTTAAGAGCTTTTAAAAAGTAAAGAAAGGCACCTTCTGCTGCAGGTCTCACAAGAACTAGAATTTTATCCCAAGTTCTCTGGAATTTGAAGTTGAAATCCTCCATTTTCTCATTAGTTTCTCTCTTGATTGTAGTGAATTTCTCCAATAGAGATAGTTTGTCTACTCTTTCTCCAAACTGATCACAAAGGGTTGTGGATAAATGATCCCAGTTTTGAATTTTTCCTGCCCTAGGCTTTTGAACCATTTTAGAGCTTTTCCTTTGAGTGATGAAGCCAAAGTTTGACTTCCACATTCATCTCAACAACTTCATGTATAGCACAAACATTTGTAATGTCCCAATGTGTCAACCGGAATAGTGTGATTTTCTCCTGATAAAATATGGCATATTTTTATAGCTACTACTTGGAATAGGATTCTGAGCATTTAAGGCAAGCGGATTGTTTCCTATGAATTTTACAAATGGATTTTGTTGTTGATGAGCCATTCTAATAGGTCTGAGAACTCTTATCGATTGTAAGAATGGTATATCGTGGAGGTGTTGAAAGAGTTCAGTTTGGAGGAGATGGAGATCTTTGAATTTGTCTTCCTCTTCTACCTCTTCCTGGGATAACTGTAAGTACTCAAATATGCCTTCTTCTCTTGTTCTCGATCGTGTTTAGATCCTTCTCATGAATCGAGACACTTACATCACAAATACTACTCAAACCAGTTGATGTTTTGAATGGAGTCACCATATGTGTTGTTATAGAGCCTCTAAAGGCTAAATCTTAACCAAGATACACATCAAAACTTGATAAAACTAGAAATATTAATTTCAATGTCCCACTGGGTGTGCCAAAACGGTTGGAACTCATAAATGCACCTGTGCAGAATCATAGGTAATTCGGGATTTAAGCCAACATGGGACTATCTCTAAGTTGTGGGACTTGAACTGAGATAGACCTCCAGAGAAGGTCAGCTTCCTCTACTTACTCCTAATACTAAAATACTTTTAGGAATTGAAATGTAACTATCTAGCTCTACTATAACTTTCCAAGAGACCAAGGTGAGAAGGAGATTCATAAAACATAAACCTAAACTAAAAGAGGTGATATCACCAAAATAAGGGGATGAATACTTCAGCAAGAGGGAAGATAAAAGAAAGCAATGATGAAGAGGGATGAACTAAGCCACAGATCAAAACCATCTCAAAGGTTCCAGTTCCACGATGCACAATGAACACAAAATTTAAAACAATGCATGTAACAAACTTGTAAGTAAATGAGAGGAAAGAGAGTGCAATAAAACAATAGCTAAGGCCGAAATGAGCCACAAAACCAGATATTTATTACTTAAATATCATGCACAGATCATCACGATACAGGAAGAAGATGCAAAACATTTACAAAACTCGAGCCCAAGGCATGCGACCCTTAGAATGCTTGTGTAACAAAAATGATGCCCATGCATTCCCAAAGTATCCAACATTAAAAAAGCATCACTTTACAATATATAGAAAATGGAAGAAAGAGAGGGAATTTGAATTCTCCTTCCACTAGCTAACCACCTTCATTTAATTCTCTGAAAAGATCTGATTATCTCTACAAATTCTACCTCCCCATGCCACTTTTCTTGTTAAAGAAGGAACGGTGCCCATATTGCATTTAATTTTTGTGGTTGAGACATTTGTAACAGCCCCTTTGTGTGTTGGAGACGTCTTTCTTCACTTCAGCCACCTACCAACATTTAATCCATGAAATCTTATTCCCTTTGCATAGAGAAGGCTAAGATTCCTTCAAATAATATCATATTTGCAAAGATCAAATCAAATTCATGCCCATTTAGTAATCCGTGGAAAACTATTGTTTTCTTTCAATATGCGGCTTTCTTCTTCTAGTTTTGCATGGCTTTTGGCTTCCATGGTTCCTCCTTATGTTCCATGGCAGTACTAACTTTTCTACTTTATTCCATTGCATTACCATGGTGTGGCCTCAATTTGACTTCCTCATACTACCTATTCTTTACCCCGCAAATTTTTATTTGCTTTATTCCTTTTTTTTGGTCCTCTGTGTCTTTTCTTGTTTTGTCTCTCACTCTACGAGATTAACTCTTTAGTCACGGCATTGTCTTTCAATCCACGACATGCCCGAACACTACCGCAACCAATTAATCCAAGTCTGCATGGCAAACCAAGTTTATCAATTTTGTAATGGGTGCAAAAATAGTCAATGATATCTTTTCCTTTGACTTATTGACTTGGTTAGGCTACGAGGACAAACTTGCATCTTCCATGGATGCGGCGATACAAGTTGCAAAGTGCATAGGGTCCCAAAATTCCGAGCATTTGCCAAGATTTTTCATCCACCATTTACGAAGGATCGGGGTGCATCTACAATATGCACCTTTACTGAAGGTATTGAAAACTTTCACCATAGGCCCGCATCCCCTAAATTCTCTAAATATTCCCCCATCAGTCTAGGGTATCATTTGTAACTCGTAACCTTGACTAAGTTGTACATATGTTTGACCAGCTCGTTTACATGTAAAGACTTATAATATTTCATTTTAATGGGCACCAAGGGTGTGTTTGTATCTTGCAACTTTGCATAAGTTGCATACTTGCTTGAATGGCCCATAAGTGTGAAGATACCCCGAATATTTTGGTTTTACAAGTGGCAAGACTAGTTTTGTATTTTGCACCAATGCATCAAAATGTAAATTTCAAGGCACGAAGCCTTTCTTCGAAGGTTCAAGCATATCAATAGGAGCCTCAAGATCTCATTTTACTTCATTAAAAACCTACAAATCATGAATACCTCACAAAACATGCAAAATTTCAAGTGATAATTCAAAACAAAGTGACAAAATTTGCAAATGTTGATCAGAGAATACTTGTTAGAGAACACACAAGGAGTCCGCGCAGGAGAGAAGGCCAGGATCAAGGGTGCGGAAGGACAGAAAGGACCCACACGCGGAAGGCAAGTTCAGCATTCAGGACTTAGCTGATTTTGAGCATGATGACCTATTTTTAGAAGATGGCGTGCGAACACACCAATGATGCAGAGACATGCACGCCATGCATTGTCTATTTTTGGAGGATCGATCAAATTGTTTTGCATGGAGATGAGCTAAGAATAGGATTGACACTTTAGTTAACTATAAGAGGCCTATAGATAGCACACTTGCATGTATGGCTATGCCTATGAACGACGCGTGGCTATTAATAGCATGCGGCCTATTTCTGGAATAGATAAGTGGTGAAGGGAAAGTCCCCACCCTATATATATAATGTGAGGTACATAAGTAGAAGAGAGAGAGAGTGTGTGTGTGTGTGTGTGTGCGTGTGTGTGTGTGATGGATGTATGAAGGTCCATATGCGCATTGGTATCATTTGACATTATTGTAAGGAGCTTCTATGTTATTAATAGATGGAAGATATTGGTTGAATCTAAGTGTCATTCCTGTGTGTAATCGAGTAGTGTATGTTATTGATTCAATCATGATTATTGTTTAACGCTTGTTCTATCATAGATCTAAATGTAGCATACAATGTAGAATGATAGATTAGTTATGAATCTATGTGTTTCTTCCTTCATCATGCTAACATCCTATTACAACAACCCTAAAGAGGGACCTAGTACCTTTACATGCTTCGAGTGAGCACTCAGTCTGGGATGAGTGATGTGCCAACACGTCTAGGGAGTTATCTAGTAAATTCTAGGCTGCATCATTGGTTTCGCTTTGAGACCTCTTTTTCAATTGTTTTCAGGACGGTTCACGATGAAGACGTATCGGTTAACTCTAGAAAGTATTGAGGAATGGATACACGATCTGGAGGAAGAATATGCACAACGGTTCAGATGTGGATCTGAGTTTAACGCACGTACTTGGGTGGAACAGAATCTATATGCCAGCTTATATGAGATATTTTTCACCATCTATCTAGTAGAATTATACGAGTGGCTTACTACTTATGCATCTCGGGGAATTGGAGGTATCACACACATCTTTGGACGCAGGAAGAATTTCAATCCCTTTATGATGTTGATTTGATCTAGACTCACACTATGGATACGTGGTTTCGTGGTGTTCTAAACAGTTATATTCCAGAATATTCAATTTCGACGTACTCTTGCCCAAAGGTAGCTGAATTCCGTTTTTGTGGTATCCAAGAGGAGTATATTTGCAAGGTATCCCACTGGCGATCAAGATCTTGATGGTAACTTTAAACCTAGAGAGTAAACCAATGGCTAACTAAACTTCACCACACATGAGGGCATGAACAAGTTTGGAGAAAGATGGCGAGACCTAGCAGCAGAGAGAGGCAGAGAGAGGAAAGGCGGCTTAAGTTTAATGAGGCACATAAGAGGGAGATAGAGAAGTAGTGTTATGTTGCATAAATTATGGCATTGAGGAGAGAGATGGCTTGTGAAGGATTTACACCTCACGTAGAAGATGTGGAGCCACAGCATCAGGAAGTCCCCCATCTTGGAAAACATGACAAATATCCCCCCTCAGCCTCACACAGAAGTATGCCAACAGAGACTTCCTAGACCACGGGCGTGTATCTTAATCCACCTAGTGACCTAGCCCTTGCACTTGGTTTTCCAATATCTAGTACAAAAAGTAACCAAAAAGCTAATTTGGGAAGCAAGAGAGCAGGAGTAAGTTAGGGAGCAAGTACATCAATGGCAAGATAGACGGCTTCAATGATATTTGGAGGAACATCCTTAGGTGCATCATCCACATAGAATGTGAGCACAAAAAATATTGGATTCACCTCTGGGAGTGGAACTACCTCACAGATGGTAGGGTTTCAGTATAGTACTAGTGTCAGAGCACAGGGGAGTGAATCTACTAGTCATATTCCCACTACAAGTGGAGGATCAGGAGGTATATGTGCTTCTAGTTCTGTTGGATCGGGTGGTTCTAGAGGTAGAGGGAACACATGAGGTACTGGATCAGGTGGTCAAGGTCTACAGCAACCACATAATATTTATATAGATATGTCTCTTCATCTCCCATAGTATAGAGTTATAGAGGATTCTGTCGAACATGTGCATATGTGTGAAATCTTGTGGTGTGCTAAGGGGATCATGGCCGTTGACTGTAAGGCAAGTCAATTTTCTAATACATTATAGGGATGTGCGCACAACTGGTATAGGAAGTTTGACCCTGATCAAACTTGTGTGGATTATGCAGCATTGAAAGATGCTTTCTTAAAATAGTTCCATATCCCTAAGTTTGAGAAAAAGAGTATTAGTGCACTCAAGTATATCAAGCAAGGAACTACTAAGAGTGTATGTGCATATGATGCTCATTTTAAGACACTTCTATCTAATCTATCTTATGATATTAATGCTAGCTAGCATGCACAATGGTTCCTTAAAGGATTGATTACACCATTTATAAGGGCATTGTCACATAAGGCATACACTAATCTACGTGAAGCACTGTAGAAGCCTTTACGTGCTTGAGGAAGTTAGAAGCATTGACACTGGTGTTAGTCCATTCTTAGAGGCACAGATTATAGCTATGGAAAATTAGTTAGAGAAGCTATCAACAAATTCATCCCATGAAACGTGCTCAGGAATTTGGTGTACAAATTGTGAAGTGGAAGGTCACACCAAGGATAGTTTCCTCGTGCAGATCTATACACTCATTATTGTTGGATTGTGAGATCTGTCATTTGAATCATGATGCTAGTCACTTTCCTTTGTTACAACACATGATAAGGAAGAATGTATCTTGCTTTTGCAAGATTTGTAGGTCCATGACCCATGATACTAAGGATTTTCGGTTGATTGGTCAGATCCAGGATGCTATAGACATTAGGGTATGACAGACAAGTGTAACAGATAATTCTAAGGGTAAGAATGAGCACCAAGATTGGGATCATAATCCAATGCACTATGACAGAATGAGGGGCATTTTGAAGGAGGTCATGGAAGGGGACATGGATATCATGGTGGATATGGAGGATGAGGCCGTGGTGGAGGAAGAGGTGAGTTCCCTTGTGGAACATGTTATATGTGTGGATCTCCTGACCACTATAGGTGCAAATGTCCTTAGAATATTGCATGTTCTTTCTGCGGGAAGAACCATAGCTATGAAGAGTGCCCAAACTTATATGAGCATCTGAGTAAGCAACATAAGCAAGAAAACAAAGGCATCGGGATGGTTAGAATCCAGCGTGTGGTAGAAGATCAGTGGATGCCCAAGATAGCAGAAGGACTTGAGGCATTGACAGTGAAGATTACTACATGCGCTGAAGTGGCACGCACAAGAGAAGCATTGCACTAGAAGCCTACGATCACCAAGGAGGAGGTTTTGCATGCAAGGTACCTAGATCCCACTCATCAGAAGGAGGTTTACCAGGATACCATGGAAGTGCTAAGGAATCTTCAGGGTGAGATACAATACTTAAAGGAGCAGAAGAAAGCATCAGAGATAATCCAAACGATATCAATGATTTTTGAGAAGTGTGTAGAATGTTGTGCCAGAGAACATTATCCCACTATTAGGAAGTTGGTTAAAGGGGAACACTCCACATGCAAGTTTTGAAACCAGATGGCAGATCCTGCATGTAAATCTTCCCCCTGATAGCATTGACTATGACAAGGAAATTACTCTGAATGTTGTTGTGGATGGGTGGTTGTTGAGAAACATATTGAGTGATACAAAGTGCGGAAGTAAATTTACTTACATTAGATACATGGGTACAAATGGGGAGGCCTCCATTGCAGCCATCATCTAATGTGTTGTTTATGGAAAACCAGACTAAGGCTACTCCCATAGGATTTTTGAAGGATGCATCTATAACCATACAAGGGGCCAAGTTCACTTTGAGGATTTCAAGGTATTTGCACTTGTAGAAGTGGAAAATTTTCTAGCCTTGCTTGACGCCTTTGTGTTATGCGAATAATGCTAACTTTAGATTTAATAAGGGGTATATCAGCTTTGAGAACAAGGAGGAAATGGTTGTGATACCGTTGTGAAGGGAAGTATACACCATATGTTGAGCCTCTAAGTGAGGAGGACTTAAACCAAATTTATGTACACGTTGTTCAGACCCAAAGGTCAATAAGCCATCAAAAGAAGGCATCCTACGGTGGTAGGATTCTCAATCCATTAGTGATAATATGAGTATTTCTTGTGATAATTGGACTTATGGTACATATGAATTAGTAGGGCGTGAAGTGACAAGCACAAATAAGTGCAAGAATGGACTTCGTTGGCGATGGATAGGTAGCATAGTACCTTGGTATACAGGGGCAGAAGATCTTCCTACATTTTTGAAATCCATGGAAACAAAGTGGACATAAAAAATTAAGAGAAGACCTATGTTAGTATATACCTTACAGAGACAAAGAGCACATTGTTGGGTAGTCCATAGAGATAATCTTATAGAATGGGAAAAGATTGGAATCACCCTATCTATTAGGTTTGTAAGGAACAATGCACCTACGCAGATCTACACTTATCATGGTGATCAACCTATTTAGCATCACATTCAGCAATGTGAGAGACTCTGGATAGCAGGACATGAAGCATTACCACTTTCACTTTGGGTGCATAGATTGTACTCTATGCTACAAGGATGCATGCATGCTTGGTATGTATATGCAGAACTACATCGAGAGATTAGAAACTGGTAAAAATTGACTGCATGGATGATCTAAACCTTTGAATATTTTTCTTCTCAACCTCCAATAGACGAGGCATTAAAATTTATCAAGCACTTAACCATGGGAGATAGTGTAAAATCAGAAGAGCATATTCAGGAATTATTTGGTGAGACAGAGTCTGGAGCGTGTTTTGAGAAGGAATAAGAACAAGACTCCATACTACTTGAATGTGCTTGCCTTGAGAAAGAGAAGGGAAATATTTTTAACATTGTAGATGATGAGGAAGTTGAGAACCTAGATATTGAACATTCACAAGGGATGCGCGAGGTCTTAGACAGTGTAGACAAGGATATGTGTGCCTATCATGAATCCATGAAGACAAAGAAGATGAATATAGGTTTGGAGGCTGAGCCTAAGGAGGCCATAATTGGAGACTACTAGTCAGACTCGAGGTAGCAAAGATCATTGAGTTACTCAGGGATTATCAGACTTATTCCCATGAGGATATCATGAACTTAAAGGCGTGCATAAATCACTTGGGGAAATGAAGATAAATCTTAAAGATGGTGCACACCTAGTTAGAAAGAGGCCTTACAAAATGAATCCTAATTTTCATGAAAAGGTAAAAGAAGAAATTGATAAAATGTTGAAATCTAGAATTATCAAACCCCTCGATGAGTCAAAATGGGTTAGCCCAATGGTGATCAATATCAAGAAGGATGGATGAATTAGAATATGTGTAGACTACAGGAGTTGAATGCTACATGCATCACCGATCCATTCCCGATGCCATTCACTGAGGAAATACTAGAAGGCATTACAGGGTGCGAGATATACTCCTTTACAGATGGGTTTTCCGGTATCATCAGGTTAGGATTGCTCAGAGGATCAAGAAAAGAAAACATTTACTATTGAATGGGGAATTTTTGCCTATACTGTGATGCCTTTTGGATTGAAAAATGCACCTATTGTATTCTCGTGCATAGTTGTTCAAGCATTCAAATATTTTATTCACAACTTCTTACAGTTTACCTAGATGATTGGACAATATATGGGCTTGTGAAAGATCATTGTGATAATCTGCGCTTAATGTTTGAATGGTGCAGATAGTTGAGTATCTCTTTGAACATCAAGAAGTGCATATTTTCCACACCATTTGGAATATTGTTAGGACATATAATATGTAAGGAAGGTTTTCTCGTTGATCCAGCTAAGGTTGTAGTCATTTTAGGCCTGGAAGTACCTACCAATCAAAGCGAGGTGTGTGGATTTTTAGGTCATACAGGATATTATAGAAAATTCATCAAAGGGTATGCCAAAATTTGTTGCCCCCTTGGAAGAGTTACTGAAGGGGAAAGGTACATTTTATTGGGGAGAGCCACAGCAGCGCGTGTTTGAGATATTAAAAGAGAGACTTACTATTGTGCCCATTCTACGCTTTCCCTCATGGGATAAATCATTTCATGTGCATGTGGATGCCTATGGCATGGCCATTGGTGTTGTGTTAGCTCAACCTAGGAGAAGGTATTATCGATCATCCAATTTGTTTTGTTAGTAGGAAGTTGACTCTTGCTAAAAAAATTATACAACTACAGAGTGCAAAGCTTTTTCTATGATCTATGCATTGCACAAGTTTTGATAGTACTTGTTAGCAACACCATTTTTGTTTTATACATATCACATGGCATTGAAGTACTTGGTAAACAAGCCCGTCTTACAAGGGCAAATATGCAGATGGGTACTTTTATTTCAAGAGTTTGATTTCATGGTTATGGTGAAGCCAGGAAAAACAATTTTGGACCAGACCATCTATCTAGAATCAACTCAGGAGAGAAAGCACAAGAAAATTGAAGAAACCATGCCAGATGCACAATTATATAGGCTATAATGCACGTCATCATAATTAGAAGACATTGTTGTCTTTTTGTAGACTAGTATAGCACCAAAAGGAATGAAGGCATTAGAAAATAAATAGCTTGCTATACGCGCGGCACCGTTTATGTTAATCAATGGTGACCTCTACAAGTTAGGAAAAGATGAAATATTACGTCATTGTGTATTAGAGCATGAGCGTAAGGATATTATGGAAGAAGCTCATGGTGGTATTACAGGAGGCCATTATGCAGGTGATGCGATTGCTGAAAGATGCTACTTGTTGGATTATGGTGGGAGACATTGTATAAATACTATAAAGAATATTGTAAGGTGTGTGATCATTGTCAACACTTAGGAAAACTAGGGCAAAGAGATGAGATGCCTTTGAGACCAATTACTAGTGTAGAACCATTTGAGAAATGGGCCATTGACTTTGTAGGACCTATTTTTCCAGCCACGCACATGACCGGGATTACACTATATCATTACTTGCACGATTATATCACGTGGTGGGTAGAAGCAGCACCTCAAAGGACCGTGACAGCATCTACAGTGGCTAGGTTTCTATGGGAGAATGTTCTTACAGGATATGGATGTCCTCTAATCTTGACAAGTGATAGGGGTACACACTTTTTGAATGAGACAATCAAGATCCTATTAGATGAGTTTATGGTTGCACACCATAAAACTACACCCTACCATCCTCAGGAAAATGGAACTGTTGAGGCTTCAAAAATATTTTGAGCCAGACTTTGACAAAAATTTGTGATGTTGGAAGAAAGGATTGGGATGACAAAGTGTCACCTGTACTTTGGGCATATCAAACAACTTATAAGCGATTAAACAATGCCACACCATTTCAGTGGTGTTTGGCACAAAAGTTGTTCTCCCTATAGAAATTATGTTACCTTCTTTGCGCATTGCACGCGACTGGAGGTCTAGCTGATGAATAGGCTTTAGAAGAGCGTATCAAGAAGATGATTCAACTAGATGAGTGAAGAACCATAGAATGATGGAGTCAGAAGTAGGAAAAGGCCAGGAAGAAGGCATGGCATGACAGAAACATAAGGGATAAGAAGTTTGAGATTGGACAAATGGTACTTCTTTATGACTCTAAGTTCTTGTGCCATCTAGGCAAGCTCAAAGTACATTGGTTAGGGTCGTATGTCATCACTCACATACTTGAAACAGTGCTTTCCAGTTAGAAGCACTTGATGGAACACGGATACCCAGTTACTTTAATGGGAGTAGGTTGAAGCCCTACTATAAATAAGACTTCTTGGTGTTTGTAATAAGGTAGTATTTCCATTTAGATTAGGTTTCCCTTCGTATTTTCTTAATGTATTTCCTTCATTGTCACTATGCTTTGTCAATTTAGTTTTTGTTCTTGTGTAAAGCGCACTTGCACACATGAATCTCATTACTATGTGAAGAATGTTTATGTGCAGAGGACTACACATACCTTTAGTGTGGGGTGGTTGTAGTTATCCAAGTAAAAGACCATGGGAATTGAAAGGTGAAAGGAATAAGTTACTACGGGTGTGATTTAAGTCAAAAGAAGATTGCTTCTCACAAGTGACCAAGGATGGAGATGAATGAAAGGATAGTATAACGCGAGGCAAGCGGAGGCCATGATAACTACCAAGAGAAGGTACAATGACGAGGTACTCAAGCGTAAAGGCACGCATTGAAGAGAAGTTTGTGGATAGAGGATAGGAAGGCGCGCTAGAAGGTTATAGCTAGGGTGTGAAGATGTATTGTGTGAAAAGAATGAATTTGGTCAGTAAATGAGAGAATATTTGGTAGGTGAAGGAGTAATAAATGCATCAAAATTTGAAAATTTGAAAAAAATATATAAGGATGGGATGCAAATTCATTTTTACCGTTATGACTAAGAGAATTTGAGGAAAGAGCCAATTTTGAAGAGTCGAGTGATCGGGTTAAGGTGTGAAGGGTGTGAAACCAAGCATGATAAATAGATCTGTGTGAAAAGAAGCTTGTGTCCTCAGTGGTGAAGGGTTTGAGCGAAGCAAGGAGGTAGAGAGGAGTTAGGGCACAAAGTTTCCACCTAGGGCATGATTGAATCAAGCTAGGGTTTGATTCGTAAAGTTGTAGAGTTAAAGAGGAGATGTTTGCAAAGGGAAAAAAATGGCACCCAAGAAGGCATCTGCATAGCAGCAGCAAAAGGAAAGAAGAAGGTGGTCATTGAGGAAGAAGAGATGGCACCCAAAATCCATTTTTTAGAAATGTAATATCCATAAGGAGTCATCGTTGGCTAGGAGTGGGATTCACCCATCAGAAAGAGAAAAGTGAGTGAATATAATCACAGGACCACGAGAGAACAAGAAGGAGCTTGATTCCTTGCTCACTGCTAGGATGAACAAGCGTATGGCAAATGACATGCCATTTTTTTATGATGCAGGTGAGAAGCTTCTAAAGAGAATTGGGGTTTACCAATTATATGAGTTCCCATATTTCGAGAAGTATGATCCCTTGTATCGCTGGCTCATGAGCGAGTTCATGAGGACTTCTTCTACTTTGCAGGATGCAAAGTTAGAATCTCATTTTTTCTTATCTCATTAGTTACATGTTTGAAGGCCACAGGAGAGGACATAAATAATGATCTCACAGATAAAGCCATGATCTTGAAGACCAGACAAGAGTTGGGATACCTGAAGGGTCCGCGTAGTATGGATATAGACAAATTGAAGAATTATCTAGTTGTGTAAGCAGTATCACATCTTGTTAGAAAGTTGAATGATCAGGAGCAGTGGTCAGAGGTAAATACTATGTGGTTACATGTTGCACATAAGATGTCAGAAGGAGCAATCTACAATATTATAGCAGCTATATTGTAGAACAAATAGTCGAGGAAGTGCACACAAGAGGGAAGATCAGCTTTGGGGATGTTCTACTATCACTAGTATTCATGGAAATTAGAGTACTAGACGGGCCGAAGGAAAAAGTATGGGAATATCCTGTAGAGAATAAATCACCAGCTGAAAGGTTCAGTAAGTATCTATGTAAAGGGTCCATGACAGATGACATAAAGCAAAGGGAAGAGAAATGGTATGACAGGCTCCACACAGTGTTTGGAGAAGAGTGGTGCATCCCAAAGGACCTACCATCAGTAGTAGGGACACAAGTCCAATTTGTTGTATATCAGCATTTCTGTATCATGTGCTTCCCAATGAAAGATGGAGTCTAGAGCCCTTGGTGTAAATTTCCTTACGCATTCATTGCAAGGTATTTCCAAGCATCTGTTCACATATTTACAGACACGTGCCGACGATATTCAATGTAGATAAGGTAGACTGTGACTACCACACATTGAGAAAGAAGTATGTGTATCCTGGAAGAAGTGCCTTCACCGAGAGGATCATTTCAGAGGTGTTGAATATTAAGCCAATAAGTCTAGTTGTAGCAGATGTAGGGGTAGCGTTGGTGTATCTTCAGCTGAAGCCAAAGATGGAGAATAAAAAATATGTGGAAGGTGAGTTCGCACTTCCAGCACCACCAAAGGGAAAGCATACAATGGAGAACATCCCACTGCTAAGCCCACAGAGCCAATTGAAGTGGAGGATGAGGAGGAGGAGTGCGAAGATAGTGGTGGTTTGGAGCATAGAGGTAGGAGACATCCTACAAATAAGGGTGAAGCAGAGTGTGCCATTACACCGCCTCAGCCACAAGAGGGGGATGAGAAGGAATTGAATGCGATCTAAGGGAGAACAAATTCAAAAAGGTGTTTAGGATAATAAGGACCCAAGGTGCTACATCAACCACAGTGCGCAGATCACCCAGACTCTCTTCACAGAAGGAGGAAATCGTGTAAATAGGAAGGAAACTAAATTTAGATAAGGAGGAAGAAGAGTCATATGAAAGCATGCCTAATTATCCTACATTCCCAAAGAACATAGAAGAATAGGGTGAGGAATCAAAGGGAAGAGAAGAGGATGAGAAGAGACCAGAGGAGACAACTGGCAGAGGAAGATCAGGACATGGAGACACAAGTGCCAAATTTGGAAGCTAAAGTCCCTAAGAAGCAACGGTCTAGAAGAACAAGTGGGGAGCACATTCCACCAGCCATGGGGTATGCATATGACGTAAGTAAAATTATCTGCGCCCGCTTCCAGAGCACGATAACACAGAAGGATTTATTCAGCTGGGAGCTAATGGATGAGGATATGGTGACTATGTGCACTCAAAAACAACTATCATGGTCAATGCACACCCACATGGATGAGCCTAACTTCGATGTATGCGAAGAGTCATGCATTTCGAGACGATTGAAGAAGGCACCCCAAGCTAGACACATGACAATAAAGCCTACTGTCATGTCAGATGAGTAGGTAAGCAATGCATTGGTGAAGGTTTCTACTTGAAGTGGCTAGAAGAAACATGGACAAGGTCAGAATAATCGAGCATTGCGCGAGGAGCTAAAGACAAAGGATGCAGAGATAGTGCACATAACACAAGAGAGGGACTTCACACAGAAGAAGAATGAAGTATTTATTAACATCACAGAGGATATTAGGGACAATTTCATTAGAGCAAGGCCACACTTGGAGGCCAAGGTACCACAGATGTTTCCTTCAGTGATACATTATGTGGGAAAGTTGGTGAACTTGGTACTTGAAGATGAACCTCTGCGCATGACAACGCCAAGGAAGTCATAGAAAGAGGTAGAATGAGAGAAAGCGTTAGTGATGTGAAAGATTGCATCTTATGAAGGGTTACTGCAAGCATTACAAGAAGTATTGAGAAAAACATACCAGGCCTTGAATATCTGCACAGCTCTAGAGGTGCTTATCAATATAAAGACCCTAGAGGAAAACAATGAGGTCCAGAAAGAAATGAAGGATGAAACATTAGGTCATGTAGAAATATTGTCAATGGTTAGCGAAGCGAGGCCCTGGCAGCAGCACAAGAGCCGCACAAGACTCAACTGGAAGAGCTTGGGAAGCTAATTGTGTAGAAGATGGATCTTTTAGAAGGAAGAATGACATCAATGTCCAATGTTGTGTTGGTTCTACAGAATGAAAAGGGAGAGATTGCGAGGGATGAGTTGGAATCCATTGTTGTGGACATCCCAAAAAAAGTAGAACAAGCACTCACTAAATGGCAGGTTTCGGAGGCCGAAATAAATGAGGAGTATCGAAAATTGATAGCAAAGTGATACAAAGGAGGCTATCTCATAAAAATTCTTTATTTTTAAATATTCTTTCATTATTATTCTTTCCATTATTTCGCTTCCTTACTTCAATTTTGGAGGAATATCCATTTTCGGGATGACAATGATATTAGTGTGAGGTAATGTTTATCAAAGAATACTTGTTAGAGAACACACAAGGAGTTCACGTGGGAGAGAAGGCCAGGATCAAGGGCTTAGAAGGAAAGAAAGGACCCATTGCACGCGGAATGCAAGTTCAAGCATTCGGGACTTAGCTGATTTTGAGCATGACAACCTATTTTTAGAAGATGGCGTGCGAGAACACACCAACGATGCAGAGACATGCGCGTCATGCATTGTCTATTTTTGGAGGATCGGATCAAATCATTTTTCATGGAGATGAGCTAAGAATAGGATTGACACTTCAGATTAATAAGAAAGGCCTATAGATAGCACACTTACATGTGTGGCTATGCCTGTGAATGGTGTGTGGCTATTAATAGCATGCGGCCTATTTCTGGAATAGATAAGCGGTGAAGGGAAATTCCCCACCCTATATATATAATGTGAGGTACATAAGTAGAAGAGAGAGAGTGTGTGTGTGTGTGTGTGTGATGGATGTATGAAGGTATAGAGATATACGCATATGACTGAATTACGATGTAGGTCCATACGCACATTAGTATCATTTGACATTATTGTAAGGAGCTTCATGTTATTAATAGATGGAAGATATTGGTTGAATCTAAGTGTCATTCCTATGTGTAATCGAGTAGTGTATGTTATTGATTCAATCATGATTATTGTTTAATGCTTGTTCTGTCATAGATCTGAATGTAGCATACAATGTAGAATGATAGATTAGTTATGAATCTATGTGTTTCTTCCTTCATCATGATAACATCCTATTACGAAACCCTAAAGAGGGACCTAGTACCTTTGCACACTTCGGGTGAGCGCTCAGTCTAGGCTGAGTGATGTGTCAAAGACGTCTAGGGAGTTATTTGGTAAAAATCTAGGTTGCATTAGCAAATGACATAAATTTCTTAGGATACGAAGCTCGAAGCTATGGGGAATAGTTCAACGATTAGTAATTCATACAAGGAATTTCATCAAAATAGTTAGGAGGTAAGGAACATGTATGAAGAGCATGATTTGAGACAATGGGTCATCAAAAACCTACAAATCATGAACATCTCACAAAACACGCTAAATTTCATTCTTAATTCAAAATGGCGTGACAGACTTTGTGGATGATGCAAATTTCTTAGGATAAAAATCTCGGAGCTATGGGGAATAGTTCAAGGACCAAATTTTCATACGAAGCATTTCATCAAAACACTTAGGAGGTAAGGAACACAGATGAAAATCATGATTTGAGACAATGGGAAAAATCGGGCACCAACAGCCTAAAGAATGCCCTTGGTTATAATATAAGTAAATTCTATCATATTGATCTTGTTGCCTCTTTAGAGAGACAATTTCATTGGATAAGTTCTTAACTATGGATTTAAGGTCGTCATCATCATTCTATTTTGGGAAGGATATGAATTAGAGGTAGAAGATGGGGCATTTGGTCTAGGAATGGGAGAAGAAGAAGGCTATGTACTTGAGGCAATTCAGGAAATATGGGCATAGGTAATCTAGGGGCTATTTTTATAGCTTGTATCAAAAATATTCAGCCCTAATGGCTATTAGATATGTATCAGGTAATTGTATAACACCCATAGATTATATCATTACAACTTTATTTAAATTTAAACCTCATAAGAAATATAGGAAAGCACCTTGTGGAATCACTCTCAAAAGAACTAGAATTTTGTCCCATGTTTTCTGAAATGTGAAGTTAAAATATGACATGAGTTCATTGGGGCCCTCTTAATGGTTATTATATGTTCTAAAAGGGATATGTTGTCTACTTTTTCATCAAAATTCTAACAAAGTGTTATCCCAAGCTCATCCCATGTGTGAATGGAAGAATGCATCAAGCTACTATACCATTGAAGTGATTTTCCTTTTAATTAATAATCAAGAAACCTAACTACAACATTATATTAAGTAATAAGATGACTTGAACATACATTTGCAACATTATGGATATGATCTATAGGGGTTGTAATATTTTCACCAGTGAAGAAAGGAATATTTTTCATAAAGATACGGTGGTATATCATTTTGGGCATTTAGAGCCAAGGGACTACCACCATTAAAAATAACAAAGGGTAGATTTCTTTGATGCACCATGAATGGGATAGGCCTTAAATTTTTTATGGAGCAAAAGGAGGGTCTACTAGGAGGAGGAGTGGAAATACATTTGGTTGAAGGTGATGTACATATTTGCAATGGTATTTCTTTTCTTCTCTTCTTCTTCTTGGTGAGAGTTGTAAATACTCAAAAGGTTCACCTCTTGATACATTATGCTTGTTTATATCCTTCTCATGAAAGTGAACATTGGGTTGCTTAATCAGTAGGTTTAAACTTGCAAGTTTCCAAATTTGTAGAAAGGTTCCTCCACATGCTATAATCCGCTAAGATAGACACTAATTTTAGTGGAAATGGTGTAAATCTCATCAAACTAGTCCCATCAAGTGTGCCAAAATTGTTTTCGCTGAAATTTTCACCCCTGTTGAATCAAAAAATCAACATTTCAAGTGAAAACATGAATGATCTCGAAAGTGTGGGGGAAATCAAGATCAAACCTCAAGTGAGAGGGTTGGTTCCTCTCACCCCAGTTTGTTGTAACTACTCTAATCGATTCTATTATAACACTATCTAATCCTAAACTAAGAAACTATAAGGAGACAGAGTGATAGAGAGAATAAAATAAAATAAAAGGGAGGTGATGCACCAAATTAGAAAATGGATCAATCCTAGATCTAAAAGACAAAGATGTGAACACGCAAGTGAAATTTTAAGAGATGCACACAACTTGGAAAGAAATAAAATGGAAAATAATGAAGGCGTGCAAGAGGAAAACAATGTGCACATTAAACGTGAAGAATTCAAAGAAATGAAGTCACACTTGCATTAGTATAAAAATTTAACCATTTACAAAAATAGATTTGAGGCAATAAATCTCCATATGCAAGTTACAAATGCCACAAGAAAGAGTTTTACACACTCATAAGGAGGATTTGCAAATTCAGCAAAAATAACTCGTATAATGTTCCAAAGAAACTTACATTTATAGAATTTAGAGAGAATGGAGAAGAGATGGATCACATCCAGTGATCAATGAAATAAACCGCCCGCCACCACCAAGGACCAATCACAGGCTAGGTATGGGTGCATGACATTTCCCCAAGCACATGTAATCGATCACCACAGGTGTAAGAGGATGATGTCTATACTTTATTAAATTTTGGTCATTTATGTGGTTGAGTGTATGGTTTAAAATAGGCATGACTTTTTCATTCCTTGCATACTTTAGATGATTTTTATCCACATCTACCTCTTTCTTTTAGTAATTTCTCACATCTCGCACCTTTTCAAATCTCTCAAACTTAGCAGTTTAATTCACCTATTATGTCACAGAGGTATTCTTCCTACTCTTATCCAAATAAGCCCCTATGCTTATTTGTGCAACTTATTCAAGTTTTAGACTTAGAAAAATTTGGATGGTAGATCCAAGCTTTCAAAAAAGAAATTTCAAGATCACGAAGACCGGATTACGAAGGAATTTTTGTAGTAGTCGTGTCGAGCCACAAAGCAAAGATGACGAAAACAAAGGGGAAAATTTCCCATAAAAATCAACACAACAAAGAAAAAAGTCCCCGGAAAAGGCCATACAATAAAGGAAAAAATTCCCCATAAAAATGTGTACGACAAAAGAAAAAGTTCCTAGAAAATACACGCAACAAAAGGAAAACAATTCCTTGGAAAAATCCATTAAAAAAGGAAAAAGTCTTCAAAAATTCGTGCAACAAAGGAATAAAGTTCCCAAAAAATCTATGCAACAAAAGAAAATAAAATTTTAAAAAATTGTGTGACTCGTAACCAACCCAACTTTCCTTTTTAAGCTCTTAAATCCATCCAAAAGGAATTGGAATATATGGGAAGGTTCGAATTAGGTGAAAGATCATTATTAGGGCATCTAAAAATGGGGAAAACCATTCTAACCATGAAAATAAGTTTTTTTTTCCCCAAACACAAGATGTTATTTTTAGCACAATTTGTCAAAACGAAGCATGGAGAGTTAAAAATAGATGAAATCATGCAAGGGAAATTTGTTTCATCATCTAGAAGGTTTAATAATATAAAAAAGCATGCAAAAGTAGAGGAAAAGTTGTTTTTCTATTTTGGGAGTGCAGATTTTATTTTGGGCGTAGAATTGGATAAAAACAAAGTATGGAGACTATTTTTAGAGAAAAAGAAAGAAAATAAAGTAGAATGCATGCCCTTCACTCAAAAAGAGTTATTTTTGGAGCAAGGAGACAAACCACACATGTTTTTTCCTATTTTTACAAGTCAGACTTGCATGTCTGGGATTTTCCTTCTTTCCTCTCTCTCATATTTTCTATAAAACTCCAGAATGTATTGTAAAAATTATCTTGGCCTCTTCATTCATGTTTTTGGAGTAATTCAATATTCTTGAGTGAGAAAATAAGGGTCATGAGTGATTATTTGTGCTTATTCCACCTCTTGGAGCAATAAAGGAGTTGTTTTTACCTTTCTACAATCTATGTTTAGTGCATTTTTTTAAAAGCTGGTTTTATTGATAAGACCAAACTAATTTCCATCCATTGCAAAAAAATAACATTATTCCTTCTCTTATAAAATGGATTTAGATGTAGTCTTAAGAACTAGATATCTTATTTAAGATTAAATGTAGAATATATTTGATTTATCTTTGAAAATTTCATTGCAATCTGAATGTTTTCATTTCCTAATATTTCTTGTAAGTTGGAGTGCAATATTGTGTATGAGCGAGTCATTTGATCTCTTTAATGTATTGCAGCAATTGCAATACTCACGCAGCTAAGAGCACATGACTCACAAAGATCACAACACTCATAAAGCTAGGATTTTATGACTCACATAACTAAGAGTGCAGGACTCAAAATACATAGAGTGCAAGACTTGCGTAACTAGCGCAAAACTCACGGAACTAGCGTAGGACTCACAAAATCAACGCAAAACTTTCTATAACTAAAATTTCACAATTCCAAATGAGAATATGAGAGAGGTTTTTATTAGTCTTATTTCTACGAGGAAAACCCCTCTCCATTTTTACACAACAATAATAGTTTTAAATATATCAACATTTGAAGAAGAAAATTTTTAAGTGCAGTACTAGCAGAACTAGCACAAGACTCACTCTAACTAAAATTGCATACCTCCAAATGAGAATCTGAGAGAGGTTTTTCTTCCTCTAATTTCAAGGAGGAAAAATAAATATTTTTACACAACAATAATGGTTTTGAAGATATCAACATTTGAAGAAGAATATTTTCAAGTGCAAAGACTAATGAATCAATCGCAGTAACTTATTATAAATAAAATTATAAAACTCCAAATGGGAATCTAGAGAGAGGTTTTTGTTCCTCTTATTTCTAAGAGGAAAAAACTCTCTGTTTTTACACAAAAATAATTTTTTGAAGATATCATCATTTGAAGCAGAAGGTTTTTAAGTGCAGGGACTCGCACATACAAAGATCGATTTGTTCTAACCGTTAAAGATTTCTAAATGAGAATGTGAGAGAGTTTTTTTGTTCCTCTTATTTTTAGGACAAAAATCCTCTCTCTATTTTTATAGAAACAATAATTGAGTATATTTATTCATTTTAATTTTCAACATAATAAGGTCGAGGAAAGTAAATAAGACAAAAAACACAAGTTCAGTAAAAATGTGATATCTCCCTCATTTCTCAACAAAAATAATAATTTCAAAAAAATTGGAAATGTTACAAGGAGCACCAAACCCAAAAAAGGTTTGAAAATATTCTTCCAATTAAATTCACATTAATGATCATAAGATCATGGATGAGAATATGGCGGAAAACTATCATGTTAAAAGATTCAATCATGCTTTGGAGCAAACATGGCAAATTAAAAGAAATAGTTAAGTACACATGGAAGAGATAGTTCAATATAGAGTTGTAATATTTGATTAATTATCTTCCACATTTGTCTCATTTTCAAGTGGAAGAAGTAGTAGTTCAATCTAGAGTTGTAGTGTTTGATTAAATCTCTTCCATAGTTGTCTCCTTAGAGTTATAGTGTTTGATTAAATATCTTCCATAGTTGTGGGAAGAAGTAGTAGTTCAATCTAGAGTTGTAGTGTTTGATTAAATCTCTTCCATATTTGTCTCCTTGTCAAGTGGAAGAAGTAGTTGAATGCAAGTAGTTAAACTTGGAGTTGTAGTGTTTGAATAAATTCCTTCCACATTTATCTCATTATAAAGTGGAAGATGTAGTCAATTATTGCCCAAGATTATAGGTAGGTAGTTCTATAATCTTGGAGTAGGGATGAGTTATAAATATCTCTCCAAAGCACTCAATGTAACAATGGTAGGAGATGGATGATTTTTGTAACATCATTTCGATTAATAAAATCCACAGTTCAAGTATCTTGGCAAGCAGTTTATTTTTATTTTTGTTAACCCAACTCTAAGGGAAGAGCAAGGGCCCACTCTTACCCAAGGAGGAGGATGGTTTTTTTTTTTTAGAATAGAATCATTGTTGTTTTCTTTAGATTGTTCAAATCAGCATTGTGTATTTTGTTTTGTTTTGTTTGTGAAGCTTCACTTTCATTTATTTATTTCAGTTTGTTAGATTAGATTTGCTTTCATTTATTTATTTTAGTTTATTAGATTAGATTTTCTTTCAGTTATTTATTTCAGTTTATTAGATTAGATTCACTTTCAATTATTGAATTTCCTTTCAAGCATTTTCAATTCTAGAGAAAAGAACTATAAAATCATTGTTTCCTTTAGCCCCTTTTGCAAATAGCCTTGGACACCGCCTGGTTTTGAAATTCTTTAATATTAAATGATGAGGATTGCAACAACCCTCATCATTTATCATCGTGGTACATGTTTATTCTTGATTTAACATTTTAATCTTGATACCTTTATGCAATTTTGTGTCAATTTATAGGTCATAGATTGTGTTTAACCAGTTATATACAGGATTTTGTTGTGGAGCCATTTGTTGCCCCTTCTTTATTTTATCACAACTCAACTCGAACCCTTCTATGAAACACTTTTGTTTTGATATAGTCACTTGTAGTTAGTGTATGGTGTGCATAGCTCCCATGGTCCATCTGTGTGATTTCAATAAGTCTAAGATCCTCAAAAAATTGGTGTATCACCATCTTTTTTCAGTTTTTCTCTTCTTTCTTTCTCCCTTTTCCTTATTGGTTTTGGTAGAATAGAGTAGTCTTAGAAATAGAAAATAGTTTAGGTGTTACACTAGGGGAACCATCCCTCTCTAAAGACTCACTCCAACATACAGGTCACCCACAACCTAGGAGTGTTTCCATTTTTCAATTGAAAGGATATTTAACACACCATTCTCCAAAAGGTGCATTTTAAAGTGACAATAGTTTTTGTCACACCCAATGGGACCTAGAATAAATAATTTTTCAATGATTTGATGTTTTCCTTGGAAAATATCATTGTTTCAGGAATTTTCATCTAGCATCTGGTGGCTCCATAAGTCCAAAGCACATCCTTGGGAGCAAATTAGCACATATTTCATGCCAAAGGTTACAACTAGATCATCTACAAAAGGTATTCCATTTGATTTCATTGAGTTACCTTTGAATTCAGCTAAGAGAAGCATATTTTTGAACTCCAAACCATACCCTAAATATCCTCCTAGTACACAAAAATCAAGTTCATTTCTCAATTTTTCCATACTCAGGTCCTAATCTAAATATGGACCTAAGAAATCATGTTTTTATTTCCTTCAATGATGAAACCCGCTATTGCTTTCTCGACATGATGATATCATAGTTTCCACTCTTAAAGCATCCCATTTTTTACTGGGAAAATCATGTTACACCCATAGAAAAGTTAAATATGTGGCCAATATATGTTTATTTATCATATTACTCAAGATGATGTTGCGTCAGACTATTAGTAGCCTCTTTCAAAGGCAAAGTTTTGTAGTGGTACAAAGTACTGGCACTAAATTCCATGACTACATGGGATCAGCTAGGAAAAGTATTTGTAGGCATTTTGAGGAAAAAATGAATCATCTTTCATTAGTGGAAAAATTGACCACCATAAAGAGAGCACCAATATTTCATCACTGATTTCAATTATAGATTCAAAAATACTAGGGATAGAATCCACAATTGGTAAGGCCTACTCCTTAGTATGATTTTTTGTATTATCTAAGAGATTTGAATTCTAATATTTCAGTGATGATACAATCAATGGGTGGAAGGAAACTCCCTAACGCTTATGACATAACAATTGGAGCTGAAAATAGTCTTATACAAGTGGGAAAATATCTCCAAGGCCTCCCATGCCCATCTTTCCAAAAATTCCTCCTCCCACTTCTTTCCAAATACCTGCAATAGCTCTAATTCTAATGCCTAATTCTCATCCTTTGAGCCAAATCAGTGCATCCCTAAGCCAATCAAATGATTTACAAGAGATAAAAGGCATATTAAAAAAATTGGGAATGATATGGTTGCTCTTAAAAGGAAGCGAAATCAGAGCTTCAGACCTTATTATCCTACCAATCAATAGAATAGACCTCTTTTCCAACCAAATTTACAAGGTCAAAATCAATTTTCTAATGTCAAACCTATCCAAACATTCAATCCCAACACTATTAGTACATCCAAAAAAATTACCAATCCAAAATAATATGATCCAAGATTATGAGTGGTGTTATCCATGTAATCAAGCCCATAATCATAATTCTTGCTTCAATGGTATTCAAAATCAAGCACTTATGGTACAAACAATTGTTATGTCTCAAATTTCATTAGTTGAGACTCCACCACAATAGGAGGATTCAAAAGAGTCAGTGCAAGGTGATGTTACATTCCTAAATTGGCAAGAAGATGATTTTTGTGGAATAAATCAACTTGACAATCAGAAAAATCAGAGTTCTACTTTTGTGGCAGTGAACACAAGGTCAAAGAAAGAGCATTAGAAGTGGAGCAGCCTATTAGTAAGAGAAATTCTCAATCTTCTCCAATGTTACAAGTTTTTGTTCCAGTTTTAAATCAAAAAGCAATCAAAGAATTTAGTCTACAAAATCTCAAAATTAGTAAGAGACTTCAATCTCCATGCCACCAATGCAAGAAGGTGTTGTTGTTAGCAAAGTATAGTAAAAGGTTAGTACTCCATCATTTAATATCCTTGAGCATATGAAGAAAACCAAAGTTAATATGTCAATATGGGATTCCTTATCTCTTCTCAGACAAAAATATCTCTTATAAAAATCTTTGTCTAACCTCTCTATCTCTCTATCTAACCATCTAAGGTTGTGTTTACCAATACACATGATCCAAAAGAATCTCAAGAAAATAAGAGTTTTAATCCACCTCCCTTATATGTTTCATTGATCATAGGTCAAAACCTAGTTCACAATTGCATGATTGATTTTGGAGCCTCTAGTTCAATTATGCCCAAGTAAATTGTAAAAAACTTAGTTTAGATTATGAGCCTCTTTCCAAGGGAGTAATTTAACTTGATGGAAAACCTGTAGAGACCCTTGGAGTGATTATAGGATTGAGCTTAACCTTACATGTATACCCCAACTTATCCATTCCTCAAGATTTTTTATCATTGATCTTCCTCCTCTCTTTTCTTTGTGTCTTTCTAGAGATTTTACAACCAAAATTGGAGGTTATTTATCATCAGAATGGTCTCACATGTTATTTAGAACAAGGTATGGCACCAAAGTTACCATAAGGTCTAAACCCATCTCAAAAAATCACATAGAACCTTATGTTCCTAGTGTCATTAACTCAAATTGTATGATCATAGATGAAGAAGACCAACTAGTTGACCAAGAGCCAACCACACTTCTTGAGGGAATTCTTGATTTATTGCTTGATGAGTGGGCTACTCAAACTCATGCTACTGATCCACATAGCTATATTGAAGAAGCAAGTCTCGTAACATATTATTTTCATGAGGAAAATGCTATTATTCTTAACATGTCAAAATAGATCAGCAAGATGAAGGTTTATGGAAATTATACTTTGATGGATCAATAAGCAAGAATGGAGCAGGTGGAGGGATCACACTAATTTCCCCAACAAAGGAAAACTATTTGACATCTTTGAGGTTTCAACTTACTTGCACAAATAAGAAATCTGAATATGAAGCTCTTGTGCATGGTCTTAAATGGGAAAGGAGGAAATGAGAGAAGAAATTGAAATATTTTTGTGACACTGAGTTGGTAGTTAACTAAATCAAATGACAACCTGTAGCTAAGAAAAAAAATTTGAGATCCTACAAGAACAGGTATGGGATTTAATAGAATATTTTGATGCTTTCAATGTTCAATCTATTCCTAGAGTGAAGAACAAACATGCAAATAGGTTGGCTACCATTGGTGCTCAGGTTGATATTCTAAATCAGATCAAGAAAGATAAAAATTAGTAATATATCAAGATAGTGGTAAGGCCTTCTATCCCAAACAACAATATCAATTGGCAAGTGTTTGAATCAGATCAAAAAAATTGTCAATTTCTTACAAGAGGAAGTTGAGTTTTCAATCAAAAATTAGGAAAGATTACAACAATAGTATGATGATCAGATTATTTAGTTGAAATCTAACAAACCTCAAGGATTGGTTACTCTTGAATCCATCTTTAATATAGATGATCAAGTCAGAAGTGAGAAGTCCAATATGATGATCAAACAAGATGATTACAAACAAATCAGCATTGGAAATGGAAAAGCACTCAAATTGGGAAAGGTATGTAATAACGATGAAAATATTGCTTTTGTTCAACTTGCTCAAGAATTTGATGATTTTTTTGCATGGAGATATGGTGACTTAAAGGTTTTTAATCTATATTTAGCTCAACATACAATAGAATTGGATTTAAAAACAAAACCATTCTAAAAAAAAGATACCTATCAATCCTAAAATTGAACCATTGATGAAGCAAGAATTGGATAAGTTAATCAAATCTAACATTATTTTCCCCATCAAGCACTCATCATGGGTGGCCAATTTGGTTCCCATGAGGAAAAAGAATGGAGAGATATGGTTATGCATGGATTTCAAATATTTAAATAGAGCTTCTTTAAAATATCATTACCCACTACCATCAATGGAGAAAATTTTGCAAAGGGTAAGTGGTTCAAAGTGTTTCTCATTACTTGATGGATATTCTGGTTACAATCATATTTTGGTACAAGAATTAAATCAATTTAAAACAATGTTTACTATAAAATGGGGTACATATGCGTATAGAAAATTCCATTTGGATTGTCAAATGCAAGAGCCACATTTCAATGTGCAATGGACTTGGTGTTTCAAGGGTTAATCAATAATTGTGTTCTTGTTTATTTGGATGACATAACTATTTTTCAAAGCATGTTTCAGATCATATGGTTCATCTCAAACACGTGTTGAAATATGCAGATAATATGGTGTTTCACTAAATCCAAAGAAGTGCATTTTTGTAGTACATGAAGGTAAATTGTTGGGTCACATTGTGTCTAAGAAGGGTCTTACCATTGATTCGGAGAGGGTAAACACAATCTTATCATTGTCTTTACCAAATCACAAGAAGGCATTGTAAATTTTTCTAGGTAGAATTAATTTTATCAGAAGATTCATTCTAGATTTTGCAAATCTTAGTAAAGTCGCTAACTTCAATGTTAAAAAATAACATGGTTTTTAGTTGGAAAATAGAAGGAAAGAATTCCTTTGAATAAATTAAACATGTTATCTCACAAGATCCAACACTTTTCAATCCATATTTTAGTAGATATTTTATTTTATATACTTTTAGAGAAATTGATACAATCTCAACTATGTTGGTACAACAAAATGATGACAAATTGGAGCAGCCAATTTATTTTTTTTTAGTCAAGGGTTACAAGATTACAAGGTGAAGTATTATTTTTTTGAGAAACAAGTTCTTTCAGTCATTAGAAGCCTCAAGAAATTCAAACATCTAATTTCTAACAACAAGATTCATTTAATGGTTTCCCATCTGAGTGTTAAAGAGTTTCTTTTAAGCAAGGATTTGAATGAGAAAAGAGCAAGTTGGATCACAAAAGTGATGGAATATGATGTTGATATTAAAGTTCACTAAGCTAGTTAGAGGAAGAGGATTGTGTGAATAACTAGCTTTAGACTTGCATGATGATAAAAATCATATTTTAGTACTTCAAGATGGTCCAAACACAACTTGCTCCTTCATTACCTCAAAGTTGGACCCAAGATATGATCCATTTTCTTTAGATTGGACAATTCCCATAGGGTTTGGACAAATTGAAAAGGAGGTATTTTAGATTACATTCCATTCCTTATGTTCTTGTTGATAACATGTTGTTTAGAAAATATGTGAATGGAGTTATTTTAAGATGCATTGATTCATCATATTGAACATGTTTTGGAATAATTCCATGGAGGTATATCCGTGGCCATTTTACATCAAGAGCTACATCCTTGAAGGTTATGATATTTGGTTATTATTATCCAAATTTATTCAATATGCTCATGCATGGGTAAGGAAGTTTTAAAGTGTGTCATTTTTGCAAAGAAACAAAAGTTAATCGTTCTTCTTCTTCAACCCATTCAAGTAAATCAACCTTTCATGCAATGGGGATTATATTTTATTGGCATGATTAATCCACCTTCTAGTGCAGGTCATAAATGGATTCTCATAGCTACATTACTTCACAAGATGGAAAAAAGCAAGTGGCTTTGAAAGAGGCAAATGAGACTTCAGTTTTAGACTTTTATGAAAGTATAGTCATAAGATTTGGTGTTCCCCAACAATTATCTCAGACAACGCATTAGCTTTCCTTAGAACAAATATCTCGCACATGGGCGTTATGTTTGGCATTCATCTCTCAACATCTTCCAATTATTATCCTCAAGGGAATGGATTGGATGAATCAACTAACAAGAATCTTCTTAAATCATCAAGAACTATGGTGGAAAATCATAGATCATGGCATACAAAGTTGAAATCAGCCTTATGGGCTAATAGGATTACTCCTAAAATATCAATTGGCAATTCTCCTTTCATGCTTGTCTATGGTAGAGAAGCAAGGTTACCTATTTCTAATGAATTACCAGCTCTAGACCTCATTAAACAAATGGATATGATGGAATAAGATTCGATGGAAATCAGATTTATAGAGTTAATAGAGTTAGAAGAAATTAGAAACAAGGTAATGATAACAATGGAACTTCATCAAGCGCAAGTAAAAAGGTATTTTGACAAAAAAATCAGCTATAAAAACATTCAGAGAGGGTGACATTGTGCTTAAGTGGGATGAAGAGAGAACTAATCTGAAAGACATACAAAGTTTGATTATTTTTGGAGTGGACCATATTTGATTACAAGTTACAAGAAACACAATGTTTTTTTAGCTCTCAAGTTAAATGATGATGAGATTCGTGTCCCGTTTAATGGGATGTACCTCATACTTTACTATTGAGTTCATGTTTCACCCTTGTCCATATTAGGTCATTGTGTTTACTTTCCTCCAAGTGCTTATAGATATATTGTTATGTAAGTTATTTAACTCACTAACATTAATTTAGAAGTTATACTAGAATCCTTGAATTTAAGATCTCATACAATCTATATAATTATATTATCCTATATGAATTTCAATAAAATACAAATTCTTATTGTGTCACATTTGTTTGATATAAACCAAATATTTCATTTGGTATCGAGTGAGATATTCTAGCACTGTAATCGAGTTTTGAGCTTAAACTTGGAAAAACGTTATTCTCTATTTGCATTTTGGAATGTCTTGAACTTTGGATTTTATGTGGGATCGTCTTTATTTTTTAATCTAATGTTCTAAGTGTGAAAGTGTGACAAAGATTTTATTTTCTTTACATCGCATTGGCCTAGCAAAAGTCATGTGTTATATGGACCAAAGATAAGAGTCTAGGATCACAAATGCATAGTCAAGCATTCTAAATACCATTGAAATTCCAATCCCAAGGCCATGCACATCAATAGCCCCAAACCTATGAATAATTTGGTGTTTCCTGCAATTACTAATCTCTAGCAGAGTGCGAGCTTGGAAGGATTTGTTCTCTTACAAATTATACGTTCATGCTTGATTTTGGTCTTTGTGACTTGTCCATCATACACGAGCTCAATGATTTTTTTCTCGGATTCTATAAATATTTACGGTAAGGGTGTTGGAATAAACAGAGTTTCGAGAGACATCAAAGACCTACACATCCCATAAAGGGACAAAGCAATTGTCAACATGGGCCATATTTAATAATTGTGGGCCATATTCTCGATTTATCATTTCCCATTACACTAGAGCGCAAGTATTTATTCATATATGTATTATCAAGCTCAAGATCCATTTCACTTTGATCGCATTTGCAATCAGCCCACCATCACATCAAATTTACACACGTTACAATCTCATTTGCTTCTATGTTCTATGGACTTCCATGTGTCACTCTCCAACATCGCATTGGATTCGTTATGCAATTTGGTTTTCCACTTCAATATGCTTTTGTTTTCACTCAACATTGGCACCTATTGATATTTAAACTACTCGTGTGTGCAGGACATGTAATCTCTCAATGTGGCATATGAATTCAACATGTTTCATTTATATTGTGAAAGACATTAGTCTTGTGTGTTTAATTTTTTGTGTCTTGTTTATTTTGTAAGTTTATTATTAGATATTATTAGAGTGTGAGTCTTTTTTTTAATATGAATTCTAATAAATAAAATAGTCATAGTCCAAAAAAATAAAAAATAGCTTGTATTAGCAAGTCACGTTGAGTTTATATATTGCGTCTTGATTCGTGTTTATCATTTTCGATACATCTAAATTCCTTTGAGTGCGTATTGAAGTGTAAAACTTTCACAAAATATTGTCTATGTGAAATTTATATTCTTTGTCAAATGAAAGTGTAAGTTAAATTTCAAATTCTACTATAAATTTTGTTTCTTTATAGTCTAAACATCATCAAAGTCTTGTTGTGGTGTCGTCTTTATTGTTTTCGAGTTAGTGTATGTTTATAATCATTGTCAAAATTGTGTTTATGAGTTTCGTCAATAAAATAAATTGTTTTACATTGTCGAGGTGAGATAAGAATAAGCACAAAGTGGAAACCAATAAGCTTCGTGTATTCATCGATTGAGTAAGCAACAACATTCACTAGAGTTTGGAGGCAACGAAGGATGGAGGGTGATCAATGTTTCTCATCAATCACCAACGACGAGGTCACATACAACACTGGTGGCACCTTTTTATATTATTTTAGTTGTTTGTTTTGAGTGGTGTGTGCAAAATAAAACAAGTTATTCATTCCCTATTAAAGTTTGAAATGAGGAGAATGTGCATTGTGGATGTTCGAGCAGATAGGAGGGAAATTGATTACAATGATCCTCTCGACTCGCCGGAATTCTTCATCGATCGGTTGGTGGAAGTGTGATCATATAGTGAGGGATTCCTTGTGGTGAAGCGGTGGTCATCTGCAGCAAGATCTAGATTGCATTATGTAGACCTAAAAGTATGTGGAGACATGTGATTCTGTTTTCAATTTGAGAGATGTGCTTTCTTCCCATGTTTGCACTAAGGGGGAAAGTTATGATCCTAATGTGTGGATTTCACTAATGCCTCGAGGTTTTGGTGTAACGGTTTGTTACATTTGGTATCAGAGCAACCACCTAGGTTTGAGTCCCAGCACGGGTAGCTACGCCGGCATTGCAGTGTTCGCTGGGGCTCGTATAGGGTAGGGCGGGGTCCCACTATATGGGCGCAAATCTAGCCCGGGGTCCAGCTATGGAAGCATGGTGGGATGTTATGATCCTCATGTGTGGATTTCACTAATGCCTCGAGGTTTTGGTGTAACGGTTCGTTACATTTGGTATCAGAGTGACCACCCAGGTTCGAGTCCCGGCACGGGTAGCTACGCCGGCATTGCAGTGTTTGCCTGGGGCTCGTATAGGGCAGGGCGGGGTCCCGCTATATGGGCACAAATCTAGCCCAGTTCCGGCTACAGAAGCGTGGTGGGATGTTATGATCCTCATGTGTGGATTTCACTAATGCCTCGAGGTTTTGGTGTAACATTTCGTTATAGGGAATGTTAAGTATTTAGTACTCACATGGTTATATGTGGGTTAATATAGTTGTTGGGTGAATATATTTTCATTTATGAATATAATAATGTAAATGAGTTATTATAAATAACTTGATATTAGAAATAGATATATTATTATGAGTTATTATTCAACTCGCTAACATTAGTTTAGGATTTATATTAGACTCCTTAAATTTAAGATCTCATACAATCTATATAATTGTATTGTCATGTATGAATTTCAATAGGTTAGGCCACAAAGTGAAAGGGAGGAAAATAAAGACAAAAATCCCTAGAAAAAGTTGCACAACAAAGGAAAAATTTCTCCGAAAAAGCCGCAAAACAAAGGAAAAAGTCCCGTAAAAAATCCGCACAAAAAGGGAAAAAGTCCTGGAAAAAGCCACACAACAAAAGGAAAAAAGTCTCTAGAAAAATCTAGGAAACAAAAGAAAAATTCCTAGAAAAATTTCGCAACAAAGGAAAGAAGTCCCAGGAAAAAATAGCGCAACAAAGAAAAAATCCTCGAAAAACTACTGTAATAAAGGAAAAAAGTCCCCGGAAAATTTGTGTAATTAAAAGAAAAAAATCCCTGGAAAAATCCACGCAACAAAGGATAAAAGTCTTCAAAAATAGGCACATAACAAAGGGAAAAATTCCTCGGAAAATCCACGTAACAAAGGGAAAAAATTACAAGTGACAAAAGCTTAAATGCCTTAGATTTCATTTTTAAGCTCTTAAATCCATCCAAAAGGAAAATTGGAGTATGTAAAAGCATGAGAAGGTTAGAAATAGGTGAAAGATCATTATTGGAGCATCTAAAAATGGGGGAAACCATTCTAACCATGAAAACATTTTTTTGTTTTTTCCCAAACACAAGATGTTATTTTTAGCACAATTTGTCAAAAATGAAGCATAAGAGTTAAAAATAGATGAAAGCATGCAAGGAAAGTTTGTTTCATCATCCAAAAGGTCTAATAATAGAACAAAACATGAAAAAGTAGAGGAAAGGCTACTTTTTTGTTTTGGGAGTGCAGATTTTATTTTGGGTACAGCTTGGATTAAAACAAAGTATGGAGATTATTTTTAGAGCAAAAGATAGCAAATAAAGGAAAACACACGCCCTTCACTCAGAGGAGTTATTTTTGAAGCAAAAAGACAAACCACACATGTTTTTTCCTATTTTTACAAGTCGATTTGCATGTCTGGGCTTTTTTTTCGTCTTGCTTCTCTCTTAAATTTTCTATAAAACTCCAAAATGTATTATAAAAATTATTTTGGCTTGCTTATTCATGTTTTTGGAATAAATGCAGATTATGAATGAAAAAACAATGGTCTTGAGTGATTCTTTGTGCTTTTTCCACCTTTTGGAGCAATAAAGAAGATGTTTTTACCTTTCAACAGTTTTTGTTTAGTGCATATTTTTTGTAAACTAAGTTTAGCATCTTGATACGTATTTATCCTTGGTTTAACAGCTTTAATCTTCTTACCATCATGCAGCTTTTGTGTCAATTTATAGGTCATAGATTGTGTTTAATCAATTGTGTTTAATCTTCTTTATTTTGTCACAACTCAACTCCGAACCACTCTATAAAACACTTATGCTTTTATTAATTCACTTGTAGTTAGTCGATTATTTGGATAACACCTCCTATCCTTATGGAAGATTGATTTATTCTGTCATTTCATTATCTAAATATCATAATTATAGTCACGTTAGACCCCATTGATCAGTGTGTAACCCCATGAACCCTAGGGAAGTTAACCCCAAATCCATTAACTCCGGGAGTTAACCCCAAGTTAAAACCCGAGGAGACAACACAGATTATAACCCCTACCCTCTTGGGGTAGAACCCCAAGGGGTGTAACAAAAAAAAAATAACTGTAGTATCACCTACTGTTAATAGGAGAATCCCTTTGGTTCCTTGGATTGGCCTTTTCCAAGCAACTCGTCATCATATTATCTAATATCCATCTTTTCATATTATTTGTTTGTGTCTAGGTTCTCTCATTTGTTGGAAGGAGTCTCTCACGCTCATTTGTACTGTAGACACCCCAATTTCACATCTATCCTAAATCAATTAATTTCCATTCCTCATTTCCCACAAAAATACACTTGAATTAATCAAATATAATTTGATTAATTATCCATTTCAAAATCTAAAAATAATCTAATCCTCACCACATGTCATTATTCTCCATGTTTTTCCACTATTGAATTAAAAATTCAAATTCAAATCCTCACCCACCATTCGTGGTCCCCACTCACCTAAAATCCTCCACTTATGAATTAAAAATATAATTCAAATCCCCACCCACCTAATATTGCCCACATTTTCAAACCACCCACCTAATATTGCCCACATTTTCAAACCACCCACTTAATCTTGCCCACATTTTCAAACCATGATTACTTAAATTAATTTAAGCTAATCACTCCCTCAGGCTATAAATACAACCTTACCCCTCCCCTCTAAACAGACGGAGAATAAGCTTTCATGCCATATCTAAGTTCTTGCATCCTTTGAGCAAAGAACATTCTTTGCCTTGTCCTAATGCCAAAATAGCTTCATAATCCTTTTTCCCATCCAATGCGAAAGTAAGAGGATCGTTGTTGCAGGGAAGGTCTTGCTCCGTCTTGAAGAAAAGCACCTACATATCACAAAATCGTGGCTCAATCCAAGTTTCCTAGCCCATTCTCGAGGTTTGCTACTTTAACGCGAAGGAGGAGGTACGATTATTGGTATTTTACTTCCTTGTTAGTAGTGTATTTTTCATAGCTTACATTCTCAAGCACGCCGGTGGCTTTCGATCTGTTACCATTACTTTCTCAATTAGTGGTTTTATCTGTTCTTTGTTTATTATTGTTTATTATTATTTCCTTTTCTGTTCCTTTTGGTCTTCTTTGGTTAACCTTCACGCTTTGGGTAGTGTTTTTGTTGTGTGGTGTCTTGTGGTGTATCTCACAGTTATAAAGCAATAATGAAACTATGCATGCTCTCATCCTTGTCTTTGATCTCCTCGGTGCTTGGTGTTTAGTAGTTCTGATTTTGCTATTCACTCGTAATCTATAGAAACACAAGCACTAATCATTAGTTTATCATCTTAGTGTCATGGGACAACCAATCCGGAAAATATATTTATTTATTTCCTTTTGCTAAAATAACTGCTTTGTAGGAAGTTAATCATTTATTTATTTTTTTCTTTCTTTTATTTTAGTCAATCATTTTATGATCTAATTATTTCTTTCTGATTATTGTTATTTTTTAACCTTGCTGTCAAAATTTTAGCTTCTCAGGTGAAGTACAGAAGTCAAAAATAAAAAAACCAGCTCCCGGGACGTTTTTCTCACGTTCAAAATTTTCATTCAGCGTTCTCGTAGCCCATCTTCCGGAAGCCATAACTTTTGCTCCCGAACTCGGAATGAATTCATTTTTTTTAACGGAAAGGTATTGAAAAGATATATGCAATGAAAAAATAATTTTTAGATTTAGACTTACAAAAAAAATTTGGTTTCATTTCTTCTAACACCTGTCTTTTTAACAAAAAAACAACAAAATTATAGTTTTATTTATTTATTTATTTTTAATTTTTATTTCACGAAACATCCTCACACGTATGCTCTTTCCTCGCACTTCAAAAGTGATCTTGGAAATCAGAAACGTGAGGCCACTCGAGCTCTAGAAAATAATTTTTATTTTTAATTTTTTGCCTTACATTTAAATTTTCCACGACAACACTTCTAGATAACGTTTTCACCCTCTTCTTTCATCGTTTTTCTTTTTTGTGAAAATAATCATTATCGCTATTTCGCAATCATGATTAAATTGCAATAATTATTAACATTTAAAAAAATCGAAAATCAGAAAATCAGAAACTATTCCAATTGTATCCGCGTATGCTCTTTTCTTGCGCCTTCGAGCGATCTGGAAAATCAGAAACGGTCACATTTTTTTTTAGTTTCTTGTTCTAACATTGCAGGATCCTCTAGCTTTGTTTTCCAACTGTCATTTTAATAATTATTTTCCTTTGTCATATTCTTAATATTTGTTTGGTCGTTGGTTGTGTATGCTCTTTTCCTGCGCCTTTGAGCGATCTGGCAAATCAAAAACAACCACGATCACTTTTCTAACATTTCATTTGCAGGATAACTACTAATTTGTTTTCTGTAGAACCGCGTTGCTGGAATATTGTCAAAAACAAAAACAAAACAAAAAAAAAAACAACAAAAATCCCGCAAACATACCACCATTTAAAGACAATTGTCAAACTAAAAAAAAAGGACGCTCTGTGCGCGCAATTATTTTCTCGCTAGTGATTTATTTCAATTTGGAAAGAACCCCGTTTAATCACTTTATCATATTGTTTTTGCACGTAGACGAGGGTGGATTTCATCACCACCAAAGCTACACCGGTGACGTGGACTTGACTACCACGCACCAACAAAGATTTGCATTTGCATTGCACTTTGAGACCTAGTCTCATCACAAAATGCTTTCGGTATTTACCTCGCCACGCTGCTCTTCACTTACAGGTAATGTTGTCGTGCAAAGTGCGCATGCGAGTCACGCCTAAATAGTCAGTAATAACGAAGCTCGGCATCGTCCTGTAAATCTTCGGGAGTTATAAGGACACCATACACATTCATCCCTCCATCACCTTCCACTTTTCACAAAACTCATTTCGGACGTGGTGATTCACTCCAAACAGTAAGTAAGAATCGGTGAGTCTCCTCCAAAGGTCTAAGGGTTCTCGTACCACCCCGTCCATCCCCGTGCATGCACTAGGTATATCGGACTAGGGTATATCGGAGGACGCATCTTCTTGGAGTAATAAGAGCTCGCATCCACTATTTCACAAAGATACTTGTATGATTACATGAAAAAATGATCATTCCCAAGGATCTACCTCTTCAACCAAAACAATTTGATACACATGACTACTTGTTTGAAAACACAATAGTTTAGCATTTTTTTAATCATAAAACTTGGCTGATATCAATGTGTTCATCAGAAAAGTTCGACCTAGTTGTGTTCCACAAAAAAATCAGTTCTCGACCAATTCAATACCAAGCGAAAACATCCAAACAATCCAACAACATAGACCAAAACATCACACCAATTTCATTAGCTCACTTTAGCCAATAATACATCTGTCATAGCTTGTCTTCAGCTATATCCAATAGATGTTGAGTGACTTGCGTTCACTCCTTATCTCATCAATTGTCAAGACATTCTTTCCAGCTTGTTTCAAGCTATATCAAAATGACATTGAGTGACTTGTTTGAGTTCACTCATTATTTCATCAGCTGTCGAGTTTAACAAAATCTCATCCGACACAAATCCCTTCAAAACTCATTTTGAGTTCACAATTGTGTTGAGTCACTTGTTTGAGTTACTCTTCCTATCAAAAATCTAGAGCTTGTTAAAGCCAAACCAATCAACATATTCATTATAGCTTGTTTGAGCTACATCCCACTTGTATTGAGTACCTTGTTTGAGTGTACTCCTTACATTTTCTTCTGTTAAACTTGTTTAATCCAAACCAATCAACATATTCATCATAGCTTGTTTAAGTTATATCCCACTTGTATCCCGAGTAGCTTGTTTGAGCTTACTCCTTATAGCCTTGTTAAAACTTGATTGAGCGAAAACAAAGATCATAATCAATAGGTTGATTTCTTCATCGCACCTTTCTTCATTTTCCCTCTCTTTCAAACATGATGAATTCACGAAAAACATCACACAATGAGCTATTAGAACAAATTAATAAGATGACAACACAACTCTCTCATATGGCTACCCAAATCAATGAGCAATCACCCAAAAAGCCGATCATACAACCTCACGAAGAAATCACTTCAAGTAAAGTCCAACGTCAGTTTACCCCCCTTGGAGAAAGTCTCTCTAGTGTTTTTCATCAACTAAAAGAGGCTAAACTGATAAGATATCCAATTACAAAACCCTTTGTCAAAGGGGAAGCTAAGCCATGCTGGTACAAACCTAACACATACTGTGAATTTCATCGCATTGATGGTCATCACATAGATAAATGTGTACGATTTAAGAATTACGTCCAAGACTTAATTGACGACGAAGTCATCTCTGTAGAACTTGATGACAATGCTCTTGCAACCAACGACACATCCAATACCACAACTTTCCATGAAGAGCTGACTACTGTCGAAACTCCTATATATACTGAAATTCCACGAGATCATGACAACAATAGTCAAGACTCTCTAAACCAATCCATATCTTCTTCAAATTTCCTTCCATTAGTTCAAACATACATTGAACCTGTTTTGGACAACAACATTCTTCCAACATCTACTGAGCACTTGAACTTATTTCAAGACACTCTTTCAACCCAAACATACATTGAACCTGTTTTAGACAACAACATTCTTCCCACATCTACTAAGCACTTGAACTTATTTCAAGACTCTCTTTCAGCCCAAACATATATTGAACTCCGTTTTGGGTGACAACATTCTTCCAACATCTAACGAAACCTTGATCTCGCTTTCAAGACTCCCTTTCAAACCTTGATATTATCAGACACTACAGATGATGAAGTTTCATTAACAAGTACCATTAAGTTTGATTCTATCATTCCAATATTGGCTCTTATGCCTAACATCTCTAGCCTTGTTGTTAAACACAACCACATCGAGTTTGGCCACTTGCGTGATAATGCAACATATTGTGTCCATCATGCTTTCAACAATCGATCTTCGGGAATCTCATCACTAATTATTCTCACCTATAGAGACTTCTATGTGCATACATTCTATGAGGTAAGTATACCCAGGAATATCTTTACGCCACCTTTTCCATCTTTAATTTTGAATCTATCGTCAAATCAATTAATTCATGGACAAACAGAAGCAAAAAATCAAACAATGCAAACTGAGGCCACTCCCTTCTCCCTTGTTTATGGTGGGGAAGATATTTTACATGTCAAGGTTGAATTCCCATCCTTTAGAATATCCCTCAAAGACGTAATCAATAAAGATTATTATCAACATTCACGCCTTAATGAACTCGAGCTTCTTGATGAAAAACAACTTAATGCCCTAGATCATCTTCAAGTATATCAAAATCAGCTACGACATAGCTACCATAAAAAATTCAAACCTAGAAAATTTAAGGTCAATCATTTCATTCTCAAAGAAAATCGAAAGAACACACCCAAAGAACGAGACAAACAAGACAAATTTGAGCCCAACGAAATCATAGATAAATTTGGCTCTGGAGCCTATAAATTGGCCATCGACACCGCAGATGGTCAAGATCTTGATGAACCAATGAATGCAGTTCATTTAAAAAAATTTATCCTTGAGATGTTCACTATTCCAGAAATAACAATGTGTACATTGTTCCTTTTGTCTTACTTATTTCCGAATAATTTAAATTCATTCATTTCCATCGCGTATATTTTCTTTATCAAAATCACATCTTCATATTTATCATCATGAGACAAGTGCTAATATAAATCCTATTAAGTTTGTGAGCGTCATACTTCTTCCACTTTCGCCGCTTTCCTCTATGGTCATACCTGAAGCTTACCGATGGTAATATATCCCCTTCTAATACATTCTCTCTTTCATAACAAAGCTCTAAACTTCGTTACCCATTCCTGCTTTGTCGTCCATCTCGGTCTTTCTGTGTTGAACCCTCGCGTCCTACTAGTCGTGTGGGGCTGAGATTGGGGGCAAATGTTTCTTCCCAAATACAAAGCACTATTGTAAAAAAATCCATCAATTCAATAACTTATGAATAATTCATTGTCACATCTTTCGTCCTTCATAGTCTTTGGTGTTGAGCCCACACTTCTTACTAGTAGTGTGAGACTGGGAATGGAGGAAGATGCCCTTACTCGTCTACGTCTTGTCTTCGGTGATAAACCCTTGCCTCTTACAAGTGGCATGGGGTAAATCGTAGAGGGTCATTCTCATACAAGCATAAAAACATTGCAAAATATTCTAAAAAAAACAAAAAAAAAAAAAAGAAAAACAAACAAAAAGGAAATTCACTCGCCTATATTTTTCCTTTGGTGATGAGCCCTTGCTTCTCACTAGTAGCATGGGGCAAGGCATAGGGAGTCATTTCAAAAATACAAAATCTTACAAGTTTACAAATTATAGAATCCCCAAACACGTAATTTAGATGCCTAAGTGAAGAGAGAACTATCCCTTAACCTCATATCTTATCAATCAAAGAAAGCCACATAACCTGCCTCTAAGTTTAAAGCATGTGACTCATAAAGTGAAAGCTATTTTTGAAACCGGTTCAGTACCATTATGAAGAATGGAGTCATAATTTCCCACAGGATTGTTGTTAGCATTTGTCTCTATATTCATTATCTACCTCCTACGTCCTTCTTGATTCTTGGTGATGAGCCCACACATCTTACTAGTTGTGTGGAGTCAAGAATGGAGTTGGAATTCTTTTCATCATATCATCACCACCATATCATGCCAATGGAAAGTGAATTTATGTTATTTTGAGCATAAGTTACAATGCGGAACACGGTACATCGTCTCTCAAAAATAAGTCTGCACTCTGGTCCATAAATTGTCAATCACAATGTAAAAATCAAAAAACATTTGAAAATCGTAAAAAAATCCAAAAACATTTGATAATCGTCAAAAATCCAAAAACATTTGAAAATCGTCAAAAATCCAAAAACATTTGAAAATCGTCAAAAATCCAAAAAACAGTGTAAAAATCCAAAAATCCAAAAACATTTGAAAATCGTCAAAAATCCAAACACAGTGTAAACATCATAAAAATTCAAAAACATTAGAAAATCCAAAAAAAAATATAAAATTCAAAAACAAACATTAGAAAATCAAAAAATCCAAAAAACAAAAACATTAGAAAAAAATCCAAAATACAAAAACATTTGTAAAATTTTCAAAAGACCAAAAACATCCACAAAATTGTAAAACTCAATAAGTAACACAGCCATCCTTTGAACTATTATCCCAAATGAATGGTCCAACCACCTTATGACTACCAATTTCAAACCACTTCTCCTCGCATGAATCCTCGCTTGGGAAAATCCGCTCTCATTGTTTCCTTGTTTGAGGAGACCGACCCAATCCTTTCGTACCTCTGCTTGGGGGCACATCTAATCAATCATCACTGTGGAACACGTTAGGGACATGTTTATTGGTTCTTGTGTTGCATTATTAGTGGCAAATTATTAATTACTTTCTTGTATCTTGATATATTACGGGGCATCTTGATTTTATATATCCTGTGTTCTCTCGTAATATTCTTATGTTATCCGATTGCATGTCGATCTTTGGGCATCATACTTTCTTGATGGCCTCTGTCTATGCTCTCTTCCATTTGCATATCGTCACTGGGGCATCAAACCTTTTTGATGGCCCTGCTTTGTCATCTATCACGCATATTACAGCCTAGTCATCCCGATCTTTTATATCACGATGCATCCTCGTTATGTGCTATATTAAAATTAAGATGCTTTTCGTCACGTGAGTATCTTCCCGCATGATCAACATCTTACTTTTACCCCATCCATTCACCCATACTAATGCATTCTCCAGCCACGAATCCTACTTGATCACTGTTGCGCTTTTGCGAATCCTACTTGACGATCTTTCTCAAGTAGCATTCACTATCCAAAGAGCTCCTTCTCCCCACCATGATCACCATGTATTTGATCCATTCATTCTCACTTCTCATTTTTACTCCTCCGCCGCTTATACCCATATTACCCTTCTCACCATTCCCCGTCCCCTCTCACCCATTGGTATTCTTTCCTTTCACCCGCTTTCTTCCCGCTTGACAATCTTACTTAATAACCCCTTCTATATGGAATCCTCAGTGGAGGTTTACCCTCTCCCTAAGATCTTCCCGCTGTAGAAGCTTCTTCACCACATGCCCTCTCATCAAATAACCATCACCACCAAACACATCTTCCAACTCCACCTCTTCTACTTCCCATTCCTGCATCATTACTCTCACCACGTGGGCATCCCAATTAAGGATTCCCCTCACACTCTCCACCCTCCACTACATATATTCCTTCATCCATTCATGTTATACTCCTTTGTGTCCTTTATTTCTTATTATCACCTCATCTCATATCATATACCACTTCGGCATACCTCACTCACTCTTTTCTCATCCTTCCCCAAATCCACCTTATGCCTAGGTCATCCTACTTACACGCTCTCGTAGTATGGCAAATTCACTTGAGGGTTCCCCTTCAGTCCATTTTGTCATACCCTATTCCCACCAACTCTAACATCATCCTTCTTCCTCAGCTTGGCGATCTTACTTAACCATCCCAGCCGCATGGCAATCTTACTTAAGACTTCTACTTAAGGTTGATCTGTCCTGTGGCCTTCCCCCATCCCATCATATTTCGCCCATCTTATTTCTCCCACCTCTCATCGTGATCATCTTCTTCACCCTACCATTCCACCCCTATTCCCAATATCATTTTGTCTTTCTCTTTGCATATCATCCTCGCCACTGGGTGACCCTACGAAACTTCTCCAAAGAAGATGACGATCTTACTTAAGAGATTCTCTTAAGCATGACATGTCATCTTAGACTCGCCCATCACTCTCCAATCTCACCACCATATTTCCTCTTCATTCCCCATCATCACATCTTTTTACCACCACTATCACCCTCCTCTCGCTTGCAATCTTACTTAACCACTCACTCAAAGATGGCGATCTCACTTAAGAGTCCCTCTTAAGGATGATCTTTCTCCTTGCCTTTCCCCATCACTACCCACCCTTCACCCTTCATTTTTTTCTCAAAGATTCCCATTATCACATCCTTTCACCTCCTTTTCGATTCTCGCAAACACCACTTCTCGCTTGACCATTTGTCATCTCCAGTTTTGCTCACATGGCAATCTTACTTAACCACTTCCGTCACATGACAATCTTATGTTAGGGTCCTCCCTACACTTAACTTGTCATCGTGAACTTCTCCCCCGCCTCATTCTTAGTTCACTTTATCGATCGTTTCTTCCACCTGGTATCTCCTATTACCCACTTTTTCCTCCTACTATTATCCTTTCTCCACACATCTTCTTACAACATACACCTCATCTCTTCCACCTACAATCACATTCTTTTCCCCCATTTTCCCCTCCTTGATCCATCATCCTTCATACCATTTCTTCCCATTCTTTTCATGTCTTGGTTCTTCATCCTCACCTCGTTCATCCTCATCACCCCCATCCTCTCCTCGCTTTCACTTCGTCCAACTCCTCCCTCCCATCTTCTTCACTCTTTCCCCTTCATCTTCTCACATTCCCCCTACATTTCTACCCACACACATATTCGCCATTACTGTTAATACTCCTATATCATTCTTTCATCATCATCTTCTCTTCCCGCACTCATAATTGTCAACGGGTTTTCCCTAAAAATTATCACTCCTCATTCCGCACGACCTCATTCACTCCCTTGGACCTTCTAGAGTTTCCCTTCATTCCTTCCATCTTCTACGCCCACCACTCATTGGCAACGGGTTTTCCCTAACGTCCCTTTGTTGGCGTTACCCTTTCCAGTCCTCGTTCGCTTTCTCTTTTTTCATTTTTTCTTTCACCCTTCCCCACCACTCATTTTCAAGAGGATTTCCCTAACATCCTTTCATTGGCATTGCCTCTTCTATCCCCCATTCTCTTTTCTCTCCTATTCTTTTCCCTCACTCCCACCCTTTCTTGTCGCTTCTTACCCATCTCTCCATCTCCTCTTTGCCCTCTTCACTATCTTTATTGTCTTCATCATACATCCTTTTTCTATTTTCCCATCATCCTAGTATCCTCATTTCATGCATCTCCATATCTTTTCCAATCGATGTCATTCCTCCCCTCTTTCTTCTTTCAACATTCCTTCTACCCTTTCCTTTCCACTTATTACCCCCTTTCTGTATTCCCTTCCTTCTCCATCATTTTCTTTGTTATCCTCTTCTCTCTCCCACCCCTCGTCTTATTTTACTTCCCCTATATCATCTTCTTCCCCTTTTTCCATCACGTTTCCTCCTTACATCCCCATCGATAACCTGGTTGTTCAGCGTTGTCCTGTCTTTTTTATCATCCCACTCTCCACATGCATCTCCATACGGTCTGTTCCATATTCTTTGCCTTGGTCTTCCTCGCAATGACGTGATTCCTTCAATCTTCTCCTTGTATTCGTTCTATCTTCCTTTCTTCTCCCCTAATTTTCACGTTTCTTCTGACCACTTCCCCTTTTCTACCACCCCTACCTTTTGTTCATTCTCGTATATGTTTCTCTTCCTTTCTCTCCTCTTTTCACACTTTCTCGCCCTCATAGTTTCTTTTTTTTCTCCGTTCTACTTCTTCTTTTGTCCTCTTTCCATTTCCTCCATTTCACCCCCTACTCCCACCTCGCTTTCTCCTTCTTATTTATCCTTTCCCATTTCCTCCTTTTCTTCACTCTCTCATTTATTTCACCGCCACGTATCCCTCTTTACTATCTCTGTTGCTTCCTTCATTTTGCACATCTCTCTATTTCATCCCTTCACCCTCTACTTTGTCATTTTCCTCTTTTTTTCCTTGTTTGTCCTTCATCATTCCCTTCTTCCCATATCATCCCTCTCTCTTATTTCTACCTCTTTCATTCCTTTTTTTTCCCCCCCTCATCACCTTACTCTTCTCATAATCAACCCCAACCCTATCCATTCCCTTTTCTTTCCCACACACCCTCACACCTAGCATTCAAGGTCGATTGAATCCTTCCTCCATTTGCATCATGCGGTCATTCCAGCCTCTTCCACTCCATTACCGTCCTCTTCTCCACCAAATCCATTTCCCTTCTTTTCGAGAGTTTTGTCGATATTTCATTCTCGCTCAATCCTCTCGAGGGGGCATCACCACATCTATCCATAATCACATCTTCTCATGACATTTTTGTCTTGAGGATACTATGACATCCGTCACTCACCACTTTATATTCTCCCCAACAAACATTCGCTCTACCTTTTAAAAAGTAGATTGAATTCTTCCCCATACTGCCTACTTTCTTTGAAATGACACTACTTTCATAGTACCCTTCCAAAGAGGGGCAAATGTAGACACCCCAATTTCACATCTATCCTAAATCAATTAATTTCCTTCCTCATTTCCCACAAAATACACTTTAATTAATCAAATATAATTTGATTAATTATCCATTTCAAAATCTAAAAATAATCTAATCCTCACCACATGTCATTATTCTCCATGTTTTTCCACTATTGAATTAAAAATTCAAATTCAAATCCTCACCCACCATTCGTGGTCCCCACTCACCTAAAATCCTCCACTTATGAATTAAAAATATAATTCAAATCCCCACCCACCTAATATTGCCCACATTTTCAAACCACCCACCTAATATTGCCCACATTTTCAAACCACCCACTTAATCTTGCCCACATTTTCAAACCATGATTACTTAAATTAATTTAAGCTAATCACTCCTCAAAGTTATAAATACAACCTTACCCCTCCCTCTAAACACACGACGAGAATAAGCTTTCATGCCATATCTAAGTTCTTGCATCCTTTGAGCAAAGAACATCCTTTGCCTTGTCCTAATGCCAAAATAGCTTCATAATCCTTTTTCCCATCCAATGCAAAGTAAGAGGATCGTTGTTGCAGGGAAGGTCTTGCTCCGTCTTGAAGAAAAGCACCTACATATCACAAAATCGTGGCTCAATCCAAGTTTCCTAGCCCATTCTCGAGGTTTGCTACGGAACGCGAAGGAGGAGGTACGATTATTGGTATTTTACTTCCTCATTAGTAGTGTATTTTTCATAGCTTACAGACCCATACATATCAACATTTGTCAACGCATGTATCGTTATAGCCTATTATCCTCGTGAGTTTTGGTAATTTGTTCCATATAATAAAGTGAATCAAAATCTACCATAAACAATAATGGTTTGTGCATGCTTCAAGCAATTAAATCTGATTTTGTGGTTATTTATCTACCCTGGCTTGTTCTTATTTGCAATATTTCCTTTCTATTGTTATTATGGTGTGTTGTGCATGACTTTCTCTTTATAGGTTCCAAATTTGTTGTTCATTGTGTGAAAATGGAAGATTAAGTGTTTTTTTGTTTGTGGAATAGTTGTTTGTCCTCTCCTCCTTCATTTTCCTTCCCATTTTCCCTCATAAAGAGTTTCTTTCCCACTTTTATTGTTGTTTTCACATCCCTTTTAGCTTAGGATTTCTTTTTTATGCCTCTCTCTCTCTCCTTTGTCCATGTGAATGCTTAGATTAGGATTAAATAGTTGTATTTCCAACTATAGGAGTAGCTTTAACATTAGGAATAGGTAGAGGAACCAGACTCCTCTGGAGATTTGTCTCACTTGCAAGGTCCCACAGCAAAGCATACAAATCTATATTACACAAGATTTATGTTGTTCTTCATGAAAAATGTAGAGGGTGCTAACTTTTGGTGATAACAGAAGAGGTCGATGTATGTAACTTTTAACACTAAGAATCTATCTTAATATCAATATAATTTTGCATTTCTTTCCCGAGTTCAACCTCAATACAAACTCATTTTTTCATCAAGAAGAGTAGAAGTGGTAAGGATAATGCACTCAATAGGTTTAAATATCTATGGTATAAAATACTATAGAGGAATGGGGAGGCCAATGAGCTAGATCTTGACCCAAATGGGGAATTGGATGGACACTTTTTTAGTGACTTTGAAATCGTGAGTCCAATGTGGAAGCACTATGAGGGTATTGTGTAAGAACCAACAACTCAATTTGGAAAGCAAAGCTTGCACTTGTGAGGGCTGCTTGAAGGAAAACATGAAAAATCCCTTTGTGAGGTTTATAACTTCGTGAGCCCTAAATCCTATTGGGCTCCCAATGATGCTTAATCCAGTTTTGAGATAGTCCTTTGAGGGATGTGACTAACATTATAGTAAATAAAATAGTTATTTTATACCATTTAATAAGTGGTTCAACATAAGAAATATTAAGCAAAACACTTACAAATTGGTAGGGTAAGAAATCTCTAACTCATTAACTCACTATATACTTTTGGGACAAGCGTCTCGCACCTTCGGGGTGTCATTCTCACCGCCTTATGTGACTAAATTTGTAATTGGCTCGACAGAGGCCATATTTATAGGCTTAAATTGCCCTAAGGGTGGTGATATTGCCAAAAATTAATGCAAAAAGTCTTAAAATTCATGTAATGATGGTATGAGCGAGAAATAAATCTTGAATAGACAATAAGAAGATTTGACATGCAAAATCTCAAAGAGTGAGTTTCATTATCTAAATATCATAATTCTAGTCACATTATATATTTCATTATTCATCACTTGATTGTCTAAAACCTTTTCTCCTTTCAGTAGGTTCCATATTTGTTGTGTGTTGTGTGAAAATGGAAGATTAAGTGTTGTTTTGGTTTGTGGCATAGTTGTTTTCCCCTCTTCCTTCATTTTCTTCCCATTTTCCTTCATAGAGAGTGTCTTTCCCCCTTTTCTTGGTGTTATCACCTCCCTTTTAAGTAAGGATTTCTTTTTATGTGTCTCTCTCTCCTTGGCCCTTTGAATGCTTATATTAGGATTAGATAGTTGTATTTCCAGTTGTAGGAGTAGCTTTAGCATTAGGAATAGGTAGAGGAACTAGCCTCCTCTAGAGATTTGTCTCACTTACAAGATGATTAGATCTAATTTTAATTAAACCATATATTTTAGAGTAACTACTGTAATGAATTATATACAATGATAATATACAGTAAATGGACAAGCAACAAGCATGCAATAATATAAAACCCTAAGCAAGAAGGAGAGAGAGGGTGACTTAGTTGATTTTGCACTTTGAGATGATCTCGGGCAGAGAACTCAATGAAACAAACCGTAGCAGATCGCCAAGGATCACCGGAGGTTATGGGACTCGAAATGTGCAGGACAAGCACCCGTGGGAGGATAGGAACACCTAGGAGTTAGTGGCTAATGTGGGCACTAGTGGCTAATTTGGCCACTAGTGTCCACTAAGATGCTCAGGTTTTGATCATTTATGGGTTGGAAGAGCTTCGTTGTTGATCATCTTTTATCACTCGACTTTTCTCCATTGTCTCCGATCATACCCGTAATGTAAAATATATGGTTAGAGGTTCAAGAGCGGTCAAGAGGGATAGGAGTGAATGGTCGCTTTGTGTGTCCTAACCGGGTACTAGTGTCTGAGGCCATAAAAGATAAATAAGTTAAGTTCCGACATGGGTGTAAGATGTGTAAGACCAAAAAGACAAGAAGTAAAGTAAAAAGGCCAAAAGGAGTTGTCAACCACTAGTTTTATTGCTTAAGAATCATATATATATTAGTATGCTTTAGGACCTAGAAATGTACCCAAGTACATGATTTTGTGTCTACACAAGGTTCCACACTTGGAGACAAATCCATGTTACATAAGAGTTTTGTTGTTTTTCATGACAAATGCAGAGGGTGATAACAAAGAGGTTGATGTATGTAACTTTTAACACTAAGAATCGATCTAAATATCAATATAATCTTTTATGTCTTTCGTGAGTTCAACCTCAATACAAACTCATTTTTTTGGTCAAGAAGAGTAGAAGTGGTAAGAAAGCTTGCACTTGTGAGGGCTCCTTAAAAGAAAACATGAAAATGTCGAGTAGGTATTTACCTTAGCTCATGTTCACCTAGGTAGTTTACTTACCTTTATTGATTTATCCTCACCCACTTATGTGTGTGGATATTTCTTTTGTATTATTTAGATATTATGAGATATTATCTAGTTGTTAGGTATAGTTATTTCCTTGATCTATGGTATTGACTAGTTATTTCTTTGATCTATGGTATTGACTAGATCATTGATGTCTAGTTCTCTCCTAAATCTATGGTCTTGACTAGTTCTTTGATGACTAGTTATTTCTTTGATTCATGGCTTGATCTATGACCTTGACTAGTTCTTAGATTGTTATTCCTTGCCTATTTAAGAAGGCCCATTCTCAATGTATTGCATTGAGTTCCATAATAATATATGATATTGCTTCTCATTTGTTTGTAAAGGTTTATGTAACGCTATTCGCAAATTACTTTCATCTTATCGATCGTGGTGTTTGATTAGCATCTATGTTCTCGACTTGGTACGATCCGGTTATTGTTCCTTTCATGGTATCGAGTTAGAGATTGTTGTTGGCATCTATCTCAGAAGTTTTATTTTACAAATAAATTCATCAGATATTCATATATTTGGGGTTTGGACGACACCCATTAAAATCCTTAGCCCTTGGTCATATGGTATGGTCATATGAGGGCTTAAATCTTGTGATTCCTACTAGTAGGTGCTTAACTTCACCCCCTTTAATTTTATTTATGTGGTGAAGGCAACAACAATTTATTTTGTTTTAGTGGCAACTAAAATAAATAACAGAGCAAAATATTAAAAAGCTTGTAACTTTTGATTAGTAACTCAATTTTGAGTGCCATTTTTGTAAAAGTGCTTGTTTTTTCATGCTCTTTCCATTGAAAATATTTATTTTGAGACTTGCACTATAATTATAAAGTGCCAAATATGGAGGAGTGTTGTAATCAATTGTGGATGCAATTTTGGCTGAGCCCAACGTCCTAAACTTCTGGGAGTTGCATTTTGTATCTATCATGGATTCTGAGAATGATATGCTTTTCTCTAAAGTGTGTGGACTTCAAGAGGATATTGTAAAATTTGTGGAAGAAAATAGATCGCTCAAGAAGTGAAATTCTCTTCTACAATCACTCATTCACGATAAGGATACAATAATACACTTCCTGCAGAACAAACTTGCTAGCCTAAAACATCACCATCACATTGTAGACAGCCATATCCATGCTCCTAGTCCACTTGCAGCTATTGCTCTTGAACCCACTGACATTGATTTGTCAGTCTTTGAGTTTGTTCCTACTCTTGATACTCATACACCTATGAAGCTTGTTATTGCATGCTCTTCCACATTTGTGCCTATTACAGTACCACATGTTGTGTATCCTACTTCACCAATGTGCATGGATTTTTTTGAGAAGCATACCACCGCATTCTGGCCTCACATGCTCCATTCTATGGGTCTCACTAGTGAGTCATTGGCATACATTCACAGGGTATTGTTTCCTCTATTCCACATGTTAAGTGGAATTCTCATCATGGGTTTTCGAGCGATACTTCATTGGGATCACACATCGACAAAGCTCTTTTTTTTTTTTTGTTCGCTCAACTCTTTCGAGGATCATGAGCAACACATGTCTTGCTCCACTTTCTATACCTTCGTATTGTGATGCTTCTTGTTTTGAGCATTTTTCTTTAGCAGAGTGTAGTGTATCTCTCTTGTTTGTTGAGAGATTTTGATTCAGATTTTCGACACTTTTAGCATGTTGACAATATCTCTTATGGGGATCTATTCTCGTGCATTCCAAAGGTGTTAGTTTGTCGGTGTTCGAATATTTGTTTTGACAACTCATACAAATTTGAGCGCCACTCCACCCATTTAGCAGTATGGGAGGGTGTGGTGTTGATCCCGCTTCTTCGGGTTTTGTGTCCTTGCCTTGCATACCTTGGCTTTTCTTGGATCGTGACACTGGATTTTGTGTCCTTGCCTTATTGCTCTAGTTTTTATTCTCGGATCATGGCACACCTATTTTTAGCGCTTGATCGAATTATGTTTGGTTTTTTTCACTTTCGACATCACTCCGCTGATGTCTCCTCAGATGGAGCTATTCCAAAACCTAGTGTCAGTTGTTTTCGAGTTTTTGATCGAGCAAAGTGATTCACCATAGTGCACACCAAACTTCTTCAAAGATTGTATGAGTTTTTTTGAGACAAGCTTCTGGGATGCCTTGGAGCGGGTCTTTACTCTCTTTACTTTGTCATCGGGTTTTGGGTACCTTGCGGTGTTTCTTTTTTCCCAGCTTATTGTACATGATTACCTCATCAGTGCCTAGTTGTCAGACTCACCGTGGACATGCCACTTCTATTTTGGCCCCTAGCTTCACTTGAGGGGGTGTTAGAGTAGGTATTTACCTTAGCTCATGTTCACCTAGGTACTTTATTTACCTTTATTGTATTTATCCTCACCCACTTATGTGTGTGGATATTTCTTTTATCTTATTTAGATATTAGGAGATATTATCTAGTTATTAGGTATAGTTATTTCCTTGATCTATGGTATTGACTAGTTATTTCTTTGATCTATGGTATTGACTAGATCCTTGATGTCTAGTTCTCTCCTAAATCTATGGTCTTGACTAGTTCTTTGATGACTAGTTATTTCTTTGATTTATGGCTTGATCTACGACCTTGACTAGTTCTTAGATTGTTATTCCTTGCCTATTTAAGTAAGGCTCATTCTCAATGTATTGCATTGAGTTCCATAATAATATATGATATTGCTTCTCATTTGTTTATAAAGGTTTATGTAGCGTTATTCGTGAATTACTTTCATATTATTGATCGTGGTGTTTGATTAGCATCCGTGTTCTCGGCTTGGTACGATCTGGTTATCGCTCCTTTCGTAAAAATCCTTTTGTGAGGTTTTTAACTTCATATCCCTAAATCTCATCAGGCTCTCAATGGTGCTTAATCCAAGTTTGGATATACTCCTTTGAGGGGATGTGACTAACATTATAAGCAATAAGATAGTTATGTTTATACCATTTAATAAGTGGTTCAACATAAGAAATATTAAGCAAAACACTTACAAATTAGTAGGGTAAGGAGTTTCACTCGTTAACTCGTTATATACTTTTGGGACAAAATTTTGGACTTTCTTGGGTGTCATTCTTGCCCTTTTGTGACTAAAGTTGCACTTGACTCAACTGGGGCCATATTTATAGGCTTAAACTACCCCAAGGGTAGTGATATTACCAAATATTAATGCAAAAAGTCTTAAAAGACATGTAATGATGGTATGAGCGAGAAATAAAGCTTGAATAGACAATAAGACGAGTTGACTTGCAAAATCTCAAATGAGTAAGTTTCGTGATTTATGTTAACCTCTCACCGGTCAATATCTTTAAATTTATAGATGTAAAGGGAAGAGCTTCTACGCTTAGTACATATGTTGTGTCAATGATTACAGTTTGCTTGTATGATACTTTTTGGTGTTAATTTTATGTTAACTCGTAGATAGTTCACACGAATATATTAATTTATTCTCAAACACACCAACTATTTAAACTTAAAGTTTATCTATGGTGTTTAAGAGAAAACATTCCCGAAATTTCTTTAAACACACAAGTAGTTTATGTGTCATTTAATCCCTAAACAATAGGTTACAAATGCTTGAGAATTTGCAACTTCTCCTGGTTTATGATCAAACACACATAACAAGTGTTATTAAATTTATAGATGTAAAGGGAAGATCTTATACAATGGATACGTTAGTTAGGCCAATAGTTAAAGAGCTTGTATAACACTTTCTAGTGTTAATTTATGTTAGTACTTGACCTCATCTACTATTTTAGGTGGTCTCTGGGTCATGGGTTTGACTCCCACATTACTCATGACGGTGTGCAAGTGCTCAATTATACTCCACCCAGAGGTTATGGGGCTAACACCTCGATTTCCACTAAATTAAGTGTATATGTATGTATACAAATATATTATTTTATTCTCCAACACACCAATGGTTTAGACTTAACTTTTGATAAATTTCTTGAACCACACAATCTAATTCATTGGTCGTTTGGGTTATGAGTTAATTGACTAATAACCCAATATAAATATCTTAATTACATCTATTTGAAAAACACTCCTAGGCTTTTAAAATGTTTTTAGGCGATGCCTTTTTGTTGTACTCTCCTAGGCTCGACCTAGTTTGACTCTTGTTGTTCTAGGCTCGGCCTAGCTTTGTTTGTGGTTTTGGGGCGTGCTCTCATACCGCCCACTTTTTGTTGAAAGTTATCTTGTATCTTATTGCATTAATATAATATAAGATCCCTTTTCATCAAAAATAACACTAATAGATATCAATTTTAAGTAATTTTATTTTGGGTTTTAGGTATATTACATTGATTAATAAATCCATTACATTGTGCTCATATTTCTCATAGAATAATGGGAAATTTTGGTGGAGGAAAAAAGGGCCTTAAATTCTACAATATGACCAAGATTTTTTCACACTTACATTATCACAATCCACTCTTTCCTGTCATTTTTGTAGAACACCTATCCACATAAAAAAACACATACGACCTAAAACTGATAATACCCAAACTCTTGGAATTTGGAGGATTAAAATCTGTGTGGAGCAATCAAGCCACACCCTTGGCCCCAATTTTCTTTTCATGATTAAGCCCTTCAACGGCAAGTTTACAAAAAAATTTGCGGCTACAAACAATTTATAGAGATTTTAAAAAGGAGGAAAGTGAACAGTCCTTGTCCAAGAAAACCAGCGTATAAATTCTTCCATTTTTGTCTTGTTGAAACACCCATTTGCAGAATAATGACGACGGCAGCAAGAACAGAAGAGGGAATGCGTGGCAGGAAAAGAAAATATGATTACAAGTGGTCAGAGGAAGAGGATAGCCAAGATTACAGGTTGGGAGGCTACCACCCTGTTCGTATTGGAGACCTCTTTAAACAAGGGCGCTATGCTGTGCAATCCAAACTAGGTTGGGGCAGTTTCTCCACTGTTTGGCTCGCCAGGGACACCCACCTGGATAAGTATGTAGCCCTCAAGCTAAACATGAGTGCACCAGATTTTACTGCAACAGCCTGGAAGGAGATTCACATCCTCAAACAAATAGCAAAAGGAAACACAGATAACAAGAAAGGCGTGGTTGAATTGTTTGATTATTTCAAGCACAATGGCCCAAATGGGCAGCATGTTTGCATGGTTTTTGAGCTTTTAGGGGACAATTTATTCAGCCTAATCAAGCATTATGACTACAAGGGCATTCCATTGAACATGGTAAAGGAAATTTGCTTTAATGTTTTGGTAGGGCTTGATTATTTGCATGGTCAGCTTTCAATTATTCACACAGATCTCAAACCAGAAAACATTCTTCTGCCATCTACCATTGACCCCAACAAAGATCCCAGGAAGTCTGACGCTCCACCCCTGCTTCCCCACAGATCTGTTATGCCCATAAATTCTTCCCCTGCATTAAATCATGGCGAGAACAACAATGATAGGTTAGCAAGAAATCAGAAGGAAATATTAAAGCAAAAGGCCCAATTAGGAGGGCAAGAAGATTGTGGGGATGTAGCAGAGGATGAACCTGAGAAATATGTAAAAAAGCTATCTGAGATGTGTGACAGCAAAAAGATATGGGATAATGCTCTTGACCACAATAGAAAACCCAAAAAAATCAGCCCTTCTAAGGCAGAGAAGGAGCTTGATCTTAAGTGCAAGATAGCTGATTTTGGTAATGCTTGCTGGACTCACCGGCAATTTACAGATAATATTCAAACGAGGAATTACAAATGTCCAGAGGTTCTTCTGCAGTCTGGATACTCTACCTCAGCAGACATATGGTCCTTTGCATGCATTGCATTCGAACTTGCCACAGGTGAAGCGCTGTTTGATCCTCAAGAGAGTGAAGGCAAGTTTGACATTGACCAAGATCACTTGGGCTTAATGATAGAGCTCCTCGGTTTGATGCCCAAGAAAATTGCTTTAGGTGGACAGCATTCTAATCACTTTTTTGACAGCCATGGTGACCTGAGACACATTCAGCACACAGAGTTTTGGCCCTTGAACAAAGTTCTTCAGCAGAAATATCATTTTCCTGAACAAGAAGCAAATGGGTTAACTGATTTTCTTCTTCCTTATTAGACTTTGTACCAGAGAAGCGACCCACTGCAGCAAAAGCCCTTGTTCACCCATGGCTCAATCCTGGATCTCATCTTCTTCAACCATTGTTGTCAGCTGGAGAAGCTCGGAAATGTGATGAGTTTGTTCAAACAGAAGGCGAAAAATAGTTCTAAGCAACTAGTCAAGTCTCTTGTATTGCCACAAGCTTTTTCTACTGTACATTGTAAATTTACTGGAAACAACTTCCATACATGAATTACGGTATAAAAATTGGGGTTATTCAATTGAACTGTTCTTCTTTTTTTTTTGTAGTATCCATCACCCATATGAACTGCATTTCTTTTTCAAGCACCTCATAAACTACTATATTCCTGTGCGTATTGCCCTGTTTCCTGTCCAATATGTACAATGGAAACTAACGCTGTGAATATGGATTTGAGTTTACAATAACATTCAAGACTTTGGGGGCTAAAAACAGTAATCCTAGAAGCATTTGTCTTCATTGTTGTGTTTGAAGATTTTAAATAATGGAAATCTTTGACTATTGTAATATGAATGCTATTAATTAAATTTATATTGAAATTATAGGTTTCACTATCTTGAAAACAGGCTGTTTTGAAGCACAATCAGTGCCTTTCTGCAAACTGGTTCTATATGTTATAAGATATCATACAGACCTGAAATATGGTCCCAGATATTTTGGATATTTCCTTTAATTGATCTATTAGGCAAATCTGAAACATGGTGGACCTTGAAAGGATCTTTTGTTTCTTTGTCACACGATGCATTTAATAGTATAACATCAGACTGTTTTTACCATAAACGTAACATATTTTTGTATTGTTTTATATACTTTTGATTTTGATAAAATAGACATACAATAGTGTACACCTAATTTTATATTATTCTAAGTACAAAGCTTAGGTCTAGATTAAGCTTGTATTCATGTGTTTCTTTGTAGTCAAAATATTCCATGTTTTATTCCCCATGTTTCTCTCTTCCCTCTTTTCTTTCTCTCTCTCTTCTTTATGCTTATCTTTGTATGATAGTGTATGATTCAATGGAGAGTCACATCGCAAACGGTAGGTGTTATGTTGACCTTTTTGTTTCCTTATAACTCCTCAGAGTTGTTGGGTCCTTTGTTGGTTTTTCCACTAGTTGTGTGTAAGTCTGAATTTGAGTCCAAGAAACTCATAAATTTAAATGCATATTAGGGCATTTAATATTGATAAGAAACATATCAATATATATATGGATGTATTAAGGTGTGGAGGAGTAATTTTATATAGATTTTTTCTTAGATTTAGGGGATATAATATTGAGAGAAACATATCAATATATAAATGTCCTAGGCACTGAATGGTGATTTTATGTCTATTGCTAGATATTGGGGTATGGTAGAATGGAGAGGATGGTTTAAGGTGAGGATGAGAGGTTTGGTGAATGTAAAAACTTATGTGGACCTCATTTCTTTTGGTGTTTATAAAAGCTTTTAGAGGAATGATTAGCATTATTTATGAAGGCCTTTTAAATAGAGTTTTTTAATTCATTGGATATTATAAGGTTGAATTCATGCGTATATCATTTCTTTCAGTTGTGTAAGGGCCAATTTTCAACACCCTTGAACTAACGGACAGGTTAACATTGAATGGGTTGTCGTCCCACGTGTGTCCGATGGTGTATAATGGGTTGTCGTCCAACGGTGTGTCTGATGGTGTATAAAGTGTTGCCTAGCCATTCACCAAGGTTTCACTCTCACGAGATACCAATAAATTAGGGATGATGTCGATTGTTTCTCGAGCAAATTTGGCATAATAGAAACCCCTTAGTCTTGGGCAAATAAGCCTAAGAGTTATGTGCATATAATCCCTACACTTTCGTATTCAATTCAAAAACCATATAGCTAAAAAGACATACTACAAACATTGTTCTTAAGGTTTTGCTTCTATTTTTGATTAAGTGCACTCATGTTACTCAATACTTATTTCATCATATCCACCCCCAAATAATTCTCCCTTTGTTTTCTTGTTGATATGGAAAATATTTAATCAAACTTTCTAGATATATGTCAAAATATCTTCCCAAATTTGTCACCTCTCAAAAATAATAATAAATAAAAATTATAAAACTAAATCAACCCATCATAAAAAGTTTCACAGCTTCAACCTATTGTAAAACCATGGAGAGGCCATCCTATCCATCCGTTTACAAATTTCATCTTTGTGAGATGAGCTATGAGTCCCTTTAGCTAAAGTGAAAAAGAAATTCCCGGCATTAATACATTTCCCACATTTAGCTTTTTATCATGGCCATCTCATATTCCTAACTTGTGGAAATTGTTTCCTATTGATACTACATATAGATCTCATGAACCACTTCATTATTAACTTTCTAAAATAACACCAATATTGTGTTGTACAAGTTCAAATATCATCTCTCATCCCAAAAATATTGCAATAAATAGACTCGCCACAATGTCTTATTGTTAATGTTGACCCGCACACCCAAAGGCCTTTGAAGAAAATAAAAATAAAATTTACTTGCTTTGGGTATTCCTTTTCAATTAAGAAAATAACTATTTATGATGTCTTAAGCTTACTCAACAAAGGATTTTATGTCAAACAAACATTTTCAACTCCAATGTAAATGATGGAAAAAGTAAGTCAAATTATTCATTATAACTAGCAATCGCACTCCAAGAGGTACAATGGAGATGCCAATAGTGAGGCATAGAAGAAGTTAAAGTCGAAGCATCGAAGGTGAAACATTGGACCGGGAAGAGTCGTGATGAAGAGAGGGATTGAAGGAGGAAAATTTATAGGTTGTAGAATTTATCGAGGGAACATGGGCTATCCTTTTTTCCTTTCTAAAGTCACATATAGACCATATGTCATTGTTTCTTACCATCACGACATTGTCTATTTAATGCAATGTTTGTTGAACATTGAAATTATCTTAATAGACGCCAACTTGAAAAGCCCTACCTTATATTGGATCTGCAAATTAGGGATTATTGTAATCACATTGTTATGTGTTTTAATGTTGTAAGTGTGGAAGGTAAACAAAAATAAGGTGAACATAAAAGAAGAGGGGCCACGATCATGCTTTTTGGTGATTGGGTTCTTGATCATAATTTCCATTGAAATGTTAGAGAGTGAGCTACAAGGATCATCTCATCCCGAACCTCTCCTTCACACAAGATCCCCGAGTCAAGGGCTTGGACATCCACGACTCATATTTCAATGCTAATTGATTTTACTTTGGCGCTTTATTAACTTTTAATGGAGCAAATAAGTTGGATGAAGAGGATGGGTTGGAGGATGTGGCATGCAAGGGTCGAACTCAGACATATCCAAGCTTCTTAGTTTTTCACGATTCACATGTAGGTATTAATTCCTACCTTTTTATTTCCAACATTTCATTCATGTCTATGTCTTATCTATCAAATTAAATGTCATCCAATCGAAAACCTTGATGTCATGAAATAAAAAATTAGCGCAAGTGGATTAGTAGATAAAATCTAGCTATTGCTCATATGACCAAATGCTTGAGAGGTTCAATTATCGATGATTGTTTAAACGCCGCCTATTTTCATGCAATTAATTGAACTTACAACTAGAAAAAGAGGCTACAAATTGTTGCATCGAGTAAGCATTCTAGTTGGGTTTTGAACCTGAACCTTTTCGATTTTTCCCATTTTTTACTTTGTCCTCTTTACGAGATTGAGACGATAAAGTGGATCATAAATAGCAAATATTTTTTGGGTAGGAACGATTTGCACCATGCAATAGGTGTGGGACATGCAGGGATTTAATTGTCGACTTTTTATTTCAAACTTCGCATTCATGTATACGTCTTTTCTATGAAATTACACACATTCCAATCATGAACCTTGATGCCATTAAATAAATAAAGAACGGAGATTGATTGCAAATAAAATCTACCTATCGCCCATATGCCCAATCATTTAAGGGGCTTAATTATCGATGATTCTTCACACATCGCCTATTTTCCTACAATTACTTGAGATTACCACTAGAAAGGGAGGCTACAAAGTGCTACAAGAAGCAAGCTTTCTAGTTAAATTTTGAACCCGAAACCTTTAGGATTTTCCCCATATTTTATTTTGGCCTCTTTAAGCGCAAATCACACTCACGTGTAAAATGCAAACAAGATCAAAATGATAAAGTGCAAAGACATAAAGATATGGGAAAATTTTTACACATAATAATTCCTACATATTATCAAAATGTTTGAACACTTACATATAGGATTTGTACTCTCCTAAAGTTGAGGAAAAAGGAGTTATTCAAACCCCAAATATTTTTAACCACGCCTCAAATCTCTCACACTGACTAATATCGTGATTCGTGATTCATTAAAACAACTTCACTCACATACTAAATTAATCCATTATTATCACAAATAATGTGAGCACTAATCTCTTATATTTGTAACATTCCCCCCTTAGTGTGAGCATAGGGATTAAGCACACCACCGGCGTTGGAAAAGAAATGCGTCTCAGTATAGGAAGCAAGCTTTAGCTCTGCAGCTTATGTTGATCTATATATTTGTTGCACAAGATCGCCTATATACAAAAAACTCAAAAAAATCACTTTCACTCCAGCTTAACTTTTTTATAGGCTAGCCACACTTCCATTGATTCACCTATATACACGAACTCAACCGTTCTCACTTTAACTTCCAAAGAGCTTCTCACCGACTAATCGATGAAGAAGTACAATAGTTAGAAGATCTTTGTTGTCAATTACTCACCTATTATGTTTGCATTTATCAAACTATGTATACAAAAACAAGAAAATAAATGTTAGGGTTGGATTCCTCTCGTGTCATGTGTGCATCCATTGTTATAGATTGTTGCCACACTAATCATGAATAGCATAAGATGGAAATTGTTGCCGCCACAGACCGATCTTGTCTTTAGCTATTTTGGCATTGATCAATTTACCACTATTGCAAATATGCAACCTCCTCATTGGTGATTGGCGAGAGGTTTCTTATTTCCCTCTAACCTCTGGTGCCTCAATCCTCCAATTGACATGTTGCTTACTTAGCAAATGTAATCTTAAAGTACAACAATTTCAACATTATATTTATTTTAATATTCCCTCACAATCATTTTTATTTTATTTTCAAAACATCAAATTTACCTAATAGTGTGTCCTTACTTTTACAACCATAGTCATAAACAATTTGTTTATTAACTCTTACCCTAGAGAAGACAATTTCAATTACTACCACACTTTACATTTCCGAATACAATCTTCCTCAAGACTTTAACATATTCCTTCAGTGAGTAATATGTCCTTCCTCGAGCATATGAAACCTTAAAGACAACAATGCTAAACTTGACATAACTGACATATTTAAAATATGTTTAACCAAAGCAATGATGGACACTATACGAATTAGATTGCATGACTATAAGGAATTAGCAAAAACACAATAAATAGATACAAAAAAAAAAATCCATGAATAAGGGTAACACACATGATGGATGTTTACCATTTTCTAAATGCTTTCACGAACCATAATCAAAACATCCATCACGAATCAAAAGAATATTCTTGGTTCTTATATCTTGACTCCCATCTCGTTAAAAAAACATGAGCATTAGTATAGAGGAAAGGTGACCATTATTAGAATTTTTAACTTTTCACGTCTAGTTTGAATCCGTTTTTCACAAATCCACGTGACTCTTGAGGTTTGAATGACTTTAAAAAAAAAAGCACAAAGATCATTCACAACAGCTTAGAAAACAATGATAAAAGGTATGACATGTACACTATTTTACATGTAGTATATTTAAAAACTACACACTACTTTTTCTTATTAAAGAACTATCCGCATGGGCAATAAAAACCTAACCACCCCTATAAGATCATTGAGATTTCATTATATGAATAATCCTACTCTAATACCAAATGATGATTTGAATAACATTTTACACAAAATAATTTGTGTTTATTATTAATATACATACATATGGTTTGTACTTTCCTAAGGACAATGAGAAAGGAGTTACTCAAACCCCAAATATGTATCAACCACACTCTCATATCCGACTAATATCACTCTATATTTGTGATTCGTTGAAACTTCACCCACATACTAAATAAATTTATTATTATCATAAATAATGTGAGCACTAATAACTTATATTTCTAACAACATTTACATATGATATTACTTGGGTAGAAACAATTTGGGCCATGGAATTGGTGTGGGACATGCAGTATCTAATTTTCATCTTTTTATTTCTAAATTTCCATTTGTGCCTTCAAATATCTAACAATTCGATGTCATCCAATAAAAACCTTGACATCGTAAAAAACAATAAAATTAAAACATAAAGACAACTCAATTGGGCCGATAAAATCTACCATTCGCTCATATGATAAACCATCGAAGGGCTCTTATTTTCTTGAAATTACTTGAGCTCAAAACTAAAAGGGGGCTACAAACTACTACCAAGCAAGCAATGTGGTTGGGTTTCAAACATGTAATCTATTGATTTCCCCATTTTTTTATTTTGGCCTCTTTAAGCACAAGTGCACTTGTATGGAAAATGCGAGTGAGATCAAGAAGATAAAGTGGAGCACATATAGACAATATTATTTGGGCAGGATCAATCTACACCATGGAATTTGTGTGGGACATGCAAGTATTTAATTCCCACCTTTTTATTTCCATTCATGCCTTTGACTTATGTAACAAATTAATCACCATCCAATCGAAAACCTTGATGCCATAATTTTATTTAAGAAATATCACAACTCAATTTGTCGATAAAATCTACTCTTCGCTCATATGACCAACCATTGAAGGGATCCTATTTTCCTACAATTACTCAAGCTTGAAACTGAAAAGGGGGCTACAAATTGCCACAAGAAGCAAGCAAGGTGTGGTTGGATTTTCAACCTAGAACATATGGATTTTTCCCATTTTTATTTTGGCTCCTTTAAGCTCAAACCGCACTTCGCATGATCAATACGAGTGCTAATACGAGTAAGTGGTAGTTCATCGTCCTATTTAAAGAGAAACGAGGTATCTTGACCCCATAGAAATATTTTTTTGTTGGATAAGATAATATTTTTAAATGTTTGGGGAAAAAAATCTTCTTTATCGATGATTGTTCACTCTAAAACTAATTTCTTGTAATTACTCAAGCTTACAACTAAAAAGGGGTCTACAATGTGCCATTATAAGCAATGATTCTAATTAGTTTACAAACTTGAGCCTTTTCCATTTTCCCATTTTTTTGGGCCCTAATTAAGTGTGAACTACACTTTTCTCGAATAATGCAAGAGATTTTGGGACGAATCAAACACCTTGATGGCTTATAAAATAAAAATATAGATATAAAAAAACCCATTTTATGTCAGGTGGTTGTTGACGGACTATGTCATCAACACTATTGATGCCATTAACTCTAATCACTACATTGATAGCTAGAGATAAGCCCTAATCACCAATGTGTGTGAAATTGCCACCCTAGGATGCCAAGTCCACTCCACATATCCCTCTCTAAAATGTCTTATGCAACATGCATGTGAATTGACCTTATATTGACATGTGTTCTAACTTCTCGTAAAAACACAAGGAAGCATTGCAAGCAACAATTATTGACATTGGAAGCATTAATCGACTGCTTGTTGCATTTTGAGATATCTTCAAATTACATTCCATGTACAACTCCGCACAATACAAAAACTTCCCCCTTCAAATGATTACTAAAAAATAGCACATGGTAGTAAGAAAGAAGAGTATCACATTACTTCCCTCCCGGGTGTTTCTAACCCATTTAACCCCATCTTCACCACCTCTCTTCCCCCTCCAATGTTTCACCGAAAATTTAACTTCTACAATGAATCCTCTTCTCGCTTTCTATTACACAAGTCACATGCAATTGTTAGTTTACAAGGAGGAACTTTTACGTTGAAGGCATCTATCTAAGTTAGACGAAGGCACCAATAACATCGACAACATTAATTAGTATCGTATCAATGACATACAATATAATATTACCACCACATCTCGCATTCTCGACACTTGAGATAGTCATTACAAATGACTCCAACTTTGATGTTGAGGAAAATGGTCAGTGCATTCTACATTGTGGTGGACCACTTGCTACTTAATAAATTCCAAAGCAATGCAAAGGCGTGTTAGTCGTCAAATAGGACTTTACGAAGAGCAACGGTGGGACAAGAAGTCCCTCCTCTTTAATGGGAGAGGTTCCCTTATTCAAACGAACCTATTTACAAATATACAAAACATGATTTTCTCGGTTGAACTTGGATATTAAGAAAGTGTTTTCTATAAAGATCATCAATTACAAAAGGACTCGAGGAATTAGAAAACGAGAATGAGAAGAAAGGCAACATGCGAATTATAGATAACAAAGTAATTCTTTATGTATGCGGTTACAATGAATTGAAACAAGATCATTTGTATCATATAAATAAGATGGAATTTAAAGACACAAAGTTCTCAGAATAACATCCGCGTAACACAAAGTTTCTTAACATAACACGTATAAATGATCTTCACAAAAATTAAATGAAAGCTTGGGGATAAAAGAGATCAGATAGACAAAGAATGGAAAGCCCTTCTGTATTGATTTCTTTATGATCTATTTACACTTTCAGAAAATAAGCCAAGTTCTTCCTCCCTTTCAAAATGGCGTGGAGAGGCCATTATATAGCTTACAAATCAGTTACTCTTTGTAACTACTTCTTTTAACTAAAGATTAGTTAAGGATTGCCAATCGCAATACCTCAACTAATTACAATGAATCCAAGAAAAAGAATTAGAAAAGAAGAGAAGAATAAGGAGAAGAAGACAGGTGGTTATGAATGGGAGGGACCCACTGACTTCAAAATTCGCTACCTGAATCTCTTCAATGCCTCGGCTATGTCTCTGCCACGAGGGACTGACGTGTTGGCTGTAGACTGAGACCAAAATCCGAGGCACTTCTCCATTTCCTTATCAAACTCGACATGAGTATGATAGTCTTTATTTGCTTCTTCAATGGCAGATTGAAGAGAGCAAATATCCTTCATTTTCTCTTTGGAAATGGAGCTTTCCTTGAATAGATGATCTTTGACAAAAGCTCTGAATTGAGCTTTGATTTCTTGCAGGGAAAGAGGCACACCGTGGTTCATCCCAAGATGACAGCATGTCTTTGAAAGTAGATACAACCAAAGTGTCTTGAAAGCCTCACCCTTCTGCCAACTATTCTTCAGCTCTCCCAAAGCCTCCTCCAAGACTTTGATCTTCCACTCCACACTGTAAACCCAAGACTTTGACAGATTATCCTTTGCATCATCAAAAACCTTATTCGCCAATAAAATGTTCTCATCTGTCTGTCCCATGAGACGGAGGTCTACTATGCAACTGCTCCAGAGTTTGAGCTCTTTATCTATGACCCCGATAGTGGAGGAGAGCTTCTGTTGCAAATTGTTCACCTTTCCGTGGAGTTTAAAAGCTTCATCGATGACGTTCAATCCTCGCAACAAGCATATCTTCCACCATGGCCTCCATAGCTCTGCCATAGACGGAATACTTGTGCATGTCTTTGATACTCTATACTTCATCTTGGCTCAAAATTACAGGTGGCGGAAGGGTAGTCAATGGGGTAGGGTCCAAAACTTTGTCCTTAGACAAAAGAGATTTGATAAAACCTGTGAGAATCTGGGCTTGTTCCTCCAACTGTTCAATAGTTTGCTACCCTTTCTCTACCCTCCCAATGACTCTTGTGACCATTTCCTGGAGGTTGTGGATCTCACCTTCAGGAGTAGACTCTCCCATTGGAATCCTTGAGAGTTCTAGGTCAGATGCCTGTAAGTCCTGCTCTGATTTATCTACTGTAGGCTTAGCAATCTCCAGGAATTGCTGACCCTGAGCATCAGACACGATCCTGGAGGTGGTTCTGGCTTTCTTGGCGCGAGAAGGAGTAGTGCCTAACATGGCTGCCACAGCATCAAAATTTGGCCCTGAGCTCCGAGAGGAAGATTTCCTCTTCCTACTGTCAACAAAAGGTTACACCCATGCAAAAGAGGAAGAGGAATCAGCAGGAGGGGCAAGAGGACCAAGAGACAGAGAGCTCATGGTGCTCAAGGTTTGCACAGCGTTGTTTTCAAGTCGAGATGTGAGTGGGGCGCTGGAGACAATTACTGCAGAGGAATCAATAGCACTTGGAAGTTCAAAGGCTCTGACATCCTTATCTCTATCTATTGGATCTTCAGGAGCATTTGCAGGGGCTGGCACTTCACTTTCTTCACTTTCACTGAGAACAATGATGTTCTCTGGTCCCAAAGGCACTTCTACCTGCTTTCTTTGAGGATCTTTTTCCATGTGCTCCTTCTTAACCTTTTGAATTTCTTCGGTATACTTGAGTGGATGAAGAAGGAGTGGAAGCCGCAGTCCTCGCGCTGATGAGGCAGGAGGGGTTTGCGTGGGTGTGTCTCGATATGGGAGTCGATGCTTCCCTCCTTGGTGTTGAAACATCCTTAGAGGAGGATTCTCCCGAGTGCCTTCTAAGCTCTCGAACTTTCCTATCAAACCGCACTTAGTCCCGACTAAGACCGGAGCTAGATCTCGGCCGATCATCTTTCTCTTTCTTATTCCAATCCAAGTCCTCCAAGGGAGTGTGCTTAACCACATTATCATACCCATATGAGTATAGATCGAGTTGTCATCCTGAGTCCTTCAGAACTTGGTACAAGCCGAGTTCTTAAATCAATTGCAGAGAGAACTCCGCCATAAGTGCCTCCTTCTAGCTTCAAAATCATCTCGCATACACCAATAGTCTTCTCAGATTCCGCCTCTATGATGATATATTATCTTGATGTTCTGTTCAATGAACTTCTTCAAGTCGAAGCAAGTTCTTGGCTTGAAGAAATGAACAGTGATGGGAACCAGGGCTCTTTCTATATTCTGTGCATCCAGGGCTATTTTACAAGTGTAGTTTCCCAAAGAGATGGGAAAGTGCAAACTAGTGATCTTCTTGTCTCTGCAGGTTCTGTGCAATTTGTCTAACTTGCCTGCATACTTCTATCAAAGCCATCTTATCACTGCAGAACATGGGAAGCCTCAGAGGGGTGCTCTCATAGCCAACAAGCCTGATATAGGAGAATTTTCTGAATTGGATAAAATAGGCACCGTAGTGCGATATCAGGTTCATGGCTTCATCAGAAAACCTTCTAGCAGTGTCACCTTCAAGCAGCCTGACCACGTACATGGTGAAAGCATCATTTACCCTTCGAAATTGCGATTGCTGGTCTCTAGGGTGAACTGCGGGCAGTAGGCATATACAGGATCATCCTTGTGGGCATCAATGTAAGAAAAACCAAACCATTGCCTTGATGCCGCCAGAGTATACATCAGGTACGAAGTCATGTAGAACTTCTTCGTTTGTTGTACATTGGATAGCTGCTCCGCCAAGTTCATGCTGATGATTTCCGCCCAGTTGATATTTTGAGTTCCCTCGCACACCATGCTGATGAGCGGGCACATCCAGAAATGGAACTCATTAGTAGAGGGTAAGCCCATAACCCGAGCCAATAGGATTATAAAATTTGACAATTCTTCATTGAAATCAACCCTAAAAGAGTCTTGATAAACGAGATCCTCCTTCTTAGGGTTCTTTAGCCAAGACTTCGCCACCCGCGCCTTGTATTTGTCGCTATCTTGATTGAATAGGGTCTGTGCTTGATTCTGGGAAACAACTATGGCATTATCCATTTCTGGAATCCTCAGCGTAGTGCTAATGGCGGCAAATGCGTCCGGGCCATGATGAGTTCCCGTGTACGTTGGTCAATTCGCTCGAATCGTGGTCGAAGTGAGCTCCGAATGAAAGCACTATATCAAAGACATTGCACCGAGATTGGGAAACCTCCAAATAAAGCCAATCCGCCGTGTCATGAATCATCTCGCTTATCATTGGTGTAGGGTTTGCAGATCTCGCCATCCTTGCCCAAAATCACCAAAGTCAAGATGACGAGCTTCACTGTCCCCAATATTGGGAACGGCAGACTCTAGTGGCGAGATTTGTTCCTATCCCCAAACTTGATCTTCATATGATAGTAATTCTGAGGGCGAGCTGCAAACTAGACTCGGAAGGAATTACAAAGGGAAGGGATACACGCAGATTTTAGATTGCAAGGGTTCGAGCAAAGGATAGCATGGAAGCAATGTGAAAAATGCATAGGGGTATGCTCATTATATAGCCGATTAGGAGAGAGAAAGATAATGAATGCGCATTTAATACATACCTACCAATTTGAATAAGCAAGATATTCGGGTAGAGCGGGAAAAATAAGCACAAATGGCACTTGGTTCATTTGGGACATGTGAGACGCGAATGCGCGAAACACGCGGCTCGGCCGATTCGGGCGAAGCGGGGAAAAGACGCACAAATGCCTTTTGGGACATGCGGGACAAAAGTGCGCGAAACACGCGACTCGGCCGGATCGAGCAAAAATGTGACAACAGTCGAGCGAACTTGGGACATTTGGGACGAAAAGCGCGAAGTACGCGGTTCGGGCGATTCAACCGAAAATGGAACAACTTGTCAAATTGAACTTGGGACATTTGGGATGTGAAAGCGTGAAGTACGCGGTTCGGGTGATTCGGCCGAAAATGGAACAACTTGTCAAATTGAACTTGGGACATTTGGGACGTGAAAGCGCGAAGTACGCGGTTCGGGTGATTCGGCCGAAAATGGAACAACTTGTCAAATTGAACTTGGGACATTTGGGACATGAAATTCCGACGGGCCCGAAAATGGAACAACTTCGGGAAACCGCCGATCGGGGAACAGGGGACCGTTTGATCTTGGGACACGCGGGACAAAAATGTCCGACAGGCCCGAAAAACACACAAAATGACCCAAAACATAGATTTTCTCAATTTCTCGACTTTTAACATTGAGTACAACAGAGAAGACACTCAAACTCAAAATTTTGAAATTTTCACTTTCTTAAGAGCAGGGGAATTTTGAGTGGACAACAGCTGGCTCCTTCTGGGGATGACTTGGCATAAATTCAAGGAATGGGACAAGGTAAGAACTTAGACAAACTCGGGAAGCAGACCAGTACCTTATCCATTGGGCCACGGAGTCAAAAAGCAAACCAATACAGAGGACAACACACCAAAACAAAAGGAAAGAAAAACAAAACGCTGTACAGAATATACAAAGGACTCCCTAATCACCTAAGACTTGAACAACTTAAGGTACTGCCCACTATAAGGAAGTGGGAGAGGAGAACCATCCATGTAATCAAGATAAAAGGAATTCTTACCAGCAAAGTGTCTGATCTTGAAAGGTCCGAGCCAAAGGGAATCAAACTTGCCATGGCTGCCACGAGGTTCATGCCTTTTATCCCATAACAACACAGTGTCTCCAACTTGGAAACCTCTCGAACTCGGCTTTCTTATCAAACAGACCTTTACCTTCTGCCGGTGAACAGATATCCTATCAAAGAACCTCCAATCTGCCCTCATTCAGTTTGTGAAGGTACATAATTCTCTTATCCAAAGCATCACTCGAAACTAGTATCTTCAATGGCCTTCATTAGATGCAAGGTCAGCAGCTCCATCATTCGCAATTTGAGCTTCTACTCCATATACCACTTGAAAAGGAGACATTCCAATAGCTCTCTTTGGTGTAATCTGTCTCGCCCAAAGAGCATCGTAGAGCTTCTTGTGCCGCTTCATGAGACTCATTGACTAATTTCCTTATAATAGTCACCAAATTTTTATTAGTGGATTCTCGCTTGCCCATTTCCCGAGGATAGTAATCTGAAGTGAGCCAAAGAGATGCCATACCCATAGCAAAAATCCATTATCTCGGCCAAGAGAAATTCAAGCATTATCTATTACAATCTTGTTAGGTACACCATACCTTACTAAGATGTTCTCTTTGATGAAGCCGCACACCACTTCGTAAGTAGTACTCTTAATCGGAATAGCTTCTACCCATTTGGTGAAATAATGTGATGGCGCTTAATACATGAGTATGACTAGCACTAGAAGTGGGATTAAGTGTTCCAATGAAGTCCAAACCCCACTGTTGAAAAGGTTCTTCAATTACAACTGGCTTAAGAGGCAAAGAGGCCAATTTGGGTCTTCCCACGAAAGTCTGACAAGCCTCACATTTATCAACCCACTGACGCATCTCTCGAACAAGGAGGGCCAAGAATATCCTCCACGAAGTATCTTATGAGCAAAGTGACTGCTGATGAATAGTGTCCTCCACATGCCTGATCATGAAAAGCTGAGAGTAACTTTCTCTGCTGTTCCTTGTCCACACATTTCAAAAATCTTCCATCTAACCCACGTTTGAACAAGGCGTTTTCCCACAACACATACTGCAGACTGACCTAAGTTTAACAGTCCTCTTTTCTTTGGCAGTTAAATGAGAGGGCATTCTCCATAGGTGAGAAAATGAGCAATATCAGCATACCATTCATCAACTGAGCTAAGAAATAGAACGGTAGGAAGGCCAACTTTGTTCTCCAATAACTCATGTTTAGCTCCTTCAGCAATGAGCTCACAAAGACCTTTTCCACGAACAAGCTTGGTTGGTTTGATGTCAATATCATATTCTTGACCTTAGCAACCCGGCCTCCCTCTCTTGGATCCAAATTCTTGTTGTGTGAGAATTGACTTAACAGCTTGTATCCGGAACCAACACCATGGAATGAGAGTTGAGGATGTAAAAATGAAACTGCTTAACAGCTTTGACCACTGCAAAAGCATGTTTTTCCATCATGGTGTATTTTAACTCATGATCTTTCATAATATAGCTCATGAACGCAATTAGGAGTTCATGCTCATTAGAGTCTTCTTGAGTCAAAACAAAGAGCTGGTATTATCTCGTGGCATATAGCAATAGATAATAAAATCTTTCTTGAAATCGTGACAAAGCTAAAACAGGAGTTTTAGCAATAGCTCTCTTGATACCTTCAAAGGATTCCTTTCCTTCAGAAGACCAACCAAACGTTTGTTTGCCTTTCATCATTTGGGAAATATTCAAAGTTAACTCTGCAAAATCAGGAATGAACCTTCTTAAAAAATTGATCTTACCAAAGAAAGAGTGCACGCCCTTTTTGCTGGTTGGGAGAGGAATTTGCTGGATAGCTTGAACTCGCTCAGGATCAATCTTAATACCATCTCTGGAGACGATGTGCCCTAATAATTTCCCCTCTGTGACACAAAAGACATATTTTTTAGGATTTAAAGAAATCCCATGTTCTCTGCATCTTAGCAGAACTGTCTCCAGGTGGTCAAAATGATCCGCCCTTGTTTTAGAAAACACTGTCAAGTCGTCAAGGTATATGACAATACACTTCCCTTTCAAACTTCCAAAGGCCAGATCCATAGCTCTCTGAAAAGTGGCACCAGCATTAATGAGCCCAAAAGGCATTCTCTTGTAAGAAAAGGTACCCCAAGGAGTAGTGAAAGCTATTTTGTGTTGATCTGCAGTATCAACCTCTACCTGATTATATCCCGAGAATCCATCAAGCATAGATAACATTTCAGATCCTGTTACTGCTTGTAAGACCTGATCCATCATAGGCAAAGGATAATTATCTTTCAAGGAAGCCTGATTCAGATTCCTGAAATTAACACAGATGCAGATCTCACCATTTTTCTTCCTAACGGGCACAATATTAGCAATCCATGTTGAATGATGAATGGGAAAATGATTTTGGCCTTCAACAACTTCTGTATTTCCTGAAAGATGGTGTCAGCTATTTTGGGGTTGTATTGCCTCTGTTTCTACTTAAAAGGCTTAATTCCAGGTTTGAGAGGAATAAAATGTTGCATATCTTTTGGTTTGAAAGCTTTTAAATCCTCATAAGAATAAGCAAGAACATCCTTATACTTCTTTAAAAGATCAATTGCTTTTTCCTCTCTCATCTGTGCAACATTTTCCAATGTTCACGAGCTTAGGATCAGTAGAACTCCCAATATTAATTTTATCATACTCAGCTGATTGTTGAGGTCCAATAGAAGCTCTAGACTTCACATACCTGTCATGTTTATCAAATAGTTCCTCTAAACTCACCAATCCTTTAGGAATCTTGTTTCCTTTGAGTTTGATGCATCCATCCCGATCCGCTTTCTTCTCCTCGGGTGACCGCTTTGTCAAAGGGCACATTTTCACGAGGCAGTTGTCGCTTCCTTCAAAATACAAATTGCTCAAATTACCCTTGAGTTCAAGGAAAGAAAGCAAGTGTTGATCATCATTGAAAACTTGCTAGTTATTGGTATTATCAGGTACACTAGGCCGATGGACCATCTCAATGGTGAACTTGTCTTGAGAGAAGTCAAGATGAGGAATCAAGAGTGACTCCCGAGATCAAGCTAGCGAATCAGCCCTGTTGTTCTTCTCCCTAGGTATTGCTTCGATGGAGAAAGCATCAAGAAATTCAATGGAATCCCAAACTTGATTCCTGGTAATGTTTCAACCTTCCATTTTTTACCTGGAAAAGGCTTCTCACTTGCTTTTACAATCAATTCGCATCACCACGAGCCGAAGATTCTTTACACCTTGTTCTTTGGCCACTTGCAGTCCAAAGAATGAGAGCCTCATACTCTATTGTATTATTAGTATTTTCGAACTGCAACTTGAATGAAAAAGGATGAAGGCTTCCTTCAGGTGACACCAGTAGGACACCACTCGTAACCACCGAGAACAACTTCCATCAAACTCTAAAATCCAAACACCATTAGGATCTTTAGGTGACACTTTGGGGAGTTGGATTTCATCAGGGGACATAATCATATAGTTACCATGACCCATATCCTCATAGAGTATTTGTGCTTTAGGATCATCCGTTTTTTGTACAATATACTCAGATTGCTTCTCAGGCAGCAACTTCTTCATTTGTCCATTAACAGGTATGAGTGCATGTGACCAATCCATTTGAATTTCTCCACCCACATCTTTACAGAAGTTCCTACTTAGCAACATCCCGTATGAAGGAGGAATATCTGCTACTAAGATGGTAGCCAAAACTCTCTTCTCAGGCAAAGTAGCAAAAGCCACTTGTGCATCTTTAATTCTTCCGACTGTGGGCACTTCCCTACTCTCCATAGAGTAACAAGATCCATAAGTGTGTGTGAGGATCAAGCCTAAGGCATGAGCTACTTTAGCAGGCATCACGTTGTCTGAGGCTCCTGAGTCTATAACACAATTACTGAGCCTATGGCCAGCTATAAGAAGTGTTACATAAAATGGTTTGATTTTGTCATTAGGTGAGGTGACAAATAATACTAGACTAGGTCATGCGGTAAGAAGGAGTGGGTAAAAGGCCTTTAGAGGTGGTTTTAGAATGGGAATTGACAAAGTGAATCATTTTAGCAAAAGCTTTGGGATGGGTTTGATAATACTCAGCCTCTGAGATTTGAACCTTAGTCTTTTCAGTGATCAATAATATCAAAAGACCCAGAAGTAGACGGGCCATCATCACTTGAGATTCTAGGTTTATCAACTTTAGGGAAAAAGAAGTAACTTTAATAGCAGGATTGATGGTGATTCACCTTTGGTGTAGATGAAACGGGATAGGAGATCCTCTTTTTGCAATTACGGTGGATAGTTTCCGATCGCTCCTTAGATTTCTTGGGGGCCGCGTCACTTTCTCCCTCCGATTTGTCTCGCTCTCGAAGTCATGACAATAATGATTCGCTATTCATGTCTCGCTACTACTTCATCATAATCATCTCCATCATCAATGCCCTCGGTGGTGAAGAAATTAACTCGAGATCCTTCAAGTTCATCTCGCTTCATCATCAACTTCTTCCACAAATTCCTCGCAAGCTTCATTATCCTCATCATCATCTGGTTCCTCAACTTCACAGTTGCAGTGACGACAGGAACTTTAACAGAGGTCCTTCAAGCGCTAATCTTGTTTGAGAAGTAGGCAAACGATTTCGGGCTGAAAATTCCTCCTTGGAATGTCTCATAGATAGGAGCATGCTTGAGCCAATTGTTTCTTTATAAAGAATGAGATCATTCGCAAGTTTTGAACCAATGGATCGTGATAGGTCCAGGGTGGAAGAGGAGGAAGCAAAGACTTAGATTTAGAAGGGTCTCTCCTCAACTTCCCGACATGATTAAATCATCTTCAACACTAACAAAGAGAGTTTGATCCTCAACCAATGTTTGCGAGATTAGCCCTTCTCAAAGTGCATAACTAACTTCAGGTGATTGGGCATTTAGGAAGAAACATTTTTGGATTTGATCAACAGGTCGAGTATTTTCCGAATTTTATTAATTAACCTGTTGAATCGGGCCACAAATTCTCTCATGGGCTCTGTGAATCTTTCTTTATCTGAGAGATTTGGGCTAGCAAGGCATGCACATCTTCTGCTAGTTTGAAACGGTTTTCAAACCTAGTTCTCATGGTGTCCCAAATAGTGATAGTACCAAATGGGAAGGTGATAGAACCAATCAAAGCAAAGATTATCTTGTAGAAGTCTCAACAAATAGTCTCACGAGACGTCTTCGTGTTCAACTCCCGTAACTCCACATGCAACTATGAAGGCCGAGATGTGTTCATCGATGCACTTTACCATCACCTTTGAATTTAGGAAGTTCTTCCTGTTACCTCTCCGGGTAACTCATGCAAAGGCTAAGGAAGAGCAAGGGGCCCGACACAATGACCCTGTGGGCAATGGTACCGCCATTCTTGGAAAAATGGCTTGAGAGGAACTGCAACACCAAAGAAGAATCAAAGCTCGAAGATTAGGACTAGGCGGCTCAAGGAATACCACCCGTAGGAATTCTATCTTGAATAGGTGGAGTGCTTGTCGAACGAGTCTTTCTATTTCTTGTCAAGGGAAAGGAAAACCCCGCGCTCCAAAAGCCGAAACGAGAATCTTCAATACCAAGGGCCCTTCTCCCTCGAGTAAAACGCGAGTCGCCGTATCAAAGGATGATAAAAATTTACAGGAATCGGAATATGATTTTCCCCGAGTCGCCAAAACTGTTGGTCGTCAAATAGGACTTTACGAAGAGCAACAAATGTGGGACAAGAAGTCCCTCCTCTTTAATGAGAGAGGTTCCCTTATTCGAGACGAACCTATTTACAAATATACAAAACATGATTTTGAGGAAGAACTTGGCTTATTTTCCTAAAGTGTAAATAGATCATAAAGAAATCAATACATAAGGGCTTTCCATTCTTTGTCTATCCGATCTCTTTTATCCTTAAGCTTTCATTTAATTTTTGTGAAGATCATTTGTCTCGTGTTATGTTAAGAAACTCGTGTTCGCAGATGTTATTTACGTAACTTTGTGTCTTTAAATTCCATCTTATTTATATGATACAAATGATCTTGTTTCAATTCACTGTAACTTCGCATACATAAAGAATTACTCTGTTATCTATAATTCTACATGTTGCCTTTCTACTCATTCTCATTTTCTAATTCCTCAGTCCTTTTGTAATTGATGATCTTTATAGAAAACACTTTCGTAATATCCAAGTTCAACCAGAAAATCATGTTTTGTATATTTGTAAATAGGTTCGTTTCTGAATAAGGGAACCTCTCCCATTAAAGAGGAGGGACTTCTTGTCCCCTGACTGTTGCTCTTCGTAAAGTCCTATTTGACGACCAACATAGCGCCACTAGACTAAACTACTTTTGTATTTGACATTTTATGCTTTTCTTTTCAAGGATTTATCACTTTGTATAAAGTAATGGTTGTACATGGCACTTCGAGGAATGTGGATATTCAATTCTTTGCAAAATAGAAAAAGTGAAGAGGAAAGAAACCAATGATCAGGCATAAGCCAAACCCCGTGAGTAGTAATGTGAAGTATAGTACCACTAGTTGTCAAAATCAAAGTCAACATTTATCATTTTCACACTTAAAATTTAGAAAAAAGGTAGCCAATAACACAAGTCACATCTACAAATCAGCCAATAAAATGGTGACACATCGACTGTCCCAAAAGGGTGATTTTATTCACAAGTAAAGTCTCATATTAATTTTCTTTGTATTCAAAAGTACCTATTTTAAATCCCTTAAAAATATATTTTCCACATAATTTAAATGCACAAAAGAAAATCTACACATTAAAAAAATCATAATTTTTAAAGGGTATTTTTTTAATAGAATTATATGGTAGTTAATGGGATCCCCTAACTTTATATTCACAATGATTGACTAATTTCTCCAATGGATAATTTTTATGTGATTTATAGTAAGTGGTAAGGTAGGTTTTTAGTTAAGTAATTAATATGTATAATTTTCGTGAAAAAAATTCTTACCATTGTAGTGAAATCAAGAATGAGCATATATACCCAAATTTTATTTGGGTAGGAATAAAATAATCATGGAGTAGGTGTGGGATATAAAGGTATTTAATATCTATTTATATTTATATTTTCGTCCGTATTTATCATTTTAAATGTTATTTAAACAATGATTTTAATATTGTAAAAATAAATAAATATAAAATAGGAAAGATTGATTATTAGATAAAATTTATATGTTGTTTGTATGATCAATTATTTGAGGAGCTGAATTATCAATGGTTGTTCATGTGTCGCTTGTTTCTCAGAACTACTCGAATAAAAATTGAAAAGGAGGCCTACAAAATGCTATGAGAAGAGCAATAATGGTTTGTTTCATATGTGGTCCTTTTGTCCATCCACAAAGATGTCTATCATGTTTTCCATTGCTTTTGTCTTTTTCATGCACGTGTGTCATGTTTTACGTTGCTTTTGTCTTTGTTTTCCATTGCTTCTATCTTTTTCATGGCCACCATTTTTTTGTGTCATTTCTCTCGGCGCGCATGTTAAGAGTAAATACATCAAACCTTAAAAAAAACAAGGAATATCTTTCAAACATGGACATTACACATACAATTTGATGGTTTTAGTAGTAAACATGTAATCCTTTAATGAAATTTATTAGCGAGATGCGTAGATAAAATCTATATGTCGCTCATATGACCAACTATTGGAGGGGCTCAATTATCAATTTGTGTGCATGCATCACTTGTTTATTTGTAGCAAGTTGAACTTAAAACCGAAAAGGGCCCAAAAATGGTGTGAAAATTAAGCAATGTAGTTGGTTTCATCTCGCTACTTGTCCATCAATTTTTCCATCGCTCCTTTTTCACAGCTTGTCTGTTGGGTTTGCCATTCTTGTTGTCTTTTTTACGTGGCCACCATTTTCTCGTGGGGCCTCATTTAGAGTAAATACCTCAAATCTTAAATCTAAGAAATCAAGGAATCTCTTTGAGACATGGACATTACATGTACACTTTGATGGTTTTATTAGTAAACACTTTAACCTATGGTGAAACTTCATAGTAGATTGTGCCTCGCAACCGCTAGTCTCAATTCATCTCTCGTTTCTCCAACCACCACAGGGACCAACCTCGTTCACAACTTCCTTCTCACTTTACGCCCTCCTTCCCTTCGAAGCTAAAAATTAGATTTGGCATGAAACCCCAATATGTTTCCTTATCAATTTATTCAATCCAATGCATATCAATAACTTCCCTTCAATCTTGAGTGATGGCTCTTTATCAAATCATCAAATATTTCACATTTATTGAATGTTAGCTCTTTATTAGGTGTTGGGATTGAACAAATGGGTTTCAACTTTCGATTCAAAGTCGATTTACGTTATTGCATCTTTCTACTCCGACGGCCGCAAGTATTTACTTTCCCACATTTTATTTCCAACTTTACATTCATGTTTTTGTCTTATCTAAAAACTTATATGTTATCCAATCAAAACCTTGATGGCATTATTCATAAAGTTCGATCAACATATAAACTCTACATGTCACTTGTATGACCAATCGATGAAGGGGCTCAATTGTTGATAGTTTCTTGTCGTCCAAATGTTTCTTGCAATTACTTGAACTTACAACCGAAAAGGGGGCTAAAAAGTGCTAGATGAAGCAAACATTGCAATTGGGGTTCAAACCTAGAATCTATTGAGTTCCCCCATTTTTTCGGCTTGACCCTTTAAGCATGAGTTGCATTCACATGAATAGTGCGAGCAAGATCAAGACTATAAAGTGGAGCACATATAGTAAATATTATTTAGGCGGAACAATCTAAGCCATGGAATAGGTGTGGGACATGCAAGTATTTAATTTCCACCTATTTCCAACAACTTTCATTCATGTATGTCTTATATATCAAATTAAATGTCAGACAATTGATAACATCGACGCCATCAAAAAAAAAATTAAAAATATAACAAAGTTCAATTAGCAAGTAAAATCTACATGTTGCTCATATGACCAATTATTGAAGGGGCTCAATTATCAATGGTTTTTCATGCATCACTTGTTTCCCTACAACTACTTGAACTTAAAAGTAGAATGGGGACCTACGAGATGCTACGAGAAGCAAGTAGTATGGTTTTTTTCATATGTGGTCCATCCGTACATCCACCACCTATCCGTCATGTTTTCCATTGTTGTCTTTTTTTTTTATGGCGCTTTTTTCTATTTTTCCTCTCTCAGGGGGCAGCATTCAAAGAAAGTACATTAGATCTTAACTTTTAAGAAAACATGGAATCTATTTCCGACTGACAATACACATACAATTTGATGGTTTTATTATAAAATTTATAATCCTCCGATGAAAATTCATAGCAAATTGTGTCTCGCAACCTCCATTATATATTCACCACATGTTTATCCAACCACCATAACCACCAACCCCCTTCCCGTCTTCCTTCCTTCTTACTTTACATTCCCTCCTTCCCTTCTAAGCTAACAAAATTAGGTTTAACATGGAAACCAATCAATTTCCTTATTAGTTATTCAATGCGATGTAGATCAATAACTTCCCTTCAATCATGACTGCCGCCTCTCGTATCAAATCTTGACCATCAAATATTTCACAAATCTTAGTCGTTAGCTCTTTCTTAGGTGTTGGGAATGAGCATATGGGTTTCGTCTTCACGATTCAAAGTTGTTTTACGTTAAAAAAATATTATGTCAAGCCATAAGTATTTACTTCATATCTACTCATTTCCAACTTTCTATTCATGTCTTTATGTTTTCTAATAAATTAAATGATGTGCAATCTAAAACCTTAATGTCATACAATGTGACCAATTTATGAAATCTACTTGTCACTCAAATGGTCAACCGATGGAGGGGCTCAATTATTGATGATTGTTTGTGCAACTATTTCTTGCAATTACTTGAGCTTACAACTATAAATGAGGGGTACAAATTTCAAATCGAGAACCTATTGGAATTCCCCCATTCTTTATTTTGCACACACTCATGTAAATAGTGTGATCAAGATCAAGACTATAAATTAGAGCACAACAAATATTATTTGGACGAACAATCTGAGCCGTGGAATAGGTGTGAGACATGCGATATTTAATTTCCACTATCCAATCGGACTCCTTGATGCCCTACACACACACACACACACACACACACACACACACACACACACATAAAAAAAAAGCCCCATTTTTGTCGTTGATCATTGTGGGACGTCTTCGACTCTAATAGCTAGAGAGAAACCTTAATCATTATTGTGCATGAAATTGCTACCATAAGATGTGTGGTTCACTTGACATATCCTTGTCTCTAAAGTGTCTCATGAGACACGCAAGTGTATTCCCCTCACATATGCATGTGTTTTAAGTACCCAAAAATACAAAAAAATGAAATAATAAACTATTAATATTGGTAGTATTGATATACCACTCCTTGTGTTCGGAGATATATCCAAAATGCGTTGCCACACAACTCTCACATAAATGGCATGTGCTTATAGGAAATAAAAGTTTCTTATTAGTTTCCTATAACGCTTTTCCCTACCCTTGCATTTCTCCTCCCTCAAACCCCTTCTTCAATCCATCCCCTTCGACATTTCCATCATACATTTCACGTGTGATTGCTAGTTACTAATAAAACAATCGAAATGTGCCATGTAATGTCCAAGTCTTAAAGAGATTTCTTGTTTTCTTTATTTAGATCTGATGTACTTACTCTAGGTTGAAGCAACTAATTTCTTGCTAACTCTAGCCATGGAACTTGTGAAGGAAAGAAAGCATATATAAAACAAAAAAAGTGTACTTCAAACATGTTGGATCTACATGCATCCCTTAAGAGAGCTAACACGAGAAAGGCAACACCCAAAAAAAGACAACAAAGTGATGGCCGGAAAAAGACCACAATCAATGGAGCGGAATTAAACAAATTGAAAAATAAATAAAATATATTATGACATTGATACAACAATGTTCAGCCCACTATACTTTGGAAAACACACTCGACATAAGAATGCAATTGCTTAATACCTAAAGTCTTACCCAATTTCAACATACACCTTTTACGTTGAAAATGCAAAAAGATTACAAGACACGAGTCGAAGAATGAAACCAAGACACCTTCGGCATAAGAATGTGTTGTCCACTCAAAATTTCCCTGCTTTTGAGAAGTTCAAAATTGAAAATTTTAAGTTAAACGCCTTTTCTGTTGTCCTGGTAATGTGAAAAGTCAAAAAATTGGGAAGAATCTGCGTTTTTGGGTCATTTTGTGTGATTTGCGGGTCTGCCGGACATTTTTGTCCCAAATGTCCCAAGTTCATTCGGGCTCCTTGTTCGCCGATCGGCCGATTTACCCGAAGTCCGCCTCTTTCGCGCCCGTCGGAACTTTTTGTCCCAAGTAACACAAGTTCGCCTAGGCTCAATGTTCACTTTTCGTCCGATTCGGCCGAATCGCGTACTCCGCGTACTTTTGTCCCTCATGTCCCAAAAACATTTGTGCATCTTTTTCCCGCGTCGCCCGCTTTCGGCCGAATCGCGCTTTCGCGTCCCGCGTGTCCCAAATGAACCAAAGGCCATCCGAGCTAATTTTTCCCGCTCTTCCCAAATATCTTGCTTTTCAAGTTGGTAGATGTGTATTTAATGCGCATTAATTATCTTTCTCTCTCCCAAATGGCTATATAATGAACTGCCCCTCTATGCGTTTTTGCACACTGCTTTCTTGCTATCTATTGCCCATACCCTTGCGATCAAATTCCTGCGCGCGTATCCATTTCCCCTGCAATTTCACCTTGAGTTCAGACTACAATCTTGCTTTTCAAATTACTGTCAACATGAAGATTAAATTTCAAGGTCAGGAGCAAATCTCACCGCTCGAGTCTGTCTGCTCCCGATATCGGGACAGTGAAGTTCGCCACCTTGACTTTGGGGATTTTTGGGCAAGAATGACAGACTCGAACCCTTCTCCTATGGCACAAATGATTCATGATAGCGGCTTGGCATTCGCCGGTGGTTTCCCAATCTCGAAGACAAAGCGAGACATACTCTCTGCGGAGCTCATTTCAATCCCGACTCGAGCGAACTAACGAACGTGCATGGAGAACTCATTGCCAAGCTAGATGTCACCGCCATTGCACCTTGCCTAAGGATTCCGGAGATGGACAATTCTATAGTTATCTCTCAAAACCAGGCACAGGCCTCTTTGATCAGGACAGTGAGAAATACAAGGTGCGGGTGGCGAAGTCCTGGCTCAAAAACCCTAAAAAGGGGGCGTCCCGTTTATCCAAGGTTCTGTTCCATGCCGATTTCAACGAGGAACTATCAGATTTTATAATCCTACTGGCTCGGGTCATGGGCTTACCCTCTACCAATGAGTTCCATTTCTGGATGTGCCCACTTATCAATATAGTGTGCGAAGGAACTCAGAATATCAATTGGGCAGAGATCATCAGTATGAACCTAGCAGAGCAGCTTGTCCAATGTACAACAAACAAAGAAATTTTACATGACTTCATACTTGATGTATACTCTGGCAGCATCGAGGCAATGGTTTGGATTCTCATACATTGATGCTCATAAGGGTGACCCTGTATATGCCTACTGCCCTCAGTTCACCCTGGACACTAGCAATCGCAACTTCAGAAGGGTGAATGATGCTTTCACCATGTACATTGTCAGGCTTCTGGAGAGCGACACGCGAGAAGATTTTCCGATGAAGCCATGAACCTGATTTCAAAATATGGTGCCTACTTCATCCAGTTTAGGAAATTCTCCTATATCAGGCTTGCAGGCTATGAGAGCACTCCTCTTAAGCTCCCCATGTTCTGCAATGATAAAATGGCCTTGATAGAGGTATGCAGGCAATTGGACAAGTTGCACAGAACCTGCAGGGATAAGAAAATTACTGGCTTGCACTTCCCCATCACTTTGGGAAACTACGCCTGCAAGACGGCTCTAGATGCACAAAACATAGAAAGAGCCTTAGCTCCCATACTCGTCCATTTCTTCGTGGCAAGAACCTGCTTTTGACTTGAAGAAATTTATTGAGCAGAACGTCAAAATCACTTATCATCATAGGGCAAACACGTAAGACTATTGGGTCGGCCGATGATGATTTTGAAACAAGGAGGAGGCATTATGGCGTGTTTTCTCTTCAATTAATTCAAGAGCTTACCTCACTCAAGTTCTCAAGGACTCCAAGATGATAATTCCAACTCCGTACTCATATGAGTATGACAACGTGGTCAAACACACTCCTTTGGAGGATTTGGATTGGTTCAAAAAGGAGAAGGATGATCTGGCAGAAATCCTAGCTCCCGTCTTGGTAAGAACCAAAATCTAGTTTGACAGGAGAGTTCGCGAACTCAAAAGGCACTCAGGTGAGTCCTCCTCCAAAGACACCTCAACACCAAGAAAGGAGGTATTGTCACCTGATTCAAGAGTACCTGTATAGACCCCTCCTGCCTCATCAACTAAAGATCCTACATCTTCCACTCCTTCCTCATCCACCCAAGTGTATCAGAAGAAAGTCAAAGAAGTTAAGAAGGAACCTGTGGAGGAAGATCCCCTAAGGAAGCATTCGAATGCCTTTCAAGAACTAGAGAACATTATTGTTCTCAGTGAAAGCGAGGAGAGTGAAGTGCCAGTTTCTACAAGTGCTCCAAAAGCTCCTACAGATAAAGAAAAGGAGGTTCAAAGCACTGAACTTCCAAGCACCGTTGATTCCTCCGCACCAGAAGCCCCGAGTGCCCCGCTCATATCTCAACTAGAAGCAACAACCGTGCACACCCTGGGTGCTATGAGTTCTCTGTCTCTTGGTCCTCTTGCCCCACCTTCTTCTTCTTCCTCCTCTTTTGCATGGGTGCAACCTCTCGTCGATAGTAGGAAGAGAAAGTCTTCTTCTCGGATCTCGGGACCCAACTTTGATGTCTGTGGCGGCCTTGTTAGGCACTACTCCCCCTACTCCCGCCAAGAAGGCCAGGACTACTTCCAGAATAGTATCTGATGCTCAGGGCCAACAATTCCTAGAGATAGCCAAGCCCAAAGTAGACAAGCCAGAGCAGGATTTGCAAGCATCCGATCTTGAGCTCTCAAGGATTCCCATGGGAGAGTCTACCCCTGAAGGTGAGATCCACAATCTTCAGGAAACAGTCACCAGAGTCATTGGGAGGGTAGAGAAAGGGCAACAAACCATAGAGCAGTTGGAGGAGCAGGCTCAGGTTCTTACAGGTTTCATCAAGTCACTGCTATCCAAGGATAAGGTTTTAGATCCTACCCCACTGACTACTCTTCCACCACCTGTGATTCTCAGCCAAGATGAAGTGCAGAGTATCAAAGATATACACAGTATTCTATCTATGGAAGGGCTATGGAGGCCATGGTGGATGACATGCTTATTGCAGGGTTGAATTTCATTGGTGAAGCCTTCAAACTCAACGAGAAGGTGAATAATCTGCAACAGAAGCTCTCCTCCACTATTGGAAATATAGATAAAGAGCTCAAACTCTAGAGCAGCTGTATAGTAGACCTTCGCCTCATGGGACAGACTGATGAGAATATTCTAATGGCAAGCAAGGTCTTCGATGATGCAAAGGACAACTTGTCAAAGTCATGGGTATACAACGTGGAATGGAAAATCAAGGTGCTGGAAGAGGCTTTGGGAGAATTAAAAATAGCTGGCATAAGGGTAAGGCCTTCAAGACTTTGGTAATATCTGCTTTCAAGGACATACATTGCCACCTCCATGATGAGACCTCTGGTGTACCCCTCTCCTTGCAAGAAATCAAAGCTCAATTCAGAGCTTTTGTCAAAGATAATTTGTTCAAGGAGGATTCCATTTCAAAAGAAAATATGAAGGAAATCTGCTCTCTCCAATCTGCTATTGAAGAAGCAAATAAAGATCATCATACGCACATCGAATTCGACAAAGAGATGGAGAAGTGCCTCGGATTTTGGACCCAGTCCACTGCCAACACATCGGTCCCATGAGGCAGAGACATAACAGAGGCGTTGAAAAGATTCAGACAACGGATCCTCAAATCAGTGGGCCCCTCCCAATCATGAACACCTGTCTTCTTCTCCTTTCTTCTTTTCTTCATCTTGGATTTATTGTAATTAGTTGGGGTATTGCGATTAGCAGCCCTTTAACTAAACATTAGTTAAAAGAAGTAGTTACTAAAGGTAACTGTTTTGTAAACTATATAATGGTCTCTCTTTGCCATTGTAAAGGAGAAGGAACTTGGCTTATTTTTGAAAGTGTAAAGAAATCGTAAAGCAATCAATACAGAAGGATTTTTCATTCTTTGTCTATCTGATTCTTTTTATTCGTAAGCTATCTATCAAATATTGTTAGATCATTTGTCTGCATTATGCTGAGAAGCTTTGTATTCTTGTAGATGTTATTCATAGAACTGTGTCTTTTTGAATTTCATCTTATTAATGTGGGTACAAATGATCTTATTCCAATTCGTTGTATTCTTGCACGCATAAGGAATTAATCTGTCATCTATAATTCTGAATGGTGCCTTTCTGCTCATTTCCACATCTTGATTCCTCTATACTTTTGTAATTGATGATCTATTTAGGAAACACTTTCATGATATCCAACTTCCATAATGAAACCATGCTTTGTACATATGTAAATAGGTTCGTTTCTAAATAAGGGAACCTCTCCCACTAAAGAGGAGGGACTTCTTGTCCCCTGACTGTTGCTCTTCTTGAAGTTCTTTTCTACGACCAACGAGTGCAATTGCTTAATACCTAATGTGTTACCCAATATGCATACACCTTTTATGTTGAAAATGCAAAGAAGATTACAAGACACGAGTCGGAAGAATGAGACCAAGACACAAATCCCCAAAGAAAATCGTCTACAAGCTTAACCAAGACAACAGCAGAAATCATAAGATACAATTAAACCTCAGGGGCAACATGCAAATATGCAATTCATTCAATCATGTTTTGTTTTTCATCACTGACCATCTAATCAAATTCCATTACCACTATAATTAGCATTATATTTATTTGGTTGTATATTTAGTGTACATTGTCATACTTGATATTTGTTTGAACAATTTCCAAATATCTATGAGGCAAATGGCTCGGACATCTCAATGACATCTCCCACGCCAAGTTCAATGCCTACATATGCCTATTGAGTTAGTAAGTTTTATTACAAAGTTACAGGATAAAGATTGTAAATGATACTAACTTTAAAACAACCTAAAAACATTTCTGTATAATCTATAATTTCCCATTTTATACCATACGGAGCCAAATTAACCTAAAAACATTGTTATCTCAACATCATGGACGGTGCTTTAAACATGGAACAAAAATAGCACCAATCCAAAAACATATAATTACATATATTTACTTTAAAACAATCTGATAAAATACATTTCTATAAAATATTATATAATTTCCCATTTTATACCATACAGAGCCAAATCAACCCAAAAATATTGTTACATCTACATCATGGAAACTGGTATTAAATATGGAACAACAATCTCACCGATCCAAAAACATATAATGGCCAGCAGCCAAATCTACCTAAAAATTAATATTGATGTAAGCACACCTAGAATATTCAAAATTGCAATGTAATTTTCAAAGGACACAACAGGAATAGTCTTGGAAGAATGATGAAATAGACGGTCTGCTTCAATCACTTGAGGATGCCCTCTCCCTTTGGCACAGTTGGGAGTATTATGGAAAAAATGGAAAGGGCCCTCTCAAATTGTTGCATAGAAATCCAAAAACTACACAAGATGATGTGACATGAACAATCTCTGGATATTTAACCTGTTAATGTACAAGAAATAAGCAATTGGCGCTGGTCCATAGATAACACGCAAAGAACTCCTCACCCACCCACATATGGTTCATCAGGTGGTTTGTTTGAAATGAGTCGTTAAAAAGTTCCTTTAAGACATACCTAGGACCCTATCAATAAGAATGTTTCCCCACTTGTGCTTCTACACTATATCCTCAACCAAAGATAGTTCGTCAGGTTGGTTGTTTGAAATCAGTCATTAGAAAGGTTCCTTTAAGACACCTAGGACCCTATCAAGAAGACTGCTCAACCACTTGTGCTTCTATACTAAATCCTTACAGGTTGTTTAGGATTCAGATCAAGAGGTAACAGAACTTGAAAAACATGAGAATAAGATCGAGAGAACCACCATGACAAAAATCAAACCTGATTATCAGGATGATAAGCATTTATCTGCAGGTAACAACTTCATGAGGGACAGTTCAAACCCAATGAAGAACCAATGCAACAGCAGGCAGAAACAGATTTTAAAACTTGAAAATCCTAGGAAAAGGTAAAAGGCCTTTCGGTTACATTGGGCCATGGATGTGAGAAAGCCACATATACTCAAAACCACCACCCAGATAAAAAGGCAGAAAGCCGAAGTTGTGAATCTTCAAGAACAATGCAATCATTGGTGATAAAGGAAGTACAATTAAATTACTGAAAAACTTCAGAAATGATTTATCCTATCAGTGCCTTTTCTACCTTGTATGTCTGGGGCAAGTTAACCATGTGCAACTGCTCAGTCTGAAAGAACAATGCAACAGTCAGTGATAAAGGCAATATACCTAAATTACTGAAAAACTTCAAAAATGATTTATCCTATTGGTGCTTTTTCTACCTTGTATGCCTGGGGCAAGTTGACCATGTGCAACTGTTCACTCTGAATGTCTGATGTTTGGATGGTTTTGAATTTTTCAAAACATAATACAAAAGTCTCGTTTAACATTTCTCAAAGGAGGAAGATACAATAAACTAAGAACAACTTATAAGCCAAAAAATGTGTACTATACTCCCTTCCATTTCTATAGAGAGAATTTCCACACACACAAGAAGTTCTGCAGAAGACGTAAAAGCAGGGAAACTGCGAGGTAACATTTTATCATGTAAGTTCTGATAATTTAACTTACTATTTATGCCATTTGCCCTGCACAAATAATGGCTAATGGGTCAAAAAGCTTCGCATGATGAAAGGTGCACCAAAAAGAAGGGTAACCAATTAATAAAGGGCTTTAAGTATTGGATTGGACAATATCTAGCACATTATAAAATCGATTAGGGATGATGGAAATTCATGTGTGCCTCGTGTATAAAACCATTTTTAAAAATTCCAAAGAAATCACATAACCAGATTCTATTTCAGAGGTTATTTCATGTAAACTTATAATCAAAAAGGCACTTGCTTTCCTGCAGCTATAAATTATTAATTGTCTCTGATCTGAAATTTCAAATACTGCTGCGGCAAAAGAGGGTAAAACCAGTATTTTAAACACCATTTGGTTCCGGTTCGGTTCGACTAGTTCATTAAAAAAATTGTAAACTGTTTGAAAACCTAACCAATGACAGGCTACATACAGAACTGGCGGTTCAGTACCGATTCAGTACTAAGCCGGTCGGTTCCGTACTGAACTGAAACAGGTGGACCAGTCTAGATTGGCTGAGCAGCGGCGGGTTTTGTCTTACAACATTTTTTTCCCAATTTTAGCTTTTAAGTTACTTTTTCCAACCATAACACTAAATTGATGTTATGTAGACACCGTTTGGAACATCATTTAAATGATCCTGTCTTCGTGCAATACAACCTCCAACCAAGGCACAACCAATTACTGAATAGAAGACCTAATACAGATCCCATTGTCTTGGATGATATTGATCCAACCTCAAAATGGGTAGAGGAGAGTCACCTAGCAAAGTTTGATCTCAATGACTTGGGGTGGATGGCTTTGGATGATGAACCACTAGTAGCACCAGACATGGAAAACACTAGTCATGCTACTACAACTACTGCAGATGTCCTTGAGGAGTCTGATGTGTCCAAGCCAGAAGAACATAATGACATTGATGAGGATGAGGATCCCATTCTTAGCAGTGGTGCTAAGTTTGATGATTGATATCAAACATGCAGTAGCTTGTAGCATATTGTTTTTTGGACTCTATATGCCATTGAGAGCCTCTTGTTTATGTAGTTTGTTTCGAATATGTAGTGCACTTGGTGCCATTTTGCGATATTTACCCTTACATGGTAGATACATGAGAAAACTTTGCATATTTCATTTCTATTTGTTTGTAATCAAGGCTTGGGGTCTTTAAAATATGCGGTTTTCATTATACTTGTAATATTTTATGAATTTTTTAGAAAACCAGTTCAAAAATTTTAAACCAGTCCAATTCCGTCAGGTTCTGGTTCCAACACTCAGCCGGTTCCGAGCCCGATTCCAATTTTTAAAACATTGGGTAAAATCCACATTAAATTTGCATTCCCTAAATTAGGTAGCATTTACCATTTGGTATGAATATTGTATTGCTATTAGTGCTAACTTTAAGAGGAACAAAATCCACAGAAAATAATATACATGGTCAATTGGAGAAGGTCGGATCACAAAGCATATGGACAATAGACAAGCAAAAATGTATCAACTTCCCCTAAATCACTCGTACAAGATGCTATGCCAATCTCTTATAACCTGAAAGACAGCTACACCACATACAATTGCATGTAGTCAAATGGATATGTTTTCAATCTGTATCATCTAAAAATATATTTTTTTGACTCCAGTCAATACCATCAAAATCATGTAAAATTTGTCTGAGATCCATTCAAATCAGATGCATCATCCTACCTCTAGAAAGCATGATAAAATTTTGAAAGTAAATCTCATATTTAATTGCCTCCATCAGCTTGTCTCAATATTGCACAAAATCAATTGAAGTCTCTAGGTCCTTGAGCGTCTTACTGGCGATCGGCTGTTCCATGAAATCAATTGAATTATTACCCCACAAAAAGAGAAATAAAACATAAACATATAAAAATTAAAAATATTCTCAATCATGACCACAAAAAGTTTGACCTTCATATTTGGCTATCTACTGTTTGCATCAGATAAACTGAGAGTGAGTCCTCGGGATATAATTTTATAATGTATTCATCAGAATGGTTTTTCCTTACCTGCGATACCGATCATAAACAGGACCATAATTCCTATCATTCACATGACCACGATATCTATCATAAACAGGGCTTGAAGCCCTTCCATAATCAGGACTGGCCCTTCCCGTCCGCCTGCCGTAGATAGGACTATCAGATCGACCATAACCTGGACTTCCCCTCTCTGCCTGCCTTCCATAGATTCCTCGCTCCACTGGGCTTTCCCGTCGATCATTTCTGTCATCATCATCATCACGTATAGCATACTCAACAGAAATAACACGGTCAAACACTTTGCTGCAGAGACCAAATACAGGCTGAATAAGTTACAGAACAAGCTAAGTATTATTCTACTTGCCAAGAGAAGTTTTAATATTAAGAATAGTATTACAGACCCAAGTATTGTCATGAGTGATCTAGTTTACATGTATTAAAGACCAGATCCATATACACCCACAACAAACCTTTTTGACCTGTTTGGATAGTTACCTGAATTAAGTTGACAGGGTGTACAATCAAACAAACTAGCTAAAGCATCCTCTAAAAAGAGCTTTTAAACAATTAGACCTATTGAAGTATTGAATTCAATTATTCAATGCACCATTCATAAAACAATTCGGCTAATAAGCCTTGTGCAAACATCGAAAAAACAGAATATCTAAGTCATAATACCATACCTCATGTGTGTGCAGTCCAAGGCCTTTGTTGCTTCTTCCTGTGTTTCATATTGGACAAATGCGAAATTCCTCCTGATCCGTACATGCATCAGCTTACCATATGGCTCAAAATGTCTCTCAAGATCCCTAACCCTTGTAGTATAGGGGTCAAAATTGATTACGAACAGCGTCTTTGTGGGTTTGAATTTCCAGCTCGAGAACCCCCTTCTCGATGACGAATTCCACGATCTCCCTGCAAAAACAATCTCTTTAGCACAGTCCATTAACATTATTCTTGCTGAAAACAAAAGAAGTTTAGAACAGGTGATTATTGATCCTCGATATCATGTCATAAAGATACATTGCATTATGAAAATAAATAATCAAATTAATAATTTAATAATAACACTAGGTTTGTTTAACATCCAGTAACTCCAATTTCCCCAGACACAACTAGAAAGGTGCAGAGCTAAATGGCCTCTGAAAGATTATGTCCCTGAAATACTGAGGCTTAAATGCAGGATAAGGGAATGTCAACATTAATGTTAAATTAATCTACTCAATTGGTATAGTATTATGTACAAGCAACTTTGTAACCCATTTTGCATGTCCATCTATGATGTCAATATAGGGAGTGGAAATCTGGAGTAGAGTAACCTATAAGCAGACAAGGAAGCTTCTCACTCTTCCATGGTCAAAGCTAGCCACAAGTATTATACAGCAAGCTTTATATCAATGCCACAATGGCTTGCCAAGTAGTATGAATTACAACGAGCAAGGGCACCTTTTCTAATAGGTTTCCAGATCAAGCAGGTATCTACTTGACTGCTTCAGCAAACACACAAGGCATTCAAAGACTATCACAAATAGAGAGGAAGTGAACAAAATAACACAATTAGGTTTGTCTTGACTGAAATAATTCATCCTGATCTCAACATAACCCACATTGAAGAAAGTAGCCATCCAATCTCATACAAGTCTGTTCAATGTGTCATCAGAGGAATGGTCAGGTAGATTGTGTAAGCAAGTATATGTTCTTAAAAAGGGTAAGTAGATAAGATCTTTGTAAAGATCAGTTTTTAAGGTGATCATCATAGATAGAAAGTCTTGCAGTCGATAGATAGTTGTTTGAAATTCAAACCCAAGATATCTCTGCAATCCTTTCAACGACCTAGCAATCTCATTACAAAATTCAACAAAGAGACAAATCGGAACAATTTCTACATCACCAATGGTTCTAGTATTTTGTTACCAAGCCATGTCAAGGACCTTATGGAGAAAGAGCTGAAATGAACATAGTATGATGGAAACTGCTGACTGCAATGGATTGTCTGAATGAAGAAGCCAGCTGATCTCACTGTGAACTGTTTTTGCATATCAGGCCTGTCAGCCCAAGGAAAGTTTGTAGCTGCATCCTGTGGGCCTAGAAATGATATCAATTTTGTTTTTGACTCTAAACCAATATGCTCAATTTTCAACTTATGCTATAATGTAGAATTGAGAGGCAGCTTCTGTTAAGAATAGTCAAGTTCTGTGAGGTACAAGGCAGTGTCACCACTTAGTTCTATTACAAGATCATATCATATCATAACATGATAAGTTTGAAACGGTAATATTCAGAAAAGCAATATTGCAGGATTTTTCATGTCTGCTACGCACAGGTCTAGTTTACACAACAATGTGCAGGAATATTTATACATGGCATCATATAGACATTTTTGTAAGAACAAAATTAGAAGATTACCCTTGCCCACTCCACAGAGAGACGACGCCTTTGCCGACCAAATTCTCTGTTGTCAAGACCTCGAATGGCATCATCTGCATCACGCTCATCACTCATGTAGACAAAAGCAAAACCTGCGAAACCAAGGACGTGCCAATGTCAGGATATATACAGGTTTCATTGGATCATGATAGAAAGAGTGGTGTAATCAGATGATAGCATCCACATATATACAAAAAGTATGCAACACATACTACTCATCTGCTAAAAGATCTGCTGCAAAAAGGATGTCAGGTACAGGCTTCGCATGTTGAACTAATTAATAGTGTCAAAATTTTCATCCATAGGCAACGAAAGGCCATTGCTGAGAGGGAGCCTTGCCAGTTATGGTCCTCTACTGAGAATGGTGATGGATAATGAAATCTTCTGTGTATTTCTTGAAAGCTGGAGACTTAGATAAGATGGTCATGACAGGGACAAAAGTTATGGTTAGAGGGAAATACAGAAAGCCAATGGGAAATTGTTGAATGCAACAAGAAGCCGATACTCTGACAAAATGATATCCTTGACATGAAGAGATGCATGCGCAGGACTTCAGGAGCCACAGACTCCATGAATGCTCTTATCTTAGATAACCCTGCACCAAAAACCTGTTTTACCCTAAAAATGGAACACTGCTAAATTTTAGCCTTCATCGTCGTGAATGGAGTAGAAGAGGCCAATCGATTATCATTAGCTGTTGGTTCTATGACTAGAACTTCGTTGAAGTAAAGAGGTCTCTTGAGGTCTCAAGACGACTTAAGAAGTCGTCTTATAGAGTTGTTCGCTGTCGCTAAGGAAACACTGCACTCCGTTCGGTACAGAACATAGATCTAATATTCATAAAATCTCCCTTACCATGATTATTACACTTAAAACCACAATCACCAGATTATTTTCAAGCACGAAAATAACCATTATGTTACAAGTCATGCATTAAAAAAACTGATTGAGGAATAAAACAGTTCATTTGAGTCCTTGTCAGCAGATAAAATGTTATACCATAATTTTCTTACACTTTAAAAAACCATGTAATTCTTGCAGCTCCCAGACTGTTTATTAAGGCCAAATTTCCGCCATCTTTACAAGAAGATTTCTATACAACGATAAAAATGATTCATTGATATAAGTTATGCTTCATATAATTTTGGATGACAGGTTTATCTCCTGGAGAACGCATAAGCAGCCTGCTAACTGACAGAGAAGGAGCCCATTCCGGTCAACAGATCCAACTCCAGTAGGGTCGCAGCAAATCCACAAGACTATAAACAACAATATTAGCAAGTGTGCATAACATGGTAGCCATTAGATCAGCAACCCATTTAGTGTTTTCTATTCATATGTTCAGGTTCAAAGTCAGTCGGAAAAGAGTAAAACAAGCTGGTGAGAATGACCAGCTGACAATAAGAACAGAAGCCTGCATTAGCATTCTATGTAATCTTACCAACAGGCAAAGCTCCTCGTCGTGACAGTATTCCAAACAAACAACCTCAACTCCAACTCACGAGATTAGCAGGTCAGCACCAAGACATTTTTCCACCGATGCAACAAACCTGTAAAGGCCGTTAATTCTAAAAACAGTGTACAGACTACTTGAAAGGTTAAAGGATAATATTTCCAGAACTCTTTGCAAGAGGTGGTTCATTGTTTTTAAGCACCTACAACATCCCAAGATAACTCCATTTACCAGCTGCATAGTACAGTCATGCTAGCCTACAAGCTACGTCTCCAATTATTCATCAGAAACAAAAACCGTTTAGTGTCAAAAGCTGTAAATAAGAATGTTGTAAATCTTGACAAGTAGGATTCCAAATTCTTATCACAATTAAACGGTGCAGACACTTTTTGTGATTCATTTCACATATTCAGGTGTATAATCCAGAAAAACTTATGCTACTCTTTACAAATTATATTTCCAAACATACCATTGTTAAATGCATAATTTGAATTTCCCCAATTAAATACTTCAGTGGACCTTCCACACTTATTTTCTCAAAAACACAAAGATGAACAATTTATCAGAAAATATATACTTCATCCATATGAGAATGTACAGCAAAACAAAACACATTATGACCTTGAAAAATGGAGTAACACCAGAGCGATTTTCACAGAACAAAACTCGATTAACTACTTTAACACCAACTGATGAAGAGCTATCCATGAAATGGATTTTCTCTTCCTTTCTATCCATTTTGTTTGCCGGAATGAGGGGACGAAAATAAGTTTCCAAAAACAATTATTAAGCTAAGAAAACAATGGTAAGTGTGCCATGCCCATACCTATTTCCACTTTCTATGATGCTTAAAAAATTAAGGAAGCAAAATTGGAAATAATGGATAAAAGATATGGTGATCACATCATCTCACATACCAAAAAAAAAAAAAGTTCCCACGTCAATAAAGAAGTTAAATCATATCAGTTTTAGAAACAGCAAAAGCTATTACCTGATTTCATATCCACGCGTTCCACTCTCCCATATCTGGAGAAAAAGCGCTCTAGCTCTGACTGACGAGTATCGTACTCAAAATTACCGACAAAAATGGGCCGCATTTTGAATTCCTGCTCTTCAGAGCTAATGCACAACAATTTCCCTGAATACCTGACACTGAAAACAACCAAAATACAAACAAACATGAGTCCAAGCTTAAAGCAGTAAAACCAACCTCACCATTGACCAAGGCAACTGTAGTCAAGAAATTTGATAAAATAAATTCATCATGCAGTACAGTAGTAACCACAATTGTTGAAGCTCTTTAGACAAACAGTTGTAGGCTTGTAGCTACATTGGAGAAAGATTAGTCTTCACCATGGGCATAACAGATGGTCACGACTACAAATTGTCCATCCATTCAACCTGCTAGAAAATGTAAGATACTAAACTAGAACTAATAAATCCAGAGATTATTACAAGTTCAAACATGTAAAAATTGGCTCCCCGTTAATGGGGTAAGAGTAAACAGGTATAATAGACACATATCCTCCTGGCATCCACCTCAACAGAATTGGTACAAACTAAATTTTTACTGTGCATCAAAAGGAAATCCGGGTAATGCTAGTAAGGGATGCATTCTGCTTTCAAGTGCAAGATCCTTCATTGGAGCTTCTGCAGCATTTCTATCACATGCGACAAATAATGACGCTGAATTTCACACCCTTCATTTAGGACTCAAACTTGCAAGAGCCACACAAATTAACAAGCTTGTGATAGAGGAAAACTCACACCTGGTGATTAATGCGCTGCCTGTCGGACAGCTAAGTAACTGGATGCTGAATTAAATCCTGCAACAAGCTAGAAAACTCATTCAAAGCATTTCTCAAATCTCTTTCCCTCACTTCAGAGAAGCAAACAGGGCAGCCGACTACTTGGCCAACTTAGGTATCAACCTGGGATTTTTAGTTCCATTGAGAGTGTACTCACCTATGATTTTGAGGGATTGGGCAACGTTATTATTCTTGATCTAAGTTACCGAAACGTTTTGGATACGGGAGCGGGAGCGGGGTATCCGATACGCGGAAACGGCAAATTTTTTTTTGACCCCGGATACGGCGTAGGATACGGCAGTACAAAAACTATATAAAAATTAAAAAATATATAAATCTCAACCTTCTAAATAGGAATTTAATTATAAACCACATATGTATATGAAAAACAAGATAAAAGACAAGTTATACTATTAACTATAAATTTATAATAATGTACAGTATATACAAAACGAATAAAATTAAATTCAGAAGATTCTTTCAGAAGATTGCAAGAAGTTGCTTGGTCCAAAAAGGTGCAAAAATGGATTTTATGAAAATAAGAAAAATATCGCCATCAATGCATAGAGCTCGAGAAAATATACACTTTTAAAGAAAACGACACCTGCAACGGAGCCACAGAATGAAAGTTATGGCTCATCCAAGTTTTTGCTGCTACATCTTCCCGGACCCTTTCCAAAAATGGCAAATTTTTTTCCATACTTGCGTTTTTTTCACCGAAAATCCAAAAACGGAAAAAATTGCCAAAACAGGAAAAAAACGAAATCGCGCCAAAAAAGGAAAAAAACATGGAAAAAATTAAAAAAAATTAAAAAACGCGTGGCCCGCTCCCCCGCCGCTCCCGCTCCCGCTCCCGCTCCCGGACGCTCCCGCTCCCGCTCCGGCCGCCTAAACCGGCGTTTCCGGTAACGTAGTTCTTGATGGCTCAAATGAGACCCCCAAGCCAATTATTCCCTCATCATTAATATTCCTTCACACCCTACCCAAAATTCAAATGCATCCTTCTCTATCCCCAAAATTTTCTAATTGTCTTTTCATCAATATTTATGTGCCTGCTCTTTAATTCCCATGCACTCGGTTTCTATTTCCATGGCATGCAAATCTATCTTGAATCTTTCTGCAGCTTTCACATCCATGGACCATTCCCCTGCACACAGACTTCCCAACTACTGCCCTTTTCATCCTATCTTCCCCATTTCCAAAATGTTGTGTAATGTTTCCCTTTCCTCATTGCGATATTTACAGGTGTCCCCATCCTCTTTGTTCACTCACAGATGGTTTCACATAATCCTTCGTCATCTTGTCTGCACTCTTCTGGTCCAGTTACATCGGAAACACTACAACAATGCTTTGTGATGATGGTGTTAATTAGGCATTTATCAGGCACGCCTTTGGTAGAAGCAGACTAATGCAAGGCATACCACACTCCCCATCACAAATTGTGAAGACTTCTTGTCCAATCTAGCTGCCTTCTCCCTGGCATTTAGCACCTTTCAGTTGATTTCTAAGCTCACTTGCCATCTGGGTTTCTCCCAAGTGTGGACCAACTGAAATCTGTGTGCACAATATTCAAGCCTGTGCTAGTCCTGTCCAAGAATGATTTGGAGGTGAATTTTTTGCAGCAGGCGGTGCTAGAAGCAGAGCTTCCTGATATACACTTTACTGGAGCATCCAAAGGAAAACAACTGGCAACATCTGGCTAATCCACGTTGGAAGTAACAGTTTCCTTTCTGAAGCAAAAAGGCAAGCATATTTCTCTGGTGTTCTCATTCTCTCTGGGTTCTACTACAATGAAACGTACTTATACAAAGCAGGTCTCCAAGGCTCCTCTTCCAACTTCAGGTGTTCAGCCCAAGCACCCAATGTGACAGTATAAGAAGGTGAGTCATGTTCCCCTCTTACCTGTCTCTATCAAATCTGGACTGATCTCCCTACTTCCCCAAACTGCTCCTGGCAAACTTGGCAATCGTAAATGCGACCTTCTGGTGCTATTGATGGTGTAACTTGGATGAAGACCCACAAGGGTAAACCTCTGTCCAAGCCACACATCCTGGATATCTTCTTCTTTGCTTATGAAGTAAGCTATGCTATGGTTGCCTCAGACACACCACATGAGTTCTTTGCTCACACGGACAAATTGCCCAATAAATATGCTCCACTGCAGGTGCAACAGGAGTAAGCAAGACCCGACATTGCAAGGTTTCTTATGGATCTGGATCTCGGCTTGTAAAATATGGCGGAATTAATTTTTTTGATTGTATCTGGTATTTTGATGTTTTGTTGTCCAAAGTTTAAAATATTTGTAATAGTTGTATATCGCTCCTCCTTCCAGCTCACTTTCTTTCTATTTCTTCCTACTCTAATCTCACTTTTCTTCCTAATGCAAAATATTATGCTGCAACTAAAAGAAGGGTGAGGGCCCCGACAGTAACCCTCAATTTACCAATCGAAAACAAAAAATTGAAGCATCTTTAAATATAGGCAGAAAATTTAGTTTATAGAATGAATGGCTCGCCATATCAACCCAATTTGAATTCTTGCATGCAAAGATAGGAGCAACTCTTACTGTTATTAGAATCTACCAAGAGCCAAATGCAAATAGAAAATGCATGTTATTACATAATTGTAACTACTTGCATGATGTGTGATCATGTTTCCAATTTGCACATCCAACATACCAGCAAGCATGAGGCCATAAACAAAAAGTCTTTAAATTATAAGCCATTAAAACATTGAGACCAACTCAAGCTTGGCACAATCTTCATACATAAAAAATAGATTTCAATTTGAATTGATGAAAGTGTACCATCGCAGAAAGATGTTAATCCAACATAGATGAGCTATTATCAAAGACCCATATAAACCCAAGTGCATGCATATGTGGATAGGTGCCAGTAGTAATATTATTGAAACCTGGAAAATTAACAATGAATGAAGTTGACACAGATGCACCTATTGCCACAAATTACAATGGTTAAGAATGTCACTTGGAGTCAGCCCTGACATGTTTATATAAGGTGAAAACCTTCATGGGTTGATGATCACATAAGATGAAAAGATATACAATTTAAACATATTAAAGAGAAGGTTGAAAGAATATGATGAAAACTCCTATAACGGACAGCTTACAACATTGTTTAGATCATACGAGATGGCCAACAGAAATCTTATAACACAATCACTTCTATCAAAATGTTTATTAGCTGGGGTAATAAAATAATAGAAATACCGATCAAAAGTCTATGGTGCAATGGTAATGGAAGCACTCATTTTTATATCACGGAAACAACTGCAATCGATACTGTTACTTTAAATTTGCTGGGTGTGTGATTTCGTTCTGTCCAATTTGGTGTTAAAAACTTTACACATTGTATATACTTTGATTGATAGGCTCTTTCAACAACTGGGGCGATAAGAAAAGATAAATTATGTACAAGCTGTGGTGGTGTAATGGTGACGAGGAAACTTGTGAGAGTGTAACCCAGGTTCAAATCTACCTTACTGCAATAAGGAGCCATAGCAGAGCCAGACATGTGAAGCGGTTGTACTGTAACCGTTGTCGTGTACATCACTGAAAACAAGAGACATGTCTTCAAGGACTTAGGAGACATCTAGGAAATAGAGATGTATCTCTGCTATCAGAGAGAGATATGGGGATGTATCCCAACACCAGGAAACTTTGTTACATGTCTCCAGTGCAGTCTCCTACTGAAAAAGTAGAAAACAAATTGAATTGGCGCAATCACTAATTTCTAGCCATAATTAATAAAACGTTGTGCCCTAATCTCATTTGGTGCTTTAAAATTTTATATTTTATGTATTCTGTATATTTTTCAAAGTTGTTTAGGTAGAGTAAACTAGTGTTTTTGTTTTTTCACACTTACAAATATTAATTATTGGTGTCTCCCACTACCGAGCACCCATTGTTTAACGCCATCCAGGCATAGGTATGGATACATTTGAGCATAACCCACAATTACAAAAGATTAAGAGCGTGTTCCAAGATTATGGCCACGCTGCACTTAAGCAGGCGCATAAACCGGCCTACGATTTGAAAAGAAAAATAAAAATAAAAATAAAAGAAGAGAAATCTTCAATATTTGCCCTTATAAATAACTTCCCGTTATGATGTAATAAAAAAATGAAAACCCCAAATCGCACCTCAGATGTGGGCAGAAAAAACTTCAAATCCACATAAAAACCAGGAAAACCTCACCAAAAAAATACTTAAGTACTGCATCAACTTGTGCTACGAAAACATTACAAACGCTACACCGCAAAACCCTGGCCCCTGTCAAACCCCAATCCCCAAAACGAGAAAAAACAAACAATTTACTGTGCAGTACAGAGCAAAACAAATGTACGAGCATCATAATCGTCATTTAAATTCCTTATTGACTAAATATAAAAAAACTGAATCCTTTTAAAAATTGGCCCCGAGGCAAAACCCAGTAAGGAGAGAACAAAAAAACTTGCCTGGCAGCGCCCTTTCGTGTGTGTGAAGGGCAGATCGAATAAATCAATTAGATTGCTTGTGTGTTAAATACAGATGATAATAAGAGAAATGCTTGCTCCGAAACCGGATGCCTCTTTACGTTTTTGGGCGTACAAATGAGTATATTGTTCTTCAGGTTTTAACGATCTTCGTTTATGGTGTTGAAGAATTTTAGTATGCATGTATACTAATATTGGTTTAAATTAGGTGTTGCGTTTTGATGGTTCTTTGTTTTTTATTAAATTAGGTTTTTACATATAATCTAATTAAAATTGATGTGATAATTCAAGATTAATAAAAATAGTGTTAAAATAGTCTTGAATTATATTATAACTTTTTTATATGTTACGTTAATGTGTACTTAGGTTAAGGAATAGAACAAACTCACCGTTATGAATAAAACTTAGCTTAATTCATCATTAGTTGATATTTGAATAAATGTAATAAGTTAAAGTATTTAATTAAATGTTTTAAACTTATGTTAATAGATATTAGTTGTCCATGTTGTTAGTTAACTAAGTGATAGTGTTCTCATCCCAATATTTGTGGGATCATGTTCTATCTTGCATATTTTGTTTCCTGGATGATTTCCATGAGGGGCAATAGGGCGAGTTAGGGGCAATATGTTATTTATGCGGATTTGTTCAAATTAGATGATTTGTTTCCATATATTGTGGATGAGATAGAAGTTGTCCAATATCTATAAATATTGCAGCTCTCTCATTTATCTGTAATGCTTGAATTTGATATTAATAAAATATACAAGCACCGTCTTGTTTCTATGCAAAGCTTATGTGTCAAATATTGTTTTCAAGTATTCATTATCAAGATTTGGTATCAGAGCAGTATTCTAATCCAGAGAGGAGTGTAGGAAGTTTTAGGGAAGTTTAGGGAGATCTGGAGAAATTACAGAGCTAGGAGGAGCCATAGATGCCCCCAGCCATTTCACAGCCCCTACCCGGCTCCACACCCTGAATCACGGTTGATTTGCAGTTAAAGAACACCTAGAGCGCAATCATAGGCCTTTGCAGACTTGGATGCTAATCTGTTGTAAAAGGTGACATTGTTTCATTCTCTGGTTTTTTTTTTTTTAAATTACCTGTACGTGCATTTTTTTAAAATTGGAAGCATTTAAAAATATATATATACAATATTTTTGATCTGTGGGTACCCAAGCTTTTCAAGCTCCCCACATTACTTGTTCTTCCTCTTCTCTGTACTTTGTATTCTTCTTCCTCTTCTCTGTATTTGAGCATTTAAAAAAGGAGATCCAATCAAACGTGGAAGGTTCTCTATGAACTTGCATCTGCCAGAGGAGTAGAAGATCGGATATTTGAATGATCGTGCCTGCATCCAAAACGAAGACTACAAATTGAACGGGAGAAGATTTGCAACCTACAACAAAAAAAAACATTGGAAGAAGGAAGAACAAGCTGCCTCCAAGCAAAAGAAATACCTGCGTACAAAGAGAAACAATAAAAGAAAAGTGCGGCCAAGGGTTATTATAACGCATATGCAAAGCGGATGAACTGCAGTTGCACCCTAAAACGCACTATGCATGCATGTAAGTCATTAGTTGCATTCGGTTTTAAAATTTCATTTTTAAAAAATTTCCATTTTTGGATGTCGTGGAAAAATTAGAAGTAGAAAAAAAAATCTATTTTTTGGAAAGGGGCCCAAAAGATATTAAAATTGCAATTTAAAAAAGGCATAACTTTCAACTGGTACCTCAGATTGAGGTGTCGTTTTTTTGAAAGTGTGTGTTTTTGAGCTCTACATCTTGGTCTAGTTTTTAATCAAATTTGGAAAAGACTTATTTTGTAAAAATTACAAAAATAAGATTTTTGTATTTGAAAAGAGACCAAAGAGTCCAAAAAAATTTTTATTTTCAAATCGGCCAAGAGAGCCATTTTATTTTTGCAAATCGGCCACAAAGCCAAATTTGTAACAGGGCCAATAGTGTCAAAAATTCATTGTACACGGCCAAAAATTCAAAATTATAATATACACGGCCAAATATATAGCCCAAAATAAATATATATATATATATATATATATATATATTTGGGGGCGGGGTGTATGCTTTAAGGGGGGAAAATTGTTCAATTCTTCTTCTTTCATTATTCAGCCACAATGGCCGAATTATAAGCACTAAAGTTATTTTTGTCAAATTCTCAACTTTTGCATTCTGATAATTATCCAACGATGGAAAACAAAAATTCACGCACAACTTGATTTTGAAAATCTATGGATCGTTGTTTCTGGTACATTAACAAGATTTGCAACAAATGTTACACAACAAGCTACATTTGATCGTACAAATCAAAAAGCAAAGTTAATAATCTTGTTTAGTGTTTCAGATGAGGTACAACCTCATATTCGTGAGTCCACAATAGTAAAAGAATCTTGGGACAAGTTGAAAACGATATATGAGTCAAAAAATAAGAACATAATACTTCATCTCCAAAGTCAACTATTAAACTTGAAAATGCAACCAACTGAGAAAGTTGAAATATTTTTGAGAAGAGTAGCAACTTTGCATGCATCACTTCAAGCTTTGGAAGAAGAAGTAATTGACACATCACTTGTGCCTATAGTATTGAGAGTTCTTCCTCCATATAGGATTTTTGTGACCACATTAAACATAATTGGTCAAACAACAACTTTTGAAGAGTTAGTGAACATGCTCTAACAAGAGAAATCTATTCACTCAACTACTGAAATGAAGAGCATGCACTTGCTTCTAATCAAAAAGGAAAAAAACAGGCTAAGTCTAGTAAACAACCTCAGAAGCAAGGTAATACTCAACAAGGCCAAAAGGACCAACAAAAATGTCTTATTTGTGGTCGAAAAGGACATGACTTAAAAATTATTATGTACAACACATTCCAACAAGGATCATCAAGTGGTAAAAAGATTAATTACCAACAAACAAAATTTGGCCAACAACAAAATAAAAAGGGACAAAATAATAAGTGGAAGAAGAAACCAAATCAATAAGGAAATGTAGCCGAACAGAAGATCAATTTGATGATAATAATTTCCCATATTCGCACATCAAATGAAGTATCCAATTCTACAAATCAAATTTGGTATGTCGACTCAGGTACAACTCGACATATGACAGGAAAGAAAGATTTGTTATTCACAATGAGTAAAACACCCACCAAAAATCATGTCTCTTTGGGTGATGATACATCATACAGTGTTGAAGACATTGGTTCCATTTCACTACCACTTGGGCAACATAATTGTAAAATTACAAATGTTCTTTATGTCCCTGGTTTAACAAAAATATGTTATCCGTGAGTCAATTATTAGATCACAATCTCAAAATTGACTTTGATTGTAAAGGCGGTAAAAAGATGTGCCTAATTCGAGATAAGTCACCGTAATATCCCACTTCGAAATCAAATCGAAATCGTGCAAACAACCAACTCTTTAATGTATCAATCAACTAACATAGAAAAATATTTATACCGGTTGAGTGAATGACTCAATAAACCTGAAGGCAAGGGTTTAATGACCTTAACTCATTAGTTCACACACAATGTTCTTCTCAACTGAAACTAGGACTCCTTGAATGATCAAAGAGTTCTAGCTTTCATGTGGAAATCATCATCATACAAAAACAACTGGATCAAGTATTAAATGGGAGGGTGATGTTACAAGAGAACAGTTGTGTATTTTGAATCCAAAAATTAGGCCAACATACCCAAAGTGATCGATGTAGCTATTAGGATAATGTTTATCAATTGTCTAGGGCAAAATAGGGTCCTAAACTTGCATCAAACAACCAATATTTACTCCAAATGAAGTCGTTGTTCAGGGAAGGAAGAACTGTAGCTCAAACCAGCCCCAACAATATCCAAAACAAGCCATTAATACTCGTTTTAACAAATTTAGTAAATCAAAACCAAACCCGATTTATGTTAGAGTAGGTATTTACCTTAGCTCATGTTCACCTAAGTACTTTATTTACCTTTATTGTATTTATCCTCACCCACTTATGTGTGTGGATATTTATTTTATCTTATTTAGATATTAGGAGATATTATCTAGTTGTTAGGTATAGTTCTTTCCTTGATCTATGGTATTGACTAGTTCTTTCCATGATTTATGACTTGATCTACAACCTTGACTGGTTCTTAGATTGTTATTCCTTGCCTATATAAGCAAGGCTCATTCTCAATGTATTGCATTGAGTTCCATAATAAGTATATGATATTGCTTCTCATTTGTTTACAAAGGTGTTATGTAAAGTTATTTTGGCGAATTGCTTTCATCTTATAAATCATGGTGTTTGATTAGCATCTGTTCTTGGCTTGAGTACGATCCGTTATCGTTCCTTTCATGTTATCGAGCAGAGATTGTTGTTGACATCCATCTGTAAGTTTTATTTTGTAAATAAAATTTGTGTATTCATATATTTGGGATTTGGTCGTATTTTGTTGCTGTGTGTATTTTTATGCAAAACAAAGGCTTCCATTGGATCCGAAAGGTGTGAAAACCCTAAGATCGACTGTAAACTCGGCCATTTTTGGGGGCAGTCATTTTTGTGGTTTTTTTGTGGTTGCAGTGAAATACACAGGTTCGCCTCGGGATTCGTGCCACACGGTTAAGAAACCGAGGAAAATTTTTACTAGGTTTTTTGGATTTCATGAGATCTACATTGGGTTTATTTCAGGTATGGCAGATCGTTTTCGGGTTGTGCGCAGAAGAATTTTGATTCTTTCCTTTTTTGGCAGGGGTCCATGGATGTTGTGCACGTTTTTTACTATTTTGGGAAATCCGCAGGCTACTATTTTCAGCAATAAAGGTCATTGTCTACACAGTCCAGAAATAGTAATCCTACTAGTAGGTGCTTAACTTCAGCCCCCTTTAATTTTATTTGTGTGGTGAAGGAAACAACAATTTATTTTGTTTTAGTGGCAACTAAAATAAATAACAGAGCAAAATATTAAAAAGGATCTTTTTTTGATCGGTAACTCGGTTTTGAGTGCCGTTTTTTTGCAAAAGTGCTTGTTTTTTCGTGCTCTTTCCATTGGAGTTATTTATTTTGTGACTTACACTATAATTATAAAGTGTCAAATATGGAGGAGTGTTGTAATCAATTGTGGATGCAATTTCGGCTGAGCCCGACGTCCTAAATTTTTGGGAGTTGCAGTTTGTACCTATCATGGATTCTAAGAATGATATGTTTTTTTCTGAAGTATGTGGACTTCAAGAGGATATTGTAAAATTTGTGGAAGAAAATAGATCGCTCAAGAAGCGAAATTCTCTTCTACAATCACTCATTCACAATAAGGATACAATAATACACTCCTGCAGAACAAACTTGCTAGCCTACAACATCACCATCATATTGTGGACAACCATATCCATGCTCCTAGTCCACTTGTAGTTGTTGCTCTTGTACCCACTGACATTGATCTGCCAGTCTTTGAGCCTGAACTTGATTTTGATGCTTCTAAACTTGTGAGGCTTGTTACTGCATGCTCTTCCACATCTGTGCCTATTACAATACCACATGTTGTGTATCCTACTTCTACTCAGCTGCATGGCTTTTTTAAGAAGCATACCACTGCATTCAGTTCTCGCATGCTCCGTTCTATGGGTCTCACTAGCGGAGTCATTGGCAGACATTCACAGGGTATTGTTTCCTCTATTCCACATGTTAAGTGGAATTCTCATCATGACATTGGTTTTTGAGCAAATACTTCATTGGGATCACACATTGACAAAGCTCCTTTTTTGTTTGTTCGACTCTTTTTAAGGATCATGAGCAACACATGAGTTCTCAGCACTGCGCCTGTGCTTGAGAAACCTAAGATTTTAGGCATCGAAACATGATTAACTTTGACACACATTCTGATGTTCTTTTGTATGCACCCATTGTGCATTTTGCACCAAGTCATATGCAGTATCTTCTTCATCCATCCGTGTTGATTTGGGGTGGATATCTGATCACTCGTGGCGGTGACATAGGCATTTGTTGAGAGGACTCTACAGGCATGGCTCCTCCACCATTTAACCTCTTGCTCCACTTTCTATACCTTATGCATTGTGATGCTTCTTGTTTTGAGCATTTTTCTTTAGCAGGTGTAGTGTATCTCTCTTGTTTGTTGAGAGATTTTGTATCTGTATTTTCGACACTTTTGGCATGTTGACAGTATCTCTTATGGGGGATCTATTTTGGTGCATTCCAGTGTTATTTTGTCGTGTTCGAGTAGTTGATTTTAGGAAACTCATACATATTTGTAGCATCACTCCACCCATTCAACAGTATGGGAGGGTGTGGTGTTGATCTTGCTTCTTCGGGTTTCATGTCCTTGCCTTGTTACCTTGGCTTTTCTTGGATCGTGACACTTTGGAGTTTGTGTCCTTGCCTTGTTGCTTTGGTTATTGTTCTTAGATCATGGCACACCTATTTGCAACAGTTGATCAATTATGTTTGGTGTTTTTTTTTGCACTTTCGACATCACTCTATTGATAGTCTCCTTATATGGAGCTATTCTGGTGGAGCCCAGTGTCGATTGTTTTTAGTTTTGTGATCAAGCAGTGGATTCAAACCACAGTGCACACCAAACTTCTTCAGCATTGTATGAGTTTTTTGAGCCGAGCTTCTTGGGATGCCTTGGAGCGGGTCTTTACTCTCTTTACTTTGTTGTTACTGGTTTTGGGTACCTTGCGGTGTCCCTTTTTTCTTAGTTATTGTACATGAGTACCTCATCGTAGGCATAGTTGCCAGACTCATACTGTGGACATGCCACTTCTATTTTGGCCCCTAGCTTCACTTGAAGAGGGGTGTTAGAGTAGGTATTTAACTTAGCTCATGTTCACCTAGGTACTTTATTTACCTTTATTATATTTATCCTCACCCACTTATGTGTGTGGATATTTTTTTATCTTATTTAGATATTAGGAGATATTATCTAGTTGTTAGGTATAGTTCTTTCCTTGATCTATGGTATTGACTAGATCATTGATGTCTAGTTCTCTCATAAATCTATGGACTTGACTAGTTCTTTGATGACTAGTTCTTTCCATGATTTATGGCTTGTTCTATGACTTTGACTAGTTCTTAGGTTGTTATTCCTTGCCTATATAAGCAAGGCTCATTCTCAAATATTGCATTGAGTTCCATAATAATATATGATATTGCTTCTCATTTGTTTACAAAGGTGTTATGTAAAGTTATTTTGGTGAATTGCTTTCATCTTATAGATCATGGTGTTTGATTAGCATCTGTGTTCTTGGCTTGGTACGATCTGGTTATCGTTCCTTTCACATTAGCAAAATAGGGTCCTAAACTTGCATCAAATTAACCAATATTTACTCCACATGAAGTCGTTGTTCAGAAGGAAGAACTGTAGCTCAAACCAGCCCCAACAACATCCAAAACAAGCCATTAATACTCGAGAGAAGGATAACAGATTTAGTAAATAAAAAACCAAACTTGATTTAAAATATTTTCCTTTCCCAAAATAAATTATTGGCAAAGGAAATAATATCATGCAATTAACTTGATCGATCCATATTAAATGGAGTATGCAAAATAGTTGTCAATCTCCATAAAAGAAATCACTACAACACAGAGCTATTAAATATCACAATATTATGCATAAACCCAAGTCGTGCCACTTTGACAAGCACTAAACATCCATGAAGAAATTCACCGGGGTTAGAGGACTACATAAACACAGATCTAACTTGCTAAAAATGCTCCCAAAATAGTCACTAAACATACCCGGGCTGGTCACATGATGTATACGAAATATGATCATTTTCTATTGAAAACCAATCACGAATACCAAGGGACACGTTGCTACAATATGAAGCATGTAAAAGGCTGATCGCATCACCCTCGGGAATTGTATACAAACAACTCACAAATATTGTGAAAGGAACTCATTGGAATTGAGAACCAACACACCAAAGTCAATTTGCAAAAGAGCTCCAAAGAAACACTTATTTTTATCACAACCCAAATTACATAAAGTGAATCGCTACAATGAAAACACATAGATTTCTACTTGCAAATTCAACCAAAACCAATAACCTTTTCAATTCGATAATTCAAAGATCAGCTACAAAGATCTCCCAAGCATGAGAGAGAGAAGGAAAATATCAATGGGCATGCATCCCAACTCCAAGCATGGAGTATCAAAATAAGTTCATCATAACATAATAATAATAATGACCCTAGCACTCCTTTTATAAGCAAGGAGGCACAAAATTTGAAATCCCTAGGAGAGGGAAAATATTAAATAAAAGTAGTTTGTTTTTCCCTAGGTGTGGCGTCCCCTTTTCAAAGGGTGATTTTATCAATAAAAGCCACCTAAATATTTATTTAATTAATTCCCCATTTAATTTTTATATTTTGGGAATTAAATTAAATAATCTTCATAATTAAATAATTAAATAATTATTGCTCCAAGTAATAATATTTAATTATTTAATAAAAATGTTCCCCTTGCAACATCCCGAAGCCCACGGGGAAGTATAGGCTAAGGGTCTTCAGAAATGGGGACATTACATCACGAAGCTCGAAAATTGTTGCAAAAGCTTCAAATGTGGGAAGAATGTTTCAGTTCAATTTTGTTCAACGAAATGATCAAGCAATTGTAGCCAAGGATACATCATCAACTCAACTATGGCATCGAAGACTTGGACATCTGAGTTTTGGTTATCTTGACACACTTTGTCAATACGACATGGTTAGGGGTTTCACTACCTCTAAAAAGGGTACGAGATAAATGTCGGCATTGCTTGGTAGGAAAACAAAATAGAGCACCATTCAAACATAGTACATTTCAGGCTAAGGAAAAACTTGACTTGGTGTATACCAATTTGTGCAGACCAATGAGATCTAGCCACTCTGGGTTTCAATATTTCATGCTCTTTGTTGTTGATGAGACCTAGCCACTATACATATGTATACACACACATATATACATGTATATATACACATACATATGTATATATACATATATATGTATAAACACATGTATATATGTAAACATGTGGGTTTACACGTGTGTACACACACACACACATAAAAAATATACACACACACATATATATGTGCAAGTATATATGCATGCATATACATACACATTATGTGAACATATGTATGTATATGTACACACATATACCCACATTATATATATATCCACATGCATATACATATATGTTTCTATGTGTGTATATATGACTATTAATTTCTCTATAATCGCTTGTGTAATTTTTATTGATATAAATATTGGTTTAGTTGTCATCTAATGGAGTTGTCATGTCAATAAAGTCACAATCACCCTAGTTAGTCAAATGTTTTGTAAGCGTGTCCAGGTCATGTTATGTGTGTCATGTCTTCAGTAGAATGAAGGGTCCTTCATGTTGAGTTTTATTTGTTTGCATGCTTATATGAGCTTCATTATCATTCTTTTATTAATGATTTGTGTGTATTTTTAACAATATTCACACTCTTATTACTTAGATAAAAACTTTATGCTTTTTTAATAATGATCATATCAAATTTAGAGACATATCCATCCATTTCTAGTATACATAATTTGTATAGTTTTTACACATGGTGTGTTTAACCACTTTTCTTTTGAGGCGAGTGGCAATAGGAACATCTCCCACCTAAAAAGGATGGCATATCGTGGGCTTATTTAAAAGTTCACACAAATTTTAGCCGAGAGTATGCAAATTTAGTCACATCCATGAGATTCTACACATTTTCTCATAAAATTCACACAAATTACCACCGAGAGTACACAAATTCGGTTAGATTTGTGACATTCTACACACTTGAAAAATAAAATCCTATACGAGTTTGGCAAAATTTTAATCATATTTAGTAGCAAATTATCATTATGAATGCATAATTTTGTGTATCTTTAGGGAGATCCCTCTACTTCAATAAACCAAGAAGTTTATATTGACTTGAACAACCCAAAAAGTCAACATTTAACTACAACAATCCAAAATATTAATATCTGGCTCTAATTGTTCTAGAAGTCAAATTTCTTTAGTCAAGAGTACAATTCTAACACTTTTACATGACCTCGAGGGCCATTACTTCTTTACCACATTAGTTCAAAGTTTTATTGTTTGTTCAAACAAGGGCACCCTTCTTCACATTTGACACTTACTTCACATCAAGGCAATACACCTGTAACACACTTTAACATTTAACAAATAAGAGCATAACTCAACATAACCACTATGCATAGTTGTTCTTGTGTACATTTCATTTTAATGTGAATTTTTAATTTAGAAAAAGGTAAATTACAAATTTATTCATAGTTTTTATTAAGTATTAATCTATGCATCCTTTCCATGTGGATTGAAAAAGACATTTCAAAAGTTTACACTACCATCCTATGGTTGAAATTCACAAGGTTTGCATTTCCTTTTTCCTTGTAATTAAACATTTATCAATATTAGATAAATGAGGGGCAATATGCATTGCTCTAAATTTGGTCTTGATTAACTAAAATGTGGAATTCTTCTAATTCTACGCTTAATCTAATATTAATAAAAATGGTAAATAACATATATAAGTCTAAAGGGAACTCAAGGTCTTGGTTTATCAAGAGTTATAAGTAGTTTGTAATCATCAACCCAAGTTCCATTCCCATTGAGTTCATTGGATGCTTTCGATAAGTGGTCATGGGGACACCTTGAGGTAGGGGTCTAACTTCTTCATATGGACTAAGAAGAACATAACGGGCACTCCGAATGCAGATCACTTGGTGGACATTAAGGACCCAAGCCCACCCTCATGTCCCACTTGGAGAAATTACTTCTCCACCACTCCAGGAGCTCATAGCTCGTATAATAAAAGTGTTTATGGAACCAAATTTGAACTCAAGGTCTTGGGCTATTGGTGAGTTATAAGTAGTTTGTAATCATCAACCCAAGTTCCATTCCCATTGAATTCATTGGATGCTTTTAATAAGTGGCCATGGGGACACCTTGAGGCAGGGGTCGAACTTCTCCATATGGACCAAACGGAACATAGCGGGGGGCTCTCGAATGCTGATCGCTTGATGGTTATTAAGGACCCAAGCCCACCCCCATGTCCCACTTAGAGAAAGTGCTCCTCCACCACTCTAGTTCATATCTCTGGTATAATAAAAGCATTTACCATCCAAAGTTTTGGTTGAGTGTGGGAGGATGAGGATCGAGGAGAGGGAGGAGCTAGGGTTCTAGATCATGTAAGGCATGAGGGCTTGTGGAGATTTTGAAGTGGCAAGATGGGAGAGGGTAAAGGGTGTTAGTGAGGAGGTTCAACTGGACGTTCTCAGCTTGAGCCTTACGAAGTGTTGCATGGCAGTTCTAGAATTGCGTTATGGTCTGCTCGAGGAGGGTTTAGCTAAGAGGCTTTTGGAGGAAGCCAACCTGGTTTGCTAGTTATCTCCTTAGCTAGGATGTGAAGGCATTTTTGTCAGCTATCAGTGGCAATGCACGCTCCGTTTCATTTTCTCCCTTTCCAGCTGCAGAGATCTAGTGTCTACATTCGTCAAATTTTATTCTTGTTTCCATAATCCGTCGGTGGAGTCGGAGGAAGAGGCCCAATCAAGAAGTTTCGCCACTTTCTAGGGTTCTTCCGAGGCGATGGATCTCGTAGTGGAGTTGGAAATGCATCATGTGCGGGTTCTTCTTCCTATCCTAGCCCTTTCTTCTCCTATTTTTTAAGGGGGCCCAAGGAGCTAATCGGTTTAGGGGAGAGTGGATCGTTGTTGTTTGGGGTTCTTATCCCTTAATGGTACAACTACGAGAGGAGGCTTCCATAATCGTCTCTTGGCTCGAACTCAACTGGCTCGTGTTGGCGGAAGGGGTCGATTTTGGTTGGAATGAAGGGTTTCAGTGGGTCTCTCGGTGTCATCTTGGTCGGGGTTTGATTTTACCCCTCACGATATTATTGTTTAGAGATCAACTGCTTTTGGTTTCACAAGCATCAAATCAAGAAGAAATCGATGCCATTATTTGTTTTGCATTGGTTAGCCTATGCCCTTAGCTCATGACATGTTGTTTAAAGTTTATCCGGTCTTTAGTTGTGAAGAATTATGGTGGTTTGTTGAGTGTTGGTCACCTCCATGACCAGCCTAAGAGTGGTTTTTAGTGGTGGATGGTATTTTTGGTGGCCATTTTTTCAGGTGCAACATCAAGATCTTTGGCTTCAAGGCCGTGTGTTGGTGGCGATTTGACTTCATCGGTTTGGGCCTTAAGGATGGTTTTGGTTGTTGCGCTTTTTGTAGTTTTAGTGTTGTTTGGTTCTTCTAGTTTGTTAGCATGTGGTTTTTTACGGTGATAGGTCAGTGTGTATAGGGTGGTTTGTATATTGGTCGTAGTTGCACTTCACCCTTAGTTCCGCGGCCGTGTGTTAGATAGGGTTTGATTCTTCTTGTCGTGTGGCCTGCGTATGATGATGTTGGTTTTGTGAGCATGTCTATGTTGTTTCGAGTTGGGTTTCATGTGTTTGGTCATTTTGGGTGTTGTGAGACCTTACTTCTTGCTCGATGTTTCGGTGGCTTGTGGGTTTCTCTTATTTCTTTTGCCCTTAGGCATGAACCCTGCTCAGGTGGTAATGCGTGAGGGGTTGGCAAGTGGCGGGGTGAGGCCATCTTTATGGTTGATGATTTGTTGGTGGTTTTTAGATATTTTCTGATGTTGGATCTTCAAAGCTTCTATCCTTTGTATTGGGTGGGGTCCTTTCAATCCTCCAGTTCTAAGCTTTGGTAAAAACATTTAAATATCTAAAAAAAAAGATATACGTATAAAGGAAATGACTCAAGAAATCTAAGCTATGAAAATATAAAACCCTAAAGTGCAAGAAGAGTTAGAAAGAGCTTAGTTGATTCGATAGTGCCTCAAGACATTGTCACGAATAAACTGGATGAATTGAATGCGAAAGAACACACACTAAGCTCCGTAAAACACATATTTGGAATGGTAAATTTGGATCGAGGTGTTTGGAGAGGTACATGGGCGCCCTAGTATGAGATATGGGTGCTTGATCATGAAAAAGGTCTACAAACCTCATTTGAGGTATAGGATGGATATTCACTTGCCTTCGCTTCTGTCGCACAAGCTTTGTTGGGTTGTGCAAGATGTCATTGAAATCAGTGATGAAGGAGAGACTCAGTAAACCCTAAGACAAGTATCAAACCCATAAAAAAGAAAGATACATATGAAGGGGTCGAATTGTCCTCAACGGCTATAATGGTGGACTTACTAATCGAGGCATTGCACTACATCTCAAACCCGATGTAGTTCTATGTGTGTGTGTGCAATCATGCCCTAGGTGCTCTTGTGTTAGTCGCACTTTGTGAAAGTAGTGAGCAATAACTATGTGTAGAAATGTAATAAAATGGTGGATGGAATAGAATAAACTTCCCTCTTATGTAGTGTGATGCAGATGAACCAACCTTATGCCTTATGATGGAGCTAGATGGATGCAAATGGAGCCTTTGATGGATGTAACCTTAGGTGATGATAATAGTGCTTAGTGTTTGGTCCCTCATTATGATCTCATAACTTTATATTTATATGGTTCTCTTATTCTAATTTCATAATTAACCCCAAAAGGCCAACCAATAAAGAGATAGAAAGCTCAAATGGCTAGAAAGTGCCCTAAAAGTGGCGGAAAGTGTAAGAAGGCTCATGGCGCCTAAATGGGACCAGGTGCTTGGGCACCCAAGATAGGGTCGACGCCTAGTCAAAGATAAAATGACGCCAAATGGCATAACCGACTAAACGAGTAGATGCGGGAGGTTAGCAATGATGACAACAAACAAAGTAAAATGACCAAAGGACATGGGTTAATTAGTAATTCACTCAAAAACGATATGAATAGTAGTATGAGATCGTAACTAAAGAATGTCTAAAGTGCGTGATTTTGTGACTACAGAGTCTAAGCACTTGCAATAACAATTTTTGTACTTATTTTAACATATAATCTATTTTACACTAATTTGACTAATTTCAATCTTCTTTCCACTCTTCTCAACTCTAAATCTATATTCAATAACCCTTCTCCACTTCAACTTATATGAACCACTTGAAGTTTTACTATTGAGTATTTATCTATACCACTTCACATCCCAACTCTAATTTTTTGTCACCCTATACATATTCACGAGTCATTGATAAGTTCGGTCTTGAACTCATCTAATTGCCACAAATCCATCATCACATGCTTTAATGGTAACATTTTCAAATGAGCAACCTGTCATAACTAGCCTAGGTGAGATTTTGGATCGGTTGGTAGGAAAAATAACGAAAGGTCATATATAAATACAAATACATCGTAATCGATTAGGGCGTCTATGAAAGTTTAAATGAATTATTTGTAATATATTACACTCATTGGAGCACATTACCAAACAAATTATATATATATATATATATATATATACCATCCAAATGTAACCCCAAATCACACATCGAGCTTAATTATGAAGTATAACGTCCAAAGTGCACATTGCTAAGTATTAGGCTAAATCAACAACTCATTATCTTACATCTCATCATAGGTCTAACAGAACTACACGTGGCTTGACCTCTCTTGAAAGTATTGACATGTAGGCAATGCTCATCACATCATTGGTGATGTGGGGAGGTTGTCCAACATAATCATGTTAACCCCTTTCTAGGTCAAGCTAGTGTTTGAGAAAACTAGAGAACCTCTAATTCTATCACAATCATTGCAAACTTCTAAATTTTCAAAACAAACTCATTAACACATGTGTGTTAGAGTAGGTATTTACCTTAACTCATGTTCACCTAGATACTTTATATACCTTTATTGTATTTATCCTCACCTACTTATGTGTGTGGATATTTCTTTTTATTTATTTAGATATTAGGGGGATATTATCTAGTTGTTAGGTATAGTTCTTTCCTTGATCTATGGTATTGACTGGATCCTTGATGTCTAGTTCATTCCTAAATCTATGGTCTTGACTAGTTCTTTGATGACTAGTTCTTTCCTTGATTTATGTCTTGATCTATAACCTTGATTGGTTCTTAGATTGTTATTCCTTTCCTATATAAGCAAGACCCATTCTCATTGTATTTCATTGAGTTCCATAATAATATATGATATTGCTACTCATTTGTTTGCGCAAAGGTTCTCGCGAATTGTTTTCATCTTATTGATCGTGGTGTTTGATTAACATTTGAGTTCTTAGCTTGGTATGATCTGGTTATTGTTCCTTTTATGGTATAAGAGCAGGAGGTTGTTGTTGACATCCGTCTATAAGTTTCATTTTGTAAATAAGGTTTTTGTATATTCATATATTCAAGATTTGTTCATATATCCTTAACCCTTGGTCATATGGTATGATCGTATAAGGGATTAAAGCTTGTAATTCCTACTAGTAGATGCTTAACTCCAGCCCCCTTTCATTTTATTTGTGTGGTGAAGGCAAGAGCATTTTATTCTGTTTTAGTGGCAACTCAAAGAACTTTTGATTGGCTTTTGAGTGCCATTTTTTTCAAAAGTGCTTATTTTTTCATTCTCTTTTCATTGAAAATGTCATATTGTAACGCACATTCATTATAAAGTGCCGAAATATTGGGGGGCTCTTGTTGCATTGCTTTGGGCTCTTGTTGCATTGCTCGGTTCTTACATTTGTTTTAGTGATTTTTAGGATGGCGTCTTTATCTACTTCTGCATTAGATTATGTTGAGTTATTAACAACACATAATTACCACATATGGAAACCAAGAATGGAAACAATAATTAAGTGGAAAGGATTATGGGCTTTAACTTCTTCGAATAACCAATGTTTACTAAAGAATATGAGAAATTTCAGTTCCCAATACAAATTTGATGAGTGTATGGGTTTGATAGGAACTTATGTGAGTGACATCTTTTTTGTTTCATTTGGAAAATGTGACCCTCCTTTCAAATTATGAGAGAAATTGGAGGATTTATTTGGTAAGGTGGATCATATGAGAGCCATGCAACTTGAAATTGAGATCACCTCTCTTAATCCTGAAGATTTTCCAACAATTATAGACTATCTTACCAAATTCAAGCATTTGTTGACACAGTTGAAGGGGAGTGGAAGAGATAAGAAGGATGAAGAGTGTGTTTACTTGATTCTATCTAAGTTGAGAGGACCATTCCAAATTTTTTCTTCTACCTTTTTCTCTAGCATGGATGCCTTAGGTGACACATTCAAAATGTCTAACTTAGAAACATTTTGTGAAATACTTACTAGGGAAGAATCCAAATTGTCTAACCTTGAGTCTTCCACCTCTCAAAAGGCATTAGTTGCATCTAATCCTAAGGGCAAGGGAAAACCAAAAAGTAAAACCAAATCCACCCCTTCTCCATCTCAAAATGCTCCTAAACCCAAAGAAAACAACTCTAAACCCAAGGAGTCTTCTAAATCCAAGAATAAGTCTAGCCTTTCATGCTCTTTTTGTGGGGGTAGTGGTCATGAAGAACATAGGTGTTATAAGCGAATGTAAGCCTTAGAGGATGCAATCGAAAAACAATTTCTATCTCCACTCCACCTCCTTATAATCAACATGGTAAAGCACTTAATGTTGTTAGGAGATCTCAATCACCACTTGTAGACAGTTGGGTTATAGATTCTGGTGCTTCTCATCATATGAATTCTTCCAAGGAGTCTTTTATTTTTCTAGGTTTGAGTTCTACTTCCAAAAGTGAGGTTGGAAATTCTTAATTTCTTTTTGTTAAAGGAAGAGGTGATATACAACTTGATGGCGGCAAATATCGAAGATGCACTATATGTTCCTAACATCACTACAAATTTGTTTTATGTATATCAAATTTGTTATTCTGTCAAGGGAAAACATCGACTTTTACACCACATGGGGCGTAAGTATGAACTTTATTGAGGCCTCATTCACTTGTTGCTCAAGGTATCGTTGATCATAATTCTATACTATATCACTTTGAGGGTTTTGATGAAACTTCCTCTATAGGGATGGGATTGGTTTCTCATGCGATTCGTAGAGTAAGCTTTGACATGAAATATTTGGGCATCTCAATTACAAATATTTGAAGGAGTTAAGCACTCATGGTATGGTAGATGGTATTTCTAGAGTTTCTTGTCTTGAGGGAGTTTGCTCTGGTTGTGCATTAGGGAAACAACACCAAGATCCATTTCCTAAGAATTTGTCCAAAAGAGTTTCTTCACCACTTGAGCTTACGCATAGTGACTTGATGGTTTTTCTTACCCCCTCTTTCAATGGACCTAAGTATACACTTACCTTTATTGATAATTTCTCGATGCGTACTTGGGTTTATTTTCTCAAGTACAAAAGTGATGTTTTTCACACTTCAAAGTCTTCAAGGCTTTAGTCGAGAAAAAATCTTCTAGTTGCATAAAGAACCTTCACACTAATAATGGGGGAGTACTTCGAAATAAGTTTTCTAATTTTTGGCAACTCAAGGCATTATTCACTAGCATTATGTTCCTCATACTCCACAATAGAATGGCTTAGCAGAATCAAGAATAGAAATTTGAAGGAAATGGCTAACTATATGATGCATTCTATAGATTTACCTCTTATTGACTGGGAAAAAGCAGTTAATTGTGCTAACTACATTCATAATTGTACACCACACAGAGCTAACTACATTCATAATTGTACACCACACAGAGCACTTGATCATTTGACTCTAAAGGAAGCTTAGTCCAATACTAAGCCAAATGTCTCATTTTTTTGAGTCTTTGGGAGCCATGTTTGGGCCTTTGTGCCAAAGAAGAAAAGGAAAGCTTTGGATAAGAAGAGCAAACCCTCGATCTTTGTAGGGTATTGTGAGCACACGAGAGCTTATTGACTTATAGATTCTAATACTCATGACGTTCTTTTCGAACACATGTTTAGTTTGATGAGTGCTTCACTCCTCATGATTCTTCATCTTCTTCCATGCCTCATTCATCTCATCTTGAGGATCCTTTCTTTGAGGAGGTTGATGAGGAGCTTATAGATGTTGTTGACAATCCTATTCCCAATGATGTTTGTCATTATGCCTAAGTGGGCTTATACTACGCTTTTCAGCAACACCTTTCATACATGATCTCCCACCCATTAGGCATCATCACACACATTCCATGGGTTATAGACTTTTGTGTCGGTAGTTTTCGAGGATCCACAATCTTTTCAAAGGTTCGTGGGATGCAAGAGTGGGATGATGCGATAGTAGATGAGTATTCTTCTTTGATAAAGAATCATACTTAGGATTTGATATCTCTTCCTAAAGCATTTCTTCCTAAAGGAAGCAAGATGGTTAGGTGTAAGTGGTATACCGAACCAAATATGCAGGTTGATAGTTCCATTGACAAGTATAATGCTCGTCTTGTTGCAAAGGGTTTTTCACAAGTTGAAGGTATTGATTATTCTGAGACTTTTGCACCCGTTGCTAAGATGGATTTTGTACGCCTTGTACTTGTTATTGTTGCATCACAAGGGTGGCCCATATACCAAATGAACATGAAGAATTCCTTCTTACATGGAGTTTTACAAGAGGAAATATACATGGAGCAACTTGCTGGATTTGTTCAGGATTCTTCTCTTGTTTGTAGGCTCCGAAGGTCTCTTTGCGGTCTCAAATAAGCCCCTCGGGTTTGGTATGATAAGATGAATTATTTTCTTCTATCTACTAGTTTTATTCGTTGTCACTCCAATCATACAGTGTATCTCTAGCATGTTGGTGAGGATATTGTGGTACTTGTCTTGTATGTTGATGATCTGTTACATTACTACTGAAACTCTTCTTCCCACATCCAGACTATTTAGAGGGTTCTTTTTACACGTTTGACATGACAAATTTTGGGTTATTACATTATTTTCTTGGTTTGTAGATTTCTCAGAAAAATTCAGGGATTCATTTGAGTCATCAAAATTACACCCATGATCTTCTTCAACACTTTGATATGAATGATTGCAAGCCAAGTCCATCTCCTTTTCAGTATGGGGTTACTCTTACTTCCACATGTACCACTCCACTTTGTGATCCTACTTTGTATAGCAATTGGTTGGAAGTCTCATGTACTTGACCTATACTCGCCCTGATATTTCATTTGCAGTAGGGCTTGTATCTCGCCTGCACATTCTCCTCATAGTAGTCACTAGTAGGTTGTTAAAAGGATTTTATGCTATTTGCACGACACTTCCTATTTCACCTAATTCTTAGACGTTTCTTTGAAGTATTGAGGAAACAGAGATAGGGTAACAGGCGTAAGAGGAATACTGTTTCAATCTTTGGTTGATGGGTTGTTGCACGAGTATGACTTCTGAATCCACAATTGATTGTGAGAGCTTACTTTTGGCTAGGAGGAACTACCTGTAATGAAAAGCAAGACCACCGAAAGAGTTACACAATATGTGCAGTGAAACTACCTAGTGTGTGCTAGATCCGGGAAGTGTGATACTTCCTAGATGGCTATCATCATCCACTGTTTTAAACAATTTAATGCGGAAATGAAGTAAATCCTATTGTAATTTGAAATGATTTAGGTATCTCACTTAAAACACAATAAGAAAGATCTAATCTAACAGGCTAGGTTAGAATAGGATCCGAAGGTCAAATAGTTGGTTTTGGGTCTCTGTAGGTCTGAAAAAAGTCTCAGGTAGGTCACAGTGATTAAGGGGATGTAAAATTAGGTGGATAGGTCCTCTGTTCTGGGTTGTATGAGCACATATAGTAACCGATGCCGGTTAAGGGTGACCGACGACAGCTTAGGCGTAATGTCGGTTATTGTGGAGTTTTGGGGATGCCACAGAATGGGTTTGGGGTCTCCTTTGTGATTGCACAAAGGATTTTGGTTGGTCGAGATGAGGTATTGGGTGATTTGGGAGGGATTTGGCGAGGTTTTAATGGGTATATGGAGGGGGAATGTTGAAGGAGGTCAATGGGTGGCTAGGTAAACAATAGGTGATAATATAATGACAAAATGAAGTGAACTAGAGAAGTAGAATGTTTTAATTACTTGGATTCTGGTCCTAGATGCCTGTGAGTGAGGGATGGGGGTCTGGTAAGAGGTTGAAGGCTACAGGTGATCACCAATCATAGGAGAGCTTCTGCATGGGCTGCATGTGCATTCCTCTTTGCTTGGTTAGATCAGATCATTGTTGGGGTGGTTGTGTAAGAGAAAATACTTGATCTCTTTCCTTACATGTGTGTTCTCATTGGAATTCGATCTCAGAAGATGTGATATCTCTCAGGAAGATCTCAATGTTTGCCAACTTTTTCCAATCTTTGCCAACCTTGAAAATAAGGTTGTTTTGGGGTTAAAAGGGTAACCGACGGCGGTTCCGGTCTAACCGGCAATGGTTAGGGCTAACTGCATCGGTGAAGGTGGGATTTCCTAAGTTTACTAAACTAGGGAGATCCTCTTGATTTTCTCGATCTCGTGTCGTTAACCCGCAAATTAAACTAGAAGCTTCTTGTAAGCATGTGGGAATGTGGTTAGAGAGAATGTAGGCATTGATTTTTAGGGTTTTGGTAAGTCTTAGTTAGTTATGGCAACTTACTAAGAATAGGTTTTAGGGTGAGTTGGCTTGATGAGGTGTCTAGGTGAAGTGTATGTGTGGATATTATTTAAATTAAGATATTTAAATAATAAATATGGTGAGGATAATGAATTAATTTAATTAAATTAATTAAATTAATATTAGTGAGGTGAAGGGGGCCATGGCTAGGTGAATGTGATGAAGGGTGCTTATTTGTCGAGGGACCAAAGGGGAGTGTGACCTAATTTTAGTGTCTACACTTCCCACTTTGGCCTACACTACACTAGGGGTTCTACTTAGTTGGTTAGATATACAAATTCAGATTGGGTAGGTTCTATTGATGACATGCATTCCACTTTTGGCTATCTTTTTGTCTTAGTTCTTCTCTAGTTGATTGGGCAAAAAGCAATAGGCTATTACACTTTCATCTTTAGAGGTAGAGTACAAGGCAACAATTATAGCAAGTCAATAGATTCTTTGGCTTCGACAATTATTGATAGAGTTTGGATTCCCACAAGATTCACTGACTGTACTTTGGTGTGACAACCAAATTGCAATTCACATTTCTGAACCTTGACTTGAGAACCAACGGACCAAACATATTGAGATACACATCCACTTCATTCATCAGCACATTTAGGATGAAGTTCTTTTCTTGGAGTACATTCAAACTCAGTAGTAGGTTGGGGACATGTTTACGAAGCCTTTTGCATCACCTTGCTACATTGAATTGTGTGGCATGCTTGAGGTTTTGGAAGTTGTTCTTGGGGGGTGTTCATGAGAACATCTTCCTTCTTCTTCTTCTTTCTCTTTCCTTCTAGCAGAATTCTTTCCTTCTTTTAGTTCAAGATTTCTTCATGGATATATTATACATGAGTACCTCATCCGACCTAGTTGTTGGGACTCATCCGTGGACATGCCACTTCTATTTTGGCCCCTAGCTTCACTTGAGGGGAATGTTAGAGTAGGTATTTACCTTAGCTCATGTTCACTTAGGTACTTTATTTACCCTTTATTGTATTTATCCTCACCCACTTATGTGTGTGGATATTTCTTTTATTTATTTAGATATTAGGGGATATTATCTAGTTGTTAGGTATAGTTCCTTCCTTGATCTATGGTATTGACTAGATCCTTGATGTCTAGTTCTTTCCTAAATTGATGGTCTTGACTAGTTCTTTGATGACTAGTTCTTTCCTTGATTTATGGCTTGATTTACGACATTGACCGGTTCTTAGATTATTATTCCTTACCTATAAGCAAAGCCCATTCTCATTGTATTTCATTGAGTTCCATAATAATAAATGATATTGCTGCTCATTTTTAGTTTGCAAAGGTTTAGAGTTAAAGTTATTACGGTAAATTTCTTTCATCTTATTGATCGTCTTTGTTTGATTAACATTTGAGTTATTGGCTTGGTACGATCTCAAGGTTATCGTTACTTTTAATGTGAACTCTACACACATAAATCAAACATAAGTTGATTCACATAAGATACGTTCATGAGTATCTTGAATGCCTTTGGTCCATACCTATATTGAAAAAATATATTTGATCACGATAGTATCCACCGCTATATACTTGCCTATAACATATTTACAAATCATGAGTTTTGTTGAGCACCTTAATGAGTCTTTTTTTCTACCTCTCGCATATCATCCACATAAATAATCTTACACTTTGTCAATATATCATGGTGAGTTTTTTCTACTCCCTAACCCTAATTACACTTTATCAATATATCATGGTGAGTCTTGAAAATGAATACTTGAAAACAATATTTGATACAGAAGCTTTACACAGAAACAAGACGGTGCTTGTATATTTTATTAATATCAAATTCAAGCATTACAGACAAATGAGAGAGATGTAATATTTATAGATATTGGATAGCTTCTACTCATCATCGCAATATATGGAAACAAATCTTCTAATCTGAGAAAATACGCAGAAATAGCATATTGCCCCTATCTGCCCCTATTGCCCCTCATGGAAATCATCTAGGAACAAAATATGCAAGATAGAACATGATCCCACAAACATTGGGATGAGAACACTATCACTTAGTTAACTAACAACTAAGGACAACTAATATCTATTGACATAAGTTTAAAGTATTTAATTAAATACTTTAACTTATTACATTTATTCAAATATCAACTAATGATGAATTAAGCTAAGTTTTATTCATAACATTCCCCCCTTAATTCAGCATGGTCTCAAGTGAACAGGAGAGAAATTCTCTAAAACCCTCAAATTTACCTCAAGCAAGTGACTTTGTGAAGACATCTACACGTTGCATATCTGTTGGGCAATATTGGAGCTGGATGTTGTTGTTCTGAACATGTTCGCGAATGAAATGTACCTGCACCTCAATGTGTTTGGTGTGCTCATGAAAAATTGGATTCCGAACAAGTTTTACTACTCCTTCGTTATCAACATGTAGGATAGTTGGATCTTTCTATGGTATTCCCAATCCTTCAAGTATATGTTGGAGCCATATCACTTCACAGACAGCTCCACCTGTTGCACGATATTCTGATTCTATGGAGGATCTTGAAACACAAGTCTACTTCTTACTCCCCATGATATCGGTCCAGATCCCAAAAAGAATATAAATCCTGAAGTGGATTTCCTATCATCTATGTTTCCTGCATGATCTGAATATGAATATCCTGTCAAGAAGAAGTTATTATTCTTCTTGTATTCTAGGTCATAGTCCATAGTTCCTCTGATGTACCTCAATATCCACTTTGTTGCTTTCCAGTGAGAAACCCTTGGTTCTTGCATGAACCGTGAAAGATAGTTGATTGTATAGCTGATATCGGCCTAGTGTAAGTCAAGTAGATGAGACTCCCAATCAACTGTTGATAGAGAGTTGCATTTACTTGTGGTGATGGATATGTTCAAGACAGTTGAAGTCTTGTCTCCATAGGTGTGGAAAATGGCTTACTATCCATCATATTGAATTTCTCGAGCGTTGTCTTAGTGTATTTTAATTGTGACACAAAGATATGATTTTCTCTTTGCCAAACTTCAAGTCCAAGACAATAATGCAGAAGCTCGAGATTGATCATGTCGAATGATCATGTTAGATCTTTCTTTGTTGACTTAATCATCCTCACTGATCCTCCAGTGATGACTAGATCATCGACATATACTACAATGATCACTATCTCCCCCTTGCTTTTTGAGATAGAGAATAGGATCCTATGGATTCCTGTTGAATCCATGTTGAATGATATGCTCATCAATTTTTGTGTACCATGCCCTGGGAGACTACTTTAGACCATATAGTGATTTTATGAGTTTACATACCTTTTCCTCTTTACCTGGTATGACAAAACCTTCTGGTTGAGTCATGTAAACTTCTTCCTGTAAATCACCATTAAGAAAGGTACTTTTCACATCCATTTGGTGTATATGTAATTTTCACCGCTATATATATGGTAGTTTCAAAATCACCATTAAGAAAGGTACTTTTCACCTCTAAAGGTTATGATATCATTGAGCAACTAAAGAATACACCATCCAAAATATCCCTTTATGATCTTTTACGCAATGCACCAGATTGTCGTCATACATTAGAGGTTGCCCTATGTTCCATTCAAATTGCAAGTGATAATTCCCTTGTTGCCTTTGCCCATCTTATCCAATCCCTCAAAAACCTACCACATGTCATATCATTCAATAATGAGGATATTCATCCTACTACTCTTGGTGATCATTCATCACCTTTGTTTATCACACATCTACTATTGGCCACCATCATATTAATTGACAATGTATCTACTCTAAATCTATGTTCCCTCTCATTACTCATGTAGTTGTAAATTCCTGATAGTCAGATCACCAAATCCTCTACCCTTTTATGGCTATGATTATACTACTCAAACATGCATCAACACCATCACCTTACCTTTACAAGTTGGGCCCAAAACCCTTCCCACTTTGTTCTATATCATTGATACATCATTTCAGTTTAATTGTTTACTTGGTAGACCATGGATCCACACCATGCATGTCACTTCTTATATGGTGTATTAAATACGTTAAATTCTTACATGATGGATATGAGAATATTGTTTCGCCGACCCCAAACCATTCAAGTTCTTCTACATAGACCCAATCACTGCCATGCATATACCCCCACTTAATCTAATTCCCTACCATACTTTTAATACATATGATGTTAGTGAATCCAAGATTTTTAATTACCACATTTTCCTCTACATTCACCCCTTCCATCCCTACACATACCATTAATCTTATTTCCCCTACCATATCTCCCTCCATCACTACCACTATTCCACCCTTTACTACTTCTCCTAGTCCTACATCCACCACCCCTCCTCCTAATATCCTTGATAATGTTATCCAATAAGATAATGTCCACACCAATGATTCTGATGATGAGGTCAATGTCATAGAACTTACTGATGAAAATTTGTGCAACCTCAACTTTACTCCTCTTGAGGTAGACAAATCCTATTTCCAAGACACCTTCATTATTATTGGCCCAGGTGAATATCAATTCAAACAACCTCCTCCCTCTACTACAACCATGATTCCTTTCCAAGAAACTATACATACACTTTGGACCTCATGCCACCTCCTCCATCTCCTCGGTCACCTCCGATCCACAACTCGATCCATTCACATGCACCTTACTCATACATGACTCTTATTGGCCTCATATTCCATTCGATCCCACTTGCCCTGACATTGTTTGCACACATGAAGGCTTAACACAATTAGGATTCACACTTGTTGATCTCCTCCCCCCCACATTCTCCCCACTTGTATCATGGATATGTATTCATTATTGTTTCCTATGGCCTCCGTGTCTTCCATTTATCAGTCTTCCTTGCATGTACACACCGTTCCTCTCCACTCACCCTTGGACAATCTTGGCTTGACTATATTGGTGGTACCCTTGACCCCAACCATACTACTATTACCTTTCCTATGCCTTTTGGCCACATCTCTATTTGTAATGATTCCTTCCTTGGCTATGTCTCGAACCTAGCTCACCGGTATGCACATGGTTTTCCATAACCCCCTTTACTGATGAAGAATATGCTATGTGCATGTATAATTTATGCCACATAGGCTCTTTCTATGATCAACCTCACACTATCGCATACTATGTCTCCAATCCAAATCCTATCGGTTATGACCCTGACATTGACGACCCCCTTGACGAATTTACTTGAATCCCCACCCCGCGCACAATCGGGGGCACTCGAATTCCCCCTCACTAGTCACATCCTGATGACTCTCTCTCTCATGCTCCATGGTTCATGTCTATCTTTCCAAGCATTGTCACATCTCTAGTGCACATACTTTACCTTCGTTACTGATGACACTCTCTTGTTTTATGGTTCATACTTGACTGTTGAGGGCACAATTCCTAAATGAACCTCACATCACACACTTACTTTGGGGGAAACACGTCTCCTCCCATCTCGTACATCTTGCATATCACAACATATCATCACATTCACACAACATCTACACATATTGGTTATCTTTACTCTTGTTTGCTTATACAATTTACATGTTACACTTTGTTTCATATGCTAGCTAGATTCTTAGTATGTCATTATCTTTTGTTATATACACATACACATTCACATGGTATCTTGAGGTGAATGTGGGAATTTTCTGATTCTTACACAATGCACAATGCTCGACACTTCTCTTTATCACTCCCACCGAGGCTCCGAGGGGAATCTACCTTTGTTACTCTCCTACTACACACCACAAGTCCTATTATCACAATATTTACTACTTATCGTCACTATCACTTACTTTTCGCTTACTTTTGATTTATACAACTTTAACATATTATTCATTTTTCTAATAAGCTAACATGTACTTTATGTGTAGAATTTTCCTTACAGGATTTTATACAACTATAATTATATGTTACTTATTGTTCTTATTATTTGCTATTATTTGCGGGTTATGCCCTATGTCATGCTTGAGCATTATTTTCTTATGGTTGTTTCAGCCCTAATTATCTGTGACATTATGAGCGATGTCCCATGTATGCAACCCATTTTTCGCGGTCCCTTTTGTCTTCATAGTCACTTGTTGCAGATTTGTATTATATTGCATGCTAACTCTTTTACACTAACACTTGTTGTTGGAATCACAATGGACTGGGGGTGAATCACCTTTAAAACTTTAAACAATTTCATATTTACTTGCTTAAACCATAAACCATTCAACCATTAATGTGTGCATAACATCCCACCCCCTGGTTTTTGTAAATTGAATTTTGATGGGGCCTCCAAGGGGAACCCTGGACTTTCGGGGGTGGGGTGTCTTCTTGAAATGATTCAGGTAAGTTGTTTTGTGCAGGTTCCTTCCACTTGCCTAATGGAACTTGTAATCAAGTCAAGCACAAGCTCTCCTTTTTGGCATCAAACTAGCAGTGCAAAATGGCATCTCCCATCTCCTTATCAAAGGGGATTCAATGATCATTACTCAAGCCATCAAAAAAGGTAGAGCCTAAACTAGACACTTGAATTTTACATATCCAATGCAGTTTTTTGGATTTCCAAATTGGCTTCGTGGGAAATTCATCACATTTACCGAGAAGGAAATCAAGCTGCGGATTTCCTTTCCAATTTTGGTGTATCTCAAAGCCCCCTTTCCCTTTTAGCCAATGATTGCGGTGAGTGGCCAGGTCTGGCCACCATTTTGGAGAATGATGCACTCTCTCATGTGCTAAAGGTAAAAGTCAGTGACTCGTGCATCATTTGATTTAATGGTTCTTTTTTCCCTCTTTCACTTCATCCTACCTATCTGTCTCTAGCTTCTGTGAAATTTTCTCTCTCAATATGGAATTTGGACCATTTCCTGGTCTTTTTTGAGGGGCGAAACACAAGAAATGGCATTCTACGGCCTATCACGTAGACCCAGTTGAAAAATGTGTTTCAACTTGATTCCATCTAGGTTCACAGGGCCATTGAGGCCATTATCAAGACTGATTATCTTCAGAGCTCAGGACACCCTTGGGTCAATGTAGAAATCACTTCTCTATTTGTGACCCACCTACTATTGATTGGTGAAGACAAAGCTGAGGCAGTTAATATCGCCCGCCATTTCATTCTTCCCCGCCACTTGGTCAAGATGGAAGAGGTGGTTTGGGGTTCTGTTTGCCTTCTTGCTTCATGCTTGATGGGGTAGATGTGAGCTCAAAAGGGGTGGATAGGGAGCTGGTTCAAGAATTACAGAGAGAAACAAGGTATTATGGAGGTTTGTTGTAGCAGTACATATGAAATGCAGATCCAAGGTGACAGAAGGTGCTTCCATCTCTCAACTTGATTTGGAGGAGCTGGACAGGCCTATAGGTCTCATTCCCAGCGTATGACTCGTCTTTGAGAGCGTGGTGTATCATCATACACTCTTCTCCTCTAGGTCTCCCAAAGAAGAAGCCTGTCAATCACAATAGCTCTAGGTTTTGCCAAGTTGCTCCTATAGAAGGGGAAATCTTATGCCCCAAGATTGAGATTGTTGATGTATCTGGCTAACGGTAGTAAGGCCTGTCAATATAGTTATTATATATAGTTTTTGGTTTTTTGGACTAGGGTGAGATAATTTCACAATGTCATTTCTTATCACCCTGTTTTCGTTATAGATACTAGTTTTTATATCAAGGTGGTATGTTTTTATGGCTACTTTGTTAACCACCTTGTCATTTTCGATCTTTTATACATACTTATAAAGGGAGAGCACCTAAGAACCCCCTACCATAGCTCTTGTAAAAGTGTTTACCTTATTAAAAAAATGTGTGCACAACATCATACAACATTCATTCGAGTAACTATGAATAAGAGAGAGCACCATAACACAAGATATAGTTGGGAAACCCTCAAGGGGAAGAAAACCCACTGAAAATTTTGCTGATATTACACAAAAAAAAGAATCAAGTGAATATTACACATCATAAGAGATTTATATAGTGAGGCACCAACCCCACAAGGAGCACCAACCCCTAAACCCTTGTTGATATTACTCACAACAAGAGACTTGCATGAATATGACTCATCACACAAGATTTTAATAATAAGATCATTGAAGATATGCTACAACAACTCAGTTGATGGTGATCAAAAGATTCAGCTCCAAACTCCTTTAACCCTTGCTCAAACCCTCATTTACCTAGCTTACTTTTTCTCCTTCCTTCTTCACTTGTCTTGATTTCAAAACCTTGCACACATTCTCTCAATAAATCCTCAAGCTATTAAACAATCTCTTAACTCTCAAATCATTCCTTCATACCTATTACACACTTCTACTTGGGTCATAATTTTTCTCTCACAAGACTAGTTCAATTTGAGCTCAAACCCTTGTTTTATACCCTTCTCAACTCAAAAACATAAAGTCGGTCTCCCTCCTTTAGTTTTACCAATACAACTTAAAAATATCCAAAAACATTCATATTGGGCCCATGTAGGTCATTCATGACCAAATGCACGAAACTAGCACAAAACAAGCTCAAAACCCCATCACTTAGATGAACTAAAACCCAAAATACCAAAACCATAATTAGTAAAGCTCAAAAATTCATCACACATGTGTAATATGACATATAAAAATCATCCATGGTCATTAATTTTCTTTCACCAATCAAATAATTCATAACACAACCCAAAAGGCTATCATCCTTCACCAAACAGATTATTTCGGAACCACTGTCTTCACCTTTGGGCCTCAAGACCACCCAAGAAAAACTCAAATATTACATGTAACCACTCATTGGAATCCTTGTGACCTGTAGATCAAATCCATATATACTGTAGCTCATTAAACATCCATATGTGCAAACCAAACCAACTTTCATCTTCACTAAATTGAGCTTCCTAGAAATTAGTTTTACAAACTCGAGTGGTTTGCACCCTTTATGCCACTTACAAGACCTCTAAAGGACTTAATTGGGAAAAAATACATCCTTCTTCACTTTAAAATTTATATTAAACATCAAATAGTCCAACTCATGCCTCATCTACCTTAATCTTTCAAAGCAAAGTAATTCTATCTGGAGAAACAAGAAACCTTATTCTCTACAAATCAAGCAAGATGAACCATCAAATATCATCACGAAACACAAAACCATATACGATTGGACATCTCTCTGAATATTATTTCGATAGCATATCACATCTCCTTCCAAATCCAAGTGGAAGGCCTCTAACTAAGTCCATCTCTGAAAACTACTTAAAACTATCCCAAAACTACCTTATGGTCAGTCTTCATAAATAGGGCACACTTTTCCATTTATAAGAAACAACATGATATGAAACCATCATGGACATCAATTACAATTCCCATAATAAAAACAATGTCAATTTATTTTGTAACTCCTTTGGATAGCCTTGTCCTAGACTAGACTTGTTTAAAAACTTGCTTGTTTGAGTGGGGTCCACTCATCACCACATTATCTACCATACCTTTCTGGAAACCTAGAGGATTCCTCTACATCATAAAATAATCATACTATCAAAACAAATCAATTTTTGGAACTTACCAAGTAAATATATCCTACCGCTTTCAAGCTAGGGTTTCAAGCACACAAAAAGTTGTTTACCTTCTTAACATTTGTTCATAAAAACTGATGATGAAATGACCTTATTATTTTTTTGAAACCTTATTATTTCAATGAAAAATAATCCCTGAAATCCACAAGGTCCCATGTAAATCACATAATTCAGTGAGCATCAAAAGGTGCAATTCGAGCTAGAAAACACTCTCTTCTTAGACCCTATTTCACCAAAAACAACATAACTTGCAAAATATTCTTTAGAATGACTCCAAATTTTATCACACCTATAGAACACCCCCTTTCATCATCTCAAATCATCGAAATTTCTGAAATATTTCACCATAATCTCAACCCATTTCATTTGTATGACTAGCCCTTGGGGTTTTACATGGTTTAGGCTAGGGTCAACTAAAAATAACATATAACTCATCATGAAACCTTTCCAAAAGGTCTTAACATACCTATAACAACATGTATGAAACCCCTACATGCTTCCATGATCTCTCATGGCTCTATAACTCATCCTCATGCCTCTAAGCACCTAGACTAGGTCTAGATGAACACATGTAACTAAGTCTTCAACTTGTACTTGCACTCTGAAACTCATGTGAGTGCCTAAACACTACCTAAAAAATATCTCCATGATGTTACGATGCTCCTCAAGCCACCAAACAACTCAAACCACCATGCTCCATTACCTAGGCTAGTTAGGTCACCTACAAGGCTTGCTTTAGACCAAACCAATCTCACTGAATAACCTCATGCCATCATGAAGCCATCTGAAACACTATGTCACCATCATATTGAGCATCCTCTGACTCTACTCCATCAACCTCTTTGTCATTAATGAGCTTTTACATCAATGACAACACCTAGAACACAACATGCCAACAATCTCCCCCTTTGTCATTGATGGAAAACCACCTAATATTCTCCCCCTTTTTACATTAATGAAAAACATACATGTACTTGCATGATCTTCATCTTTCATAGCTTTATAGACCACATATTGGTTGGAAACATCAACCAAAGTATTCATACTAGCTCACAAACTAGTAATTTCTCACAAAATTCTAATTTTTACCTCTTTCAAAGCAATTTATGACTGTACTCCCCTTGGGAAAGAGAATACACAACACCTATACATGCCAACAATGATATTACAGTGCTAAAAACATCTTTCTTACCTCTCTCTTGAGTGAAATCATCACACAACATCATCATTAGGACTCAAGAACTTGTTTTCTTCACCTTATACCTGTTTTTGACCTTTTTCAACCTATGAGAACATTGTATCAGACCTTGGACTATGTACATGCCTCATCCTTATGCCAATAATCATGATTTTGGGCTTAGAACATGAACTCACCTCTTATATGATCTACTTCAACTTACAATACACATACTTGACTTCACTTTTCATATCTTGTCATTGCACAACCTTGGGACTAGTTCCTTAAATGACTCTTCATGCATTTTGAACCAACTTTGGCTTGCTCTAAAGACCACACATACCATGAAACAAATTCTCATCACTCCCCTTGGACTTATGATATCCCATTCTAGAAGAAAGTACAAAAGTTAGGCTCCTTACCTTGCTCACTTGTCACGAAGATAACTCACCTACCTTGCCTCGCCCTAAAGCTCTATTTCTATCTTTCGTAGTCTCTTTGGACAAGATTACCTATACCCCAAGGATTTATACATGTGATCATCCTTTATTTTCTATGAAACCCCTTCTATATCAATTATAACACCTCTTCACCTTTGGTTAGGATTTAATATGGACTCCCTCAGTCAAATGCCTTCTCGGATCTTCCACACAAAACAACTCATGTCAAACCTATTGAAGCTCTCGATACATCACTTAAGCTCAACTAAGACTAATAAACCTAGTCTAGCACCTCTTCACTATCACATTAGCTTATTCATCCTTTATAGTAATTAAATCATCTGGAGAGGCTCAAGAATGACTACCACCGGCTTGATGGATTTTTCATATTTTGGAGTGAAAATGACAATATACAAATCCTCATCTTGTTATTCTTACATGAGACTGATGAAACTTTGTCCTTCTCGAGACCCGACAACCTTGTTTTGATATTAAAATGTAAGTTTAAATGCATGAACATACCCTTACTCTGCTCTTACATACTTTGGCCATGTATACACATCTAAATTTAGCTTGATACACTTGTCTCAAGCTTAATAAACTCATAGAAAGAATTAAACACATTCATTTGTTAACTAGGACTACCTTTTGTAACTCCCAAGCCTAATAGATTTCTAGCATTCTTCAAACACCTTTCTCAAGCAAGAACCCTTTGATACACCTTAACCATCATTCAAGAATCAAAACTCACTTACAAGCCAACACATCTCATGATCAAACCTATAGCATTATGATTGCTCATGCATGGATCACTTCAACACAAGGGAATACAATTTAGACCATCCTTATGAGATTAACACACTTGTCTAGCATAATAATCCATGTCACACCTCTTATAACATCTGAAACATGTCTAAGAGATCCATACTTGCATCATGGCATTTGACGTACAATAGCCATTTGAGGAACATCAAATTACTTCACCTATGCTCTTATAACACTATATCTTTTATACGTAATGAGCTCAAACACATACCCTGCCATTTGCATGTTTGATTAGCTTCTTGGATTAACATGAAAGAGTATTTTTTCCCTTTCTGATCCAAGATCAACCTTCTAACCATCTCATTATTCTCCATACCTACTTGCACAAACTACTAGCCCAACCTAGTGACAAATTCACACCTAAATTTTGAGGCATTCACCTTCACGGAGAAATATTACCTGTTATGAGTACCCATTTTCATCATATTGCTATCATATTCTCCTTTCAATCCACTATTTAAGGAATTTTCCTAGATTTGAACTAGCTTACCTCATTTAGGTCTCTTAAACAAAATTTTCAATATTGTCACATAAATGAAGGTTTGTATAGAGTCGTTTCTTCTTGAAAATTTAAAATATATTTTCTAAGCATGCCAATTTCATATGGTTTAAATTTAAGAATATTTCATTCATGAGAACTCAATTCATAGCAATTTTCTTTAACCCTAGATTAGGGCTTCCACCAAGTCTCGAGAAGGATGGTTTTACCATATCTTTCTCATTCTAAAGTTTCAACACTCCAAATTTGTTCAAATAGTCCTCGAAAAAGAAGATACCTTACCTCTTTTCTTTACAAGTGATTGTTGAAAACATCCATACTTCTTACCTTTCCAAGATTTTCTTGAATCCAAACCCCTAAATAGGGTACTTCCAGGATGTGAAGACTTATTTTAGCTTATTTGCTTCGTCTTTATACATCAATTCATTGATCCTCTTAGAAGATGGTCTTATTTCAAATTTTCACTCTTTAAACTTCTTCATACCTTAATAGGCCCGTGAAAATCCCTAGAAACCCTCATATACAATTTGTGACTTACATGTCTTCTCCATATTTTTAAATAACCTGTGTAAACCTTAAGACCCTTAATAGTTTTCCAAGCATATTTCTTAAGTTCTTCTCTATCTTAAATGATATCAGGAACATACCATACAAATATGTGACCATACATTCTTCATTTGACATTTATACTCCAAGAGGACACAAACTCCTTTTGATCTCAACCATCATTGACTTCGGAAACAAGGCAAACACTCAACAACTTGACTCCATAACATGCATGCACATATTGGTTAAGCTTGTTTATATTCCCATATCATCAACCTTTTTATACAATTACAAAAATTCACACACTAAATATACTCAAAATATACTTGATGTAGACACTATAACTTTACTCAATCATGACACATCATGTTTTGATTCAAAATTGACTTCTCACGACAAAACAAACCTTTTGAAAATCATCATGGCTTAAAATCAAACAAACACACTTGACTCAACCTTACACAAACAAGGATCATGACAAACTTCCCTTGACACCATACCATGACACTTACACAAGATGTAATTTTGACATACCAACAAAGCCTTATGGTCGACACAGGGTATGCACAACTTGATATGATTAACATAATGAGACAATGGCACTTTTCTTCAGTTGAGATCACAACATGACTTCACACTTTTGACTATGACACCATGACTTACGACTATGTTCTTTAATGTCAACTCATTATCAACAAGAGGCTTCAACCATTAAGACTCCATGACAAACTTTAAGATCTACTGTGCACCTCAAGGATCTATTGAAAATAATCATACCATTTTCACTACTGAACAACCAAGGAAGACAACAAGACATACTTTGAAGTTATGATAACATACCTTGTCATGCTTTGACATCATAATAAAATCTCCACAACAACATACTTCAATCAACTAGCTCCCCTCTTCTCAATGCTTCATATGAACCATTATACCTCTAAGAAGCCAAGTAAAGGTATGACACATCTTGATAAATCTAGAAGAGAGACCTAAATAGGTCCCAAGTGCTCTTAGATACTTAAAAACTCATCCTTTTCATCTTGTTTCTGATCAACATTTTGTGACACACCTTGTCTTGCATCCATTTTAGCTCTTGGTGAACCATAATTGGTCCTTTTAGGTTCCCATGATCTATTTTTCCTTCCAACCTACACATTAGGCCCTTGAAAGTTTCTTCATTTCCTTATAAGTCCATAACAGTCCCTAGCAACATGTCCAACCTTATTACAACTTAAACATACAACTAAACTCTTACCTTTGTAGCCTTCAACTTGACTAGGTGGATCATACAAACAATATCTAGCAACATGACCTCTCTCATTGCAATTGTAGCATACCACACTCTTATCTTGCTCACTCCTACTATCTCTCCATGGATGATCATCTCTAGCATACCTCCTAAACTCCTTTTCCATATGACTAAAATCATTACAAGTAAAACAATAACCATTAAATGATCTCTCATACCTTGAAGCATTTGGCTGCCTAATTGATTTTGTCTTCACATTGTCTTTGGTGAAGATATCCTTCTTTCCATCCATGATTCTTAGAACACTATCTTCTTACATCTTTTCTTTTCCTTGAGGTCATCACTAAACCCCAAACTTGCTTCAAACATGTTGATCTATTTTTCTAAAGAAGATCATCAAGATCCTTAGTGCTTTTCTTAAATTTCTGAAAGGATTTATCCTTCTTACCAAGATCCAACAACTCTTGCCTCTTAAAAATCATATATAATCTTCAAATTTGGTGCACATTCTCTCTTTGTCTTGTAAACTTGTGACTAGGAACTTTACCTTTTCTTCTAGCATCTTGATTGACTCATTAAGCTTGCTTGTTTCAGACTAATGCTTTTCTTCTAGATCATGAATCTTATCTTCAAATCCTTTGACTTGAGATATCAACTTATTGCTCTTCTTTTTGGCATGCCTTAACTCATTTTGGATAAATTATAGATCATCTTCAACATCATCTTCTTCTTCCTCATAATCTCTGCAAGATCCTTATATGAAATCACCTAATAATGAAGAACCATCACTAGTAGATCTCATGGCATCTTTATTCATGAACAACACCTAATTTCCAACATCTTCATGATCATATTTAGACTCGAATATGAAGCACCACTACCAACATTATACAAGTAATCCTCTTCCTTTGTATAAAAACTCTTCTTCTTGTTATCAAACTTCTTAAATATCTTCTTGTTTTTACCATACTTGTGATACTTCTTGTCATGATCTCCATCATGCTCATGTTCATCATGATCTTCCTTCTTGTGCTTATGAGGACAATTGATAGAAAAACCACATTTAAAACATTTATAAGGAAGCTTACCTTTGTATTTACTAGAGCCAACCTTCTAGCAAACATTACAAAGATTTCTTCATCTTCGAACTCGAGTAGCATCATCAACCTCATTAGTCTTCTTGCCTTGTATTCATTTCAGATTTGATAAAAATCTCTTTTTTTAACTGGTTTGGAATAAAAATCCTCATCTCATAGGAATTCAAAGTCCCATGCAACTCATCCATCTTCAAAAGAGTCAAATCCTTGGCTTCTTCAATGGCAGACACTTTGGAATCATGTTAGAAATTCTAAGTATGAGGGGGATGAATCACTGTTTGTTCAAAAATTTACAAACATTTCCATTTCCTTAATATTGTTATGATGAACACAAAAAACCATACACAAGAAAATAATAAGAGAGCATACACAGAGACACAAGATTTAATGTGGGAAACCCAAACTAGGAGAAAAACCCACTAAAACCAAGAACTAGTATAGTGTTGGACCACGATTGTCATTAGACCGAAAACCTCGAGAATTAATCTTTGCTATAATCACTAGAGTTAGGATCCACGAGAGGTGGTTAGTCCATGTCACGAAACTCATAGGGAGCACTAGACACACATGCCAACAATCCCCCCCAGTGTTACCCGATTGAATTTTGAACTCGAGACCTATCGTTCTAATACCATTTATTGGACCATGATTGTCATTAGAGAAAAACCCATAGGAGTTAATCTTGATTACAATCACTAGAGTTAGGATCCATGAGAGGTGGTTAGTCCATGTCATGAAACTCACAGGGAGTGTTGGATGCACATGCCAATAATTTTGTTATAATCAGTGGTGTTTCCACTAATTATCTAACATTCCCCTTTGTCTCGATTAGTTAACGACACTTCCTTAATTAACTAGCCTTCCCCCATCCTAGATTCCAATTAATGACACTTCGTTAGTTATAATTCTCTTTTAATTAATTAATTAACAATTATTAATTAATTAATCCTTTCAATATTGTATTTAACTAATAAACCTTCTTATTAGTTAAACCCCTTTCAAATCCTTCAAATTCTACTAATTTCCCTCTAAATCATCTCCAAATGGATTCTACAAGCTTAATTTGGTTTATTAATTAATCCTAGTTGATTAATTAAATCACCCCCAACTCCCATGAGTTGCTAATCTCTAATTAATCTCTTCTAATCATACTTATCCCTTTCTAATTCTACTTTACCTTTATCCCACATTCACTAGGATACAAGCTTCTCTAAAATTGGAAAGCTATATAAAGAACCTAGTACACCTTGTCCAAACTTACACCATGTCCTTGTAAGACATTTACACTTGATAATAGCATTTTCATGTTATTGGAAAGCTTGATTCAAATCTCTACTTTCTACTTGGCTAAGAGTAGTAAGAGAAGAACTAAAATGGCAATCAAGCCATATTGGTGAGATCTCTTCCCTTCCTCAAGAATCCCTTGATTGTGCTTGATTACATTCAGTTCACAAAGGAAATATCTACAATTCAAAATCACATCCAACAATCAAAGGAGTTGTACATTTAATGTTAAAATGCATAGTTAAATAAGCTTTCCTTTATGCTTTATCATGATGTTTTTGTTTATATTAGATTAAGCTAGAATCTACTTGGTGTTAGGTTCATTCCATAGCTTAGTGTTAATCTAATACATGCATACATATGGCATGCCCGGTGGGATGCTCCTTTGTCTCATGTACATTATTCATGTTTTCTTAGTTTAGGCTCCATTTTACATGCTCATTATTTCAATTTGTTAAAATTATTTTGTTTTTAAGCATGTATCATGATGTTTGATAGTGTTGAGTGTTCCTTTTAGGTATTTAGGAGGCAAAATGTTGTCAAATTTTAGTCTTGATGAGAAAAATCTAAGCTTTATGTTGTTTTTGCTCGATTTGACATTTTTCTCGTGCAAGAATAAGTTCCTTGCACTAGTGTGCATCTCTGGGTGCGCTATCTTGTATCACATTCCTTATACTAGCGTTCATGTGTACACATCTACGTTCCACCGCATGCGTTTGTGTTTTACTACACACAGTAGTGTTACACTATTTTTGCTTGTATGCACAAGCATTCCATTCCTTGCGCTAGCATTTCATCTACTTTTCTACTTTTTGCTTAGCGTTCACCTTTACATGTGCTAGCGTTCTATTGATTTCGGCTTATTTGCATTGGTGTTCTATTTTTTTGCACTAATATTCATTTACACACGTGAGCATCTTCCTGTCCGTGTCTGTGTCCATCTGCATATGCTAGTGCTTCACTTTGTATTTTAGTTTTATGCATCTGCATATCATTCCTCGCGCTAACTTTCCTATGTATGCTGCTTAAGATGTCAGTATCAAATTTTTCAAAAAAATCCTTAATCTTTTAGTTCGATTTTCAATTTCACATTGTTTTATACATGTTCCTAATTCTAAATTTGTAGGTTATTTGTTAAAATTAATGATAACATTTCAAATAATTTTTATAAATCTCCTTTTCACTATAATTTGATTGGAGCCACATATGCTCTTCTTTTGCACTTTCGAGGGATCTTTAGAATCAGAAACAAAAATAATTTTGGATGTTTTTTTGACATTTTGATTGTCATTTGAAAATATGGCTAGTGCTTGATATTTTGGTTTAAAATGTCCATGTTGGTTTAATTTTATCAAACACCACGTATGCTCTTCTCTTGTGCTTCTAAGTGACCTTGAGAAATATAAATGGTTACAATATTTAATATATTTCTAACATGTGGTGATATGAAAACCTACTAATCCTTTGAGTGTAGGACCATCTACGCCAATCAAAGACAAAATCAAAATGAATAGCTAACACTTTGTGTGTAGATTGCCTTGGTCAAAGAACAACGATTAAAACCAAATACATTTTAAACAAAGATAAAACGAACAACTCACACTTTGTATTTGTAGGTTCGTATAAGGGTTAAAACCCATCCACTTTAAACTATGGGAAGTTCTTTGGCTTAAGCCATAAAAATCATTGTGAGGAGTACCACAGGAACCCTAAAGTAGTCAACACATTGAGGGAATTGGCTGACGAAATGGGAAGTGCCCCAAACACCTACTTGACTAGTAAAACTCGTGAGGAATATCAAACATTTTCTGTATGAGGCCTCTTTCATTAATTTGATTATGGGGTAATGGTCCTTTTTTAGAATTTATTCTAAAAAAGTATACCTCTCTTAGAAAAATATTGGTGAGTTTTGAGAACAAAATCCCTAGGAAGTTATTTGGCATTGAGGCCAAATTTTCCATATCCATTATCATTGTATCAAACACTTACTAAGCAAAAATTTGTCTTAGTTTTTATTAACTAAAATTGGAATTTTATCTAAGTTAATCTAAATAGAAATAGTAATGGAATAATTAATATGAATTGAAACACTAATGCTAGATAATTTTTATTCGATATTAAATGAAGTGAAATAAATGAAATAGAAGGGATAAGATACTAACCTGAATATAACTTACCTTGTTATGTGCTTTGGACTTGAATAGGCTAATATGTAGGCTGGATCGGATGTGGAGATGTTGTTCTAGAAACTGCAAAAGTTGGAGATTTGGCTGAATTGGGCGAATCAAGGGTGCCAAGGACGGCTGGTATGTAGTCCGGGTGCTCGTCCACATAAAAGCTTAGGATATGGTTCGACACTGTCGCTATGTCTTCACAATGTCTTTTCTCTATTGCACCATTATCGCAATATCTCTACTTATGTTGCCAATAATCTGATATGAAGATCTACTTGCAAAACCCCATCCAAAACATCAATTCCTAAAAAATAAAGATGCAAATGAAGGGGCCAGACTGACCTTAGTCACCACAATGGTGGAATTAAAACTAATCACTACACTACATTCCATAACCAATGTAGTTATGTGTGATTGTGTGTGCAATTATGTGCCTAGAGTGCCCTAACACCAAGGAAACAGTAGGGCCAATAACTAGATGTAAAGATGTAAATGGTAAATGGAATAAAATGAATACAACCCTTTCCCCTATGTTTGTGTGATGCGGATGTATAATATTCCCAAATGCACCCTTGCCTTAGTAGATAGCTACCCTTGATAGATGATAATCCGCCCATAATATTACAAGTATGTTATGTTTATATAGGGATCTCTTATTCAAATTTTGACACTAATGACCCGAAACACCGACTACTACTTAGGGGAATGAATGGGGTAGTAAAAAGGACAAACCTCGAATAAATAAATTAGAACCAAGATTTATGGAGACCAGGGAACCTAAAATCATGGATCGGGCACCTTAAGGTGCCCTGTCTATACCTTAAGCACCCTAATTCTGATGGAGATGACAAACAAAAAATAACGACACTCGACACTTGTTGAAAGACTACCAAGATCTTGAATAGACAAGCTGAAAACTATGCAAGACAAACGATGATGACGACTGACTAAGTGACAACCGACTAGGGCATTGGTCATTAGTGAATACTTTTATTACGCGATGTCCATGATATCCATATATAGAATAACATACTTGGTGGTATAAATGTAATAGTAAGTGCGTGATATTGTGACTACATTTTATAGCTTGTTTTAGAATAGGGTGAAACTATGCCAAAGTTGTGTCAGATATTTTTGGTTACAATTTTTTTTAAAAGCATATCCTCCTTTGTAATTTTGACTCCCCCTTTATCAAAAGAGCACTATCTAAAGTGTTGCCAAAATTGTACCAACCATTTTTGGATACTTAAACCTTGTTTTCATTAAAACTTGATTTTGAGTGTTGAAAGTGTGTTATTACATTGCCCACATTATATCAATCCATTTTTAAACTTAAATCTTGTTTTTCTTAAACTTTATTTAAGTGTTGAAATTATGTTGTTACATTGCTCGCACTTTGCATCAACCATTTTATACTTAAACCTCGATTTCTTAAAAGTTGATTTGAGTGTTGAAAACATGTTATGTTGTCCGCATTGTATCAATCCCCTTTTTATACTTAAATCTTGTTTTCTTAAACTTAATTTAAGTGTTGAAATTGCATTGTTACGCTACTTGCATTGTATCAACCATTTTTATACTTAAGTCTTATTTTTCTTAAACTTGATTTAAGTGTGGAAATTTGTGTTGCTATGCTACTTAATCATATAACCCCTATTTAATACCTAAATATTATTTTCTCAAAACTTGATTTAAGTGTTGAAATTGTCTTTGTTGCACTATCAAACAACTTTTGAAACATTTACGCATAGGAAAATATTCACTTTGTTGTCATTACACTTTGCTCATTTTTTCCTAGATTCATTGTGACACTTGCCCACAATTTTCAAATCTTTGCAAAACATTTCCCATCATGGCACCTAAAATTTGTTTGGAACATAGGAGACGTATATCAAATACTTTCCTTCAAAACCCTTTGGACCCATTATCTGAAGAGGAACAAACATTGGTTGACCATAGTGGAGAGGGATCAACTCCTTAAGATACCTTTGAGTATGAACCCACCCACATAGATAACTTCCTCTTCTAAAATAGAGATCAAGTTTTAGTATGGTTAGTAGAGTTAGGGGCCAAATTGCCACTTGAATTTGATCTGGCTATCCTTACAAACATGATTCGAGGAGAAGAGATAACATAACCTCCTCCTTATCAAACAATTAAGGACATATTAAACCATAGACATGTTTCTACCTCAGCCCGACTTGAAGAAAACAATGAGGAAGTAAAAGCCCTTAATACTAAAACTAGCTATCGCATACCATTTATTTTAACCAAGTGCGAAGCTAAAACAGAGGGGGAAGAACCTAAACAAGACCCCCACATAAACCTCAACCATACCCCATAACAAAGAGGTCATCATACAAAAATATTTATAATCTCTTAGCTGCTAGTTAGCAAACCTAGATTCATATGTCCATCGGGCATGAGAGTTGCGCGTCTTGAAAAACCTAAGGTGACTTATGTAGAACATTAAAATGAAAACTATGGGAGTGAAACATCAAAATATAACCATGTGTACATACCCGCCACACCTTCATGTGTCCAAGTATTCTACCAAGAGTGGCAATCCATGTGATGTAGTCGAAATCAAACTAATTCTATTCACTTTGTTAACCGATGCACAACTCCATTTCTACCATTTAGGCTTCGGAAAGTTACATGTTCTTATAGACCATCCCCTTAAGATATGCTATTTCTAGATAATTCACTTTTTGTACTAAACCGACTAGTTCTACATGTTCATGAAGATTTAACTACGTGAAATCAGCCTTTAAAATGGACCAAAACAACTATATAGTTTTGTGGACTTACCTTTGTCAAACTTGTCTTCCTAAGTTTCTTAAAAGCTTGCTTCTCGGCTCATTCATAGATGGAACATTCCTCTGATGCTCAAAACTATCTAAATTCCTTTTCCAATACCCTTAAGGGTCCTTGAAGAGTTTGTAAAAGTTTAGATTCTTAGTCCTCCGTTTGCTTACTTTTCCTATCAAGCTTTTACCCAACTTAAGTCTTCTTGTAGCCCTATCAGGGAGATTTTCCAAATTTAAATCCTGACAGAATGACTCAAATTACACTTTTAATCACTATTTCTGACACCCTTTTGTCTAGTTCACATGTGTAAGGAGTTTCACAGTACTTTCTTTTCAATATTTGCTTTAAATCACCTTTCCTTATTTCGATTAGGTCTCTTAGTTTGTGTCTTTACTATTCTCTAAACTATCAAGAGATTTAGAAGTTCCTCAATGTATTGAGATTATATATCATTCAATTCTCTACCGTGAGGGTTACAAGATGATAAATTCAAATTCCATACCTCTGCTTTTGTGGTTTTGACCTTTTCTAATCTCACTGCATACATCTTCTTTGTTATCCACTATTAGATGCCATCACCAAATGGATTATCCTTAACTTTAAATATTCCTTATATGTTGTTAGAAACTTTTAGGGTATATATTATAAGATTCAATCAAATACCTCCCATTTTATAGTCACTTATAGCTTGTACGCCTAGGTCTTGAGATCACTGTTATGCACCTATAGGTCTAAGTCAAGTCTGTCACCCTAAACTATCACTTGAAGTGTTGTCAAAATCTAAATCTTCATAAGAACATTTAGAAAGAACATTTATATCATATAATAAAGATTTCAATACTTCCTATCTCATGTAGGCTCCTTATTTATTATGCATATGATCTCCCGCCAAACCGTCATGCATATTTATAGGCCACCACCAGAATCGCCATACTTTTACCCTAGCCACGAGGATCTCAAAGCATCTTAACTTCATAACCTTGTGTATTTGGACTCTATAGACTTTAATTTAAGTTATTACATGATGATTTTCTTCCTAACACCCTTGTTCATCCCTTTCTTCTAACCCTAATGAGGGTTTCCAAACTCGAAAACCGAGAACTCAACTATTTCTCTATAATGCACCTTTTCACAAACTCAAAGAATTGAAGTTTACCCTAAGGTCTATAATACTAACCTAAACACCATGCATCATCAATGAAACCTTATACATCCTTTCTAATCACAAGCAAACATTTCATACAATTGCACAACTACTTTGCATGATTCTTGATAATGGTTACTTCTTCACCAAGTATCAATTTCCTTAGAGAGTTACCTTGTCTGTAACATAAGATTTTTGGAGAAGAATAATTCAATCTTGTAGATTATTTCCTTTTCCTCTCACTCTAATATTTAAGAGAGACCTTTCTCTCACTTTCCTACGACATTTAGTGGATTCTTCACAGATTGCTATAGTCTTAAAGAATGCACCCTCATTATAATCCTCCACAAAACTATAAAAGATCCATAAACAACAATATAAAACTATGGAATAATATTCTTTCAGTTTGAATCTCCTAAGAATGACATGCACAGAGTTATAATAATCACTAACAATGCACAAACTATAAACATCTACACAAGAACAATGCATACACATAAATTTTGCTTCTTAGAGCTCCCTTCACATTGATCAACCTTTCGGATGATGGATTCAAAATGGTTACAAAGGATTTAAATATGCCTTCATTCACATTATAACTGGTTTTGGTCCTTTATACCCTTCCATTTTTTCATTTTGTGTTACATTACATCATTAAATGCTTCTACCTAGTCTAAAACCTAGGATTTTAGAAATAGGTCACACTTTTGGTCTTATTAGGATCTTTAGACCTCATTATAGTTTCCACCATCACATTTCATGTGTGAAGACTCCAAGAACTCACTAAAACAACTATTACAATACAAAATTTCCTTCAAGGATTCAAATTGGCATTTTGGAGGGAAATGTCCAAATTTGAATTTGTAAAGGCCTTATTCAAACTTAGCATACCTAAACAACTCTGTAGAGAACTCCATAACACACCTAAGAATCCAAAATTGATAATATTAACCTATATACAAGCTAGGAAGTTGATGTTCATGTGTCATACTCCTAGGGGAAAAGAGAAGCTTCTCCATACTTGTGCTTTCTCTCTTGTTCTCCTTCTTTCTTTCTTTGTTTCAGTTGAAGAGGATCCCTTGAAAATGTTATTTCACTAAATACCAACTCTGATCCATCCTTACCAACTTACTTTTACCTTCCATAGACTGGTTCTTCCTTAAAATTCTCAATTTCTTGATCAAACTATTGCTTTTAGGAATGTACATAGTTTCTTGTGTCTCAAATTTAATCATATACCCCGATTTATGGTAATGTATGACGTACCTTCATTAATCATAGCTATGAAACTATCTCTCACATCTCCTTGTAGTTTTTCTTGAATCATATTTTCTTTAAAATGATAGTATATTAGCCTTAGCTCAAAAATTTCCTCTTTCCTCGATCCGTAACTCAACCACCGAACCCGTATTCTTGTCACTTTCATCTTGTCCTTGTTCTTTGTAAGCTTCTTGATATCTTATTATTCCTCTTTTTGATCTATTTTTTGTTCTTGTAAGGCATGATTGCTTCATATCCTTGTCATATATTGAAATTTGTACTATTTTGTTCACTTGCTCTTATTTCTTCCATTCTAACTTCACCATGCTACTTACCAATTGTTCTTCTCCTTATTTCCTCTCAGTTGTACCTACAAAATTAAAACTCAAAATAGTAATAGAATCAAAATCAAGAGGTTTGCATGCCTCATTCATATTCCTTTTTCTCTATTCTTCCTTGTCTTCTCTCTTAACTGCTTCACTCAACCTTTGCTGATCACTTCTCTCATCTTTATCAACTGATTTCTCTCTCACTAGACCCCTTTGTTGGTCTATGAACATTCTAGTTTGCACTTCTCTACTCTCTTTTTCATATCTTTCTTGTTTCTCTCTTTCACCTTCATCACTTACCTCTTCTTAGACTGAAACCATCTCAATCTCTCCCTCAAAATCTTTGTTTAAATCGACTTCTAAGGCTTAACAACCTTATACAATATCCTTTCACATATGATGCAAGCGCATAACTTCCAAACACACACACACACACACACACACACACACACACACACACACACACACACACACACACACACACACACACACAGGTTAATATCATCAATTTTGGCATCTTAGGTGTGTTGTCAAGTCTCAGGAGTCTTCTAGAGTTGTTTAGGTAAGTTAAGTTTGAATAAGGCCTATACAAATTTAAATTTGGACATTTCCCTCCAAAATGACAATTTGAATCCTCGAAGAAAATTTTGTATTGTAATAGTTGTTTTAGTCAGTTCTTAGAGTCTTCACACATGAAATGTGATGGTGGCAACTATAATGAGGTCTAAAGATCTTAATAATACCAAAAGTGTGACTTCGTTTTTCAAAATCCTAGGTTTTAGACTAGGTAGAAGCATTTAATGATGTAATGTAACATAAAATTAGAAAATTAAAGGGTGTAAAGGACCAAAATTAGTTATAAGGTGAATGAAGGCATATTTAAATCCTTTTTAACCATTTTTGAAGCCATCATCTGGATGGTCAATCAATGTGAAGGAGCTCTAAGAAGAAAAAGTTATGTGTTTACACTGCTCATGTTGTAGATGTTTATAGTTAGTGATTTGTATAACTCCATGCATGTCATTCTTAGGAGATTCAAATTTAAAGAAGATTATTCCATAGTTTTATATGGTTTTTTATGGATATTTTATAGTTTTGTGGAGGATTATAATCAAGGTACATTCTTTAAGATCAGTGAGATCTGTGAAGAATCTACTAAATGTCATAGGAGCCGTGAGAGAAAGGTATCTCTTGAAGATTAGAGTGAGAGAAAAAGGAAATCATCTATAGGAGTGAATTAGTCTTCTCCAAAAATCTTATGTTATAGGACAAGGTAACTCTCCAAGGAAATTGATAACAAAGAAGAAGTAACCATTGTCAAGAATCATGCAAAGTAGTTGTGCCTTTGTATGAAATGTTTGTTTATGATTAGAAAGGATGTATAAAGTTTCATTGATGATGCATGGTGCTTGAGGTTGGTATTACAAACCTTAGGTAAAATTCAATGCCTTGAGTTTGTGAAAAGGTTCATTATAGAGAAATAGTCGAGTTCTCGGTCTCGAGTTTGGAAACCCTCATTAGGGTTGGAAGAAAGGGATGAATGAGGGTGTTAGGAAGAAAATAATCATATAATAAATTAAATTAAAGTATATAGAGTCCAAATACACAAGGTTATGAAGTTTAGACACTTTGAGACCCTAGTGGATAGGAGAAAAATAAGACAATTATAGTGGTGGCTGTAGATATGCATGAAGGTTGGAAACTTGGAGATCAAATGCATAATAAATAAGGAGCCTACATGAGATAGGAAGTATGGAAATTTTTAGTATATGATATAAATGTTCTTTCTAAATGTTCTTATGAAGATTTAGAGTTTGAGAACACTTCAAGTGATAGTTTAGGATGATAGACTTGATTGAGACCTCGTAGGTTCATAACAATGATCTCAAGACTAGGCGCATGAAGCTATAAGTGACTATAAAAGGGGATGTATTTGATTGAATATCATAAGAAGATGGACCTTGTTTTGTTAGCCATATACAACACATTTGAAGATGGCTACAATGGTGGCCTTCCCATCTGCTTCCAAGCATCAAGGGTGAGAACATTAACTTCTACGTCTGTATCAATAAGAATATTACTCACTAGCTAACCATTTATCACTGCATCCAATGTTATCTCCTTATCATACTCATGGTCATGTGGTGGTTAATTTGCATAAAGAATTTGGTACTCTCATTCAAATCATGTGGGTGGTACCTTCTCTCACAACCATTCTCCCAACAAAGGGATGATGTTCTCTTGCCTAAGAATCCTACACACCTCTTTAAGATCATCTACATCCTTCTGAGGAAGTTCAAAACTATTCAAGCATTCCCCATCACATGCCTTCTTCTTCAGCATTAAATCTCTCCTCAGTAACTCCCGTGATGACTCCCATGGTATCCTCGTAGAATTCCTTTTGCTAAGATGCATTTGGATACTTAGCATGGATAAATTATTCCCTCCCAATGAGTGGTTATACCTTATGTTTCTCACACGCATGCACTACTTCTACGTGCGTGGTGACTAAGACAAGATGGAGCTCAGTTCAATCATTTTCTTAAGCGCCCATTTTTCTTTCTTGACATGCTCTACTTTGATCATAGTTATGTCTCGAGTCATTCTTATTATTCTTGCACATGTGGGCGTACATATCTAGACAATCTTTAACCTTGTGTGCCTTCCCACAATACGTACAAACTTGATTCTTTATACATTCACGTTGATAATGATCGACGACTCACAAGTATAATATGTTCCACATGAAAACCTTCCGCATCCACGGTGGTCTCTAATCCGAATCCACCTATGAAGCCTCCATTACCATTGTTACACCCTTCATTGTTCTACCCTTCTTGTGCCTACAAGCTACTTACCACAATCGTATGGTGCAACCATGTTTCACGTGCCTCATGAATATGATTAATCAACTAACAATAAATTATGTCATGGGTATGCGCATCACAAATTTTACAATACATGGAGACATTCTTTGACGTTGCATGCACTACAAAAGTGGACAATTATGGAAATCAAGGTTCTTATGAAAAATATCACAAGTTGTTAATAATGCGGGAACATTCTGTATGGGAAGATATCTTTCAAATGCCCTTCCACCTCACAATCTATGCACCATAACCTACATGTATGTGCTAAATTAGCATATAGTTTCTCCAACTAAGTGGTCATCATTGTAACTGGGCCTTAAGAAATGGACTCACCCCTATATCTATACTTCCCATGGCTTTGATGTGCAACACTACTTCAAATGATTCATGAGGATTGATAAATGTCTTGTTTAACAACACTCTATAGAAGGGTGTCAATAAGCCTCCTAAAAACCACCGCATATGCTAACTCGATGAATGTCGTAGGAAAGATCGAATAACAAGTATTGAAATGTGCATCATATTATCTAACACTTTCAGACAAAACCTACTTAATGTCCTTTAATGCACTAATACTCTTCTACTCAAATTATGGTATATGAAATTCAACCAAGAAGGTGGCGTGCAACACATCATAGTATACTATTGTCTACTAAGGATCATATTTCCTGTACCAACTATGTGCACGGCCCTGAAGTGTTGTCACAAATTGACTTGCCTTCTGATATGAGGTTGTTATTCCCTTTTCCCTCCATAGAAGTTCGGACTTATGGACATGTTCGAATGCATCTTCCACACCACTATATTCGACAAATGAAGAGACATCTCAAAGAAGATTTGAGGGGTTTGATGTTGTGGTTGTTGTAATGGATGTTGTGGCCCTTATCCTAGAGTGGGGCCAAATCATGAACCTAATCCTCTACTACAATTTCCACCACATGGTGGTTGACCAACCTCCCGAGCCTCCCTTCGTGACATGTGGTCCCGTGGACGTACTTCCTCGTGTCTTAGTGTTTGTGTTAATATGAACACCAACCATTTATCATATAACTCCCCTAATGGAAGTACTTCCAATAGGTTACACGCCAATGCTCATCCCGATGATGCACCTAGAAACCACTTCCAAAAATACTCTATCCAAACAAAGGCATTTACTATGTTTCCATGTGTGCATCCTTAATCTGTTGTGCCTCCTAAGATGATACTAATATATGCCTACCTGTATCTCCTACCCAACATGGCAATATTTGATTACCTTCCTACTCACCTTGACTATGATGATCTTTTATAATAACTTTCATATTCTCGAACACCATGTGTAAGGACTAGGTGGCTAGGTCAGTCGATGCGTGCCTGTGGTTTTTATTCTCTCCTCATAATTAGTCTCATCGATGATAAATGGGTCTCTTTACCATGTTTCCCAATACTAGAAAGACACGATCCTGCTGTCTTTCACCTTCTCGCATGGTTCTCATCACTATCGCCCATCATTATTCCCCTCGGCCTCAATGCCTCTTCAACCACCCTCTCTCATTCATCATTATTTGCATGCAATCATTCTTCTCTTTCTCTTTCTTCCACTTACACAAACTCTTTCATTCCCAAACCTGCTTCATGCCCCTATGTGTGGTGGGGTTTTAGCCTTCCATCGGTAGGTTCTCCATTCCCAATTCAATCATCAAGTTCTTGATAGCTAATAATATCATGCGTAAATATATCCCCTTGGCTCACATAAAAACGAAAATTTTGATTCCATTGGGCACAAGTATGTCAAAATTGTGTACTCCAAGGTATAACTGTGCATCACACCTTCCCACCAATGATCTACATCTCTTTTCCATGACATGTCCAAATCGAGAGAGTGTTTGATAATGATCTTGGCTCTAAACTTGCTTCCTTCCTATCCAGACACCTTTGTTGTCCATGTACATTGCCAACCACTGGTACAATTATACTAGGAAGAAGTTGAAGAACGTCTCACATAGGTATTCATAGAGTTTATCTTCCACCCACTTGCATGCATTGAAATCGGGTCTAATGTTGTATCTCGGGAAAATGCATCTTGACCGTCATGTATCCCAATCTTAATAGTTTCCAAAGAAAAACAAAATTCCATGTGTACGTAACATAGTGATGAGAAGATTGAAAAGAGGTCTCGACAATGGAACCAAAATGTAGTATTTCTTTCATTAACCCATGCTTAGTTTGGTGTGATGGCACTTTACCTAAACAAGGTCCGAATGCTCACTCGAACCACATATAACCACTAGGTCCCTCCTTTATTTTGTTGATCAGGATGTGGTTAGTGCATACATATCATCATAACCATTATAACATGTAAGAATGGAGATATAACATTCAAGTTTGGCAACACATAATAAAAAACTCTATCAACATAAATAATGATCAACAACACTTAAATTCACATATACCATACTCGAGATCTAGTTATCTTGGCAATTAATACACAATTATCCATCATAAGCACTTTGCATTACATAACAAATATACTGATTACATCCATAGTTAAATGACTTTCATGTCTTTGGACCCATACAAGCATTCGATTGTACTTACATATCACATACATGTTCGCATCCCAAAAGGTGTGTCTAACACAAGACTGCTACACCTAGTTATACCCGATGGGGACTTTCTCTTCACCACTTACATGCATTTTCCTAATAATAGATGTGCCAAACATAGATTGCATGCTTTTATAACTCTGCTTTAACTATAAATCGAGCTATAAATAGCTCGACATCTTCATGATTTATTTCTATAATTAGGTTGTCTTATAGTATGTGCGTTTACCTCTTTGTTCGCATTTTTATGGACTTTGTGTTTGTATCACATCAACTTGATTTTCTTCTATTTTTAGCCCTTATCAAAAAATGGCTAAGTCCTCGAAACCCTATATGCGTGTACGTGGACCTTTGTGCTGCACCGACCTATTCCTCTATGTTACATGCACTTTGCACATTCTTTATTTGTTCCTGCATGCACTCTTGCGTGTGGATTATAACCTCCACACATGGATAATACTTATTCATTTCTTCCACCAACATATGTTAGGATTGGATCCTTCTTTAGTAGTGCATAACCTAGTTGTGCATGAATCAATGAAGCCAATCAAACAAAAACTACAAAAAATGCATCTGCGTGTGGCTCTTTTGGTCAAAGAGGAGCTAGAAAATTTATTAGCAGTAGATTCATCAGACCTATTGATTACTCTCGAATGGATCTCCAATGTAGTGCTTGTTCAAAAGAAACCTGTTGGTATAAGGATTTGCATAGATTTCAGGGACATCAACAAGGCATGTCCTAAATATGACTTTCCTCTTCCAAACATTGACATGATTTTTGATTCTACTGTTGGCCATGAAATGCTATCCCTCATGGATGGATTCTCAAGCTATAATCAAATTAATATTTCGAAGAGGACCAACAAAAACTACTTTTACTACTCCTTGGGGCACCTTTTGCTATCAGGTCATGCCTTTTGTCCTTAAGAATGTAGGCGCAACATATCGAGAGCTATGAATGTCATATTCCATGACATGTTACATGATATTGTGGAGGATTATGTGGATGATATCCTTGGAAAATCTAATACTAGAGCAGAACACCCGATGATCCTTCATTGTATCTTTGAACGAATTTGGGATTACAAGGTCCATTTAAATCTGAAGAAGTGTTTCTTTGGAGTCATCTCGTAAATGATTGGGATTCATTATGTCTAGGCATGGAATTGAAGTAGATCATGCTAAAGTCACTACTATCACTGAGATGCCTCCTCCTAAGAACCTCAAACAATTGCGCAACCTGTAAGGAAAAATTTAGGCCATTCAAAGATTCATTTCACAGCTTGCAGACAAGTTCCATTCCTTCACCCATATGCTAAAGAAAGATATTGATTTCCATTGGGGCCTAGATTTCCAACAAGCCTTTTCTCAACTCAAACAATATTTGGAAAATCCACCTGTTCTTGTACCACCTACCCTAGGTGAACCTTTTCATTATATATATTTTCTACCTAATTTTCTATAAATGCGCTCTTGGCATAGTAAAATGCCCAACTCAAAGAGAGAGTCTTCTATTACCTTAGCCACACCTTAATTACATATGAGATAAACTACCCGCATATTGAAAAATCATGCTTGGTTATTGTCTTCACCTTTCAAAAAATCCACCATTACCTTTTGAACAACCATACCAAGCTAATATCTAAAGTTGACCCTCTCAAATACCTTTTTTCAAAACCTGTACTTACAAGAAGGATGACCAACTGGATTATTTTTTTGAGTGAGTTTGACATTGAGTATGTTAATAAAAAAGTAGTCAAAGGACAAGTGCTTGCTAACCAACTGGCCGAAGTGCCACTTCCAGGAATGGAACCCTTAAGTCTAGATCTTCCAGATGCTTCGTTTTATATATTGAAGAATCATCAACACGAAGGTATATTTTGATGGGTCATTCACATTTAATGGATTAGGAGCAGGAGTAGTCCTCATTACTCCCACAAGATATATCATCCCACAAGCTTTCAGAATCAACTTCCCATGTACAAACAACATTGTTGAATATGAAGCCCTCATTTTAGGACTTAAATTTGCTATCAGATGGAACATCAAACAAGTTGAGGTTATAGGCGACTCCCAACTTATCATCAAATAGGTGAATGATGAATAAAAATTCAAATATGAGAAGCTTATCCCATACAAACACATGGTGGACACCTTGAAAGAGTATTTTATTTTGATTTCCTTCCATCAAGTTCCACGCATGCAAAACTGATCAACAAATGTTATGGCTACCATCGGATCCTTGTTAGAATTATCGCCACATATCATAGACTTTAAATTCCTTATTTATAATCTAACGGTACTGCTTATGACATGTCAAAATCATGTTTGGTATGTGAAGTTTTTGGTCCCTTTTCCCCCTAGTACGTTGATATTTACAACTACCTACAGGATGGTACTTTCCCACCCGACCTCTCCCACTCCCAAAAGAGAACCCTTATCCAACATATAGCTCGTTACACCCTACTTGGGGGAACTCTCTATCATCAAGGTTACAATGGGACTTTATTACGTTGCCTTAATTTTGAAGAAGCTATCCAAACAATCAAAGAGGTGCACGAAGGCATCTATGGTGCTCATACAAGTGGCATGGTTCTTACAAAGAAAATCCTATGTGTGGGATACTACTGGACATACTATGGAAATAGATTGTTTCCAGTATGTGAAGAAATGTATCCTATGTTAAAAGTATGATAATATGATTCATGTGTCGTCTCATTCCTTACAACCTATCATAACACCATGGTCATTTTCCAAATGGGGATCGATCTTATAGGAAAACTCACCCCACCTCATTTGACGACCATAAACACATTATCACTGCTACTGATTACTTTACCAAATGGGTGGAGGTTGTTCCTCTCACCTATGTCATAAGTGCTCAAATTTCCAAGTTCATCATGAACCACATCATTTTCTGTTATGACATCCCTTCTGCCATTGTATTTGACAATGGAAAATCATTAAAGAAAAACAAGTGAAGGAATTATGAAAATGATTTAAAATTCACCAAAAGTGGTCTACACATTATTACCCTCAAGGTAATGGGAAAGATGAGGCCACAAATAAAACAATTGTTCATATTATGGAGAAAATGGTTAGTAAAATAGGTCATAATTGACATCTCCAAATCCATCCTGCCCTTGAGCCTATCGCACTTCCATCCACACACCTATAGGTGAAACCCCTTATTCCTTGGTATTTAGCATTTAATCCATTATACCCCTATAGATCAAATCTCCCTCTTTGAGAATATCCTTGCGAGACTATCTAGACGAGGATGAGGATTATAGAGTAGTTAGACTAGCGAGTTTGAAATTCGGATGAAAACACCTTCACGCCTAGACCATCTTAAAGTATATCAGAATCAAATCCGTGTAGGCTATAATAAACACATCCTCCCTTCTCGAGTTTGATGTAGGTGATCTTGTGCTTAAATAAAACTAGTTCAATACTACAAAGAGCATGAAAATAAAAGAAAATTTGTGCCTAACTAGTTATGACCATACATTGTGGTGGATAAATTTGATTCTAGGTCCTATAAACTTGGCATATCCTAATGGAAAGGAGCTCCAGGAACCTATGAACATCATGCATCACAATTGTTTCTATTCCTAAGCTTGGTGGCATTCAAAAAAATCAAAAATAAAAAAACACTAAAAAGAAATAAATTCATTCAAATGTAAAAACCACACAATTATGGCACTTTGGAAAAGTGATTTGTTGTATATTGATTTATGGAACCATAGAAGGATTCGTTGTTTACAAGCATCTCGACACCTATGGGCATGATCGCCTCTTCTAGCTAGTCCTTTGTCTATTTTTTAAATCTTTTTGAGCCTATCCTTCATGGCCTTGATCCGGATGATCCTATTCCTGTATATATGCATGGATTCACCCTTGTATATTCTCACCTCTCATTGGGGGCATCTTTGCATCTTCGTTTTCCTGTACATAGCTTTAGAAAACTTTCAAAATCCCTAAACATTTGGTAAAACCCTTCAAAAAATCCAAAACATTGGTAAAACCTTCAAAATCCAAAAACATTGGCAGAACCTCCAAAATCCATAAATATTACTAAAACCCTTCAAAAATCCAAAAACATTGGTCAAACCTTTAAAATCAAAAACATTGGTAAAACATAAAAAAATCCAAAACATTCAAAAACTAAAAAAATCCTATACATTCACAAAACAAAAATCCTAAAAATTGAAAACTATACCACAAAACATCTTACTTTAGTGTTTGTTTGTTTTAGCGCATGATGTGTGGATCATCTTGTGATCTTCCTTCATCAACAAAGCTAGTTTGCTTGTTGTGTTTGTCTTCCCAACATATATCATCGCTCGTAGTAGTTTCATAGTGCATGTTGTTTTTTTCATGGACTTCTATGTCCTCCATCTACTCCCTACATGTATCCTTTCTTGGGGCATCATTTTAACCCTTGTCGTATAACTCGAACAATTGAGAACTAAAGCTAGATAACAAAAATATTAGTACAACTTTATGGAACATTGTTTGTTTAACTTTATTTGTACGTGTTTATTTGTTTCCATTCCCACTTGTTTACTTTTTGTACAACTTTGTTTTATATATCTTTCTTTGATTCAATCCTTTAAAGAATGAATAAAAATTAGTATTATGGCTTGTCATGTCATTTTACCCTTTTGTTGTATGCTTATATTAAATAAAAAGCTATTTCCAATCCAAGATGATATATATACTATGTCACGATCTTCCCTTCTATCATCTATCTTATCTTCCATTCTCAATAACTTTCTACCTATCATTTTCCAATTCTTCCCCCTCCCTTGCTTCTTCCACTTGAGACATGGTATCCTACTCAATCAATCAATTTAAACAATGACAACCCATCCAAGTTTGATTCCCGATGCCACAATGATCTTTTCTTCCATTGTGATCTTTTAATCGACCTCTTCTATCACCCCATCGATACTCGAAGGGGCATCATCCATCCTACAAATCCTTCTTCTATCATTTCAAAATAAAATTGTCTACTATCTTTGAAATGGTGTCACTTGCGACATACCACATTAAAGAGGGGAAAATGTTGACACCTAAATCGACTACACGCTTTACTACTACAATTGCACTAATTATCCTCTTTCCTTCATTTTTTATATTTAGTGGTATTTCCCTAATTATCGATTACCCTTCGTCTCTAAGTTAATTAATGAAACTTTGTTAATTAACTATCCTTCCCCATCCTGACGTCAATTAACAAAACTTCGTTAGTTATAATCCTAATTTAATTAATTAATTAACCATTATTAATTAATTAATTAATCCTTTTAACATTGTATTTAACTAATAAACATTCTTATTAGTAAACTCCTTGTTTCAAATCCTTCAATTTTGCTAATTTCCCTCTAAATTATCTCCAAATGGCTTTTATAAGTTTAATTTGGTCTACTAAATAATCCTAATTGATTAATTAAATCACCCCCAACTCGCATGAGTTGCTAATATCTAATTAATCTCTGTTAATCATATTTATCCCTTTCTAATTATACTTTATCTTTATCCCACATTCACTAGGATACAAGCTTCTCCAAAATTGGAAAGCTATATAAAGAACCTAGTACACCTTGTCCAAACTTACACCATGTCCTTGTAAGACATTTGCACTTGATAAGAGAATTTTCATGTTATTGGAAAGTTTGATTCAAACCCCCCTTCTACTTGGCCAAGAGTAGTAAAAGAAGAACTAAAAATGGAAATCAAGCCATATTGGTGAGATCTCTTCCTCTTCCTTAAAGAACTCCTTGATTGTGTTTAGTTGCATTCGATTCATGAAAGGAAATATCTACAATTTAAAGCACATCCAACAATCAAAGGAGGTTTGCATTTAATGTTTGATTTAATGTTTTATGCATAGTTAAATAAGCTTTCCTTTATGATTTATCATGATGTTTTTGTTTAGATTAGATTAAGCTAGAATCTACTTGGTGTTAGGTTCATTCCATGGCTTAGTGTTGATTCAATACATACATACACAAGGTATAACAATATCATTGAAATTAGAAGTATGACTATTACCACATGGTATATAAACATCATTGCATGGAATAAAGACATCATTCACAGTGAGAAAGAGTTTTGAATGTTTAGTTTCATTCATCTATTCTTTAATTCTATCAAAGAAAGACTCATCATTTGTAACCATTTACTTATTAGTATATATGTGTATCATTTATGTTATTGTATCTAATAACTTGTACAATGTTGTATGATTTAAGAAGAACTCTTATTATTTAGATTATAATTATGGATAGACATATTGGTATGTACACATATCTATATTTTATTAATAGAGAGGAGTATCAAGTAAGTAATTTACTTAGTTGACTTTGTTTATTAATAAAAAAATACTTTAAAGTATATCTTTAAGAAGAGTTACTCTCAAGTAATATAATCTTTAACCTCATTACTTATCTATATAAGAAAGATGAGGGCATGGGTCAAGGGAGATCCATCTTTTGGTGCCTAATTTGGTCTGGTTGAAGTCTTGGCATGCTTTGTGAGTTTTCCTGAGTATACTAAAGTAACCAAACCATTCCATCATTTTCTTGCCGAGTTTTGGAGTTGTTTTATGGTTTCTTACACCTCAATGTTGTAATTGTGTCATGGCTCAGCCTTGCTCGCGTGATTTTAAATTGACATCTTAACATTTCCTTTGATTTCTTGGTGCCTTGATAAAGTTTTAGGTTTAATGGTGTGGGAGATTATGTTTCAATCTCAATGTTCTTATCAAACATTTGAATTAAATCCACTCATGAAAAGAACTCGGTCTTTTTGTAAGTTTGTTAGTTTTTATATGACATTTCCATCCCGAACTACGTAAAATGGAAAATTCGAGGTATCATGGGGAAATGAGTTGTTAAAGTAATTTTACATTTATGTAAAGTTACAAGTTACAAATACAAGCCCAAACCCCATGAAAGGAATATTCAAGTGAATATTCTTTCACTCGCTTAATTTTATGAAGGAGTCAAAATTAATGCAGATCGTAAGTTGTAAGTTCATCCTCGAGGCCTAAAATGGAATATTCAAGTGGATCTGGAAACAATGGAGAAAAATGTAACTTCGTAGATTTTTAGGTGATAGCTTTGTAGTTATTACAATATCATTGCAAACTACACTTTTATCCCCACGATCCGATGAAGGGGGACATGTGGCACACTATCGAGACCATAAAGCACAAATGAAAATTAGTAGTTTTGCAACTTCATAGTTGTTCCAAGACTGCAAATTACATTTTCATCCCCATAACCTAAGAAAACGTGGACACCTGTCAGTGTTTTAGACCTTTTGAGAAGGAAAATAGATTTTCCTTTCATAGGTTTACAACTTTACAAGTTGTTCATGCAACCCCGATGCCTCGAGAAAGGTGACTAAGCACAAGAAAGGCATGTGAAGATGCCATGTAATATGATTGTAAATCCCGAGCCAATGAGAAAAAGACAAGTCATCTTTATGTGAAATCAAATGTGGCTAATTCATCCACTTATAAGGATGAAGTTCAAAGTTGAGGATAAAATATTGAAGGCCACAAACAAAGAATCCATGGAGGTAGGGTCCACCATTAATGAAAGCATGTGTAAGGTAATATATGGCTGGAATTCACGGAAAACTCTCACTTTACCTCCAATTTTTGAGTTTTAAAATCACTTTGAAGCCCTAAGATCAGCAGAAGAGCAAATTCATGCATTTGAACCGTGAAAAATTGTTTTGGAGCTTTGAAGGCATTCTAGTTTCTATTCTCACTTTCAAAGGAAAATTACAAAGGGTGTTTACACAGAAAGTTTTTTTAAGTAAAGGCTTATGAATGATTTTTGGTATCATGGTGTATCAGTTGGCATTGTTAAAATGGTTGGGTACGTATAGATTGTTTTGAATCCTCTTATAGTAGATGTTTCAACCCCTCATCTTACAAACATAAAGATTCAATTGGCTAGTACCAAACCACCTCACCTCTAATTTGGAAAAAATCATATAAACTAATACGGGCAATACAAACCTAGCTGAATTTCAATAAAAGTTACACGTAATAGAAAAGAATGAAACAATGAGGAATATACAGGTGGAGTGGACTCACTCTAGCTACTACCTTTCCCCCATCTTGCTCAATATCCAAAATTGGTATGGGTGTGCACAAAACTACAACCCAATAACCAAGGAGGTTAGGGATGGAAGCAATGCTTTGGTATTGTCCTTAACCACTGAAAATTTTGAGGAATTTCTAGGTCTCCTCGATGCATTAGAAGTGGTAGAAATATAAATTGAAAATTTAGAATAATACCGAATGAAAAATGTGTAAAGTATTCCAAAATATTGAACAACAATTGGCTTGAAAAGCCAAGAATCTCTGCCACTAGGATCCCCAAGAAATTGAATAAGGTTGATTTTGTGGAAGATATTGGAGACATCATCACTTTGCTAAAAAGGGTCATGGGAAAGGAATCTGCATATCCCTATAATGACTGGATGTTCAAGTTCATTTAGATAATCCTTATTGGAATGATACATATACAATGGAGAGAGATTATCAGTGATTGCATACACCAAAAAATTCTTAGAATGACAATACAAATTAAGAAAGGATCTACCAAAAATGGAATTTTACATGACCTCTTACTTGGTGTACAACATTGCTCACCATAAGTCATTCCCTAGATTGGATAGAGTGAAAAAATTAGTAATTGTAGAGTTTATGATGTATACCCATAACTGAGCTTGGATAATTATATCTACAACTTCAAGTTGGCACATGATACTTTCTTTGCTCCCCTTATATGATTTTTCAAGTCATACTAGGAATATAACAGAATATCTCCCCAACAAAGGAAGGTAGTCATTGAATTCATATGTTTTCATTTAATTCATAACTTTTACCTACATCAGGGTAAGTGGATTTCATGACACACCTTACATGCTACCAAGGTACTTGGATGACATATGGGCACTTTTGGAGGTATCAAGGCAATTGGTAGCAGTACAAAAAATGATTGCAAGAAAGCATAAGGAAAATATTAAGTTCCCAATCAACATTGGGAGGTACACATGCCCTACCTTGGTTAAGTCCAAGATCTTGGAAGTAGAAATGGGTAGAATTAATTTGCAAAATTTCACTCCTAGGCCCAATTATGACATCGAAGGATAATTCATAGAGCTTTCAAGAGTTCCTATGAAAAAGAGCCTCACTATAAGGATTAGTGGATGGATTATAAGGATGAGGAGGAGGTTAGTATAAGGGACTATTCCAGGATAACCCTCACCCAAATTGTGAACTACAAGATTGTAGTTGTTCCTCGGGAATGGAAGATGGAGAGGAATTGGTGAGAAAACATTACATTGACAATAAGATAGCCTCACAAACCCTCCTAAGTGTTAACTAAACAAGGCCATAAAGTACCTCATTTCATGATAGAACTACACATATTATCAAGAGGAATTTAATTTGGCTAACCAAAAGGGAATTGATTTGCCCTGCAAACACAACAATCCCAAGGGAATACAAGGTAGATGGAACTGTAAAGGATATACTTGCCCTTTTAGGAAGGGAGATACAAGCTTGGACCCCCTAAAGGGAAATTATCCACATATTTCTATCAGAGGGCCAACCTTAGAGGTTGTGGAGGAACTTAGTGATACAATAAGCAATACGGGGACCTCGGTGTCAAAATAGACACATATGTTAGAAGAAATATTAAAGAAAACCATGCAAAATGCCTTTGTTACTACATTCATACCTCTCTAAGAAATCCCACACCCAACCTCAAGGCCTAAGATAATTGTGGAAAAGGATATCATCCAAGTGGATGTGTCAAATTCTCTTCAAAGGGGTCATCTAGCAAGGGAAATCTATGAGAGGAAGTGTTTCCCTAAGTCAAAAAAATATGGGTCCACCATTGGAGACCATACATGAAGAGGGTTAGGAAGAACTTGTGACCCTAATTTGTTTGAGAACTAAGAGGGATAAGGTGGCAACACATATGGTAGAAACATCCACAAGGACAACAATTGAAGGGGTGACTTCACAAGTCAAGACACTTGTTATAACCCCACAAATTCTAGAGGTAGTACTCACTACCCCACCTCCTATGTAGCATGAAGTACATGCCAATGTACCTATTCAAGAGACTATTACTAATGTTCATATTGAGGAAACTCATATGCATGACACCTAAGAAGATGAAATGTAGGAGACAACAAACCCATCACTTGAGTAAACATTCAATGAGTTGGTACATGGATGGATCAAAATGTTGGAGCTTGATGCAAGAGAATCATGTTTGTACATAATGCAATTTTGGTGTGCAAGTAACTTTCACTTGTAATAACTCTAAGGGGTCCATTTTGGTGTGTTTGTAGGTTTCCCAACTCAGTTGGGCCTTTCATGTTTGTAATAAGGTCATTTGGAGTTTTCCCTCCAACACGGGCCATTCAAATATTTTAATATTCCAAGGTTGTAAATAGTATCTATGTGTTAAGATAGGTTAAATAAATGTTGTGAGTGGTTCTCTAAGGACCTAAAATGGTGTAATCATATACGTCTTGATGTAAACACATCCTCCTTGTAAGATTTTGAACTCTTGGCCATCTTCCACTAGGGTGGGATCACCTAACCAACTAAAACTACCATATTGTTAGTTATTCAAGAAGATATATTTGAATGGGGGAAGGAGAGAGACAATAAGAGGAATAAGACTAACTTAGAGGAGGTTGGTAGAGAGTTTAGAGAGCTAAGAAGGCTGAAAATGATTTGTGTGAGATCATGTTAATTTTGTAAAATAGATCTATGATAGTAAAGCTTGGAAATATACATTTTAACATGATTGGGGAATAGAGGATGAAATATGTTTTGGTATTCTCAAAGTGAGAATTATATATTGGTAGGGTTAGATTGTATGGTGTGTAGTTAATATACATGAATTTGCATGTATGTTCTTACTTTTTTAAAGCTAGGTGAGCTTTAGAAGTGTATTCTCATATTGTCAAGATAAATTCTGTGTTTTGGAATTTGATGGGGATGTGTAGGTTCTTGGTGAAGATTTTAAGGAAAATACAACAAGAACAAATTTTCAAGATATAAGCATGTGAAATATTGAGTTAATTTATACAAGTGAAGGATGGGATCAAACCGGTTTACACAAAGTTGACAATGTAGGTATGACTGTTAAACCACTATTTTGAAGCCTTAAATGCTAATGTAGTGAAAAGAGTGGAAATAAGCTATAAAGGGATAATGTAAGTTTGAATGAAACCTGAAAAGAATATATCAAGAGACTAAAGCTAGGACAGGGTATACAGTCCCCTTAAACCTGATAAATCTAGATTTAGATCAACAAACATTGTTATATTAAGTAGTGAAACCTTGAAGAACATTGGAAGAGGAAGATATAATGTCTGTGAGAGTGTTTGAAACCTTTAGGAAGCTTGAAAACCCATACAAAAAAATAAACTCAAAATATTCTTTCACATCATATGAAAACATAGTCTAGGGTTTAAAGAAGAAAAACAAGTGTAAATGGCTTTCTAACTAATGAAAATGCACAAAAAATTGTGAACATGATGATTTTGGTATAATACAGGTTATTATAAAGTTTCAAGGAAATAAATGGAGTTTTTCTAGGTCAAAAACAAGAAAGGACAATCAAATTGTAGTCTAATACCCTATTTTTAAGGGTTTCAATAAGGAAAATGAACAAACTTGTTGAATTAGTCATCTTTACACAAGGAGATATGAAGAAAGGGTAGTGGAGAATTGAGGAAACCAATTCATGATAGTAAGAGGAAGATTTCATAAGGTCTATAAATAGATGCATGGAAAACTTAGGCCTAAACTCAATTTTTCTAGGACACTCTTGGAAGGATTGAGGTATATAGTCAATTGAAAGTTGAAACTAGAGGAGAAAACTTACATCCAAGGTGTGCAATAATATACGAAAGGTGATTAAAAGCTTTAAAGGGAACATGGAGCCTATTGTGCAAGGTTAAAGAAACCCATTCAAGACCAAACTAACTCAAGTAACAAAGAAGAATGGAGGAAGTAGTGATGTGGAGTTTAGGATGAAAAAAAAGGTGGAGGCTTAGTGAAAAATTACGAAGGGATGTTTTAAGAAGGTTAAGGAATATTTAAAACTATGTGATTGATTAAAGACATTGAAAAATGAAATTTCAGTCAAGAAAGGTCTTAAAAGTGACCTAGAGACCTAGGTGTGAAAATGGTAGAGGTATAGTTGAAGGTTTAGACAAAGAGTTAGATGCTGAAATTTTAAATGACGAATAAAATCCTTAATTGGTACTTGAATCATGCTCATTTTTCCAAGAGGTGATGAGAGTTCCTCCAAATAGTGGAATTTTCTTGAAATCGTGGGCTACAAGATTAGGTCATGTTTGTAAACTGTTTTGGCTTGATTTGAAACGAGTATATTAGAAGACAAAGACTAAAACTTTCAAGGAAGCATAATTCGCTAAATGGGTACTCTTAAAGGTTTTTATTTGGTTGTGAATTTTTATGTATAATGTTAGGTATCATGATTTGCATATTTGGAGGGATAAAAGCCTAAGTTTGTCTCAAAGATAGAATATAATCAAATGAAGGATTGAATCTTTTATTTTTTTAAATGATTTTGGTCGGAGCTATGAACTGGAGGGTGAGGGCCCCACCCATACAAACAAATACAAGAAATGGGAAATAGAGAAAGGGAAGAGAAGATAAGGAAGAAGACCAAAGGACTACAGAAGAAAGGAATAAAAAAGAGAGGAGTAACAAGAAGAAGAACTATAATCAACATAGGCAAAGGAAAGCCTGAGAAACAAAGAAGAACTAGAATGAGACACCAAAAACAACAGGGCCAAAGAAGGAAGATGCTCCATCAAACACTCAACTCAAGCCCTTTTGTGATCGCCGCCCAACTCCAACATTGTCACCAGTAGCGAAGAAGAAGCTTCTCAAAGCAAGAGGCAAAAGTCGGCCCCAACATGGTCTCAAAGCTCATTGAGATTATCGATAGCCAAATGAACTGGGAATAGGGCCGCATCTATGTCAATGGGTGGGAGAAGCCTAGGATCAGGGTGACCATAAATGAAAATGGAGTCCATGATTTTGGAAAAATGCAATAGGTCCCCGTATTGCCCGCTAAGCCATTGAATCCCACGGCCAGTACCAATAGCTAATTTGTCAACTTCCTCTATCCACAAAAGAGGGTCAGGTAAGTGAAAATCCATAATTTCATCATGAATACCGCCACGGTGAACTGGATAAATAAGATCAACATCCACAAGCTCAACATCGAGAGGAGCTTGATGAATTAAGAGGCGAAAGAGACGAAGGTCGTTATATTGGAATTTACCCAAGCTTTTGAGAGTCAAACAAATAGGATTCCCCCAATATATTTTTAGTTGCTTTAGCTTCCCTAGAGGATGAGTACCTGAAAACCTCCAAAATATGATAATGGTCAATGATAGCAGTGAGGGCCATCTCCAGTTGTTCACCGCAAAGAGAAAGGAAAGGGAAGCCTAGAAAATCCATGTTAGAACATACCAAGCTACCCAAGAAGAAAAGTGAAGCAGAAAAGGCCAACGACAGGATAAAATTCGGGATGCGGGAAGACCATCAAGTGAGTCTGTAGTAGACATGTCTTACCTTTGTGTGAAATGACCTTAGAAAATCCAATCCAATCTTTCGAATTATAAGAAGTTTTGACGTCGTCCGGTTAATTGATTGCGAATTGGCGAGAAAATCGACAAATACTGTTGACCTCTCGAAACGTGTGACTGATGCTCCACTTTTGAGTTTGCCAAGCCAAAAGAGGATATTAGATATGTAAAAATTTAAGTGCCACGAGAGGGCCGACCCCTTAGCAATAACATGAACAATTATTTGTGAGTCCCCTTCGACCTGAAGAGAGTCACACCCAATGTGAACCGCAAGTTTGACACCTTCGAGAAGGGCTTGAGCTTCGGCTAAGTTACAAGTGCCCTCTTTAAGTGGGAAGGACCCAACTATGAGGAGATTGCCATTCTCATTTCTCACTAGACAACCTGCCCCAGATTTACCCGGGTTGCCCCTAGAGGCCCCATCAAAATTCAATTTACAACAACCCGGAGGAGGAGGCTTCCATCTCGAATTTTTTCTTCTTAGGATTTTTTCAATCTGTGACAAACCTTGATGAACAATCGAACCTAGATTAGGAATTTTGATGAGAGGCCAAGCTTTCCTAATTTTAGCATCACGAGAGGTGAAATTTGGATTGTTGAGACTGTGAATGCTGACATTTTCCAAAATTGCAATTTCTAGCTTGTTGGAGAAAACTGGGAAGCACGATACTTGCTCTTTGAAAATACGGAGATTGCGTTCCCACCATATGTGCCAAATCAGGAGGAAGGGTGCAATGGACCAAATGGAGCTAAGAGAACTCTTATTTCCCATCTTAGGCCAAGCTTGAAGAGTAGCTTATGTTGCTACAAGGGGCCCAAGCTAAGCTCAGCTTACCTAAAAGCCAATTCCACCCCTGAACAACAAAGGGGTAGAAGAGAAGAAGATGCTCAATATCTTCTTCGACATTATCACAAAGGACACATTTAGAAGGACCGACATAGCCCCATGATCTTCTGTGGAGTTGTGTGAGGATTTTTATTTTAATGACAAGCCAACCAAAAATGACCACTTTCAAAGGAGCATGGGGTTCCAAAGAACTACCTAATCATAACCCCTTTACCAGACATAGTGATGAGTTTTGAATAACCTACTTTGACTGTGTAAGAGCCTATAGAAGAGCCTAACCAAAGAAGATGGTCCTCTTGAGCCTTATAGTTGACTTTTCTAGAAGAGAGGGCCTCTGTGTAGAAAGAAACTTCTTGCTCGGATGCACCAAGAGAAGCGATATCCTTCCATAACAGAGAAGGAGATCCATCTGGTTCGGTGTCCCGAAGTGTGCAACCTTGTTACCCTAAATAACCTTAGAGATGTTCATGACATGATTTAGATTATGATTTAGAATAAAAGGCTCTAGCCCACCCTAGTTATCTTCCCAAAAATTAGCACTAAGTCATTGTTGATTTGTTAAGAAACTTGATCTATGATAAGATGCCTGTAATTACATAGAAAGTTCGAAATGTGGGAACCTTTGGAAAGATCTTCACTGGAGAGTAGAAGTTCAAGGTCACCTACTTCAAGGTATTTATGTGAGAGAACTTGGAAGACCAGCCTTTTGGGATCGAGATAAAATTCCAAACTAATTTAGCACCAAGAGCAATATTTTGCAAAGCCAAATCAGTAAAACCCAATCCACCCAAATGTTTGGGAACTTGACATCATCCCATTTAACCAAATGAAATTTCCTCTCTTCATTATTACCTGTTAGAGGAAGGATCTGACAATTTTCTCAAACTTGCTTAAGACAGATTTGGGAAAAAGCAATACAAAAATCATGTAAATGGGGAGGGCACAAAGGACCGATTTGATAAGAAGAGCTCGACCAACTAAAGAAATCCACTTCACTTTCCACGATTGCAATCTCGAGAGAGAGAACAAAGTAAATCACCCTAAAGGAAAATCTACTCCGCCCCAAAGAATAAGGGGATACCAAGATACTTATGTGGAAGAGAGCCCAACTCAAAACCCAGAACCACCCTGATTCTTTGCTGTAAGTGAAGAGAAACATTAAAAAAGAAAATGACATATTTGTGGAAATTGATTACTTGACCAACAACTTTGGAGTAGGAATCAAGGATGTTGTCAATAACGTGAGCCTTCGAGACAACAATGAACAAAAGAGAAAGGTGTCGTCTGCAAACTGCTGATGGGATAGGGGAGGAAGATTTGCCGTCAAAATAATACCAGATAAGGATCCTTGCAAAATAATAGATTTGATGGCTCTGCTCAAGAGCCTTAATGACGAGAATGAAGAGGAAGGAAGACAAAGGGTCGCCTTTCCTTAAACCCTGACTGCTGGAGAAGAAACCTTCCGCCGAACCATTAACCGGATGGAGAAATGTGTTTAACCCGATTCTTAGACGTTTCTTTGAAAATGATGAAACAGATAGGGTAACGGCGTAGGAGGAATACCTGTTGAAATGTTGGTTGATAGGTTGTTGTGCGCGTGTTGACTCCTTAATCCATAGCTGATTGTGAGAGCTTCCTTTTGGCTGGGAGGAACTACCTAAAATAAAAAGCAAGACCACCAGAAAGAGTTAAACAATATATGCAGTGGACTACCTAGCGTATGCTAGATCCGGAAGTGTGATACTTCCTAGATGACTGTCAATCCACTGTTTAAAACAATTTAATGCTAGTAATAAAGTAAATCCTATTGTAGTTAAAATGATTTAGGTATCTCATTTAAAACACAATAAGAAAGATATAATCTAACAGGATAGGTTAAAATAAGATCTGAAGGTCAAGTAACTGGTTATGGGTCTTTGCAGTCTGACAGAGGTCTTAGGCAGGTCACAGGTGAGTAAGGGTGATGTGGGAATAGGTAGGTAGGTTACTTGTTTTGGGTTGTATTGGTAGATACAGAGACCGATGCCGGTTAAGGGTGACCAACACTGGTTTGGGAGAACTAGTGCCGGTTACTGTGGGGTACTTGGGAATGTCACAGAATGAGCTTTAGATCTCCCTTATGATTGCACAAAGGACTAGGCTGGTCGGAATGAGGTATTAAGTTGTTTGGATGGGATTTGGTGAAGTTTTAATAGGGATATGGAGGGGTGAGTATTAATGGAGGTCAGTGGGTGGCTAGGAGAACAAAGGATGAAAATACAATGATGAAATGAGTGAACCAGAGGAGTAAAATGTTCTACTTACTTGGAATTTGGTTCTGGACGTCTGTGAGTGAGGAATGAAGGTGTTGATAAGAGGTTGAATGCTGCAGAGGATCACCAAACGTTGGGGAGCTCTTGCATGGGCTGCATGTGCTCTCCTTCTTGCCTGATTGGATCAAATCGTGTTGGGGGTGAGTGTTGGATGGTTGTTGGGTGAATCTTGGATGTCTGTGCAAGAGAAAATACTTGATCTCCTTCTTTGCATGTGTGTTCTCCTTGAAACTTGTTCTCAAAAGATGTGATATCTCTCAGAATCTGCCAACCTTGAAAATAAGGTTGTTTTGGGAATTAAATGGTAACCGACGGTGGTTCGGCTTAACCGGTGGCGGTTAAGGGTAACCAACGATCGGTTAGGGTGGGATTTCCTAGGTTTACTAAACTGGGTAGATCCCCTTGATTTTCTGGGATCTTGTTTCGTTTACTCGGAATTAGACTAGAAGCTTCCTTCTAACATGCGGAATGTGGTTAGAGGGAATGTAGGCATTGATTTTTAGGGTTTGGGTAGGTCTTAGTTAGTTATGGCAACTTACTAAGAATAAGTCTTAGGGTGAGGTGGCTTGATGAGGTGTCTAGGTGAGGTGGATATGTGGGCATTATCCTAATTAGGATATTTAAATAATAAATATGGTGAGGATAATGAATTAATTTAATTTAAATAATTAAATTAATATTATAGTAGGGTGAAGGGGGCCATGGTTAGGTGAATGTGTTCAATGGTGTTTATTTGACGAGGGACCAAAGGGAGTGTGACCTAATTTTAGTGTCTACATTTTGCCCCTTTTTGTTGCGTAGCTTGTATTGGTAAGTGACACGAAAAAAAAATAAGATGTGGTTGCCCCATGTGTGGGTGGAGGTGATCCCCCTCAAACTAGGAACTGATGAGGTAGAAGGCAAAATTAGTGAGTGGTTTGATAAAAGGTAAATGTGATGAAAAGGAAGGTGGGTAACAGGGGAAAAAGGAGCAAGGTCTACTCGGGTAATCTAGGTAATGGGTCAGGGTCAAAGGTAGCAACAATCAAACGCACGCACACGTATAAACTGTAGCATAGTACCAGGTTGAAGAGCAGGAAAACTCTACATTGTCTAAGGTCAATAGGTTTATCCAAACAAGGTTGAGGTGATTCCGGTATCCAAGGTATATGATATGGTTAGGAAACATGACATAGGTCAAAAAGCGCGAGAACGTTTAGGTGTGTTCCGATACACCAAAGGTAAGGTTAGGATAGATGGTCACATGTAAGAGGCAAGGTAAGGTCATCGTGTCTATCAACACAGTAATAACGGTGCCGTAAGGTATAGCGAACACATGAGGTCAAAGATCACTAGCGATGGTCCATGTCCAAGAATCTAGGTCACGGCACGGGTAGGGTTGTGGTATGGATAAAATAACGAGTCCCCAATTGAGGACACAGGTAGGTAATAAATGATGAGGGCAAGAGGGTGAGGGGAATGGTCAGGGTAAAGGTTGGGTGTGGAAAAAGAGTGACGGGCACGGTAATAGGGTAAAATTTAGGGCAATGTGCAAGAGAGGGTGACCGATGCTGGTCAAGGGTAACCAATGTCGGTATAGGGTAACCGACCATAGTAAGGTAGGGCACGTGACCGATGCTTGAAGGTGAAGAAGTAAAACGCGTCGATTACGTCGGGTTTATTATAAAAACAAAAAATCCACGTTTTTTGTTATTCATTTGTCTTTTTGTGAATTGGGAAAATGACACAAGAGAGAGATAGAAAAGGGAAAAGTGTTTGGACGGAATGGAGAGTTGATTTGGCAAGCCGAACGGTGGGTGATTGGTAGTTGAGAGGCGGGTCCATGGGATCGGATTGTGTGATTTGATTGGTTGGAGGCACGGGTAGTGATTTGCGATGACGAGAGGTTGGAGAGGGATTGGCGGGCCACCGATGTAGTGGCTAGATGTGCCACCACGACGATGGAAGCATGATGAGGTAAGTGCCAAACTCTTGTTGTGTTTGGGTAGATAGATTAGGTGATAAGTTGGGGTTTGGAAGAAATTGGGTTTTTTGTTTTGGGTGGGGGAAAAAAAAATGAAATTGGAAATGGGGTGGGGTAAATTGGGTAGAATAGGAGCGGGAAAGAGGTAAATAGGAGAATAGGGGGTGGGAGGTGGTTAAGGGGAGGTGTAGGTCTTGAGCCCGGATGGCCTAGGGTGGGGATGGAGATGGAGATGGGGATGATGTTTGGGTAGCTACTCTACATGCACAAGTGACAGGGTTACAGGGCTAGTTGGTCACAACACATGCACAAATAGGGGCTTTACAGGCACAAGGTGCGAGGTCGATGACACCTCCACGAGCACTTTGGGACAGGTCCTAGTTCATAGGCGAGGCGGGACCAGTCCCGTAGGACAGGTATAGGGGCCGAGGCCTATGGGGCCACCATAGACTGTACCCATAGCTAGGTTACAGGATGCCCTAGGTGAGGCCAGATACTACCAGATCGATTGATGGTAGAAATTTGAGATAGATTTTCTATCATAAATGGAGAGTACAGGCACAACATGCCTCGAGTGAGAGGACTAGATCCTAGTCTCATAGTGTAGAGAGCACAGGGGGCCATCGAGCTCTGAGACAGGATCAAGGAGAGGCCACTAGCTCACGGAGACCAGCGCCAGGTGATGCACTAGCAGGAACCCAACCACCACCTAGGATGGGTGGGGAGATGTTAGTAGAGTCGCTGACATGGGCCGAGGAGGAGACTAGAGAGACCGACATGGAGGATGTCCGACAAGGTGAGGCGTGATGCCCATCCCTATATTTTTGATGTTGTAGTCATTTTTGATACATACCACTGAGTCAAGATAGTGAGGATGCACGAGAGTTTTTTGAGAGATTTGATTATATATCGGCCTGCGTCTTTGAAGAGATTTTGTATTGTTTTATTGTATATGATGCCGGCCTTCGTGCCGATGACATTTTGTATTTGAGTATCGGCCTAGCGTGCTGAAGATTTTGAGAGATGGACATGATTGGATATCCATATATATTGTATAGAGACACACATATTTGTTTATATGATGAGATGGATGAGATTCTAATGATTGGTTGATGTTTTATGAGAATTTTAATTTTTTATCGTGATATGGATGGAAACTAGGTGATATGGATGGAGTCAGGTTGGTTTAGGCATGGATTGAGTCAAGTCATAGGCATGGATCAAGTCAGGTCATTTTAGGCATGGATCGAGTCAGGTTGGTTTAGGCATGGATCGAGTCAGTCGTGGTTTTAGGCATGGATTGAGTTAGGTTTTGGTTGTAATTCATTAATTTTTGTAATGAATGATGATATGGGTTATTTATTAAGATGTTTTATAATACATGCATGATGTTGGTAAAGAAATGGTAATCAAAATAAATGTATGTTTTGATGATGATAAAAATGTGAAGCAATTTGTCATTTGTTTGGTTTAATTTCCAATTTTTGATATAAAAAGGAAACAAAGTAGGGTAGAATGTGATTTAGGAAAATGAAAGATGAATTGGTTAGGGTAGAGAGTGGCCGAGCTAACCTCCAAGGGCCCCATGCCCACAAAGTGCTGCCTACATAGTCCCAACAAAAAGGGACCTCAGGCCGATGTAGTTCTCCCATAAGCTAGGGAAGAATATGAGGAGGTATGAGAATGAGTTGGTAGGTTTTAGGCATGATTTGGGTTTAGGTCTATTAGGTGTGGGTGAGTTGTGGGCAACGTGGTATAGGTGCCTTTGATTGTGGTGGAAGAAGAAGATTACCCCAAAGGAAGTGTCGAGGACCAAGTCCTGTATAAGGTAATCAAAATGTAATAAAGATGGTTAAAAGATAAGAGGGGACAAGAAAGCTGCCTGATTGGTTAGGATCATACCGAGTAGGTCATACCTTGGAGGAGGTGATGAACGTAAGGCCTAAAAGACATTGCATGATTGATTGTTCTAAGGGTGAAAATTAGTCACATGATCACCAAATGTCATGGTTTCCAAGAGGTCCCTTGAGGCGGTAGAAAATGGGAGTATGAATGGTGAGAGGGGTGAAAGGTGGTTAATTTTGATATCGTATGAGGTAGCATGCTCTTTGGGCAAGAGATACAAGATCATGATGGGCAAGTCCATGACTAAAAGGTTTTTTGTATTGTCTGATATTTGAGATAGACTGATCGATGTGGGAAGTCTATATGGGATGAGGAATTTAACTCCTTGAGGTCTTCGTGAAATTGATCGATGCGGGAAGCTTCAGTTTCTCGTTTGTTTTTTTAAGAGCTATACATAGCTTTCCTTCGAGGGAGTAGTCTATTTATAACAGAAATTACCGAGAGGAAGATTTCATTTTGAGGGAGTCATATTTTTATTAGAAGTTTGACTCAAGGAGTTGGATCTCATGTGAGGGATTTTGAAGTCATGAATGGGATCAAGGTGAAAAAAATAAGATTCTTGTTCAGAAAGCAAGGTGAAATGACCATGGGATCTCATCTAAAGGTAGACGAAAAGTATCCATGAGAATCATGCTATGTGCAACGTCGTGGTACACATATTCAAGCAAAGATAACAAGTGACGGGACGCACATGATTCTTGGTTTAATCATTGGTGAGGTGTAAGAAGTGGATAGCGCTCAAGGGACAAGCATGAAAGAGGTAAAAAGTGATGTAGGACTAAAAGTCAACAATAGAATGGTCGAAGATGTAAGGCGTTAAGGGGCTCAGGTTTGGGTTTACCATCGAGTGAAGATAAATGATAAGCACCTGATCCATAAGTATGAGTCACGATGTATGGTCCAAGCCAATTAGGAGCAAATTTTCCCCGTTTACTTTTTTCTGCTTTAGTTACATGTTGATTTTCTTTCAGGACAAGGTCACCGACTTGGAAGGTTTATTCATGGACACGTTTTTCATAGGCATGTTTGATACATTTTGGTAAACTTGAAGGTGGTCAAGAGCGTTAAGACGGTGTTCGTCTAATAACTCAAGTTGTGCTAAACGGTCCTGACAAAAGTCATCATCATTGAGCATGTCATGGAGAGAAATGTGAAGTGAGGGAATCTGGACTTCGAGAGGTAGAACAACCTCGATATCATAGACCAGAGAAAATGGTGTGAGCGGTGGAAGTGCGAGATACTGAAGTGCGGTATGCCCACAGGGGAAAAGGTAGCTGAGATGTATAGGTAGAAAGGTTGATCATCTTTAGGTGGAATGAGTATGGGTGGTTAGAGAAGGTATTGTTTTAAGGCCTCAAAAGATTTGTGGTAGTCATCATCCCATTTAAAGGAGACATCCTTCTTGAGTAGATGATGAAATGGTTGACACCGATAAGATAATTGTGAAATGAAATGGCAAATAGATTGCAACTTACCTTGCAGGCTACGAAGTTGTCTAAGGTTAATGGGAAAAGGCATTTCCAGAATGGCCTTGACTTTAGTAGGGTCAACTTCTATACCACATAGGAAAAGATAAATCCCAGGAGCTTTCCTGAGAGGACTACAAAGACACACTTCTTGGGTTGAAGGTGAACACAATATTTAATAAGGCGGTCAAAAATGGTTTTGAGGATGGTAAGGTGCTCGGAGCGGTGTTTAGATTTGGCTAGGAGATCGTCCACGTAATCTTCCAATATACGATGCATGATGTCATGGAAGATATAAGTCATAGCCCGCTGATATGTGGCACCAATGTTTTTAGGCCAAAAGGCATGACTCGATAGCAAAAGGTCCCCCAAGGGGTGATGAATGCGGTTTTATGTTGATCCTCTGGGCAAGTAAGATTTGGTTATAACTTGAGAAGCCATCCATGAGTGATAACATCTCGTGATCAGTGGTAAGGTCAACCAATTGATCAATATCGGGTAATGGGAAGTCATCCTTTGGGCAAGCTAGGTTGAGGTCATGGAAATCTATGTAAATGTGGAGTCCCCCTGTTGCCTTAGTGATAGGGACAATGTTAGAGATCCAATGAGGATAATCGATGGGTAATATGAAAGAAATGAAAGAAGATGCTGAAGTTCTTCTTTGATGAGAAGGGCAATGCGAGGGTGCATTTTCCTCAATTTTTGTTTGATGGGTTTGGCATCGGGAATGGTTACAATATTGTGGACCACTATGGTGGGGTCAATACTGAGCATGTCTGCGTAAGACCAAGAAAATGCATGATTATGATCTTTGAGAAAAGAAGTGATGGCTTCCTGTTCAACAACATCTAAAGATTCTTTAGGATGTGCGGGTCATCCTAAGTATGAATGTTGATCTTGATAGTCGATTCATTTAACATGGTTTACATCTCAGAGGGTAACGACCAATGAATATATGAGTCTTCGCACTGAAGGTAAATGAGTATAGATTCATCATCCTGACATTGAACGACGTTAATTGAAGGTGTATCGTCATCAATCATTTCAGGATATAGGAAGGGAAGAGAGGAAGGGCCTTGCCCTCATGTTGATAATTCAAAGGCCCCAAGGAAATGGTGTTTATGAAAAAAAAAAGTTAGGAGGCATAGATTCAGGATCCATCAACTCCGTAGGCGAAGGTGGTGATGAAGGTGGAGCGGGTGAAGAGGGCGAGAGAAGGGTTGATGTCCTCGATGAGTTCAATGCGGGCCTATTTGGTAGGTGGCTCAGGAAAGCCGATACCACTACAATAATTATGTTTGTGGGTGGTACATGGAATAACAATATGATGGCCTTGCTCATAAAATCCAAAACCAAAACCCTTCCATGCACATCGGTGCAGGAAGGTGTGGGAAAAACGGTGATTGGTGAGAGACTGGAAGTCAGCGGAAAATGGGCGGGTTTGTGATGGTGGTTCGGGGTGTAAGTGGTAGTATCAAGTCCCTTATAGGTGAGATTGGTACGAAGGTGAGGAGGACCATAAAGGAGGTGCTCTCCTATGCGGTGATCATAGTGAGGATGTTGGTGAAGACTTCCATACTCTTGTGGAGTAAGGAATGTGTTAACACTATATAGGTGATACTCCCCCAGAGTGAGGTGTTGAAAAATGCCTTCCAAGGGATCGGTGGTTGGTATGTGGGTAGCTAGAATAGACGATGTGTCGAGGTCGATGCGGAGGTGGAGTTAACAGATTGGGAGGCTGATGGGTTGGCCGTGGAGGTTGTGGCGGTGGTAGGAATGGAGGAGGCATGTGCGGTTGAGGTAGTGACTGTACTGGTAAGCGGAGGTGTAGATGAAGTGATAGTGGTCGTGGAGGTAGACACCTTAATGGGTATGAGCACGTCATTGGGTCGGTAAAGCATGTTACATGTTGCATGTTTTAAAAGGTGATGGATCAGATGGAATAGTATAGGTGTGTCCTTCATGCTCAAACTTTACACAACAATGCAAAGTGGAAGGAACAACACCCATGACATGAATCCGGGTCTACCAAGAAATAGGTTATATTGAAATTCCCCTCCAAGATGTAAAATAAATTTGGAACTGTGCGGGGGCCACGCGAATGTGGAGGATGACGATGCCTAGTGTAGAGGTGATAACGTCATTGAATGAACAAAACATGACAGGATGTTTATGCATGCAATTGTCAGGTATGCGCATTTGAGTGAATGCATGGGATGAAATGATATTAATACTTGTGCCCCCATTGATCATTACACGTCATACATGTATATCATCGATGTGAATAGAGATGAAGAGAGCTGGTCTGGGTCATCCATTTGGTGCGGTGCGATCTCTTCCTCTGAGAAGCTAAGGGAGGCTACTTGGTGAGTAGGGTGAGGTGTGGATAAAGGTGGAAATTTGGTGAGAGAGGCTACATGATGGGGTGTGATAATGGAGGCTACGAGTGTAGGGTCACCGAGTCAACTTCAATAGATTGCAAGGACCTCCATGAGAGCTTGACGATGGGATTCCAAGGTTTGGATGAGGTCATATAAGGACATTTTGAGGGGAGATTGGTGTAATTGTTTGAGCATGGTGCGATGTGTGACCCCATTAGAAATAGGGTATGTGGGGCCGCAGATAGTAATTTTAGGTGTGGGTGCAAATGGTATGTTGGGTATAGGATTGGTTGGTGAGTCAGTTTCCTTTTCCTTGCCTTTGTCCTTCTGAGCATGGATAACAACGTGGATCATGTTGATTTGAGGGGAGTTGGTAAATGGATAAGGTGTAGGATGAGTGGTATAACGACATGATGGGAAAAAACCTACCGAGGGAGAAAAGCCTTGTGAAGTGAGTTGGGTGCAACGACATTTAGGTGATGGTGTGGCAAGTTATCTGATGTGAACCATGTTAATTTCAAATCTCGGGGTGGCTCTAAGAGTTAAGGGGGTGGAGGTCGTGGTTGTTGAGTAGGAAGTGAGGGAAGGACTGTGGGAATGGGTGTTGGTGAAATGGGGTCCTCATCAAGAAGGTCATCATCGTCAAAGTTGGCTTCAGGAGGACACAAATGGATAAGGACGGTTCTCAAAGCCTTGCAGTTCTCCACATCATGCCCTGACACACGATGGTAGGCACAATTTTTAGTGTCATCAAACCCTTTTGGCTTGGGTTTGAGGGGGTCATAAGGTCTGAGTGGCGGTAATGTGATAAAAAAGTCCTCAAGGAGGTTGGTTAAGATTTTGGCATAGGACCCGCTAGTGGGTCGCAATGGGAAGTGAAAGTGGGTTTAGGTGTAGGTGTAGCTGATTGTTGAGGAACAATCCTTGCAGGAGGGGGAGTGGGTCAAGCTATGGTTTTGGGTGCTGGAGTGGTCTTGGGTGTTGGTTGTGTTTGCTTGGGTAGGGGTATGGTAGATGAATGGGTAGGAGGGTGCATGGTTGTTTTGACTACCTTATTGAGAGTAGCGAATTTTTTTCTTTGGGTTACACCTTCTTGGGTAAAGGTGATACAGTGTATGATATCTAGAGGGAAAAGCGGATGGGGGAAGAGGGCGAGTTACCCACGGGGATAACAAAGGTGCTGTGAAGGTAGATGACGTGGGTCATGTAGGGGTGTGAGGGATAGAGACTAAAGTGTAGTGGGTAGTGAAGAAGTTGTGGAGGGTATTAGAGGTATGGGTGGTAAAGATGCTACAGTGTGGGTGTAAGTCATGTCGGGTGCTTGGGTATGTTAGAGGTTTGCGAGGAAGGAATGGGCTGTTGTGTTTTTGGTTTATTGATAGGTGGAGGTTTCTTAACCACACTTGGAAGGTTGAGGTCCTAAGATGGATAGAATGGGTGAAAGTGATGAAGGTATGATTGGTGTAGCGGGTGTGAGTTCTATGGGTTTGGTTCTTCTATTTGGGTGCCAAAGTAGATTTGGTGCTGACTTTGGAGGATGTAGCTAAATCTAGTTTGACCGGTGGATGAGTAAGGCTGGTGGTTGGGGTGACCCCTAAGGTAGTAATAGGTTTAGTCGAGGAAGATGATGTAGGTGCGGGTTTAGATTTAGATGTATGTTGGGTTATGGGTGAGGGTGTATGTTGAATTGTGATAGAGGTGGTTGTGTTTGGTTCATTTGGTTGAAATATCTTTGGGTAGCTAGTGGAAGTGTTAGCAAGTGACATCTACATTTACATTGAGGTAGGAAGCGAAGATTCCCCCACAGTAAGGCTCTATCCACATAATCTAGGTGATTGGCTAAACATGAGAACGACACGTTTGTAGGTGAGGTTGATGAGGAATTAATGGCTATTCCCGTAAAGTGTGTCTTAGAGATGAGGAATTTGCTAGCTTCAACTTCCGTGGGTAAGAGAGCCGAAAGTAGGTCTGTGCATGATCTTGGGTAGCTGATGGAGAATGCTCACCAGAGGAAAAGGTATCTCTACTGGATCCTTGATAGGTGGAGGAGAAAATGGGTGCTCCTCTATAGGTGGAGGAAATGATGGGTGATCCTCTTGTGGGTAAAGGAGATAAACAAGTATCCTCCATGGACTAAGAAGTACTGTGGGTGATGACTCTCTAAGTGGAGAAGCCAAAGGTGAAATAGTCTCAATATTAGCAGAGGGCTCCTCCACGGGTGATGAAGGAAGTGAAAGGTGTTCCTTTGTGGGTGGAGGAATAGGTGAGGTGGGTTCAAGTGTAGGTGGAGGACTTCGGGCTATAATTTCCTCTATGGAAGGAATATGAGGTAATTGGGAAGCAATGGGTGCGTCACTAAAAATAGCATGGACCTCACGGGTATGGCTATCATGAGTTGAGGTCTCACCAATTTGATCAGGTGAAGGGGCATGATTGGGAAAGGGTTTCTTGAATATGTGTAGGTTTTGATTGGCTAGTGCGTTAGGATTATCCACAATTAACTCACCTTTCTCGAGCATTTCTTGGACAATGTTTTTGAAAGTGATGTAATTACCGTCACTATGACCTTTTACTCGATGATAGTTACATAAATCGTATTCTTTATACCATGCGGATGTGGGGCGAGAAGGGTCAAAACCAGTGTGTGGTTTTATAGGTGGAAGGGTGATGGCCCCAACTTTAATGAGCTTTCCTAAGACAGAAGAATAAGGCTCCCTAGTTGGGGTGTATTTTCATTGTTCTCGTCTAAATTGAAAAGTTTTAACCGGTGAGAGATTAGATGAGGGGCTAGCCTGATTTGATGGATGAGCCAGGCCAATTTGAGTACCACTGCATTAGCGGTCCCCTTGGCCTTTGAATAATTGTTCTGCGGTTTCAAAGAAGAAGAGGTGTCATTCGACTTGAATGCCGAGTTATTATTGCGTAATTGGATTTTCTTCTCTTTAATAGCCCGAATCTCTAGCTTTCATGCCATGGTGAATGCTTTGTCGAAGGTTTGGAAAGTCTAGACCTGTAAGGTCGGTGAGATATGTCTAGCACAAGCCCGCATGAAGATCTTGATGAGTTCGGTTTGTGGTAGTTAGAATGTGAGTTGATTAATCAGGCTAAGCCAATGAGAAACAAAATTTGTGATAGATTCATCATCATACTTGATGAATGGAGTATAAGTCACCATGGTAACCTTCTTAACGATTTTGATGGAGAAGTGATCCAAGAAGGCTTGGGCTACTTGATTAAATGAAAATATAGAGTGTCTAGGTAATCCACTATACCAATCTAATGCAAGTCTAGTTAGAGACATGGGAAAGGTCCTCAAGAGCAAAGCATCATCATGGGTGATTAGGTAGCACCCGTGTTTAAAAGACTCAGCAAATGCTTGTTGCAGTCTTCCTTGCTATTAAACGGTTGAACTTAGGCATTTATAATGCATGGGGTATGGACGAATAGGAATGGATGGGTGTATAGGCTCATTACAAATCTCGTCGTAGGTGAGAGTGTTTCAGAGCTAGAAACCGATGCCTCCAATGTTTGCATCTTGTCCATCATTAATTTGATTAGGTCGTTGGTAGGTTGCGATGGCTGGGTGCCTCCTGTAGCGTAAGAGGGTTGGTGTTGGGCATATGACAGGGGTGGCATTCCAGTATATGGTGCTACCGTATAGGTAGACTGAGAAGGAGGGAGTGAGATAGGGGGTACGTACCCAAAATGAATGATAGATGAAGTGAGAGGGTGCTTTGTAGTAGTATGTATATGGAGGTGGAAGGGTCGTGGTGACCCTAGTGGCAATGGGGGCTAAAGATTGTGGAATAGAAAGGATGACGTTTTGAAAAGGGGTAGGGGTCACCAACATCGGGGGTGGTAGTGTAGCTATAGGTATATGAGAGACAATAGGCATGGATGAGGTTGTATTCTGGGTGGTTGGCAAAGGTATAGTGGATGTGGCAGGTATAACAGATGTAGTAGATGCGATAGTCATAGTGGGTATAGGGCCTAACTATGAAACGACTAGGGGTAAGGTAGATGCGAGCAGCAATGTAGAGCCGATGGGGGCCGACGCAGAGTAAGAGTGAGTGTCGGGGGGATAGATACAGGTATGTCATATATCAACTGACTTGAGGCATCTCAAGTGGACAAGGGAAAGATAAAACTGTAAGGTGATAGAGTTTTGGTCAAGGAGTCGTGTGAACTCCTCATCTCTGGTAGCGATAGTGATAGGTTGGATAGGTTCTATGGCGGGTGATAAAATGGAAGGTGGCAAAGGGATAGGTGGGAGTGGTTGACAAATGACATGGAATACAAGGGTGCTTGCTTGTTGATGCATCAGTACCATGTGAACAAGTACTAACATGGTAAGAAGGCGCTTTACTGTAAGTGACACAGAAACATAACACAAGAAGGATAAATAGATGGTGGTAGGTGAATTGGGGCTAAAATGGCAGCTAGAAAATGACACAGATAACCGATGCCGGTTAGGGTAAACCGACGCCGGTCAAAGGTAACCATGGTCGGTCACTATGGAACGTGAACAGTTGGTCGAAATAAGGTATAAGGCCAAATCTGACAGGTATGCGAATACTGATGAGATTTACAAGGTCAATGTATATGATAAGAGTGACAGGGAACTCGAATAGTCGAAGAAGGTGAATAGGTGTCCTTTTGGGTAGGTTAACCAAAATGACAGTGAACCGACGCCGGTTGGGTATAACCGATGACGGTCAAGGGGTAACCAACGACGGTCACTGGACCGACACCGGTTACTTGTGAAATTGAAATAGTGATGAAGAAAATATGGTTGTAAGTTAAAATTTGATGTGGAATCAGACCCAAAATTCTGAGAATGATGAGAATATGGTCCAGGCACACTCAGATGAAGCTAGAATACACCAATTGTGATGAGGAGTGTGCAAGGAGAAAAAGGAAAAATGAAGAGTGTGACCTCTCACCTCAAAACGCAAGCCAAGTAGAAACACTAAGAAAAATATGATCCTAAGAGTGCTTTTTCTATTATGTTTGTTTAGCTTATGCTATTTAAGGATTGACTCATGAACTGTAGAATAGAGTTTTTTGGTGAGGATGGCTTCCTATGAAGAAGGAGATCTAAAAGGTGAGGTTTTAGGTATGTTATGGTGGGGGTGGGCCTCGCTTTGAAGTATGACTCGATAGAGCAATGAGCTGGGTGCCCACTATACCATGATCGTGTGATCACCTATAACTTCTTCTAGGTAAGATGTTGTTTAAGAATATGTATATTTTAAATTTTTGTGAGGTTTGGTAAGACTCAAAGAAATAGAAAATGAAAGAAATGCTTTTCTATGATTCGTTTGTCAACCATCAGCTGGGCATGACTTCCAGCATATAGGTTGCCCTTAATTAATGTGAGCTAATGCAGAATAGTAGAATGAAATGCAATGATTTTTAAGCCCAAATCGAAATATGGAATTCAATGACACAATAAGAGGAATAGGAGAAAGTATGATCTTTCACTAATGCAATGCAAATGAAATAGAAGAAGAGTTCTTTTTAAGCACCAAAACACGATTGCTTTGAGACAATAGAAAGAAGAGAAGATTCCAAGGAAGAAATTTTAATGTGAGAACCTTTTAGAAAGGAAACAAACATGTAACTTTTCACCTAGAAATGAATGAATGCAAGGAACCCCGAATGGGTCCCACCGGGCGTGCCAAAATGTTTCACCTAATTCTTAGATGTTTCTTTGAAAATGACGAAACAAATAGGGTAACGGGCATAGGAGGAATACCTATTGAAATGTTGGTTGATAGGTTGTTACGCGCGTGTTGACTCCTTGATCCATAGCTAATCGTGAGAGATTCCTTTTGGCTGGGAGGAACTACCTAAAATAAAAAGCAAGACCACCAGAAAGAGTTAAACAATATATGCAGTGGACTGCCTAGCGTATGCTAGATCTCGGGAAGTGTGATACTTCCTAGACGACTGTCAATCCACTGTTTAAAACAATTTAATGATGGTAATAAAGTAAATCCTATTGTAGTTAAAATGATTTAGGTATCTCATTTAAAACACAATAAGAAAGATATAATCTAACAAGGCTAGGTTAAAATAAGATCCGAAGGTCAAGTAACTAGTTATAGGTCTCTGCAGGTCTAACAGAGGTCTTAGGTAGGTCACAGTGAGTAAGGGTGATGTGGGAATAGGTAGGTAGGTTACTTGTTCTAGGTTGTATTGGTAGATACAGAGACTGATGCGATTAAGGGTGACCGATGCGCTAGTTTGGGAGAACTAGTGCCGATTCTTGTGGGTACTGCGGGAATGTCACGTAAATGAGCTTTAGATCTCCTTATGATTGCACAAAGGACTAGGCTGGTCGAATGAGGTATTAAGTTGTTTGGATGGGATTTGGTGAAGTTTTAATAGGGATATGGAGGGGTGAGTATTAATGGAGGTTAGTGGGTGGCTAGGAGAACAAAGGATGAAAATACAATGATGAAATGAGTGAACCAGAGGAGTAAAATGTTCTACTTACTTGGAATCTGGTTCTGGACGTCTGTGAGTGAGGAATGAAGGTGTTGATAAGAGGTTGAACAATGAAGAGGATCACCAAACATTGGGGAGCTCTTACATGGGATGCATGTGCTCTCCTTCTTGCCTGATTGGATCAAATATGTGTTGGGGGTGAGTGTTGGATGGTTGTTGGGTGAATCCTGATGTCTGTGTAAGAGAAAATACTTGATCTCCTTCTTTGCATGCATGTTCTCCCTGAAACTTGTTCTCAAAAGATGTGATATCTCTTAGGAATCTGCCAACCTCAAAAATAAGGTTGTTTTGGGAATTAAATGGTAGATGCGGTTATGGCATGGCGGTTAAGGGTAACCGATGTCGGTTAGGGTGGGATTTCCTAGGTTTACTAAATGGGCATATCCCCTTGATTTTTGGGATCTCGTTTTCGTTTACCCATGGATTAGACTGAAGCTTCCTTCTAACATGCAGGAATGTGGTTAGAGGGAATGTAGGCATTGATTTTTAGGGTTTGGGTAGGTCTTAGTTAGTTATGGCAACTTACTAAGAATAAGTCTTAGGGTGAGGTGGCTTGATGAGGTGTCTAGGTGAGGTGGATATGTGGGCATTATCCTAATTTGGATATTTAAATAATAAATATGGTGAGGATAATGAATTAATTTAATTTAAATAATTAAATTAATATTATAGTAGGGTGAAGGGGGCCATGGTTAGGTGAATGTGTTCAATGGTGTTTATTTGATGAGGGACCAAAGGGGCGTGTGACCTAATTTAGTGTCTACAAAATGAGAGGAGGAAACACAATTGAAGATCCAATTACAGAAGTGATCGCTGAAGCCCATTTTCTGAAGAGATTTGAGAAGGAATCTCCAGTTGATACGATCGTAGGATTTGCTAAAATCCAGTTTGATCATCATACCGCATCGATAGGACAAATGCAGGGGAATGGATAATCTCATGGGAAATGATGATACCATTAGCGATCGACCTTCCTGGAATGAAGTCGCTTTATTCTTGAGCGATCAACTTATTCAAGAGAGGACTAAGCCTAGAAGCTATAACTTTAGAAATGATTTTATAAGAAGTGTTACAGAGAGAAATCAGATGATACTCATCAATATTTTTAATAGGATTTTTTTGGGAACATACAGATGAAGGTGTGATTCATTTCCCCTAAAATCTTCCCAGATCTTCTAGATTCTTCAGTGGCAAGCCATACATCATTCCCAATAACATTCCAAAAATCTTGAAAGAAGGTTACTGGGAAACCATTCGGACCAGGGGCTTTATCCCTTTCCATAGAAAAAATAATAGAGTGAATTTCCTCTTTAGAGAAAGGGGAAAGTAATTTGTCATTATCTACTTCTTGAACAATTTTTGGAATTTGGTCCAAAAAAGGTTGTTGAGAGGCAAGAGAGGAGAAAATATCATCGTTCAACAACTTTTGGAAAAAAGACATTGCTTCTTCTTTGATAAGAGCTTGTGAGGAGATCCACGAGCCATCTTCCAATTTGAGAGAAGAAATGTAGTTTTGATTTCTTTTGGCCTTGACCGACGCATGGAAAAACTTGGTGTTCTTATCTCCATCTTTCAACCAGATTTCTCTTGATTTCTGTCTCCAAAACATTTCTTCTTTCAGGAGAAGGTCCCCTAGTTCACTGAGAAGCACTTTTCTTTCCTAAATTCCACTTGACTCATGCCTTCCCGAAAGACGAATTCATTCAAAGCTCGGATCTCTTTTTCAACTCTTAATTTCTCCTAAAAATATTTTTGAAGGAAGAGGTGTTCCAAGCAAGCAATGATCCTTAAGCAAAGAAAGTTTTTGTAGAATGAACATTTTGGTACCTAACACATTGAAGGAAGCCCACCAATTTCTGATCAGATCAGGTAAAATAGGGTCCTGCATCCACATCAGTTTGAATTTGAAAGGGATCTCGCATGGAGGAATATCAAATTGAATGTTGAGGGAAATGGGGAAATGATCTGAGCCGAAAAGGGGATGAAAATGCTATCAATAAGAAAATTTTGCTAAAGCCATTCTTCTGAAAACCAAGAAGCGATCTAATCTGACCGCCATTTTCCCAAAACCCAAACGTCTATTAGTCCATGAAAACCATCCCTCTTGGTCAACATCCAACAGGCTAGAATCCTCAACGAAAGTGATGAAGTCCAATTGAGAGCGCGGTTGCCAATGAATCCCACCGCACTTATCTTTATTAGATAGGGTGGCATTAAAATCCCCAGCAAGAATGATTTTATTGCTAGCGAAAGAGAAAATATCTCCATCCAATTTGGACCATATTTCCCGCTTCTTGATAGGGTTGTTCGGACCATAAACATTACAGAGAAGGAATGATTCATCTGTGTGCTTAACCTGAACCCTACACCATTGAAAACTAGAACAATCTGAAATAAGGTCAATGGAAATTTTACTAACCTTCCAGATGAAACCCAAACCACCTAAAGCACCATTATAATTGACAAATAAACCACTCCATCCCTTCCAACTACGCAACCAACCAGAAAGGCATTCATCTTTGGACATTTTAGTTTCTTGAATTAAGCAAAGATCCACATCCTGTTCAGAAACATAGTGCCTGAGGAGATGCTTTGTTAGGGGCGTTTAGACCCCTAACATTCCAAGAAAATATTTTCATCCTTTCTTCAGAGAGGACTCGCCTCTCCTACTAGAAGACAAAAAGAAAGAACCTAACTGAAGTTGTTTACCAACTGTTATCTCCCTATAGGAGAGTTGTTCTTTGGAGGGCCTACCCGGAGGATTCTTAGGACCCAAATTAGAATGAAGAATGGTAGGGGTGGGGAGAATAGAGCTTCGAGTGTAGATCTGGTCACTCCTAGGTTCTTTATCCTGTCTTAGACTCGTTAGTATCCTCTCTTGTGGCTTCAAGTTGGAGAGTAACCACCGCTTCTTAGTCACAAACCCATTTCTCCAAGGAGGCAACTTTGGCTCCATGCCCTAAGGCCAAACCTTCTTGAAAGAGGGAAAGGATATGGGTAGAATCTTGGACCATTGACGTTGTTTCATGTACCAGGGAGATGGTATCTAGATTAAGAAAGAGGGGTTTGGAAGCTAGATTATTACAGGGCTTAATCAACCATTTTTCTTGGACAGGAATTGAAGAAGGAACTAAGGTCTTTGCATCGACCGATATTTGTCGATTTTTCTCCAAATAGCATTACTCGGAACATGACCATTCTTACAAGCCTTTTGGAAGTGACCCTTCTATTTGCATTTGAAACAACTGGCAGAGATCCTTTCATATTCAACCCTTTGAACCCATTTTCAAGAAGAAGAGGAAATAACTATGTAATCCTGTAATTTTTTGGACATATCGATAGAAACAAAAATCCGAGCGAAGGTTAAGAGGGAGCCTTTGAGAGTAACAGGATCGATGCGAATAACTTTACCCAAACTAGAAAATTTTAGTGAGGATTTTAGGATTCCAGTATTCACATGGCAGGGCTGTATAATCTAACCCACACCTGAATCTCTTCCATAACCACTCTTCTGGATCAAAGTTAGCACTCCATGCTCTAATATGGACACCCGAGTCGAGATATAAATTGTCTTTCCTAGCTATAGTGTCATCTCATTGAGCTTCACTTCTGAAAATAACTAGGAAGAAGCCTTTGGCCAGAAATGAAATCTGAGACCACTACCCCATTGGGTGTTGGACCAGCTTCGAATCCCGTAAGAAGAAAGATGAAAATTCACAAATTTGGGAAAAAAACTCTCGACTTGAGGAAATTTTTCTAGGAAGAGAGACCATCCTTCTCATCCGATAAATGGACACATATTCTTATGGCAAAATTCCTCTTTTCTTGTTCAAAATCGTGAACACCGACCGGGGACTCGACGCACGCACCCTAGGGCCCGGATGCTTGAGCAGATCGGGGGGAGACCATGCCTTGATCACCTATGGAGTATCCAGGAGGAGGTAGCCATTCTTTGCCATGTAGATTTGAAAGTTGTTCCCGCTCCATTCTTTTCCCCTTCTCTTCTTCAATGAAGGATTGGATCTTACGTGAATGTTTTGTATGTTTTTTTTTTTTAGGAGGGAAAGACATTATTGAAGTCTAAAAACAATGAGTATATGGATAGGCAAGAGTTTTACAAGTTTTTGACCTTTTGGCATTGTGTAGGACATGATAAGCATAAATTAGAGGTGCATATTTTTAGAATATCAAACTAACTGTGATATTTTAAGTGTGTTGTTCATCCCCTTTACTATTAGAGTTGTTCTTCTCCAAGAAGATATACAAGACCCTTTAGTTATGGAGAAGGAAGGAAGCCTAACATCACATGAAGTACCTACCATAGAAAAGATTATAAGTGGTGAGGTAAAAAATACCACTGAAGAATAAGTTGTTGCAAGTGAAGTTGAGAAATCACATGTTAAAGAGTTTCCATCATTGGCCGAGCATCGAAGGACTATGGAGCCTATGCACCAACTCGGGAACAATGGAAAAGGATTTTGTAACTTATGAAGTTTCAGAACAAGAATTTTGTCATCAAGAGGAGCCACAAGTTAAATAAATCAAGGAGCCTTCCCCATATAGAGAAGAAGAGGTTGAGGTTATAATATTCTCAACCCACTTCAACTATGAAGGAGAAAGAAGTGAAGGACTATGGTGCATAAGAAGGAGGAACACAAGTGCACACTATTGAGTCCTATGATAATCCATAAGCATAGATTGAGGACTCTATTGTCACTCTCATTGCACCCCAAGATCATATGATAATGCTAAGTTTTCCCTAGTAACAAAAGAACCCTTCCAAGAACGATAAAGTTGAAGGTGTAAATAGAGGAAGCTGACTTTCAAAACATCATCTCATTAAATCCATTAATGCCCCCAAAGAAAGTGAGAATCTTATCAAGAATAGTGGTGATTTAGAGCCTTAAAAATCTTAAACAACAAACAATGTTAGTATTCACACAAGAACTCAAAATTTCTCTTTAGGCCTTTAAGTCTAGCTTCTTCTCAAGTTTACAATCACCCTTAATCATGAAAATTATTGATTTTTATCCTTGTAGAACTTAACAAATTATTACACCTTGTTTCAACGCGTCATGCAAATCTATTTCAACCATCAAATTTGATCAATGTAAAAGTAATCGACAAATTTACCTATTCTTGTCAAAACTGTCCTTTGTAGGCTTCTCAATTGCTTTCCATTAGTGAGCTCATGGATAGAATAATCTAGAGAAACCCAAAATGAAATAATTTCATTTTCTAGTACCCTTTATCCCTATAAGGTTTGGTTAAAATATTGTGTCTCAAAGTTTTTATTAAGACCCTTTTCTCTCCTTCCTACTTTCTAGCTTCTCCACTCTCTACTAGACATGACAAAGTTGTTTTTCCTCTCGTAATTCTTGAATCAATAGATCATTTAAAAACTAAGCCTCAAGTGGATTACCCATTTATATGTGATTTTTGTATGCAAAGTTTCAATGTGGTATTCTTTGTAAGTTTTCCTTCAAATCCACTGTTTGGTCTTCAAATTAGGTCTCTCTTAATAATGACTTGACTGAGATTTAGATGGTCGAGGATTATAGAAAACATGTGGTGTGTTAGGCCTTATAAATTTATAAAACTTAAAGAAAGAGGTTTCAAAATCCTTATTTCAAAATTTCATCCCTAGGTTCAAACTCTCACACCTTTCTTTTGTGGTCTTGACCCTTACTTGGGCAACTCGTATGACACAATATTCTCTTACACCGATTGTTAGAAGTAAATTGAATCAATGAAGTTATTACCCTATAAGTTTTTCAATGCATATTTTTAGAGGCATAGAGCATACCTTAGTAGTGTGAAACCTTTTTCATTCACCATAAAAAAATCTATGGTTCATGATAATATTGTTCTTGCATCACAAATAAGCACCTATAGGTTGCAGAATGGAGAATGCCACGTTTATCTACTCACCCAAAGGATTTCCAAGCCTTTCATCATTAGATTCCATCAATTTAAATATTCCCACATCTTACTTGGATATATCAAAACTTGTCTCACTCTACAACTCCTTCAAAACACTCTTTTCCACAAAACCCTAGTGAGGGTTTCTCACAGACCCGATATGGATGTTTTGCTTACCAAATGAATGATATCCTTCTTCAAGGGTTGAAACTTCACTTAGAGACTTAATTTATCCTCCTCCATGTTTATTATTTACCAGTCATTCTCAAAATTCTCTCCAACCTCAAAGGTAGCTATCGATATACTTTCTCGGCCCCTTAAGACACATGGTTTCTCAACATCAAGGGTTTCGAGTCAAAATATGGACTTCTTGTATCACTTGTTAAGGTATTTCAAGGCCTATCAAAGATTAAAATAATTATAAAATTATTATTCCACCTCAACTTGAGTCTTTATTCACAGATTCGTTCTAACTTGCCTCTTAATCTGCTTCACAAGCACTTTCGGTCACAAATTTTTAACAAATGCTCAAAACAAACATTAGTAAATCCTAATAAAAACATGCATGTAAGGATTATAGTAGGGTATAGTCTTCTACCACCTTAAAATTTCACTCACACTAACATTCATAACTATACATATGCTTTACAAAGCTATAAACATCAAAAACACCAAAACCATAGAGTACAACATCTATATAATTTGTTTGCAAACAAAATGTCCTTCTTTCTTGAATCTTTGGAGCTCCTCCCACTTCTTCCTCAAATGAATGAATGGAATTGGTTACAAATATGTTTCATTTAGTCCTTCTAAATGAATCTTGGCTTCTAGACCTCTCATGTGACCTATTTTTTCCTTTTATAACAATATTATAAGACTCCACCTAGCCTAGAATCCTAGGACCTAAGAACTAGGTCACCACCATGACCCTTATATGACCTAAATATGGCTTGTTACAAGCTCAAAACATCTTTTTACATGCCAAAATGCTCCAAGTTTACACCCTTTTCACCCATTATAACCCAAAAATGCCTTCAATGATTCAAATTTGCATTTTGGAGGGAAATGACATGATTTGAATTTGTGAAGGAGTTAACACACTCTATCACCTTTAAATGACTCCTAATGACCTAAACACCTATCCAAATACTAGGAAATCCAAAATTTGATGATGTCAACCTTATATACAGGTTAGGAGTGATGCTCCTACATCAAGTGGTAGGAGCTCAAGGAGAATACTTTATGGAGGTGGGCACCCCAAACTAATGTATTAAGGGATGAGGCTTCCCCTTTTGATTACTAGGTTACCAAGATCCCATTAGGAAAACATACCATTGAGGTCCTAAAGCATGATGTTACCATGGAAATTTTTGGTCTCTTTCAAAAAAATTACAAGGATAAAGAGACTAAGAAGAAACTGAGAGAGAAGGTTGATATTTTATTAACCTATGTATAAAAATGGGTGTAAGATCCTCTGGCAAGCCAAGAAATAACCATGACCTTTACCTCGGAATCAATGAAGAATATTGAGGATTTAAGATATAGGGGAGAAGTAAACAAAATATGGGAGAAAAATCTAATGACAAGGTATACCAAGGTCATCAAGGACATCATTGAATGTCATAATCAAGTGTCTGAACATATTGAAGAAAGAAAAGTTTTGATTGACAAATATCATATAGAGATTGACTATTAGAATGGGTTGTTTCCCAAGCTTGAGGCCATAATAGACTTGGGGGATGAAGTGTTGGAGAAATAAGGAATAATATCCTCATATTTCAATGGAAGATAATATGATTATAAAGGGGCCATCAAATTAATAATTGAAACCTTAGAGGGATGCATCATAAAGCTCCAAGATATAAGGGAGAAAGTAGGGGAGTATGTGGATGACATAGACTCAAAACTTGAAAGAATTCTCCCCCTAAATGACATATATACCTTGGCATCTATAGATGTAGATAGATGATAGATATTCGTTAGAACATATTACATGGGACTTGGAGCCTCCTAAGGATTTTGACTATTCTTCTATAAAAAAATTCTTTCATTTAGAAGGATATATCAATAAGTTGGCCAAGAGGACTCAAAAAAGAAGTCCATTTCTAATGATTTTGACAACATTATTTTGAAACAAGAAATAATATTCCTCTACCACGCAGAGCCATATGAGGACCTAATTTTGGAAATGTTTGAAATGTTTTATGTTTATAGAAATAATCTAGAGAAAAAGTTGAAGGGAAAAACAAGTGGACCTCTAATTCTCCCCCTAACATTCCTTATTCTTTATTCCTTATTCTATCCATTCTTTTCAAAGGAGAATCAAAATGATTTGATTATAATATGTAACCAAATCTTTCCTAAAGCGTACATGGAATGATGAAAATTGTAGAAGAAGACAAAAGAGTTTGTTGATAGAGGAAAATAATATTATCCAATCCTCCACATGTTTCATCATGACACAAAACGTTCTATCCAAGAAAATCAAAATGGCATATTTTTCATTTTGGGCGCCTCTCCATCCAGATTACATATCGAACAACAACTCCACGTGTATCTTTTTTTTCAGTATTCTATGGGGTATCTAGGTATTTAACTTTTGGGAAATTTTGTATAAAAGTTAAGGCCTATCTTCACTTTGGGAGGTTCTAATTTTGGGTTCTAGCTAGGGTGATTGTGTCTTTTATAATCATTATTAGGCATTGAGAGCATTTTACATGTCTCTCGTTGTCATTAAATGCACATGATCATTTTGTCATTATAAGTCTGGTATCTCCAAATTTAAATAGATATAGAATCTATAGATGTATTCCTTTCTATTGTAATTTTGTATCTATCATATTAATGAAATACAAAAAGAACATTTCATGTCATTGTATCAAAATGATTATCAAGGAATGTTGTATTGTAATGTTACTTGGTAATATTTATTTCAATTATAAAATTCCTTTCTATAATTGCTATCTGGGAGTGAATATTTTCTGCCTTCAAGGGTATCCTAGGTTTTATGAATTTGGTATAATAGATACATGAAGTTTTAATCACAAGTGTTTGTGTTAAGGTTTCAAATTACATGGTAGTGTTTGCACAAATTGGGTATCCATGAATGCAAATAACCCCTGAAAGTTCATGTTGTTTTGATTTCTAGCTCTCATGCATCACATGAGCATTATGATGAAATGCTTTGAACACTTCGCTTTCTACCCATTAGATCCATATCCCCTTATTTCATCTAATTTCCATTATACCATCATGTCCTACCTCTGCAGACTACATTTCCCTTGTATATCTTACATGTGTTTTCCTACAAGCCACATTTCCTTTGCATATTTCAAGTAAGCTTGCCCTGGTTTTAAATTTTAGCATTCTTAATATCATTTCATTCTAAGTTGTTAAAAATCCTTTGAATGATGTTCATAATCATATCCCATCGATCTTTAACAGTTTGTGGCTGACGCTAAGTATGTGCAATGTTTGTGTGAAAAATCTCTTGAGTGAGAATTACAGTTGTGGCTATACTTTATTCAGATTGATTTGTCAATAATTACAACAAAGATTGAATCATATTATCGCTACGCTTTCAAGCTACTATTTGGTTCCTCTCACCCAGTTCAGGTAGAGCTAAAAGTAGCAGGAGACTAGCCACTCCCTATATACGTACCTCTCATTCATTTTTAAGACTTGGTTATGGAATAATGTTAGATCTATCCCTGGCTAAAAATGACATTTCAAGCATCTATAATCATTTTTGTAGTTCCTTCTCTAAATTGAAATTGAGTCTCTGGGTGTAAAACTAGGAACCAACATGAAACGGGCCTTGTTGTTGGGGAAAGATTTATCTCGGTTCACTTGTGAGGCTATTTTTGGGGTTTAAGAAGGGTTTATCCATTTATGAGGTATTGGAGCGTGATTCGTGTTTCTTCATGTTTATTTATCTAATCTAAAGTGAAATATCTAGTGGTGAATCCATTATAAGTTCTGGATTTGAACAATGCTACAATATTTTATATACGTTTTTGGTGGGTTCAAATTTGTAAAGCTAGAAGGAATGAGATCTTCCTTTAATCAAACCCTGATAAAAGACTTCTTCTCGAGTTGAATTTGTTGAATAGAAGAAGAAAGCAAGTTTGAAAAGCAATGAGAGCTCAAGGCTCAAAAGGTAAGGATATTCAATCCTTTGATCTTGGTGATTCCCCTTTAATTAAGGATTATTCTAGTTCCTCTGATAGTTCTTAACTAATTAAACAAGTTTATCAACTTCATTCTTTGTTTCAACAAGAATTGATGCCTAATATGATAAAAGTTGTCCTGAACCCACCACTTGGTCTTGGGGATATTCCTTTGATAAATTTCCATAACACTAACTCTACCTCCTTAGTTCACAAGGCACTCATTCAAAACCCAATCAATCCTCTTCATGAAAATCCAATCGACCATAATATGGATCCTCCTCCTCTATGTCCTCATTCGATTCCAAATTTTTAGAACTATCAAATTTAGGTACATGCCTAGATATCCTAATGAGGTCCCTAATGTATTAAGAAATAGATTACCCAAGTTATAAGGTAATAATGCTATTTATGGAGAGAAACATATTAGATCCTTTCGAATATCATTGATGATTATGATATTGAGTATGAGGATGTTTACTTGAAATTATTTGTGCACACTCTTGAAGAAGATGCTAGAGAATGGTTTAATGCATTGGATTGTGGGACTATTGACTCATGGGAGGAAACGATGAATGCATTTAGAATTCAATATGGTGATATAACAGATCTTAGGTTTCTTTTGGCTAGATTTGAGAATATCAAGAATAATCCTAATGAGTGTGTGAACGACTTCAATACCATGTTTAATAATACATTGATGAGACTTCTTATCACTCTTAGGCCAAGTAATGTATCTTTCCTAATAAATTATTATGATGTTTTTGATAAGAAGGAATCTTATTACCTAAGAGATAAGACCCTGTTAATATTAGACAATATTTTTCCACAGACATAAAAATTAAGAACAATATCAAAGTTGATGGTAAACATCCTAAAAGAGAAGGGGTCAAGTTAGTGAACCCTAAAAAGTAACAAACGGCAAGTCATCTAATTTCAAAGAGACAATGAAGACTCTAGTTGGTGTTGTTAAAGAGATCTCTTATAAGTTAGCTAGAGTAGAAAAGGTAATTTACATGGGATTTTAGAATCATAATCGAGCTGAAATTTACCTCATACTAGAGGGAATGATAGAGTAAAAAGACTCATGTGTCAATATGATAGGCAACAAACATTTAGAGACACTAAAGGGGTCCCTGATCCTTTAAGTGCTTAGTTGTAAACAATAGATGAAGCTCCCCTCATTGAGTGGTGTGAAGAACTCTTCTTGCCCCATGATCCTTCTTGTGAACAAGTGGCCTTGGTATAAGATGCTAAGGATTATGGATCTAATCAATACTTTGATGATGCATTGGTGTTTGAAGAGCTCTTGTACCTTCAAGCCGGAGCTACCTCCACATGTCTTTTGTGTGTCAAGACTATGGATGAATTTTGGAAAGTTGTGGGTAAGGTATGTCATTATCCCACTTTGAATTTGATTATGAAATTAATATGACTCAATATTTTGAGCTTCCTAATCATGAATTTGAGTACCTAATAACTTTAATGATTAATAAATATGATGGGGGAGTTCCTTCAGTGGAGGATAATAAGTTATAGATTAACACAACAAGATCTCAAGAAAATGAATATAACATGAGAAGTAAGAAACAAGGTTCCTCTACCCCATGAGAGGGCCCTTCTACTAATCCAAAACGTGGGTATAAAATTAAAGAGACCCATAAAAATGTTGAAGGTTATAACACCCATGATAATTTTGTTGCTTCTTCTCAACCTGTTAAACAACAAAGGTTTTTGTATACTCCTAAAAAATAATATGCCTTTGTTGACTAATTGTAGACACTAAATCACGCACTTTGGGTATCTATCTAGTCCTGATCACATACTACTATTCATATTATTCCTAAGTAAGAAAAGTAATAATTGACCCATGTCTTTGGCCATATTTTATTGCTTTATGTTTCCTCTTTTGTACTTACACTCTTGCTTGCCCAGTTTATCTTTTCATACTTTGGCATTTTTCATTCTCGGACACCGGCGCACTAGATGCCAACACTAGGCACCCACATTTCTTCTAGGTGCCCCCGACCTCTTTGTACTTTGCTCACATCTTTTGGGTCCTTTCTAGGAATTTGAACATCTTGTATTTTTGGTATTAAGTCTTTTCGGGGTTAATTACGAAATTCAAGCAAGAGAATCATATAAACATAAAGTTATGTGACCATAATAAAGGACCAAACACTAAACATTAGCTATCACCACCAAAGGAATTATTAAGAGCATTCAAACATCCATCTAACATCCACACAAGGGAAAGTTACTACATTTTTATCGCATACGCTTAATAAGAGGGGAATTTCATTCTTTCATGCACACATCTATCGACATCTAGCTACTTGCTCACTATCAAGTGTGACACATACAAGAGCCACCTAGAGCATGATTTTGACACACACACATAGAAATACATTGGGTCTGAGATGTAGTGCAACACTCGGTCGTAAGTTCATTTGTTCGACAAAATGAGGACAGTCTAACCCCTCGTTTACATTATTTTCTTTTTGTTATTTGATGTGTTTTGGGGTTTTGTAGGTTATTTATTTATTGCAAGTTACAGGAGACATCTCGTGAACTTGGTATGACATACTAAAGAACAAGCAACGAAGGACAAAATATCTTGCGACCATCTAAAGTTGATTTTTTGAGGTTTTGAGAAATCACATGTGCCTGGAGTGGGTCCAGAAGCACCCACAAATGCCCTTGACCCAAGCCGAGTGCCCCATTCTAGGTAGATCTTAGGGTCACATAATTTTACTCGAGCTTTAGTGTGACACTTCCCTCCTGTTCATTAGTTCATCACTTTTCCCACAAAAATACACTTGAATTAATAAAATATAATTTGATTAATTATCCATTTTAAATCCAAAAAAATAACCCAATCCTCACCACATGTCATTATTCTCCATGTTTTTCTACTATCAAATTAAATATTCAAAATCAAATCCTCACCCACTCTTCGTGGTCCCCACTCACCTAAAATCCTCCACTTATGAATTAAAATCCAAAATCAAATCCTCACCCATTCTTCGTGGTCCCCACTCACCTAATCTTGCCCACATTTTCAAACCATGATTACTTAAATTATTCTAAGTTAATCACTCCCCCAGGCTATAAATACAACCTTACCCCTCCCCTCTAAACACACGGAGAATAAGCTTGAATGCCTCTGTCTAAGTTCTTGCATCCTTTGAGCAAAGAACATCCTTCTACCTCATCCTAATGCCCAAATAGCCTCATTTGAAGCACCCCAAATCCATAATCCTTTTTTCCATCTGGTGCAAAGTAAGTGGATCATTGTTGCAGAAAGGCCTTGCTCTGTCTTGAAGAAAATCACCTACATATCATGCAATCGGGGCTCAATCCAAGTTTCCTAGCCCATTCTAAGGTTTGCTATGGAACACGAAGGAGGAGGTATGATTGTTAGTATTTTACTTCCTTGTTAGTAGTGTATTTTTCCTAGCTTACATTCTGGCACACCGATTACTTTTGATCTTGTTACCATTAATTTCCCAATTAGTGGTTTTATCTGTTCTTTGTTTATTATTGTTCGTTATTATCTCCTTTTCCGTGCCTTATGGCCTTCTTTGGTTAACCTTCACGTTGTGGGTAGTGTTTTTGTTGTGCGGTGTCTTGTGGTGCATCTGCAGGTTATAATAACAATGACATTACGATGCTCGTCATCTCTTTGATCTTCACAGTGCTCGGTGTCTAGCAGAAAGAACATTCATCCCCTACTCTAACTACTCGTGGGTCACCATGGATGAAAAATTTTGGAAAAATTTTAATCATGTTCTTTTTGGACCTTTTCACCATTATTTTATAGGCACAATCTTGTTAACCAATACAGAATCCACTCGAGCTCATCGTAAAACAATTTTTTTTGCCTTACATTCTAATTTTCCATGACGACACTACTTTGGTAACATTTTTAACGCTCTTGTTTTGTTGTTTTTTTTTTGTGAAGATAATCATTATTACTATTTCACAATCACGATTAATTACAAAAATTATTAAAAAACATTAACAAAATCTATTCCAATTGTATTCACGTATGCTCTTTTCCTACCTTTGAAGCGATCTGGAAAATCAGAAATGGTCACGATTGTTTAGTTTCTTACATTACAGGATTCATTTCCTTATGTTTCTAGCTATCATCTCAATCAATTTTATTTTATCACACTATTGATATTTGTTCGGTCATTGGTTGTGTATGCTCTTTTCCTGTGCCTTCGAGTGATCTGGAAAATAAAAAACAACCACGATTATTTTTCTTCCTAACATTTCATCTGCAGAAAATTACTAATTTATTTTTTTTAGTAGACCACATCGCTAGAATATTATTAAAAAACACAAAAACAAAAAAAAAAATCCCACAAAAGTACCACCATTCAAAGAAAATTGTTGAAACCAAAAAAAATTAACACGCCTAGGTACACAATTATTTTCTACTAGTGATTTATTTCAAGTTGGAAAGAACCTTGCATTTAATCACTTTATCATTTTTTTTTGCACGTAGTCGAGGTGGATTTCATCACCACCAAAGCTACACCGGTGACGTGGACTTGACTACCACACACCACAACATTTGCATCTGCATTACACTTTGAGACCTAGTCTCATCACAATGTTCGGTATTTACCTCGCCCCTGCTCTTCACTTATAGGTAATGTTGTCATGTGGCGCATGCGATGAGTCATGCCTAAATAGCTATAAAAATGAAGCTTGGGCATCATCCCTATAAATCTTCAGGAGTTATAAGGACACCATACACATTCATTCCCCCATCACCTTCCACCTTTTCACAAAACCTATTTTGGACGTGGTGATTCACTCCAAAGCAGTAAGTAAGAATTGGTGAGTCTCCTCCAATGCTCTAAGGGTTCCCATACCAATTTTGTCCCCATACAAAATTAGGTATATCAGGACTAGGGTATATCGGAGGACACATCTTTTTGGAGTAATAAGAGCCTACATCCATCATTCCACAACATACTTGTATGATTACATGAAATAATGATCATTCTTGAAGAATTTACCTCCTAAGCCAAAAAAATTGATCCACATGATTGCTTGTTGTTTGAAAACAAAATAGTTTAGCATTTTTTATCATAAAACTTGGTTGATATCAATGTGTTCATTGTAAAAGTTCAAACCCTAGTTGTGTTCCACAAAAAAATCAATTCTCGACCAATTCAATACCAAGCAAAAACATCCAAACAATCCAACAACACAGTAGACCAAAACATCACACCATTTCATTAGCTTGCTTCAGCCAACATACATCTACCATAGCTTGTCTTCGGCTATATCCAACTGATATTGAGTGACTAGCATTCACTCCCCATATCATCAATTGTCAAAACATCCTTCATAGCTTGTTTCTAGCTATATCAAACTAATATTGGGTGACTTGTTTGAGTTCACTCATTATTTTGTCCACCATCACATTTATCCAAATCACAAACAACAAATCCTTTCATAACTCATTTTGAGTTATATCACAACCATATTGAGATTAACTTGTTTGGGTTTTCCCCTATCAACAATCCAGAAGCTTGTTCAAGCCAAATCTACACAACGTGCAACAAATTCCCTAATAACTCATCTCGAGTTACATCACCATCATATTGAGATAACTTGTTTGAGTTACTCTCCTTATCAGTCATCACGAGCTTATTCGAGCTAAATCCAAAGTAATCAAGTTCTCATTTAATCACACCTGCTCAAAATTCCTACCCACTTTTTAGCTTAATCGGCACATTTCATCATGGTATTCACACATAGTCACAATCATGAAAATGACGATGAAGAATTCACACAACCATAACTCACCAATGAAGAACAAGAACAAGTCAATAGGGTGATAGAACAAAACAAAAAATGAATATCTATTACGCATCCTAGCCATGGGGGAAAACTACCCCCTTGACTTTGGGACTAAAAATTTAAACAAACTTATCGACAATGGTGAATCAAGTTATCACAATGAAATACCAAACAATCCAAATGGCTCTTTGGCCGATGAGTTATTCACTAAAATCCAAGACTTAACAAAGAAACTTGAGGAAGCAACTGACTAGAGCTGAAAGATTAAAAGACCCCAATCTAGACTCCAATACTCATGACATTTTGATAAACCATCCCCCACCTCTCCATTCACACAAGAATGGAAACATATGAAAGACACCATTCAGGGACTACAAAAACAATCAAAACAATTCAACTTTGAAGAATTGTGTCCTTATCCATTTGATACAGAGATATCACGCTTACCATTTCCATCATCCTTCAAATCCCAAAGTTTGATAAATACAAAAGCAAAGGTGACCCCGTGAACATGTCAAGGAATTTTACATGCAATGTCAGGAAGTTTCCTATCGAGACACATACCTTTTACGATTATTCCCCCAAAGTTTAGGAGGACAGCTTTAGACTAGTTTTTCCATCTTCCCAAAGGGTCGGTCACACATTCACAGACTTATCGAGAAATTTTCAAACATTTTTCCTATAACTTAGACTCAGAAATAACCATGCTTGATCTCTATAACACTAGGCAAAGGCCAAATGAAAACTTTTCCTCCTTTTTACAATGATGGCGAGGAATTGCAAGTTGATTTCCTGCTCAGTACCCGAGAGACAACTAGTTAGCATTTTTGTTCCTAATCTCAATGCCAAATTATCATTCCACATGCAAATGCATTGTCTGAATAGTTTCAAAGAAGTCATCAAAAGGGCACACAAATCAAAAAATCCCTCATTTCTAAGGGCTTACTTAAAGCACCCTTTAGGGACCAACCTTATCGAGACACCCCTCAGAACTAGACAAATCTAAATTCTTTAACCATAATCAAAATATAGTCAATGATGGCATTACTAATTCCCACCATGTCTAAAACATTCAAAACCATCCCATCAACACATTAAAATCCAAACAACCAATCATTATCCCTAGAAAGGAAGTTCCTTCTCGGGACCGAACGAAGACAGTTCACTCCTCTCGAGAAAGTCTATCTAGTGTCTTTCGTCATTTGGAAATGCCAATATGATTACATATCCCATCATCAAACCCTTCAAAGAAGGACAACCCAAACCAAATTGGTATAAGGACAACAAATATTGTGATTACCATCGCATAAAAGGGCACTCTATAGATCGATGCATGCAACTCCGCCATTACGTCCAAGACCTGATTGAACGTGGAGACATAGAAGTTGAAAATACTTCTGAGACAAAAACACCTAATGAAAAACTTCACATGTTCAAAAATCCCTTCCCTAACCATGATAACAATTCAAAAGATAAGGGTCAATCATCAAGAAATGTCGAGTATGACTCAGTCATCTCGACCATAGACTATGACCAAGACTTAGTGGCAACTATAAAGATCGAACTGACTATGTGATCACCACTAGACAAAAAAATGTGGGTCCCTACAAAAAAAAAAATATGCCACTTCATCCCCACATCACCTCCTAATCCACCATCTAATTCCACCACCAATTCCTCTCCACAACCTACGCCATCATTCAATATTTTCAAACAATTGGAGAAGACTGCAACACAAATTTCCATCATGGAATTACTTAATTCTTCTCCCGCACTACAACGCATCCTTATGCAAACATTGAATAACACTCATGTCCCTGAGGACATCAATTCACAACAATTCTAGGCTTTAATTACACATCTTACAGTCCCCAATCCTATTTTATCTTTTGGTCCCACTGACCTTCTTAATCCCAACATCGCTAATAATCATTCTTTATACGTCGAGGGTTATATAACTCATCGTAAGATCAAGCACATCTTAATCGACAATGGATCCACATTGAATATTTGTTCCATGAAACTTTTACGTTGTCTAGGTTACACTGAAAATGATTTACAAAACAATATCATAACCATTCATGTGGTATGATAATAGCGAGAGAAAGTCTGAAGGCACAATCACATTGCCTCTCCAAGTTGGACCCATCACCTTAGACATGGTATGTCATGTGGTGGATGTAGAAGTTGCATATAACATTCTCGTCGGCCGACCATGGATTCATGCCATGAAATCCATCCCATCAACATTCCACCAATGTATTAAATTTCCTCATTTGGACAAGGAATTTACGTTACGTGTGGATCCCCAACCCTTTGAGTATTGTAGATTCCTCAAGGATGGTATCGACATGATCACTATTGTCCATCAACAGATAAGTATGCTCCACCTCGCATAATCCCTAACGAAACATGCATCGATCCTGATACACTCCCTAACAATGATCCAAAACCATCATCTTCTAACCAAAACACATTTTCCAATCCATTATCTTCCGCTAGTCAACAATCTTCCACCAGTCCTCCTCCCACTAATCAATCATCTTCTTCCACTAATCAAGCTTCTTCTTCCAACAACAATTATTCTTCCACCACACCATCTTCTTCCTCACCTAGCCAACCTTCTTCATCCAACCACACCTCTTCTATTAAGATACCTTCTCCTGTGAATAACCAAACTTCATCCTTCAATCCACCCCCTTCTTCTTATAACCCATTCTCTTCATCTTTTAAAACTACCAAACTGACTTCCCCACCACATGAGGTACCTATTGGTCCCCCATCCCACACATTTAAAATCATTGACACAGATGCGGTGAATATCAATTTCAAAAGATGGCAGACTCCTTTTATATCAACAAATCCCCACATAGCTACGGCAAACCTAACGCTCCACATCTGAGAATCCATCCCACTTACCAAATGGGATAGTCAGTTGGAAAAAATTGGTTATCTTGACAATGAACATATTCCAAGTTCTTCAGGATCTTGGTTATATAATGATGACTTTGCTCCATGTTATGAGTCCCCTCAATTTACCAAAGCTCATCGAATAATGAAAAACATGCGATGGAAGGGTAAAGGACTCGGTCCAAATGAACAAGGTCATTTAGACCCGATCAATTACACACAACATCACGGTAAACATGGTCTAGGTTTCAAGGTGTTTGATGTTGCTCCCATAATAATTTCAAGTGATAATGATGACACTAGCTCTGATAATGACACAAGTCTCCACGTAGCCTTTTTGAGGACCTCACTTGAAACACATCTTTACTTTGAACATTTATCTATTAATGTCATCAATTTTGAGCCTACACATCCGACTCTCATAGACCATGGCCAACCACATCATGCGGCCATGGACATGTTCCAAAATGATGAAGCCATCAAGAATTCCTTGAACTCATGACCAAATCCCTACTTCCGACCATAGAAAAGGATTTGAAATCAATCTAAATGAATCGACCTATTTTGGCGAAGAGATAAAATATTCAGATCCTTCACCCTCGGAAAATTTGGATCAGAAGCAAAAGAAATTTTCCCATAGTCAAAATCTCACCGCCACCCTATCCAACAAACATGTCAATAAAAAGTCCCAACATTACACACAAAAATCTTGTACCAACTCCCTAAAACACCCACACCGATGACCTACATCAACCATTAGCATCATTCTCTGAAAAGGATACATCTAAAATGCTTGTAGAAGAAACTAAAGACATAAACATTGGCACCACCAAATAACCAAAAATTTTACAACTTGGCATTAGTCTGTCTGACCAAGAATGCATGGAATTCACAACACTCCTTATTGAATTCCAAGATATATTTGCATGGACATATAAGGACATGCCAAGCCTGACCCATCTCTTGTAGTACACCATCTTGTGGTACATCCGATGCAAAACCTGTAAAACAAAACTACGTAAAATGCATCCCCAAGTTGCATTGCTTGTCAAAGCCAACTCGAGAAACTCTTGGAAGCCGACTTTATCAAACCTATTGATTATTCGGCATGGATATCTAACATAGTTCTCCATATCACCAAGAAAACTCCCAAGACATCAGAATATGCATAGACTTCCGAGACATCAACAAGGCTTGTCCCAAAGATGACTTTCCCTTGCCAAATATAGACATGATTGTTGATTCTACGGCAGGCCATGAAATGCTTTCCTTAATGGATGGATTTTCTGGTTACAATCAAATACGTATTGCTTGAAGGAGATCAACATAAAATGACATTTACTACACCATGGGGCACCTTCTGTTATAAGGTCATGCCTTTCGGCTTGAAAAATGTTGGTGCCACCTATCAATGAGAAATGATTGTCATCTTCCATGATATGTTACATGATATCATGGAAGATTATGTTGATGATATATTAGCAAAATCAAAAACATGAATAGGACATCCAGGTGTGTTGAGACACATTTTTGATAGATTACATGAGTATAAGGTTCATCTTAACCCAAAGAAATGTGTGTTCGGAGTGACCTCTGGTAAATTGTTAGGGTTTATTGTCTCACGAAGAGGCATAGAAGTGGATCCTGCAAAAGTCAAAGCCATTATGGAAATGCCTCCTCCTCAAAACCTAAAACAATTACGTAGTCTTCAGGGAAAAATACAATCTATTCGGCATTTCATATCACAGTTGGTTGATAAGTGCCATCACTTCAACCAGTTACTCAAGAAAGATGCACAATTTCACTAGAACCACGATTTCCAAGACTCTTTTGCTAAGTTAAAAGAATACCTCTCTAGCCCACTTGTTCTTATGTCACCAGTTGTCGATAAACCCATGTTGCTTTATACATCTACCACTGAACATGCCATAGGAGCTCTATTAGCACAACATAATGATCAAGAAAAAGAACATGTTGTATATTACCTTAGTCAAACACTTATTGAGCATGAAGTACGTTATTCCCAAATCAAAAAGTATGCTTAGCGGTCACCTTTGCATTCCATAAGTTACGTCATTACTTGCTCAATCACACAACTAAGTTGATTGCCAAGATTGATCCTCTCAAGTATCTGTTGTCCAGACCCATTCTCATGGGAAGAATGTCTAGTTGGGTCGTATTACTTAGTGAATTTGATGTCAATTTGTTCCAGAAGGGTAATTAAAGGACATAGCCCTTGCAGACCAACTTTGTCGAGGCACCCCTTCCTGGCACAGAACCACTTCATTTTTCTTTTCCTGATGAAGATCTTCTACACATAGACATCGCGCCAACTTGGACTCTATTTTTTTATGGATCTTGTAATCTCCATGGCTCAGGGCTGGTATTTTTCTTATCACACCTAGTGGACACGTTATCCCCAAATCATTTCACTTAGCATTCCCATGTACCAACAATATCATAGAATATGAAGCTCTAATCGCAAGATTAAAACTAGCTATATCTTGGAATCTTACAGAATTAGTTATATTTGGTGATTCTTTACTTATCATCAAGAAAGTTACTGATGAATACCAGGTCAAGGATGAAAAACTTATCCCATATAAATGCATGGTGGATAGTCTTCAAGCTATTTTTGATTAATTAGCTTTGATCAAATCCCTAAAATTCGTAATAAATCTGCTCGACGCTATGGCAACCATTGGATCCCTATTAGAAATCACATCTAGTCAACCCCAGGCACATTTTCTCGTAGAACATCTCTTAATGCCTACCTATGATCTTCCTAAAACACTATGGTATGTGAGATCATGGGTCCAATAACCTTGGTACCATGATCTTTATACCTTCATTCATGATAAAACATTTCCTACCGACATGAAACCAATGCATAAATGTGCTTTAGCACAACGTGCCTCTCGTTACACCATTTTAGTAGAAACTCTTTATAAACGAGGATATGATGGCACCCTGCTCCGATGTCTTAATCAGGAAGAAGCCTCGAGTGTCCTAGTTGAAGTCCATTCTGGTATTTGTGGAGCACACACGAATGGTATAGCCTTAGCCAAGAAAATCCTGTGAGTTGGATATTATTGGCCCACCATGGAAAGTGACGCATGCCATTTTGTCAAATGATGTCAAGCATGTCAAAAGCATGGAAATCTTATCCATGCACCTTCCCAAGCATTACAATCAATAACCACACCATGGCCCTTCTCTCAATGGGGACTTGACCTCATTGGTAAAATCAGACCAACATCGTCCGATGGACATAAGTTCATCATTACCACTACTGATTACTTCACTAAATGGGTGGAAGCTATGCCTCTCACTTATGTTACCGGTAGCCAAATATCAAAATTCATTTTTAATAATCTCATTTGTCGATTTGGTATTCCATCCACTCTGGTAGATAATGGAAAATCATTTAAAAACCAGGATGTAAAGGACCTAGCCAAACATTTTCACATCAAACTTAAGTGGTCCACTCCCTACTACCCTCAGGGTAATGGTCAAGTGGAAGCAACCAATAAGACTTTAAAATCCATCATGGAAAAAATTTGTCAACACCCATGGACGTAATTGGCATACTCAAATTTACCCCACTCTTTGGGCTTACCGTACATCTTACCGCACACCTACCGAGCCACCCCATTTTCCCTCATTTATGGTTGTGAAGCCATTTTACCTATTGAGATAGAACTCCCATCCTTGAGAATCTCCCTTAAAGATGTAATTAATGAGGATGAATACCGATAGTCACGGCTTCAAGAGCTTGAGCTTCTCGATGAAAAATGACTTAATGCTCTCAATCATCTTCAAGTCTATCAAAACCGACTGCAACAATTATCATAAAAAGGTAAGACCCAGAGAATTCAAATTGGTGACCTTGTTTTAAAAGAAAATCAAAAGAATACCACTAAAGAGTGAGAAAAAAGGAAAATTTGAGCCTAATTGGTTAGGACCCTATGTAATTACAGCTAAATTTGGCTCTGGAGCCTATAAGTTGGCCACTGAAGATGGTCAAGATCTTGATGAACCAATGAATGTAGTTCATTTAAAGAAATTTTATCCTTGAGATGTTCACTATTCCGAGAAACAACAACATGTACATTGTTCCTTCTATCTTGCTTATCTCCGAATAATTTAAATTTATTCATTTCCATTGTAGATATTTTCTTTATCAAAATCACATCTTCATATTTATCATCATGAGACAGGTGCTAATATAGATCCTATTAAGTTTGTGAGTATCATACTTCTTATAATATCTCCCATTTTCAGTCACTTTCACCTATGGTCATACCTAGAAGCTTACTGATGGTAATATATTCCCTTCAAAGACATTCTCTCTTTCATAACAAAGCTCTAAACTTCTTTACCCAGTTCATTTGGTCATCCATCTCAGTCTTTGGTGTTGAACCCTCGCGTCCTACTAGTCATGTGGGGATGAGATTGGGGGATGTTCCTTCCCAAATACAAAGCACTATTGTAAAATTCCATCAATTCAATAACTTATGAATAATTCATCATCACATCTTTCATCCTTCATAGTCTTTGGTGTTGAGCCCACACTTCTTACTTGGTAGTGTGAGACTGGAATGGAGGAAGGTGCCCTTACTCATCTACGTCTTGTCTTCGGTGATAAACCCTTTCCTCTTACAAGTGGCATGGGGCAAAGCGTAGAGGGTCATTCTCATAAAAGCATAAAAATATTGCAAAAACATTCAAAAATTCAAAAAAAAAAAAAAAAAAAAAAAAAAAAAAAAAACAAAAAGGAATTCACTCACCTATGTTTTGCCTTCGGTGATGAGCCCTTGCTTCTCACTAGTAGCATGGGGCAAGGCATAGGGAGTCATTTCAAAAATACAAAATCTTACAGTGCTTGCAATTATAGAATCCCCAAAGAAGTAATTTAGATGCCTAAGTGAAGAGAGAACTATCCCTTCACCTCATATCTTACCAATCAACAGGCCACGTAACTATCTAAGTCTAACACTATGTGACTCATAAAGTGAAAGCCATTTTTGAAACCGGTTCAGTAACGTTATGAAGAATTGAGTCACAATTTCCCAAAGGGATTGTTGTTAGCATTTGTCTCTATACTCATTATCTACCTCCTATGCGTCCTTCCTTCTTGATTCTCGGTGATGAGCCCACACATCTTACTAGTTGTGTGGAGTCAAGAATGGAGTTGGACTTCTTTTCATCATATCATCACCACCATATCCTGCCAATGGAATGAGAATTTGTGTTATTCCAAGCATGAGTTACCACGAGGAACATGGTACATGCGATAATATCTAGGTTATCACCTCTCAAAATAAGTCTGCACTTTGGTCCATAAATTGCCAATAACAATGTAAAAAAATTAAAAAATCAAAAATCCAAAAACATTAGAAAAATCCAAAAATCTAAAAACATTAGAAAAAAATCTAAAAACATTTGAAAATCATCAAAAAACCAAAATTTAAAAAATTATCAAAAATCAAAAAAACATTAGAAAAATTGTCAAAAATCCAAAAACATTAGAAAATCTCAAAAAAAAAAAAAAAAAAATCAAAAATCAAAAAAAAAAAACATTTGAAAAAATCATCAAAAATTAAAAAATTAGAAAATCAAAAATCCAAAAAAAAAATTAAAAAATAGTTAAAAATCAAAAACAAAAACACTAAAAAAAAACATTTGAAAATATAAAAAACCATATATATAAACATAAAAATAAAATATAAAAAAATAAAATATATATATAAATATAAAAAACGTCCAACAAAAAACTCCAAAAATCAAAAAATCTAAAATATATAAAATATAAAAAAAATAAAAATATTGTAAACTAAAATAACAAAAACAAAATCAACCAACCTTGAACTATTATCCCCAATGAATGATCCAATCACCTTATGACTACCAAATTCAAACCACTTCTCCTCGCGTGAATCCTCGCTTGGGGAAAATCTCGGCTCTCATTGTTTCCTTGTTTGAGGACAATGACCCAATCCTTTTCTATGTCCTTGTACCCCTGCTTGGGGGCACATCCGATCAATCCTCACTATGGAACACATTAGGGACATGTTTATTGGTTCTTGTGTTGCATTATTAGTTACAAATTATTAATTACTTTCTTGTATCTTGATATATTACAGGGGGCATCTTGATTTTATGTATCCTGGTGTTCTCTCTAATATACTTATGTTATCTGATTGCATATCGTACTGGGGCATCATACTTTCTTGATGGCCTCTGTCTATGCTCTCTTCCACTTGCATATCGTATTGGGGCATCAAACCTTTTTGATGGCCCCTATGTCTATGTTATCACGCATATTACAGTCTAGTCATCCTGATCTTTTATATCACGATGCATCTGTTGTGTGCTATATTAAAATTAAGATGCTTTTTCATCACGTGAGTATCTTCCTACATGATCAACATCTTACTTTGCACCCCATCCATTCACCCATACTAATACATTCCCCAGTTTGGGAATCCTACTTGATCACCATTGCAGTTTGCGAATCCTACTTGAAGATTTTTCTCAAGTAGCATTCACTATCCAATAGCTCCTTCCTCCCCCACCATGATCACCATGTATTTTATCCATTCATTCTCGCTCCTCATCCCCATATTACCCTTCTCACCATTCATGTCCCCTCTCACCCATTTGTATTCTTTCCTTTCACTCTTCTACTTCCCGCTTGACAATCTTACTTAATAACCCCTTCTATATGGGATCCTCGGTGGAGGTTTACCCTCTCCCTAAGATCTTCCCATTGTAGAAGCTTCTTCACCACCTCCCCTCTCATCAAACAACAATCACCACCACACACATCTTCCCATTCCACCTCTTCTGCTTCTCATTCTCACATCATTACTCTCACCACGTGGGCATCCCAATTAAGGATTCCCCTCACACTCTCCACCCTTCACTACATATATTCCTTCATCCATTCATGTTACACTCCTTTGTTTCCTTTCTTCCTTGTTATCACCTCATCTCGTATCCTCTTCCACTCAGGCATACATCACTCACTCTTTTCTCATCCTTCCCCAAATCCATCTTATGCCTGGTCATCCTACTTACACACTCTCGTAGTATGGAAAATTCACTTGAGGGTTCCCCTTCAGTCCATTTTTTCATACCCTATTCCCACCAACTCTATCATCATTCTTCTTCTTCTTCTTCAACTTGGCAATCTTACTTAACCATTCCGCCACATGGCAATCTTACTTAAGACTTCCTCTTAAGGTTGATCTACCATATGGCCTTCCCCATCCCATCATATTTCCCCATCTTATTTCTCCCACCTCTCATCATGATCATCTTCTTCAACCTACCATTCCACCCCTATACCCAATACAATTTTGTCTTTCTCCTTACATATCATCCCTGTTCGGTTAGGTGATCTTACAAAACCACTCTGCACAACATATGACGATCTTACTTAAGAGATTCTCTTAAGCATGACATGTCATCTTACACTCGCCCATCACTCTACATTCTCACCATCCATATTTTCTCTTCATTCCCCATCATCACATCTTTTTACCACCACTATCACCATCCTCTGCTTGAAATCTTACTTAACCACTCACCCGACATGGCGATCTCACTTAAGAGTCCCTCTTAAGGATGATCTATCTTCTTGCCTTTCCCCATCACTACACACCCTTCACCCTTCACTTTTTCTCGGCATTCCCCATTATCACATCCTTTCACCTCCTTTTCCATTCTCACAAACACCACTTATCGCTTTCCCACTTGTCATCTCTAGTTTCGCTCACTTGGCAATCTTACTTAACCACTTCCATCACATGACAATCTTACGTCAGGGTCCTCCCTACGCTAAACTTGTCATTGTGAAACTTTTCCCTCACCTCATTCTTCATTCACTTTGTTGATCACTTCTTCCACCTGGTCTCTCCTACCAACCACATTTTCCTCCTACCATTATCCTTTCTCCACCTATCATCTTACAACATACGTCTAATCTCTTCCGCCTACAATCACGTTCTTTTCCCCATTTTCCCCTTCTTGATCCATCATCCTTCATACCATTTCTTCCCATTCTTTTCATGTCTTGTTTCTTCATCCTCACCTCATTTCATCCTCATCTCCCGCATCCTCTCCTCACTTTCACCTAGTCCCAACTCATCCCTCCCATTTTCTTTACTCTTTCCACTTCATCTTCTCAAATCCTCCCACATTTCTACCCACACACGTGTTCACCATTATTGTTAACATTCCTCTATCATTCTTTCATCATCATCTTCTATTCCCTGCTAATAATTGTTAGTGGACTTTCCCTAAAAATCATCAATCCTCATTCCACGACCTCATTCACTCCCTTGGACCTTCTAGAGTTTCCCTTCATTCCTTCCTTCCTCTAAGCCCACCACTCATTGTTAGTGGGCTTTCCCTAACGTCCCTTCATTGGCATTACCCTTTCCAATCCTTATTACCTTTCTCCTTTTCTTCATTTTTTCTCTCACCCTTCCTCACCACTCATTGTTAGTGGACTTTCCCTAACGTCCCCTCATTGGCATTGCCTCTTCTATCCCCCATTCTCTTTTCTCTCCTATTCTTTTCCCCAATCCCACCCTTTCTTGTCGCTTCTTACCCATCTCTCCATCTTCCCTTCACCTTCTTCAATATCTTTATTGTCTTCATCATACATCCTTTGTCTATTTTCTCATAATCCTAGTATCCTCATTTCATGCATCTCCACCTCTTTTCCAATCTATGTCATTCCTCCCCTCTTTCTTCTCTTTACATTCCTCATACTGTTCACTTTCCACTTATTATCCCCTTTATGTATTCCCTTCCTTCTACATCATTTTCTCTGTTATCCTCTTCTCTCTCCCACCCCTCGTCTTATTTCCCTTCCCCTGTATCATCTTCTTCCCCTTTTTCCATCACGTTTCCTCCTTACTTCCCCATCGATAACCTGGCTCTTCAACATTGTCTGTCTCTTTTTTATCATACCACCCTCCACATGCATCTCCATACGGTCTGTTCCATATTCTTTTCCTTGGTCTTCCTCACAATGACACGGTTCCTTCAATCTTCTCCTTGTATTCACTCTATCTTCCTTTCCTCTCCCCTAATTTTCACATTTTCTTCTGACCACTTCTCCTTTTCTCTACCACCCCTACCTTTTCATTCATTTTGTATATGTTTCTCTTCTTTTCTCTACTCTTTTCACACTTTCCTCACCCCTCATAGTTTCTTTTTTTCTCCATTCTACTTCTTCTTTTTCGTCCTCTTTCAATTTTCATCGATTTCACCCCCTACTCCCACCTCGTCTTCTCCTTCTTATTTATCCTTCCCCATTTCCTTCTTTTCTCAGCTCTATCATTTCTTTCACTTTCATGCATCCCTCTTTATTATCTCTGTTGCTTCCTTCATTTGGCACATCTCTCTATTTCATCCCTTCACCCTCTACTCTGTCATTTTCCTGTTTTCTCCTTGTTTTTCCTTCATCATTCCCTTCTTCCCCTATCATCCCTCTCTCTTTTTTTTCTACCTCTTTCATTCCTTTTTTGTCCCTCCCCTATCTCCATTACTCTTCACCTTTCTTACTCCTCTCATAATCAACCCCCAATCCTATCCATTCCCTTTTCTCTTTCCCACACACCCCTCACACCTAGCATTCAAGGCCATTGAATCCTTTCTCCATTTGTGTCGTGTGGTCATTCCAGTCTCTTCCACTCCATTATCATCCTCTTCTCCATAGAATTCATCTCTCCTCTTTTTCGAGAGCTCTATCATATATTCCATTCTCATCAGCCCTCTCGGGGGCATCATCATATCTGTCCATAATCACATCTTCTCATGACATTTTTGTCTTGGAGGATACCATGACATCCGTCACTCACCACCTTCTATTCTCCCCAACAAACATTCACTCTACTTTTTTCTTAAGAAAAGTAGATTGAATTCTTCCCCCATCTCGTCTACTTTCTTTGAAAGGACACTACTTTCATAGTACCCTTCCAAAGAGGGGAAAATGTAGACACCCTAATTTCACATCTGTCCTAAATCAATTAATTCCCCTTCCTCATTTCCCACAAAAATACACTTTGAATTAATCAAATATAATTTGATTAATTATCCATTTCAAAATCCAAAAAATAACCCAATCCTCACCACATGTCATTATTCTCCATGTTTTTCTACTATTGAATTAAAAATTCAAAATCAAATCCTCACCCACTCTTCATGGTCCCCACTCACCTAAAATCCTCCACTTATGAATTAAAAATCTAAAATCAAATCCTCACCCATTCTTCGTGGTCCCCACTCACCTAATCTTGCCCACATTTTCAAACCATGATTACTTAAATTACTCTAAGTTAATCACTCCCCAAGCTATAAATACAACCTTACCCCTCCCCTCTAAACACACGGAGAATAAGCTTGAATGCCCTATCTAAGTTCTTGCATCCTTTGAGCAAAGAACATCCTTCTACCTTGTCCTAATGCCCAAATAGCCTCATTCAAAGCACCCCAAATCCATAATCCTTTTCCCATTTGGTGCAAAGTAAGTGGATCATTGTTGCAGGAAGGCCTTGCTCCGTCTTGAAGAAAAGCACCTACATATCACGCAATCGGGGCTCAATCCAAGTTTCCTAGCCCATTCTGAGGTTAGCCTTTAAGTACTTAGGTTTCTTTGAGAATACAACTATAAATGAAGTTATTCAACCCCTTGCTATTAAGAATGACATTAAATAATCTCAAGAAATTATTGGACCTCCCCTGAAGTTTACTTCGCACATACTTTGTTGAGATTCAATTGGATGTTAATCATTTTTATATAACATTGCTAGTTAATAGTTGGCTCTTGCATAATTATATGTTTGATTATAGTGCATTTTTAATAATATGCCATCGCGAGTTATGAATGAACTTTGAATAAGAATATATGTTTTTATGGGCGATGTTATGTAATGGACTCAAGAGAAGTAACATTAGTTATATGTGTTAAGGGATTGGTTGTATAATTATCTTCTCATCCTAGTAATTACCTAACCATGGATGTTGTTGTGGCTGATTTTCCTGCTAAGTGGGGGATGTTTCTATTAAGGAAATGGTCTACTAGTGTGGGTGGTAGTGTAAAAATGGATTTATCAAAAAATACTATTCATTTGGAAGGAAATTTGGGGAAAATTCACAGAGAAGAGAAGTTGATGCATTAGATTGAAGATCCCATGAATGCATCTTATGAATTTATTTACACAAATATGGATTTGGGAAATTTTTTTGGCAATGTTGATTTTTTTACCATTTTCTTGAACCTTGACACACAGCTATAAGACCCTAATTCTCTTTGGATTATGTTGTTTGATGGAGCATGTTATAGTTCAAGTAATGGGGCTGGTGTGGTGTTGTATTTCCTTGACAGAGGATCCTTCAATTTTTCCTTTAAGATGTGTTTCGGCTGTACTCAAAATATTGTGGAATATGAGGTACTCATACTTGGCTTAAGAATCACTTTAAGGCACGAAATTAAGAATTTTATCGTCAAAGGGGGTTCTGAGTTGGTTGTGAAACAAATCAGAAAAATATATACAACCAAAAGTCAAAGATTGAAGCAATATAGAAATGTAACTTGGGACTTAATTGAAATGTTTGATTCCTTCAATATTGTGTATCATGAAAGGAGTCAAAATGTAATTGTTGATAGGCTAGGAGTGTTATCCTCACACTATAACAATGATGTTGTGACCTCATATTGCTAATTTGAAGTTGAGATGTTATCCAGGACTTCAGTAACTAATAATATTGAACATTGTTAGGTCTTTGATGATGACAATTATATCAAGAGGTTCCTAAATTATGAAGTTGAGTTCTCTAATCAGTTGATTGATCTAGAGCTCATGGTGGAAACTTGTGAAGGGAAAGAAACTCCATTTGGAAAAGAAATAATTCAATTAAAAATAAACACAATTCCAAGAGGGTTAGTCATCCTTGAAGATTCTTTTAATAGTGTTGAAAAAGTAATGAATAAATCTAACCACAGGATAAGATATGTGACCGAATGTAACTTGGGTAGTGACAAGGATCCTAAAAAGGTTTTTTTGGGTAGAAATTTAAATGAATATGAAAAACAATCCTATACCAAACTTTTGAATAAATATCAAGACTTCTTGGCTTGGTCATATTCGAGTTGAAGGCTTATAAGGAAAATGTCTTTTAGTATGTCATTTCATTGGAGCCTAACATAAGCCTTTTAGGTAGAAGCAAGGACAATAAACCCCATCCTTTCCATAATTATGAAAGATGAACTTAAGAAGCTCAAGGATGGGGGAATCATTCAAATAACCAGATATTCATCGTGGGTTGCTAATTTGGTCTCGATTAGAAAAAATAGTGCCATCGGACTCATGGTCGATTTCATAAATTTGCATAAAGCTTATTTAAAGGACAATTACCCTCTACCTAACATGGATAATTGATTGTAAAGGGTAAAAAGGTATTAGATGCTTTCAAATTTGAATGGTTTCTCATGATACAATTAGGTGGTGGTCAAGGAATCAACATTATAAAATTACTTTTACCACTTCTTGGGGAAGTTATGTTTATGCCAAACTTCCCTCTAGTTTAATAAGTGTGGGTGTTACTTTTTTTATATAAGGTAAAAAGTTTGGTTTTGAAGGGACTAAAAAACCCTTTACAAAAAAGGAATCCAGTGTCGTGAAAACAACCAAAAAAGAAATAAGGAATTCAAACATAGAAAGTTAAAAAAGCTTGACAGGAGGGCGCTCCCAAACAGAGCTAAAACTGCCAACAATATGCAATATTAAATATTAAATAGACCAAATGTTGCATTTCAAAGGTCCCCAATAAGCATGGGTCTTACTTTTCAAAAGGCCATGGATGTTGCATTTTCTGGGTTGATTAATGATTTTATTGTGGTTTATTAGGATGACATTATAGTTTACTCTAGGAAAAGGAGTGATCATTTGGAGCATCTTGAGAAAATATCTATTAGATGCAAGGAGTTTGGAATTTCTTTAAATCCAGGCAAATGTCACTTTGGTGTACAAAAGGAAAAGTTTTGGGGGCACATTGTGTCTCATGAAGGAGTAATGATTGATCTAGAGCAAGTTGAAGTTATTAATAAGGTACTCATTCCCCAATCTAATAAAGGTATTTAATATTTCTTTGGTCATATCAAATTTGTTAGAAGGGTTGTATCCAAATTTTTTGAGATTATTTTGCATATTAAAAGTATGTTGAAGAAGGATAAACTATCGGATGGGGGAAGAGGCAATAAAACATTTTAAAGGGATAAAGGATGCATTGAAGATTGCCCTTGTATTAGTGAGTCCTAATTACAAAAGGGGGTTCCAACTCTTCTCTTTTGCATCTGAATACACCATAGCTTTAGTCTTGTTGCAGAAGGATGATGAAGGTAATGAAAATCCAATTGCTTTCTTTAGAAAGGCCTTGCAAGGTTTTGAGTTGAATTATACTATAATGGAAATTTAGGTTTTTGCTTTGGTAAGAGTTCTAAGATATTCAAACCTTATATTCTAAGTTCTATGATTATATTTTTTGTGTCCCACACCATGGTTAAAGATATTCTAACACAAATGGAAGCATCCAATAAAATATGTATATGGGTGAACAAACTGTAGGAGCTTGACATGGACATACAAGCTACTAAGTGTTTGTTAGGAATTAGTATTCACATGGTTAGTTTTATATATATTGTTATAACAAATGTGCAACAATATATCAATACGGGTTGTTATTGTTTGTATACTTCCTATTTTATAGGAAGTTGTTCAACAACATTCCCGGCTATATAATAGCCATTGTATTAGCATGAAATATAAAAAATATAATATTGTTTTGTATTACATCCACTGTGCAATTCTGTACCAAATTCAATATTTGGTATCAGAGCGATCTGATCCAGTATGTTAATGGAGTAACGATTGCAAAGGGGGCAGTGGTATTTTGCTTTGTCCCGGTAATGAGAGAATTAAGTGAAAAATTCATGTAGATTAGTTTTCTAGAAGCAAACTATTATAGATTGTAGGATATTTTTATACGCAGCAGTTTCTTTGTAGCATGGATCTGTGGGAATACCTCTATGAAATGCACTCCTGATGGCATCGACATAGATCTCTCAGGCCTGTCAAATCTAGGAGGATTTTTCTAGACTATCAACCGTGGTTTGAAGTTTGAGCGTCCATGAATGATTCCATGGAATGTTTTCTAATGTCCACGTCATTATTGTCGTCTGACTGTTTTCTTTCATAGATCAGTTTCAACGGATCGACCTCTAAATGCAGCATCAAATGTTGATGAATAGACTTGGTTCAACAAAAAGTTAAAACGCGGCATGCAGTATCAGACATCCTGTATGGTTCGACCACTTTCCAAGTTAATCAGTCAACTCCCACGGTGCATTCATCCTGACGGTTTCTGTTCCAAATTCTCTCCTGTACACGGATTTCGTGGAGCACCTCTAAAACTGCACTCCCAACACTGAAATCACTGGAGAAAGCTTCTTCAATGTGCCCTCCAAACTTGCCGTTTGTTCCCTCTGCTTTTTCTAACGTCTTTTATCACGCATCTGGTTCGTGGATCTCGACCGCATCGATTACACAAGATCAGAGTCTTCGCTTGCACCTTGTGGTCTGATCTGCTGAGTTGTCGCATTCAGATCTTCACACATGCAGTCTTTTCATGCACTGATTATCATCTTTGTGAGTCAGGTCGATATTCTATCTATTGTTTTAATTTGTGTATCTATTGCCTTAGTCTTAAAGTATCTTGGGTCGATATTCCAAGTTTGTAACCTATGGTGTTTCATTAGTTTTCTATTTCTAAAGGTTTTATACAAAGTTTAGTTGTGTCTCAAAACTAAAATGTTATGTTGAGTCGGCCTACATTTATCATAAAAAGAGTTTGTGTATTATTCTTATCAATAGTGCCACTTCATACAATCCAATATTTAATTGGATTTTTTTTAGGTGTGTCATTATTTGTATTGTCTCGTGAGTGTCTAGTCATATAGTAGTGTCAAAGTGTCATAAAGTCATCTTTTGTTATGTAGTCCTTGATGTTTTGTCAAAGTCATGTCAAATAGGTGATTTTAGGTGGTGTCAAGAGTCAATGACAAAATTATTGGAAAATAAAAAAATTTGCCTCACAGACGCATTTTCGGTGGAATCCGACGTCTAATTGTAGTATATAATTTTGAGCCCCATGATCACATTCGGCTGAGTTAGCAGCAGATCTAATGGAGGAAGGAGGCATCGGAGGCTGGAGGTCAGACAACGACCTCTCGTCAGTCACCAACGATGGGGCCGCACAGAATGATTTGGTGGCACAGGTGTGCAGTGTGAGTATATGATTTTCAGTGTGGTTTCCATTTTCTCAGAGTGCTTCAGTTTGCAGTGTTCTTGTTTTTTTGATGGATGTTGGAAAGAAAGTTGTGTTGGAGCACGAGATGACCGCCGGTGATCCTCCGACCGACTTGGTCATCCGACGCCGTACTTCGTTGGAAGATGGTCACTAGAAGAATACGTTCACTAGCATTAGTGACCATGTGCAGTAAGACCTAACTAGCAAGATCCATTCAGGAGTATGTTCTTTGATGCAGTTTTCTTCTCAGTATCTATATGAGTGGAATTTCACATTGTGGGGGGGAATACATACCAATGTTCCATTCCCATTCTGCACCCAAAATGGCTTAGTCAAGGAAAGCTTCCAGTGGCAGTGGTAGTTTTCTATGTTGTTCGAGATCGAGTGGCAGCGATCAAAGACAGAGACTACAATTAAGAACATTACGATTCTTATAGGAAGTAATGTGAAATCTTTTCAGTATATCTTCTATTGTGTTGTTTTTGAGATATGCATGTTGTGTTTCCTACATAATTCCCTGATGTATAAGCATAGTGGTGAACAGTAGCACCAGAGTAAGTCAGTTCATGGATCTTGAAAGGGTTTGTGGGAGAATCCAGAAAACCACACGAGGTGGACAGTTGATGAGGTTCCTGTCACTTCAAGGTTTGTGGTAAGCCTGTTTAAAACCATGGAAGGAGAGAGCCTTTCTTTTGGATCAAGGTCATGAGTCATAGATTTGGACATGCCACAGGGGTGAGCATACTGCAGTTGAGTGTGTGGATGTTTTTCTACCATGTAAACACTAAGGGGGGGAATGTTAGGAATTAGTATTCACATGGTTAGTTTTATATATATTGTTATAACAAATGTGCAACAATATATCAATACGGGTTGTTATTGTTTGTATACTTCCTATTTTATAGGAAGTTGTTCAACAACATTCCTGGCTATATAATAGCCATTGTATTAGCATGAAATATAAAAATATAATATTGTTTTGTATTACATCCACATGTGCAATTTCGTACCAAATTCAATAGTGTTATCACGGAGGAATGAAACCTTTGGGAAGTGGTGTGATGTATCCCCTTCCAATTGAAAAAATGGAAAAAATCCTAGGTTATGGGCGACATGTATGTTGTAATGAATCTCTATAAAGGGTTGGTTCCCCTAGTGTAACACCTAAGACTAATTATACTCTTGGGACTAATCTACTTTATGGAATTTACAAGGGAAAGGGAGAAGGAATTATGGGAAAAAATAAAAAGATGGTGATATACTAGAAATTTTGAGGATATCAAACATGTCTAAACCACACGAGATGGACCAAAAGAACCACACACACCATATACAACTCACAAATTGGAGAAATAATACATAAGCTGTTTGAGATAAATATGTGGAAGTTATAACAACGTAGATAAGGGGAAGAAAATAGCCTGGAAGGAAAATTTGGTAGACTCAAAAATAAATCTTGCAAAACTTTAGTCAAACACAAACTATGACCTGTAAATTAGCATGTTACTACAATATGGCATGGAATTTAAACTATAAAATCAGGGATAAATGATATCACAAGATCAAAATCAGCTTAAAAACACAAACTTGCACAAATTATAGGTAATGAGAAGGTAAAAATAACTCCTTTATTGATCCAAGAGGTGAAACAAGTACAAAAAATCACTCATGACCCTTGTTCTTCCACTTAGAACTCTAAATTATTGTAGAAGATGAATATAAGGTGCAAATATATCTTTTACAATGAATTCCATGGAGTTTTATAGAAAATTGGAAGAGAAAAGAAGAGGAAAAGCACATGCATGCAAGTTTGATACTAAAAATAGAAAAATATGTGAGGGAATGCATGAAGAATGACCACTAAAGCAAAAAAATCATGCTCAAAAATAGAATTACATGCTCTAAAAATAACAAAATGCATGTTCGAGAAAAGTATAACACATTTAGAATTGGAAACCCTTTCTTCTATTATTTTTAGAAGCTCTTGTTTGATAAAAATGGAGTTCTCTTGCATGTTTTGTTCCTCTTTTAACTTTTTAATGCTCCAAAATTAGATCTTTGATTGAAAACATGAAGCTAAAATTAGTTTTTCGGTTGTCTCGTGTTGCAATTTTTTTTTTATGATTTTCACTATTAAGTGGCTTTAATTTGTCTTTTTCTTCATTCCATAGTTTTCCTTTGTCTTCTCATGAGACTTTATTATGTTTTCCTCTTTTTCCACAATATTACGTAGTCATCGGTGGACTTTACTTGACCTCTGCAAACTTTCTTTGTGTTACACAAAATTTCTCAAACCATCGCCACTTTCTTTAGACCTCTACGACTCTCTTAAGAAAATCCTTTGTTATGTAGAATGTTGGCCTTTTGACGACTGTGGAACATTAGGAATCAGTCTCCTTTGTTCCATAGATTTATAAGCTTCCAAAAAATACTATAACATTTTTCCCTTTGACTCTCGAAATTGTGTGGCCATTTTTCCTTACATGGTGTTCTCTCCTCTTTTCTCACATACTTTGTTTCACAATTTTTTCAAAATTTGCAAAAATATTCATTCTCTAAGTCCGTGAAACACCGGGTTTCTTGGCTTTTGGTCCACGAGTCTTCCATCCAAATCCACCAAATCCTGAAACTTGAATAAGTTGAGAAAATAAGCATGGGTGATTATTTGGATAACACTAAGTTGGTAAGAGGCCTTGGTTTATAAAAATTGATGGTTGAGGCCAACTTACAGGACGTGGAGGCAAACCATGTTGCTGGTAATATTGAAAATCCTTTGGAAAAGGTATGCTCTTCTACTTGGTATAAGGACATTGTTTATTACTTGAAAATTCTGAACTGTCCATCTGGTTTATATAAAAATCATAAAAGAACATTGAATTTAGTTTCCCAAAAATATCTCTTAACTGACTTGGTTCTAGCTTGGAAAAATCTTGAAGGATTCCTCTTGAGATGTATAATTGAAGAAGAGGCTCCCAAGTTGGTAAGTGAATTTCATGGAGGAGTATGTGGTGGTCATTATGCTATAAAGGTAACTACTCATAAAATCCTTAGGGTAGGTTATTGGTGGTCATCCTTGTTTAAAGATGTTTCTCATATTGTGAGGAAATGTGAGGATTGTCAACGTTTCTCTGGTAGGTTGAAAGCTTTTGGATCTCTCCCATTGTAACCTATATTAGTTGAATATCCTTTTAAACAATGGGGGTTAGATTTCATTGGTGAAATGACATATGCATCTAGTGTTGGACATAAGTGGATATTGGTTTCCATTGATTACTTCACCAAGTGGGTGGAAGCAATCCCTACTAAGAAGGCTACACATCAAGTAGTCATGGAATTCTTATTGAACAACATCATATATAGGTTTGGTGTCCCTAATAAGTTGGTTGATAATTCTATGAGTTTTAGAGCTAAACCTCTTGTGGAAATGTGTGAAGAGTATGGGAAAAATATTATTTATGATTCTAATTACAATCTTCAAGGAAATGGGAAAGTTGAATCAAAGAAATAAAAAATTTCTCAAGATACTTAGAAGAACATTAGAGGTTAATAAGAGAAAGTGGGAAGAGAAGCTTAAATTTGATTTGTGGGATGATATAATCACCCCAAAGAGATCCGCTAAAAGAAGCCCATTTGAATTGGGTATGGTGTCTAGGAAGTCTTACCTCTCCATTTGCAATTATCAACTTATCAATTTATGCATAAATTAGGAGATGAGGAAAGAGTTTATCCTTATGTTGCAAGGATCAACCAAATCATTGAGCTTGATGAGGCTAGAAGATAATATCATCAAAGAAACATTAAATTCACATAAAAACTTAAGAAGATTTTTTACAAGAATGTTGTTCCAAGAATTTTCCAAGTTGGTGATTTGGTTCTACTATGGGATAGTAGACATGAAGATAAAGGAAAACATGGGAAATTTGATGCTCTATGGATGGGTCCTTATTCCATTGATGTCGAGGATTAGATAAAAGTATTTCTTCTTAAGGGATTTAGATGGGGAGTTGCTTGAATTTCTTGTCAATTGAAGGCATCTCAAAAAAATTCTAGATTAAGTGTCTCTTGTTATTATTATACAATGTATAGTCCTTTTTGGTTTGTTCTTTTCTTTGTTTTTAATGTTTCCTTCGATCCTTTGTGATTAGTTTTTTTCAATTTCGTCCTCATGACAGTGTGTTTTGTAAATAACTAGGTGTTTTGTTATGTGAATCCTTACCCAATGGATAGGCATTTGGTCTACCTCCCATGAGTTTTTGTGGTCTTTTAGACACTGTTGAGGGTGTCCATCCCTAGAAAGAGCCAATGTTTGTGCATGATTTAGTCTAAATGAATTCTTGGCACGCTTTGGAGTTTTCTTCAATATATTGAAATAATCATACCATTCCATCGTTTTCTTGTCAATTTGTGAAGTTTTTATGGTTCCCTAGGCCTAAATGTCATAATTGTGTCATGGCTCGACCTTGTTGCATGATTTTTCACTAACATCTTAATGTTTCCTTTGATTTCTCGGTGTCTTGATAAAGTTACTGGTTTAGTGGTGTGGGTGACTATGTTTGAATCTTAACGTTTGTATCAAACGTTTGAATTGAATCCACATATGAAAAGAACTTAGTTTTTTTACAAGTTTGCAATTTTTCATTTTGTAAGTTTGAAAATTGCATTTCCATATGTGAAGTGCGTAAAATGGAATATTTGAGGTATCAGGGGAAAACAGGGCATTAAAGCAATTTTGCACTTATGCAAAGTTACAAGTTTTAAATACACACCTAAACCTTGCAAAAAGTTATATTCAAGGAATATTCCTTTGCCTTCTTACTTTTATAAAGAATTCAAAGTTGATGCAAACTACAAGTTGCAAGTTCATCGCCGAGGTCCGAAATGGAATATTTGGTGGATCTGGAAACAATGAAGAAAAATGCAACTTCATAGATTTCTAGTTGACAACTTTGTAGTTGTCGCAATATTACAAACTACACTTTTCTACTTGAAGTTTGATGAAGGGGATGCATGGCACAATATCAATACAATAAAGAAGAAATGTAACTTAGCAATTTTGTAGTTTTGACTTCATAATTGTTTCAAGACTGTAAATTGCATTTTCATCCCTACAACCTGAAAAAGGTAGACACATGTCATTGTTTAATAGCTTTTGACAAGGAAAGTAACTTTACATTTCACAATTTTTCAACTTTGCATTCTTACAAGTTGTTTATGTAGCCTCGACGCCTAGAAATGTGACTAAGCAAAAGAAATTCCTATGAAGACACCACATAAGATGATTGTAAGCCCAAGCCAATGAGAAAAAGACAAGTCATCTAAGTGAAATCAAATGTGGAAAATTTATCCTCATTTAAGGTTGAAATTCAAATTTGAGAATAAAAGATCGATGGCCATGAACAAATAAGCCATGGAGGCAAGTACCATCATTAATGAAAGCATGTGTAAGGTAATATATGGTTAGAGTTCACAAAAATCTCACTTTTCCTCTAATTTTCAAGTTTGAAAAGAACTTTAAATCCCTAAGACGCAGAAAAAATACAATTGTTTTGGAGCTTTGAAGGTGTTATGGTTGTTATTCTCATTTCAAAGAAAAATTGTGGCACTTTACATGAGTAAGTATTTTACAAGTGCTTGTGAATGATTTTGGGTATTGTGGTGTATCGGTTGGAATTGTTAAAAGGGTTGGGTGCATATAGAATGTTGTGAATCCATATTTCAATAGAAATTTCATCCCCACACCTTAAAAACATGAAGATTTAATGGGCAGTGTCCAAACCACCTCCCACCTCACCTTTGATTTGGAAAAAATCACATACACTAACTTGGGCAATGCGAACCTATCTGAATTTTGGAAAAGGTTGCACACAATAGACAAAAATGAAACAATGAGGAATATTGATTGAAGTGGACTCGCTCTAGATTTTCTTTTCCCCATCTCGCTCAATATTCGGAATGGTATGGGTGTGTGTACAAAATTACAACCTAGCAACTAAGGAGGTTAGGGATGGAAGCAATGCTTTGGTCCTATATTTAACCAATGAAATTTTTAAGAATTTCTAGGTCCCCCAAGCGCAGAGGAAGTGGTAGACATATTAATTGAAAAACATAAAAGAATACTTGTAATGCAAATAGTGTAAATTGTTCGAAATATTGAACAACAACGGCTTGAAAAGCTAAGAACCTCTATCACTATAATTCCCAAGAAACTGAATAGGGATGATTTTTTGGAAGAGATTGGAGACATCATCACTTTGCTAAATAGGGTCATGGTAAAGGAATTTTCATATATACGTATAATGACTAGATGTTCAAGTTCATTTAGATAATCCTTTTTGGAAAGATAAAAATTCAATGGGGGGATATTATCAGGGATTGCATACACCAAAAAAATGCTTAGAATGAAAGTGTAGATTGAGGAGGGATCTAAAAAAATGGAATTTTACATGACCTCTTATTTTGTGTACAACAGTGCTTGCCATAGGTCATTCCCTAGATTGGATATAGTGAAATAATAGTAATTACATATTTTATGATGTATACCTGTAGCTGAACTTAAATAACTATATCTACAACTTCAGGTTGGTGCATGATACTTTCTTTTTTACCCTTATATGATTATTCAAGCTAGAATGGGAATATAAACATATATGTCCCCAAGAAAGGAATGTAATATTTGAATACAAATTCTACTTCATCCAATTCAGAATTTTCACCTACATCAGGGTAAGTGGCTTTCATGACACACCTTACATGCTAACAAGGTACTTGGATGACATATGGGAAATTTTGGAGGTATCAAGGTAATTGGTAATGGTACACAAAATGATTACTTTGGAAAACACAAGGTAAATATTAAGTTCCCAAATAGCATTGGGATGTACACATGCCCTACCTTGGTCAAGGTCGCTCTTGGATGCGAAATGGGCATAAATAATTTATAAAAGTTCACTCCTAGGCCCATTTATGACATTAGATGGATAATTCAGGGAGCTTTTGGGACTTCTTATGAACATGAGTCTCACTATGAGGACTATTAAATGGATTATAGGAATGGGGAGGAGGTGATATTAAGTGACCATTCTAGGATGAACCTCACCCAAAGTGTGGACTACAAGATTATAGTTATTCCTCATAGGATGGAAGATGGAAAGGAAATGGTGAGAAAGTATTACATTGAGAATAAAAGATCCTCACTACCCCTCCCAAGTGTTGACTAGGAAGGCTAGAAAGTACCTCATTGTATGATATAACTTATCACATTATCTAGAGGACTTTAATTTGGCTACCCAAAAATGGAATTAGTTTGGCATTGTAGAACACGGTAGACCCGAGGAATATGGGGTAGGTGGAACCATAAAGAATATGCTTCCCCCTTTTAAGAAGGAAGTTTTAATCTTGGACATCCTGAAGGGAAAGTCCCCACAAATTTCTATCAGAGGGCCAAATTCAAAGGTTATGGAGGAACTTAGTGCTTTGTAACAAGCAAGAAGGGTACATATGTGTCAAAATTAACACATATGAAAGAAGAAATACTAAAGAAAACCATGTAGGATGCCTCTGTTATTGTAGCCATGCCTCTCTAAACAATCCCACACCTAACCTCAAGTCCTAAGGCAACTGTGGAAAATAAGACAATCAAAGTGGATATGCCAACTTCTTCCTCAAAGGGGTTTGTATGAAAGAAAATCAACATGTGACCTTCTTCACACCTAACTTCCCGAGGTCGTGCAAGATAGCTCGTGTGGAATGGAAATGGGTGTATGTGTGGTGATGATGAACAAGCTAATGAGGCAACCTTATATCTTCAACATGTAATATCAAGATCTGCAAGTATAAGGCAAAGAATTTTGTCCTAAGCTAAAGTGGTGTGATGGATCGATCTGATAGAATAGCTACTCAGAGACTCTAGTCAATATCGAACTCGATGAGATTTTTTCCACTAGTTGTTGAACACGCGGAAAGTGACATGCGGGTACCTCATATAGATTTCCAGACAAGGTCATGGAAGTGAGAATGAGAGGCATAATGAAACCACAGGGACTATGGGAAATCGTCGAAAAATACCTAGCTTGATCGGATACTATGTTTAATAATGAAAATTGTGCAATGATATCAGGTGGAAGTAGTGATGATCTAAATACTTGATGCACACAAACCAATGTTGATATCTAATTGGTCAAGCACACCCATTGGGTTGTGGGACCTAGGGATCACAACCAAAAACTCATGGAGGCTATGGTCCTTGTATGGTCATGCGCGTAATCAAACCTTGTTTCCAAGAGCAATCCAATAATCATAGGCTTGATTAGCTGCAATGTTTAACGTGTTTAATTGTTCTATCTTCTCAGAATACCTAGTAGGTGTGTGTAAAACTAATAAGCATAAACTCGTATCAATGTCGAGTCAACAATTATGGCCCGTTGGGTTGTGGGACCAATGGATCACAACCAAATGTCTTTTCTTGTTGTGGACCGTTGATGGTCATGCGAAATGAATTGAATTGATTTTGATAAAACAAACTAACTATCAAAGGAAATTTAATCTATGTTTTTGGTATTTTCACAACATATCTAAACAAAACAATGGAAGAAAACTAATCTAATAAAAGTAAATGTTTTTGATCTTTTCTGGTTTTTAAGAAATGCTTCTAATCTAATAAACAAACCTAAATACAAATAATCAATTGTAGATAATTATTTGAGTAGGTGTGTGAATTCAAATCTAAAACAAATAATCTAATTTAATCAAAACCCTTCAAACCCTACCTCAGAGGTGGAGAACAAATCATAACCCTAGAAGAGCTATTATTCCCCACTACTTCCCTAGTAATGTCAAAGAGCAAGCTTTCTAATGATTTACTTTACTTGTAATTTCTTAATCAATTGAAATGAACAATTTATTCTTGTTACTCTGAGAGATATAGTATTGTCCTATAGAGAAGACGCACATAGGATTCATGCGTGGGAACAAGACACATTTGAAGGTGGGGAAAGATAGGAAAGGAAATGTGCGCTGAACAAGTGGTGATCCAAAATTCAAGTTTAATAAACTTCACAGTAACTTGAAATGGATTTAACCGAATAATTGCTCTCAAATTATATCCAAAATGCAACAATTTTAATTTAAAAATCACACAGATTAAAACTCAACGGCATAAAATTTGCAGCAATAAGAAAATAAAACATGGTGACACAAAAGTTTGTTTACGAGGTTCACCAATTGGCTACATCCTTGGGTCCACTCTACGAGTGTTCCGATCAATTAATTAAAACTCTTCAGAATAACAATACAACTCCTCAAAGTAAGCTTACAATAAACCTGTGTCTGCGATTATTAGTAGAAGAAATTCCCTGTAAGAAAATAAAATCCTCCTCTGTCAAATTCCACCTTCCGTATTCCATCTCTGCAATCAAATAATAATACACCTATGTGTATTCTTCCTTTCTTCAAACCTTACAAATACCCGTATATATACACACACTTAAGTGTATATTTAGTAAATTTAATCCCATTTAAATCTCCCAATAATCCTCCCAAAGCCCATGATTTTCTCTTATCCATATGAGTGGATTTTAGCATAAAAATGGAGGAATAATCCCACATATAATGGGATATTACCAATTTTAGACTTTATCAAAGCCTTCAAATCCTCCATTTAATGTGTGTACTAAGTCCACATGATGCTAACCACCCCCTCCTTCTCTCATGGATATTTTCTTGGTTGTAAATTGGCTTGCCTTGGAAAAATGTGCCAAAACTTGGGAGAGGAGATTTGGTCAAAAATTGATAAATTTAAGGTGCTTTATTAGGATTAATTAAACAGATATCTTAGGATTAATTTATGAATTAATAAAATATGTTAACTAAGGGTATCTTGTAGTTGGAATATTGGCCAGATGTTCCACCTACATAATATCACTAGTTAGCATAAATAATTTAAAAATTTGAAGATTAAAAATAATTACGGCGGTCAAGAATCAACTTCCGAAATGCATAACTTTTGCTCATGGACTCAGTTTCACCCGTTAAAAGGTTCAAAAGCTCTTATTGAGCTCTTGAATTTTCAATGGTTTTGTAGACTTTTGAAATTGATCAAAACATTTTTGTAGGGAAATCCTCCGGATCATTCCTCCCCACTTAGAGCTTTTGGACCTCCAAAAGTTGACTTAATTATCAACAAGGTGAGGGTATTTTTCCCTCACTTGTCCGATTTCCATCCTTTTTCCTTGTTTGGATGCATTCCTTTTAATCCCACACGAAGGTACTCAACATCACCCCTTCATGAGGTCCTGGTTTTCCTGTCAATAATAGCATCTTCCTGTAACTCATGAAGAAATTCGGAGCAAAATCATCAACATTAGGAACTTGAATACTTTCATCCTGATCTATGATCATAGGAGGTTCATATAGTTTCAAGTTTTCCACATTAACCATTGAATAAATTTGCATGTAAGAAGGCAAATCTAATCGGAAAGGCATTTGTACCAATCTTTTCCAAAATCCTAAAAGGACCATACCTGATTGGTTTTAACTTTCTACCTTCACCTTTCAATCTTTCCTTGCTGATATGAAGCCAAACTTGATCATCGACTTTGAATTGATGATCAAATCGATGTTTGTCATGCCTAGCCTTATACTTTGCTTGAATTTTCTCTAACTGTTCTTGGACAAATTTCTGAATCATCTGAATCCTCTGAATGAACTTTTGAGATTTCTGAGCATCACTGTTTCCATCAACCATTGATTCTGATTCTTTTCCAAAAAGAAGTCTAAAGGAGACTTAGGAAAATAACCAAAACAAGTTTCGAAAGGAGATTTTAAAGTAGAAGAATGTAAAGCATGATTATAAGAATGTTGTACATAATACAAATGTTCATCCCAAATTTTAGGATGTTTTCCATAGTACCCTCTAAGAAATGTACCATTGTTCGATTGACCACTTTTGTTTGACCGTCGGTTTGCGGATGAAAGGCAATACTTTTCTTAAGCTTAGTATCCATCAAGCCCCACAAAGCTGACCAAAATTCTCTGAAAAAATGAGAATCACGATCGAAATGATAGAAGTGGGAAGCTGAAATGGATCCAAACATTTTTGAAGAACAAATGTGCAGTATCCTCACCTGAAACCTATTTAGTACAAGGAACCAAAATACACATTTTGCTGAACCTATCAACAACCACATATAGATAATCATGTTTTCTTCATGATATAGGTAAACCACCTACAAAATCCATAGAAATACTTTCCCAAGGATGGTTAGGAATAGGAAGAGGTGTATACAATCCTAACTTCCGATTACTAGGTTTACTTGTAGAACAAAGAATACAACCTTTGATATATCTAGATACATTTTCAGTCATGCGTGGCCAGTAACAATATCTTTGCAATTGGGAAACTATTTTTCCAATGCCAAAATGACTGAAACAAGAGAAGTGTGAGCTTCTCTAATCATGTGAACTCTTTCATCTTGTGGGATACAAATTTTACCCAAATGATAAAGTATTCCATTATGCACATGATAGTCAAATGACTCTACTGATTTTCCATTTAATGAATCTTCATAGACATCCTTAAAATCATCATCCCTAGCATACTGTTCCTTATAACTTTCATTCACAAAAGGACTATGTTGTAAAATAGTAGATGCTTTTAATAGGAGGTCTAGAGAGCATATCAACAACTTTATTATTTACCCCTTTTTTATACCTGACGACCAGATGGAATTGTTGCAGAAATCCCATCCATCTGAAGTGTCGTGATTGTTGTAGCTTGGACTGTGACTGAAGATACTGTAAAGGTTGATGATCCGTATGGATGATTGTTTCTTTACCCATTAGATTTGTCAATAAAAATGTGTTATTATCTATCAGGGGTTTTACTTTAACCACTTAGTTCATGAACCATAACTAAGAAGTTTTGCAGCAAGTAAGCAGCTGTTTAAGAAAGGAAAGTTATAGAAGAAAGAAGTAAAGGAAATACAGAGAAGAAATGGGGAAGATGTGCATCCCAATTAGTAGATAGCAGAGCTAATTACATGCACATAGAAGAAACTTAATAGATATGAACACACAGAATTATAAAACAAAGGCAGCTCTAGATCTAGATCTAAAATAACACAAAGTTTATCAAGAGATCTAAGATTCAAAGCAAGAAACACAGTACACCGTGACACAAAGTTCTCCGGAAACCTGCTCCTTTGTATTCCTTTGCTCCAAGTTGCTCTCAGGAGTTCAGCACAAAGTCTAGAACTCAGGATTGCTGCTTACAAATTCTGATCGATCCTTTAACCCGAGGTTCTTCTCCTACTTATAGAATGTAGGAGGGAAAGTACAAATAGAAGACTCAAACTGAACTAAAGCATGAACAACAAGTAAAGATGACATTTGACAATCATCCTCAACTAACTTCTTCTTAAGTGACACATGTATCACTTAACTAATAGAATGGTTCCACATGACTTCAAGTAATGGTTGTAAAACCAATAACTTAGAAGTTTTACAATTTCATCCGGGAACATAGAAAATAGAAGAAGAAAGAATAGAAGAAGTCATGCCAGCTGTAACATTTATGTCTTCTTCTTGTTCTGATATCGGATATACTTGTCGAACATGTAATTCAACATCTTTCCATCTATTTTAGCCACTGCTTCCTTCTCTCATCTCCGAATTACGCAACAACCCTTCATTCAACACTTTGCTGCACGCTTCCACCTCTTCCAAACTCGGCCCAAACCTCGCAATGTCTACCTGCAGCGCCACCAGTCTACTGATAGAATTCATCGTGAAAGGCTTGGTAGCTTTATCAATTCTCTTTGTATTATCAAAGAGAGAACCTTCCGAGAATTAGGCACTTTAGTTAGAAATGATCCATATGTATGAAGTAACACCTCCGTCCACTCTTTCCTCGGTGAAAGAAATGATACTTGTCTGGTAAATCTGATGTTCTACTCTCAAGTGCCTGCATCCTCTTCAACAAAACTCTGCAGATTTCCAAGCGGAAAGATACTGCAAACTCTAGCTGCTTCCCCTTCTCGACTGATCCGTCTGGTACAATCTGTTCCGCAATCAATACATCTCTCGGCAGCTTGTTGATCTCGGCCAAAATACTCAGGTTACTCTCTGCAACTGTATTCATGCCTTCTACGTTTTCCATCAGTTGCTTTAGTTGATTTGCTGCATCGTTCATAACCTTTAGGCGGGCTGGCACTTCCCCAAGTTGTACAGAAGCTTGACGAATAATCAGATCCTTCCATTCGTCAATAGCCTTTACTTGATTGCTTGCGTCCTCCATTTCCTGCATAAGATGATCACTCACCTGCTCTGAAATGGGCTGAATGGAAGGTTTAGCAACCTTGGCTATGATCTCACATAATTGAGATACTTGCTTCTGCAGCTCTTCTTTCTCCGCCTTTTCACTGTCAAGCCTAAGGAATAAAGCGTCTATCAATGTCTGCGTGTCTGCTTCATCCTTCAGTGGTGGCTTGACCGAGTGGTACTTTGGTCACTGTCACATCTTCCGCCGTGAGCTCCTCCTCTATCTTTCCTTCTGCCGGAATTGATATCTCAGCAAACTTCTCTCCCGAATTCTCAATGATCAACCTAGAAGTTGCTTTAGCAACTTTAGGCCTTGTCTCTTACGCTCGCTCGATCACGGAGTAGGCTGCAGTCGTGCTCCTCTAAGTTCATCTCCATTCTCGCTTCTGGAACCAACTGCAAAGCCAACCATTCCGAGAAATTACTTCTCGGAGAGTGAGAAGTCGCTGAGTGCACTACCATCTCCCGCTCTGCATCCTCTCCGTCAGAAAGTGCCACAGTGTCATGGCTGCCATCCTCTGAATCATCCAAGGACAAAGCTCTTTCGAACTCTGCCATCTGCAGCTTCAACATCTCCTCTGGAACGGGTGATGAACGAAGTGGCTGAGGAGAGAAGACGAACGTCGCCGGATTCAATGAAGGCATGGAAACGTCCTGCTGCTGCGGTGCAATAGTTGGTGAAGTACTGGGTACTGGAGAAGCCGGAGTCAAAGCTATGGTCGTAGAAGTGATCTTCTCTTTCTCTTGAGATCTTCTGTGTACTTTCAACTTCTCGGACCTTCTGCTGCTTTCTCCTTCATGCTTTCGCTTGAGGGAATCTCCTGTGCCGAGTTTGCCCGTGATTTGATTCATCAATGCTTCATCAAGGCAATATCCCTTCGTCAGCAACCAGTTTGAAGTATTCACCAACACAGCTCTCGACCTTTCTTCAATTGTGTTGCAGCCTCCCATGTTATTCTGCAGTATGGCTTTATCTCCTCCCATTTGATGGTAAGTGTCAAGTACCACATTCCCATCATCTTTAAGATCCGCAGGTATCATGCTAGTCCAAAGTCGAACACTTGCTTTGCTGATAGCCTGCTGAAATCTCTCTTTCGACCTCGTACTCACTTCCGCACTTCATCCAGAAATCTTCTAACGAAGGCACATGTGCGTACTGCTGGGAGATTGTCTTCCTGGCTACTCCAAATGGATCGAAGTTCAGCCGTGCAGGGAAGAACTCTTGCTCATACTCGGATAACATTTGCGCTTCCATCCCTCGAGCTCTGTGAATGCTAATGCAGCTGTAATATCCCACAGTGATTGGGAAGAAGCCCGTAGACTTGTGCCGCTTTGACTGAAGGTCGTGTAACTCCACAAGTTGCCTGCTCAGCTCCATGGCGATCAATCTATCATTCGGATACCTGGGCATCTTTATTGGTTCTCCAAAAAAGCCCGTAACCCTGAGGTATGTGAAATCTACAAATTGAATGAATAGACTGCCAATCTTGGACACGGCTTCCCACGCTTCCTTGCTTACCCTGTTGGCCTTCAAGTCTTTGTCTAGCCTGCAGATGAAATCGTAGAAGAAGTCATCGTTGATCACTTTGAAGTCTTTCTCGCCTGTAGGTGCAGTAAGCTGTGGGTAGCACTCGAAAATGGGGTCCTTGGAAAGAACACCACATCTATCCAGCTTGGAAAAGACACCTTGTGAAGCTGCAGCATACACCAAGTATGAAGTCATCTTGAAGCTGAAAGTACGCTTCACGTTCCGAAGTTGCTCACCGATGTTGCTGCTAATAATTTCCGACCAATTGATTATAGAATCAACCTTGTTGATTTCAATGGTCCTGATGAAAGCATACATCCATGTACGGAAAGTGTAGGCATTCGCTTCGCCATTCATCCTGCATAGCAATTTGACGACATCATCTGCCTCCTGCACCAAATTGGACCGTGGAAGAGTTCTCGGGAACTTTGAAGGGGATCTAGGCTTCTTCATGAACCGGCTATTCATGATGCTCACACAATCAGCTCTATGCTTCTCCCATCTACTGTCAGCATCCTGAATGCTAATAGAAGTCACCACCTTTTGCACTTACTGGAATCTTCAAACAATAATTGATGAACTCTGCATCCAAACGAATTATTGTCTTTCCCGAAGCATCACGCACTGATCTGGATGAAGGATGATAAGATCTAGCACACTCCATCACGAACTCTGGCAATTGGGCTGTACATGGAAAAGCTGCAGCTCGGATAATTCCACTGCTTTTGACCGCACGCATGAGTGAAGTCTTTCCCGCTCTGGATCTATCAATCAAATCGGCAAGAGGTTCTGGGCCTAGATCTGTGTCTCCTATGTCTGCAAGTTTGGAAGCAATGCATGACTCCATCGTGCTTTCTTTTTCATCTCCCTTCGCCATGGCTTTGTCTATCTTCGTCTGAATAATTCTTTTTCTTCTAACTTGGCCGGATTTCTTCAATACTGGTGCAGATCTGGACAATTCTTCAGATTCGGAGGATATTTGCAATGTATTTGACATTGATAAAAACTCCTTTTCTTTTGTAAAGCACCTGTAATGAATTCCTGCAATTTATTCAGACAAAAATGGCCACCGGAGCATGAATAGTGAATTTAAATTATAAAAATCTGCACTTTTCAAGCCTGCTGCCCCAAAAATTGGTGTTTAATTTGCACATAAAGAGAGCATAAATCCTTTCAATCAACACCTGAGCTCCTGTAACACCTGTGAAAACAATTATGCAGACAAAGATCAACCTCCTCTAATGCATGCGCCAAATCTGGAAGCTTTTAGCCTTGTTAGCACTTTGTCTGAACAAAATCCTTCCTTTAATGGGGTGCACTTTTCCTCTTGGCTGCAATTCTTTACCTGTGAATTAAATAATTCACCCATATGGCTGCCCATGCTTATATAACCTTCATAATTCTATAATTAATAATTGCCCTAACAATTAAAGGCAATTAATTAATTAAAAATCATGCTTTTCTCTTTTAAAAATAGCATGTTTAAGGACAGCCATCCAATAAATTAAATTAATCCAATTTAATCCTTCACACAACACTTCACTTAAGCTTCACAGTGTGCTTTGACCATAGCCACTGAAAATAGAAATTAATTTAATGTTTTAATGCCTTAAAAACATTAAATAATACCCAAATAGGGCACTTTTTTGAGAGGAAGAGGGCAGCCACTAAATAAATTAAATTTAATGAATTTAATTCCTTTCTTTTATTCCATCTTTGACTTGTTGACCTCCTCCAAGCTTGGGCGCACTTTTTGAGAGGAAAGATTAATTAAAATAATCAATTTAATCCTTTTATTCTCTCACCAAAGGGGGCGCACTTTTTTGCACATGTAATTCTATTTTTAAGAATTTTTTCATAATGGGATTCTTTACCTGCAGGCAAGGCACCAAAATCCCGTGATCCACTTAAGTGATTTGACTTTGTGAATGGGATTATTTACCTGCAGGCGGGCACTAAAATCCCATGATTTCACTTAAGTCACTTTCCTTTTATTATATCATGGGAATTTTTACCTGCCAGGGCGAGACATAAATTCCCACATGCTCACAAACCTCTATTTTTCCCACTTGCGACTTAAGTGACTTTTATAACACGGGAAAAAGTACCCTGCCAGGCAGGTATAAAATTCCCACCATGCCTGCGGCTTATATTTTTCCCATCGCAGACTTAAATCCTTTGTTTTCCAAAAATGCGCCCATCCCATGCAAGGGCTTTTACCACACGCGACTTCGCTTTTTCCCAGTGATCCGGACCTCCGATGGCGACTTCCTCTGGGCATAATGTGCGTATATGTTTTCCAGCTGCTCCAGCCAAAAATCGGGCTTACCCGGCAAAGGAATTGCTCCAGAGAAATTTCACAGAAAATGAAACGGGACACCACAAAAACACGAAAAATTGCCAAAAGTTACAAATAAAGCCCAAAACTTAAAATAAGTTAAAACCCTTATGGCACATAGGAATAATAACATATTCGCTTATAATAGAGTTAAAACAGAGCGCAAATAGCCTCATACGGGGCTCAAAATAATTAAATACAAATTTCCTGCAGACAAATCCCGACGACAGAATAAAACAATTTTGGGCATCTGGGTATTTGGCGAAAAAGGCTAATATGGCTCTTTGGGATTATCTTGTGCGCTTGTCTGAGAACTTTCGAGGCAATAAAAACACAAAACGACCCATTATTTTAAAAGTATGAAATTTTTTCGGATAGGGTAGTCGTAGATTTCGAGGTGAAATCGAGTGACACTACGATCTGAAAAACATCATTGAAGTTAGAAATAATATTTTCTATCTCAAATTTATGTTTAGGATCACAACCTTTTAATGCCTTGGATTTTCCCTCATCCGTGGCTTTTATAACCATGAGAACAAAACTCTTACTTGAGTTTACTAACCATTTCATCGTCCTATAGAAACTAAATTCAAGTTGTTTTTAACATGATGGGCTCTTATGATGTATTCAATCCCATCTTTCTTTAGTAGGTATTTGTTCTCTTCTCTATCTAGCTCTTTCTTGATGTGTTTAAGATGATCTTTCCATGAATTGCTAAAGATTAGTATATCATCCAAATAAACAATTACGAAGTCATCCAAAAAGGATCTTAACACATCATTCATAACTCTCATAAAAGTGGTAGGTGCATTACAAAGACCAAAAGGCATAACAAGCCATTCAAATAGGCCTTGCTTAGTTTTAAAAGTAATTTTCCAACTATCACCTTCATTTATTCTAACTTGGTGATAACCACTTCTCAAATCTAACTTAGTAAAATACTTTGCATTTTTCAACTGATCTAGTAAATCATCAATACGAGGCAAAGGGTAGTGGTTTTTAACCGTTATTTTATTCAAAGCTCGAAATCCACACACATCCGCCACGTACCATCCTTCTTTGGTACTAGGACAATAGGTGAACCACATGGAGAGGTACTTGGCCAAATGATTCCTTTCTCAAGCAAATCCATCACCTGCTTCTTTATTTCTTCATTCTCTATCACTTTGATAACCTATACATGCCAATGTTAGGTAGGGAGGCATCTGCTTTGCTTAACTGAATCTCATGTTGAATCTCCCTTTTAGGAGGTAAACCTTGTGGGTCCTGAAAAACATCATTGAAGTTAGAAATAATATTTTCTATCTCAAATTTATGTTTAGGATCACAACCTTCTAATGCCTTGGATTTTCCCTCATCCGTGGCTTTTATAACCATGAGAACAAAAATCTTACTTGAGTTTACTAACCATTTCATTTGTCCTGTAGAAACTAAAGTCAAGTTGTTTTTAACATGATGGGATCTTATGATGTATTCAATCCCATCTTTCTTTAGTAGGTATTTGTTCTCTTCTCTATAAAATATTGCTTTTCTATCAAATAAGTAAGGACTACCCAAAACAATTCCACAAATATCCAAGGGAACCACATCTAGCTCTACTTCATCAATAAATTTAGAAGTAATAGCAAATCTCAAAGTGCATGTTTTCGTGACTTGCAATTTTGCATCATCACACACCCATCCCAAAGGATATGGTTTCGGATGTAAGTTAGTTTTGAGTCCCAACTTTTTAACAACTTCTTCAGAAATCAAATTAGCTTGTGAACCACTATAAAAAAGAGTGTCTATTTTGGTATGCTTAGCTATTACTCTTATGTGGAACAACTCATTTATTTTCCTTTCAGCATATTTAGATTTAGTTTTTGAAGAAGAAGCAATAATAGAAGGTTTAGTGTTAGAAGAGGAAGAAACAAAACCTTGAAGACCCACAACAGTCACTTTTGTTTCATCACCCGAATCAGATCCCAAGTCATGTTGTACCACAACATTAGCTTTCTTCTCTTTCTTATTCCAAAACCTCTTTGGTTTAAGTTCTGGATGAAGCTTCCAACATTTAGCTTCATCATGGTTTTTCTTGCAATGGTTACAGAAGGGTTTTCCTTCTTCTTGTTTCACAGTAGAAGTGAATTTTGTCTTACCCTTTCCTTTACCTTTGTATTTGTTTTCAAAAGGCTTATGAGACTTCTTCCCATATCCTTCTTTTCTCATCTTACCCCTGGCTTCCATGTGGGTAGCTTGAACACAAACTTCATCAAGGTTAGAAGGATTAAACATTAAAACAATATGTTTTAAATAATTGTGCAAACCTCCAATATATTTAATCAGAGTCTCAAGATGTAAAGAGGAATTCCTAACATCAATGCCTTCTTTCTAAACTCCTGAGTATAGTCTTGCACACTTTGTCCTTTATTTTTCCTTAAAGTTTTCCAATCCATAGTTGTTTGTTGCATGTATCCTAATGGATAAAATTACTTCCTGAGCTCAGACACAAAAATACTCCAAGAAGATATCAACTTACCATGTTGTTTGAGATCTTCCTGAATCTTACTCTCCCACCATATAAGTGTTGTACCACCCATACGAGAGTAGCTAACTGGATTATTACTTCCTCATTTTCAATCTTCTGAATCCTACAGTATATCTCAATCTGCTTGACCCAGTTGTCTAGTTTTTTTGCATTTAGCTCACCATTATAAATGGGAAAATCAAATTTAACATCTAATTTCAAGTGTGGAATGGTGTTACCAGTTGTAGAAGAAGAGGATTTCTTGGAAGGAGAAGAAGGAATTTTCTCTTCCTTCACCTTCTGATGTTCCTCATACATTTCCTCAACCATGGTTTTCATCTGCAAAAAGCATGTTGAAACTCTACCTCAGACATTTCCATTCCCATACTTGATTGTTGGCTTGCACGTCTTGTACCAATTTCTGGATCAATCTCTGCAAGTTCTCCTTCACCACGCCTTGATCTAGACCTGGTTAACATACAATACTGTGCTTGTGCCAAATAATGTTATAGCCTTGATCACTGGCTCTGATACCAAACTGATCCAAAAATTCAAGTTTAATAAACTTCACAATAACTTGAAATGGATTTAACCGAATAATTGCTCTCAAATTATATCCAAAATGCAGCAATTTTAATTAAAAATCACACAGATTAAAACTCAACGGCATAAAATTTTCAGCAATAAGAAAATAAAACACGGTGACACAAAATTTTGTTTACGGGTTCACCAATTGGCTATGTCCCCGGGTCCACTCTATGAGTGTTCCGATCAATTAATTAAAACTCTTCAGAATAACAATACAACTCCTCAGAGTAAGCTTACAATAAACATGTGTCGAGGATTATCAGTAGAAGAAATTCCCTGTAAGAAAATAAAATCCTCCTTTGGCAAATTCCACCTCTGTCTCTTCATACCTTACAAATACCCATATATATACACACTTAAGTGTATATTTAGTAAATTTAATCTCATTTAAATCTCCCAATAATCTTCCCAAAGGCCATGATTTTCTCTTATCCATATGAGTGGATTTTAGCATAAAAAATGGAGGAATAATCCCACATATAATGGGATATTACCAATTTTAGACTTTATCAAAGCCTTCAAATCCTCCATTTGATGTGTGTACTAAGTCCACATGATGCTAACCACCTCCCTCCTCTCGTGGATATTTTCTTGGTTTTTTGTAGGGAAATCCTCGGGAATCAGTGGACTGATTAGCTATTTTTATGGATACGAGCTTTTTTGAGTTAATAATAGGATTACTTCTTCCAGAATTAACTATAAGATGTCTATTATTAGCGCACTTGCATGTGTGCATGTTATTGTAAAGGCATGGCTATTATCAACATGTGACCTATTTTGAGAAGTGTGTAGGTGGTGAAGGGAAAGTCCCCACCCCTATAAGTATGTATTGAACTATGTAGTTTAGTAGTGGTGAATTATTGTAGAGTTATGTTGTTGGATCTGATGCACATGACTTATGGTGATACTTTATAATGTAAGAAGCTTCTATGTTTTACAATGTTTAATGTAATGGAGTATGTTGGCTGGATAATGGTGTTAAACATGACTATAACTAGTTCTTGTATGGTTGATCTTATTATAGTTATTGTTTAATTCATGATTCTCTAAGATCTAGATCTAGAATATGCTTTGTGGAATGTTTATGGTTATTTATGGTTCTGAATATGCTTTATCTTCATCACACTAACATCCTACACAAGCAAATCTAAAGAGGGGCCTGGTACCTTTAATCACTTCGGTGAGCGCTCGGCTCAGCTTGGGGATGTGTGCAATGTGCACATGTGGGTTTTATACAGTGGATTCTAGGCTGCATCATTGGTTCCATTGTTGGGACCTCTTTTTCAATGTTTTCAGATGGTTCATGATGAAGACATGTACCGGTTGACCTTAGCAAGTGTTGAGGAGTGGATAAAATATCTAGAAGAAGAGTACGCTCGGAGGTTCAACACTTGGATCTGAGTTTGATGCACACGTGGTGGGTGGAGCAGAATTTATATGACTATTTATATGAGAGATTTCTTTGCTATATTTCCGGTAGAGTTGTATGAGTGTGGCTAGTTGCTTATGCATCTAAAAGGAATTGGAGGTATCACACACTTGTTGGATGTAGGAAGAATTTCAGGCCCTCTATGATGTTGATCTGATTTGGATGTGCATTATGGATACTTGGTTTTGTGGTGTTTTGAATAGCTATATTTTGGAGTACTCAATTTCCACTTACTCTTTCCCAGAGGTAGTTGAGTTCTAGTTTTTACATTATCCCAAGGGAACTTATTTGCAAGGCATTCCACTAGAAATCAAAATCTTGATGGTAACCCTAAACTTGGAAGAAAAATTGATGGCTAGCTAAACCCCACCACGCGTGGGGGGGAGTAACAGTTTTGTGAAGGATGGTGACCTAGCGGCAGAGAGGCAAGAGAAGAAAGGTGGCTTAAGTACAATGAGGCATGTGAGAGAGGGAGATAGAGAAGCAACGTGATATTGCAGAGTGGATGGCATTGAGGAGAGAGATGGCTCATGAAGGATTTGGAGCTCACACAAAGGCATGGAGCCAGAGCATCTAGAACTCCCCATTTGGGAAAGCATAATAGGGAACCCTCCTCGGCCTCACATGGGAGCACCCAAAGAGATGACATGGGCCGCGCGGGCGCATCTTGAATCTACCTGCAAAACCTAGCCCTTGCGCTTGGTTTTCTAGTATCTAGTACAACCAGTAGTCAACAAGCTAGTTTGGGTAGTAGAGAGAAGAGAGAGTAAGTCAGATAGCAAGTACATCTATGGCTGGGAAAATGTCTTCTTTGTTGTTTGAGGTACCTTCTCAGGTGCATCATCAGCATAAAACTCAAGCACGTAAATTTTGGACTCACTTCTGGGAGTAGTACCACTTCGAAACTATGTAGGAGTTCAGTTTAGTACCACTTTGTTGGGACACAGGGTAGTACATCCACTTGGTCCACTTCCGCTACAGGTGGAGGATCAGGGGGCATAGGTGGCTCTAGTTCTGGTGGATCTGGTGGTTCTGGAGGCAGAGGTAACACAGAGGTTCTAGATCAGGTGGGCAGGGTCCTCATCAACCCCAAAATATTTACATGGAGATGTCTCTCTCTTCTAGAGTATAGGGGCATAGAAGATGTTGTTGAACATGTGCACATGTGTGAGATATTGTGGCACACAAAAAGGAATTATGGCTTTTGAGTGCAAGGCAAGTCAGTTTGTAACTACATTACGGGACACACACATAGTTGGTACATGAAGTTTGACCCTAATCAAGACTTACATAGATTATGCAACATTAAAGGATGCTTTCCTTAAGGAGTTTCATATCCTTGAGTTTGAGCAGAAGAGTATAAGCATGCTCAAGGATATTAAGTAGGGCACTACTAAGAGCATTCGAAATATGATGCCCATTTCAAGACACTATTGTCTAAACTTTCTTATGATATTCATGCAAGCCAACATGCACAGTGGTTTGTTGGGGGCTTGATCACACCTTTTAGAAGGGCGTTGTCACATAAGACATATACGACCCACGTGAAGCACTTGAAGCCACTTTGCACACTAAAAGAAGTTGGGAGTATAGACACTAGAGTGAGCCCATTCTTGGAGGCACATATTGCAGCTATGGAAAAGCAGTTGGAGAAACTATCAAAAATTCAGCACATGAGACACACACTTTGGGATTTGGTGTACAAATTGTGAAGTGGAAGGGCACACTAAGGATAGTTTTCCCCACAAATCAATGCATTCATTATTGTTGCTAGACTATGAGATATGTCATTTGGACCATGATGAGCCACTTTGCCCATTATTACAACGCATGATAAGAAAGAATGTATCTTTTATTGTAAGATTTTCCGTCCATGACTCACAATACAAAAGACTGCAGGTTGATTGGTCAGATCCATGATGCCATAGATATTGGTGTGTGATAGACAGAGTATCAGATAACTCTAAAGGAAAAGTGAGCACCATGATCATGACCATGCTCAAGCACACTATGATCGAATGAAGGGCGCTTTGAAGGAGGTCATGGTAGAGGTCGAGGATACCATGGTGGATTTGGGGGCCGAGGCCATGGTGGTGGATGAGGTGAGTTCCCTCATGGAACATGTTTTACATGTGGATCTCCTACCACTACAGGGCATGAATGTCCTCAGAATATTACTTGTTCTTTTTGTGGGAAGAATCACAACTATGAGGAATGCCCAGACTTATATGAGCATCTTAGCAAGCAGCATAAACAAGAGAACAAGGGCACATGGATGGTTAGAATACAACGCACCATGGAAAATCAGTGGATGCCAAAGTTGGCACCGGAACTTGAGGTATTACCTATGTGAAGATTACTACACGCATGCTGAAGTTGTGTGCACCAGAGAAGTGTTACAATAGAAGCCTACCATCACTAAGGAGGAAGTTTTACATGCAAGGTACCCAGATCCTACACATCAGAAGGAGGTTTATCAGGAGACCATGGAGGTACTTAGAAATCTTCAGGTGAAATACAATGTTTAAAAGAACAATCATGGAAGTTAGAACAAAAGAAGGTAGTAGAGACAGTCCAATCGGATATTGATGACTTAAAAGAGGTATGCAAGATGTTGCACCAGAGAATATCATTCCATTATTAGGGAATTGGCTAAAGGGAACACTCTCACACAAAGTATTGAAAATGGATGAGATCTGCATGCTAATCTTCCCCCTCATAGCTTGGATTATGACAAGGAGATCACTCTAAATGTTGTTGTGGATGGGTGGATTTTGAGCAATATATTGATTGACACAGGCATGAAAGTTAATGTGCTTACTTTAGATGCATGGGTACAGATGGGGAAGACCTCCATTGCAGCCATCCTCTAATGTATTGTTTATGGCTAATCGAACTAAGGCCACTCCCATCAGGAGTTTTAAAGGATGCATCCATTACTATACAAGGGCCAAGTTCACTTGGGGACTTTGAGGTCTTAGCACTTGCAGAAGTAGACAACTTCCCAGCTCTACTTGGGTGCCCTTGGTGTTATGCAAATAATGTTGATCTATGGTTCAACAAGGGGTATATAAGTTTTGAGAACAAGGAAGAAAGAGTGATTATCCCTTTGACAGATGGGAAATATGCACCTTATGTTGAACCTTTGAGTGAGGAAGACCTAAACATAAATTTATGTATGTGCCATTCGGGACCCAAAAGTACTTGAGCCATCTAAGGAAGGAATCCTCCAGTGGGAAGATGCATAGTCTATTAGTGATACTACAAGTATTGCTTGTGATAATTGGGCACATGCATGACACCTATGAGATGGTTGGGCATGAAGTAAGAAGCACATTTGCATGTGAGAAGAAAACCTCATTGTGTTAGGAGGATAGGTAACTTTGTACCTTGGTACACTAGAGAAGGAGACCCTATGGTATTCTTGTGCCATGGAGAAGCAATGGATGGATCAAGTGGAAAGAAGAAATATGTTAGTGTATACCCTACGCATGGGACAACAACAAGTTGGTGGATGGTTCACAGGGATAATCTCATAGAATGGAATGAAGTCATAATTTCTCTAACCACTCGGTTCTTCAGAGAATGCACCTACTCAAATCTACATGTATCATGGTAATCAACCTTTCATTTACACCACGTTCAACAGTGTGAGAGACTCTAGATAGAGGGGCGGAAGCTTTACCACCTTCACTATGGGTGCACAAGCTTTATTCCACTTTACAAGGTTACGCACACACTTGGTATGTTTATGCGAGCTACATAGGGAGACTGAAATTGGCAGGACTTGATTGCAGGAATGACCCAGACTTTTGACTACTTCTCTACTAAACCTCTAGTAGAAGAGGCATTAAGGGTTATAAAGCACTTAACTATGGGAGATAGTGCAAAGGCTGAAGAACTCATTCAGGAGTTATTTGGTGAGGTAGAATTAGGAGCACATTTTGATGAAGTAGATGATATATGCCACACTATTTAAGTGCACTTGCTTTGAAAAGAAAAAGGAAAGATGGTCTACATAGTGGATGATGAAGAAGTAGAAAATTTGGATATAGCTCATTCAACAGGTATGTGTGAAGTGTTAGACAGTGTGGATAAGAATGCACACCCTATCATGAACCTATGAAGACCAAGAAAGTGAACATTGGCATGGATGTTGAACCTAAGGAGGCAATAATCGGGGATTATTGGTCTGATTCTGAAGTGGCAAAGATAATTGAATTACTATGTGATTTCTAGGACTTATTTCCTAGGGGCTACCATGAGTTAAAAGGAGTGCATGAGTCATTAGGGAGATGAAGATTAAGCTAAAGGAAGGTGCGCACCCGGTTAGGAAGAGACCTTACAGGATGAACCCTAACCTACGTGTAAAAGTTAAAGAAGAAATTGACAAAATGCTGAAATCTGGTATCATTAAGCCCCTAGAGGAATCAGAGTGGGTTAGCCCCATGGTAATCAGTATAAAGAAAGATGGTCGGATTAGGATTTGTGTGGATTACAGGGAGTTGAATGTTGCATGTGTGATTGATCCTTTTCCTACACCTTTCACCGAGGAAATATTAGAAGGCGTTACAGGGCATGAAGTTTACTCTTTCACAGATGGATTCTCTGGGTATCACAGGTTAGAATTACATAAGAGGATCAAGAGAAAATGAATTTCACCACTTGAATGGGGAATTTTTTATATATGTGATGCCCTTTGGTTTGAAAAACATGCCTACTGTATTTTTGCATAGTTGTTCAAGCATTCTAGGATTTTATTCACAAATTCTTGCAGGTTTACTTGGATGATTGGATGGTATATGGGCTTGTTAAGGATCATTGTGACAATTTGCTTAATGTTTGAAAGATGTAGAGTTAAGCATCTCTTTAAACATCAAGAAGTGTGTGTTTTGCTACACCTTTTGGAACTCTTAGGGCATATCATTTGCAAGGAAGGTTTGTTAGTAGATCCAGCTAAGGTTGCGTTATTATTGTAGGCATGGAGGAGCCTACTAGTCAGTGAGGTGCGTGGATTCTTGGGCCACACAGGGTATTACAAAAAATTTATCAAAGGATATGTGAAAGATTTCCACCCCGGAAGAGTTACTAAAAGGAAAAGGGACATTCTATTGGGAGAACCACAACAACACGTATTTGAGGCATTGAAGGAGAGACTTACTACAACACCTATTCTATGTTTTCCCTCATGGAACCAACCATTTCACGTACATGTGGATGCCTCTGGCACACCATTGGTGTGTGTTAGCTCACCTGGAGAAGGTATTATAGATCATCCTATCTGTTTTGCTAGTAGAAAGTTGACTCTGTAGAATAGAATTACACAACTACAGAGTGTGAGGCCTTGTCAATGATCTATGCACTTGCATAAATTCAGATAATATTTTCTAGCAACACCATTTGTATTTTATATTGATCACATGGCATTAAAATACTTGGTAAATAAGCCCATTTTACAGGGGCACATATGTCGATGGGTGCTCTTATTCCAAGAATTTGACTTTACAGTCATGTGGTAAAACCAGGTAAAAGTAATTCTAGCCCAAACCACTTATCAAGGATTCAATCAGGGGAGGACACAAGACAATTGAAGATACAATGTCGAGATGCACAATTTGTATAGGTTACATCATGCCTTTAGAATTGGAGGATATTGCTATCTTTTTACGCACAGGTATGGCACCAAAAGGAATGAAAGCATTAGAGAAGAAACAACTTGCAATTCACGTGACACCCTTCATGTTGATCAATGGTGACTTATACAAACTAGGCCGAGATGAAGTATTGTGCATTGGTGTGTACTAGAACATGAGTGCACACATATATCATGGAAGAGGCTCATGGTGGTATTGCAGGTGGGCACTATGCAGGTGATGCCACTACGCAAAATTCTACTCATTGGATTATGGTGGGAGACCTTGTATAAAGGATTGTAAAGAGTATTGTAAGGCATGTGATCACTGATCAAGCACCTTGGAAAACCTAGGAAAAGAGATGAAATGCCTTTGAGGCCTATTGCTAGTGCATAGAACCATTTGAGAAATGGGCTATAGACTTTGTGGGTCCTATTTCCCCATCTGCATAGAACTGGATCACGCTATATCATCACTTGCATAGATTATCTTACTAGGTGGGAAAAAGCAACACCTACAAAGGATTGTACAACAACTACAATAACCAAGTTCTTATGGGAAAATATTCTTACTAGGTATGGATGTCCATTGAGCTTGACAAGTGATAGGGGCACACACTTCTTGAATGAGACAATCGGATATTGTTGGATGAATTTATGGTTGCACACCACAAGACTACACCTTATCATCCTCAAGAAAATGGACTTGTGAGGCCTTCAACAAGATATTGAGCCATACCTTGACAAAAATTTGTGATGTTGGAAGGAAATATTGGGATGATAAAGTTTTTATTGTGCTTTTGGGCATATAACAACCTACAAGAGGTTGAATAAGGCCACACCCTTTTAGTTGGTGTTTGGCACAAAGTAGTTCTTCTAATGGAATTCATGTTACCATCATTGTGTATTACATGCGTGTTGAGGTCTAGCTGATGAGAAAGCATTAGAAGAAAGAATTGACAAGTTAATACAGTTGGATGAGAGGCACGCCATAGCATGTTGGAGTCAGAAGTAGGAAAAGGCTAGGCATAAGGCATGGCATGATAGACACATCAGGGACAAGAAGCTTGAGGTTGGACATATGGTACTTCTTTATGATTCTAAGTTTTTGCGCCATCTAGGAAAGCTTAAGGTGCATTGGTTGGGACCATATGTTATCACTCATATACTTGAATCAAGGCTTTCTAGTTAGAGGTGCTTGATGGAATACGGTTACCCGTTACTTTAACGGGAGTAGGCTTGAAGCCCTACTATAAATAAGTCTTCTTGGTGTTTGTAATAAGGTAATATTGTCCATTTAGTATAGGTTTCCCTTTATGTATTTCTTTTAATGTATTTCCTTCTTCATCGCTATGCTTTTCAATTTAGTTTGGTGTTTTGTGTAATAAGTGTGTTTGTGCGTTGGAAGCTAATTACAATCTGAAGTATTTTTATGTGTAGAGGACTACACATACCATTGGTGTGGGGTGGTTGTTATTTTTATTCACAAATGGGTACACATGAGAACAAATTGTTACAGGTGTTATTTCAAGTATGGAAAGGAGTTGTTAGAAAGGAAATTGCTTCTAAAGAAGACCATAGATGGAAATGAATGAATGAACAATATAACATGAGGTAAGCAAGCGACCATGGAAACTACTAGAAGAGGGCGCACATAGTGAGGTACTTCACATGGAAGTGTGTGAAGAGAAGTCTATAGCCATAAGGTAGGAAGGTGCACTGCTAAGGTTATAGTTGGGGCGTGAAGGTGTACCACATGGAAAATTGGGAAAATGGTCAATTAATGAGAGGATTGGTGGTAGGTGAAGGAGTAATAAATGCACTAAATTTTTGAAAATATATATAAGGATGTGATGTGGTTCATTTTTACCTTTGTGATCACAAGTATTCGAGTGAGCTAAGTGTGACCAAGCCAAGAAAATCATATTGAGGTGCGGAGAGCTACAAAACTAGACGTGGAGAGCATATTTGTGCACAAAGTGGCTTGCGTCCCCATTGGTGAAGGGTTTGAGTGCAACAGAAGCATTGAGAAGGAGCTAGGGCATGTGGTTTTGAGCTAGGGCATGTGATTTTGAGCTAGGGTTTGAGCTTACTCGATACAAAAGACAAAAGGTGGGATTTTTACAATGGCACCAAAGAAAGCACCTACAGTCAGGGCACAAAGGGAAAGAAAAAGGTGGAGGTTGAGGTTGAAGTTGCACCTGAGAGAAATTTTTAGAAATGCAGTACCTAGAAGGAGTGATAGTTGGATGGGATTGGGATTCCCACATTTTCCAATGATGTAAAGTAAGTGATTACAATCACCACACCACCAAAAACAGGGGAGAATTGGATGCATTGTTGAACAAGAAGACCAACAAGCACATGGTGGATGATATGCCAGTATATGATGATGTTGGGGAGAAGTTTTAAAAGGTAGGGTTTATCAGTTATATGAACTCCCATATTTTGGAAAACCAGAAGCTTTATACCAATGGCTTATGAGTAGAGTCCATGAGGACTTTTTCTATTTTTTTGATGGAGGGTAAGGATCACAACAACCCTGATTGCCACATTGACAGGACTGAAGGGCACAGGACAAATATTATGAGTGATCTAACTGATAAGGTAGTTGTTATAGCCACCAGAAAGGAGTTAGGATACTCCAAAGGTCCACATGGAATGGACATAGAAAAACTAAAGAAGTATCTTGTAGTACATGCAGTAGCCACACATCTGCTCACAAAGTTAAATGATCAAGAGAGATGGTCACAGGTAAACACAATGTGGCTACATATTGCAAAGAAAATGTCAGAGGGTGAAATCTACAACTTGGTTGGATACATTGTGGAAACTATTATTGAGGAAGCACACACATAGGTGAGAAGATAAGTTTTGGCGCTATCCTACTATCCCTTGTTTTGTAGAAATTGGAGTGCCCGATGGGCCAAAGAACAAAATTTGGGAATACCCCACTGAGAAGAAGTCCCTCATGGAAAGGTTTGAGAAATATTTATGTGAAGGATCAATGAGTGGCCCATTCAAGAAAAGGGAGAACTATGGTATGACCGACTTTCATTGGCATTTGAGGAGGAATGGCACATTCCAAAGGAACTACCTTTGGTAGTAGGAAAGCAATATATAGTTCATGGTGTATCAACATTTTACATCATCATGTGGTTTTCCATGAAGGATGGGACATGGAGTCCATGGTGAAAACTTCCCTATGCCTTCACAATGCACTACTTCCAGGCCTCAATTCATAGATTTACTGATGCACACCATCTAAAATTCAATGCAGACAAGGTAGATTGTGACTACCACACTCTCGGAAAACATATATATATCCAGTCGGTCTTCCCTACATTGAGAGGCTCATTTTAGATGTCATAAATATAAAGCTAGTAAGTTTGGCTATTGGGGACAGTGGAGCCACACTCATATATCTTCAGCTCAAGCCTAGGCTGAGAATAACAAGTATGTGGAGAATGAGTTCATGCTCTCAGGGCTACCTAAGGGAAAACACATGATGGAGAATGTGCTAGCTCTAAAAGCCTGCAGTGAAAATAGAGGTAGATGAGGAAGAAGAACATGAGGATAGTGGAGGCTTGGACCATAGAGGCGGAGGCATCCCATAGACAGAGTGGAGAGTGAGCACGTAGATACTCCACCACAGGTGCAAGAGAGAGAGGACTTGGATGTGGATGTAGTCCCTGAAGCACCATTTTAAAAGGGTATTTAGAAGAACCAGGACCCAAGTCACAGAACATCACAACCTGTATAAGAAGATCACCTCAACTCTCCCCTTAGAAAGAGGCACCTGAGAAGAAAAGAAGGAGAAAGTTGAAGCTTAATGAGGAGGTGGAGGAGTCCAAGAGAGCGTGCGCTAGAACTCTAGTGTAACCAAAAGATGTGGAGGAGCCCAGGGATGAAGAAATGAAAGATGAAGAAGAAGGGGTGAAAGAAGTAGAAGAAACTATGTGCGTGAGAAAACCAATGTGCCAGTTATAACTCAGATAGGAGAAGGGCCACTCCAAACCTTGGTGCTCAGGTTCCTAAGGGGCCAAGGATGAGGAGAAGTGAAGAATATGTTGTGCCAAGTATGGGCTATGCTGAGGACACAAGAAAAATCATTCACCCGTTTTAGAGCATAATGGACCTTAAGGAGTTATATGGGTGGGAGCTGATGGACCCAGATATGGCCACTACATGCGCAAAGGAAACAACTATCCTAGTCCATGCAGACTCACATGGATGAACCATAATTTTGATGTGTGTGAGGAGTCTTATGTCTCAAGGAGAGTAAAGAAGGCACCTCAGAGTAGTAGCACATGACCATAAAGCCCACACTTATGTCGATGAGCAGTCAACAATGCCTTAGTCAAGGTATCTGCTGAGGTGGCATGGAGAAATATTGATAAGGCCACCACCATTAGAGCATGATGGAAGATAACAAGGATAAAACTACGAGAGATAGAGTGCTTAAAGGTAGAGAAGGAGAGCAAGAATGAAAAATAATGAGGCCTTCATTAGCATGGTGGAGGAGATTGGTGATTACATTATGAAAGCAAGGCCTCATCTAGAACCAAAGGTACCTAAAAAGTTTCCTTCTACAATGCATTATGTGTGCACTTTGGTTGATTTGGTGCTAGAAGATGGACCACTTAGAATGCCTACACCAAAAGATGTTGAACAAGAAGTAGAGAGAGCAAGGGCCTCTATGATCAGAAAAATTTCAACATATGAGGCATTGCTCCAAACTTTGAAGGATGAGTTGAAGAAAGCAGACCAAGCTCTAAATTTGTGTGTAGCTCCAGAGGTAGTAATAAGGACCAGAAATCTAGTTGAGGATAATGAAGTTCTAGAGCAAATGAAGGATGAGACTTTAGGGCATGCAGAAATATTGGCACTAGTGAAACAAAGTGTGAAGCCCTTGTAAGCCCCAAGATCCACATAAGGAGAGGATAGATGAGATTGGGAAGCTCATAGCATAAAGATGGATCTTCTGGAGGGAATGATGTCTGTTATGGCCAATGTTGTCCATGTTTTACAGAATGAGAAGGAAAATATTACTCAGATGAGTTGGATGCCATCACTACAAACATTCCAAAGAAGACAAGGACCATGCTAGATGATGAATGGTAGACATTGGAGGATGAGATTAAAAGTGAATATCCAGAGTTGATCCTCCCAGTTGAAGAAGAGGAAGTTGCAGAGTAAAGATCCATTCTTTTGTACAGTGATTCTTTACATTCTTTCAATTCTTATTCTTTATTATTTGGGAACATCAAAAAGAATCCCCATTTTTGGGATGAAATGTACTTTAGTGTGGGGTAATGTTGAGTAGACATAGTATTGTCCTAAGGAGAAGACACACATAGGATTCGTGTGCGCAGGAACAAGGCGCATTTGAAGGCACGAAAAGATAGGAAAGGAAATGCATGCGAAACAAGTTGACTCAAGACTTAGCCATTTTTATGGATACAAGCTATTTTTGGAGATAACATGTGGAGCACACATCGGATGGAGACTTGCGTGACACACAAATGGTATTTTGGGAATGAGCGGATGATAAGCGCCATGCATGAGCTTGAGTTAATAATAGGATTACTTCTTCCAGTTAACTATAGATGATCTATTATTAGCACACTTGCATGTGTGCATGTTATTGTAAAGGTGCATGGCTATTATCAACATGCGACCTATTTTGAGAAGTGCGTAGGTGGTGAAGGGAAATTCCCCACCCCTATAAGTATGTATTGAACTATGTAGTTTAGTAGTGGTGAATTATTATAGAGTTATGTTGTTGAGATCTGATATGCGCATGACTTATGGTGATACTTTATAATGTAAGAAGATTTTATGTTTTACAATGTTTAATGTAATGGATAATGTATGTGAATATAATTGGTTCTTATGGTTGATCTTATTATAGTTATTGTTTAATTCATGATTCTCTAATATTTAGATCTAGAATATGGTTCTGGTTATGTTATTTATGGTTGCTTTATCTTAGTTTGTTCCTTTCTTTCTCCGTATGTTCATATGAGTCCAAGGAATTGGGAATGCAAGAACATCAACAAGAGAAGGTGCTTGAGAAATGAAAACTTGAGGGCAACTTGGTTACAATGATAGGTGGAAGAGAGATAGCACAAGTGAACAGAGCTTGGCTATGTAATTTCCAGATAGGATTGTGGCAGTAATACTATGCAAGATACACAAAATTCTTAGGCCTTTTTCTTGAATACAAGCATGGAATTTATAGGAATTGACTGGGATGTGTCTTCATGCACAAAGCAACCTTGGAGTGCCAAATCATTGGGCGAAGAGGAAACTCAAACTAAATAAATCTATTTAAAAATAGAAGAGGGAAGGAAAAATAAGCAATCAAGACTATTTTTAAGAAATTTGGTTCACAAACACATCCTAGAAGTTAAGTGAAGTGCCGCGTGTTAAAATTACACATGACAAATTCTAGAAAAAGTGCTTAGGATTGCCGCCTGCTGGGCGGTGGTTTAAGAACCATTACCCGGACGGGGTGATGGTCCTAGCACTAAAGGCCAAAACATGCATATAATGAAGTGGGAAGCTGGAAGAAAGCGTGGAAAAGCTAAGGATGTCTAGGCTACAAATATACACTGCGAATGGGTTTAGAAACTCGAACATCTTCTAAAAGGACATGAATCATCATTGAGGACTTTTGTAACCATTTTTCCGACAATGTAGCACATGTAATTTTGGGTGCGTACATGGTCATCTAGAAAGGGGAAACGTATGAGAGGAAGTTTTCCCAAATCCAACCAAGCATGGGTCCACCATTAGATACCATCCATGAAGAGAGTGGGGAGGAATTTGTGACCCTACATTTTGTAAGAACGAAGAGGTTTAAAGTGGAAACACATATAATAGAAACATCCACAAGGAAATCAATTGAAGGGGTCACTTCACATGTACAAACACTTATTGTAATCCCTCAAGTTCTAGAGGTAGTAATTACTACCCAACATATTGTGCAACATGAGGTACCTGTCAATGTACATATTCAAGAGACTCTTGTTGATGTGCCTATTGAGGAAACTCAACTGCAAGACACCCAAGGAGATGAAAGGCATGATACACCAGACCCATCACTTGATAAGGCATTCATTGAGGCCCTACATGGGCTAGATCAAAATTTTAGATATGGTACTCTCCAAGGATCTATACAAGACACTTCAGTTGGGGAGAAGGAATGAAACCTAATATCACATGAAGTGCCTACCACATAAAATTTTATAAGTGGTGAGGTAGAAAATACCTTTGAAGAAGGATTTGTAGCAAGTGAAGTTGAGAAATCACATGTTGGAGAGTTTCCATCAATTGAAATTGAGTATCCAATGACTATAGAGCCTTACCCATCTAGAGAAGAAGAGGTTAAGGTTATAATATCATTAAATACATGTTATCAACCCACTTCAACTATGATGGAGAAATAAGTGAACCACGGTGAAGAAGAAGGAGAAATACAAGTGCATATTGTTGAGTCCTTTGATAAGCCAAAATCATGGATTGAGGACTTTGGTCTCACTCTCCTTGCACCCCAAGAGAATATGATAGTCCTAAGTTTTCCCTAACAACAATAATAAGGGGAAGGAAACATTCAAGCTAAAAGTTGGTTGGGAACATACTTCCCAAGAAAGAGAAAGCTGAATTTGCAAGTAAAGTAAGCTAACCTTCAAAACATCATCTCCTTAAACCATGAAGGCCCCCAAAGAAAGTGAGAATATTATCAAGAACAATGGTATGGTATCAAGGAGAAAGGTTTGCGGAGGTGGCCACCACAAAACTAGTGTATTAAGGGATGGGGCTTCCCCTTATGATTATCGAGTTACTAAGATCCCATTAGGAAAACAAACCATTGAGGGCCTAAAGCATTATGTTACCATGGAAATTGGTGGTCTCTTTTTAAAAAATGACAAGTATAACGAGACTAAGGAGCAATTGAGAGAGAAGGTTGATATTTTATCATCCTATGTGCAAGATCCTATGGCCAGCCAAGAATTAACCACAACCTTTACCTTAGAAGTAATGAATAATGTTGAGGATTTAAGATGCAAGGGAAAGACAAGCAAAAGATATGAGAACAAGCTAGTGAAAAGGGGTAAAAAGGTCATCAAGGACGTCATTGAATGCCACAATCAAGTATCTAAACATATTGAAGAAAACAAATATTTGATTGACAAATATCATACGAAGATTACCTATTGGAATGGGTTGTTTCCCAAACTTGATGCCATAATAGACTTAAGAGATGAAGTGGTGGAGAAAGAAGGAATAGTCTCCTTAGATTGTAGAGGAAGACAATATGAGTACAAAGGGGCCATCAAATTAAGAATTGAAACCTTGGAGGGATGCACAATCAAGATCTAATATAGAAGGGATAAATTAGGGGAATGTGTGGATGACATAGGATCAAAACTTGAAAGGATGCTCCACCTAAAGAACATTTATACCATGGGATCCAAAAATGCAAATACGCTGATAAAGATTCTTCAACAACATATTACAGGGGAGTTGGAGCCTCTTATGGATTTTGACTATTTTTAATACAAAAATTCATTCATTTGGAAGGATACATCAATAAATTGTCCAAGAGGATTAAAAATAAGAAGGCTATTTCTAATGAGTTTAACAACATTCTTTCCAAACAAGAAATAATCTTCCTCTACCATGTAGGGCTAGATGAGGACCCCATTTTGGGAATGTTTGAAAGGTTTGATGTTTACAAAAATAAGCTAGAGAAATATATGAAGGGAAAAAAACTAGACCTCGACCCTTTCCCTTGACATTCCTTATTATTTATCCCCTTCCTTATTATATTCATTCTTTTCAAAGGAGAATTAAAATGATTTGATTGTAATATGTAACTAAATATTTCCTAAAGTGTACATGGAATGATGACAGGTTATAGAAAAAGACAAAAGAGTTTGATGATAGATAAAAATAATATTCTCCAATCCTCTATGGGTTTAATCATGACGCAAATATGTTCTAGCCAAGCAAATCAAAATGGTATCTTTTTAGTTAGGGAACCTCCCCCATCCGGATTGCAGATCGGGGACCATAGCCCCACATGTATCTTACTTTCGGTATTCTTTGGGGTATCTAGGTATATTCCCTTTTAGGAAATTTTGTATGAAAGTGAAGGCTTGTCTTCACTTTAGGAGGTTCTAATTTTGTGTTTTAACTAGGGTGATTCCGTCTTGTATAGTCACTCTCGGGAATTGAGAGTATTTTACATGTTACCCTTGTCAATTGAATACACAAGACCCTTTTTTCATGTTTAAGTCAGGTATCTCCAAGTGTAAATAGATATAGAATCAAGAGATATATTCCTTTCTATTGTAATTTTATATCTATCATATCAATGAAATAAAAAGAAGCACGTTTCATATCATTGTATCAAACTGGTTATTGAAGGAATGTTGTTTTGTAGTGTTACTTGGAAATATTTGTTTCAATTATTAAATTCATTTCTGCATTGATAAATGGGAGTGAATATATGTTGCCTTTAAGGGTATCTTAGGTTTTATGAATTTGATATAATATATGCATGAAATTTTAATCACGGATGTTTGTGTTAAGGTTTCGGATATTACATTGTAGTGTTTACATAAATTGGGTATCTATGAATGCAAATAATCTCTGAAAGTTCATATTGTTTTAATTTTAAGCTCTTATGCATCGTAGAGCACCGGATAAAATGGTGAACCTCGTTGTTTCTCCCCATTAGATGCCCATTCCCCTTTTTCATCTAATTTCCTTTGCACCATCTTTTCCTACCTCTCTGAGACTAAATTTCCCTTATTTATCTTACATGTGTTTTCTGCAAGACACATTGTTAGAACATAATGATTAAGTGGTCCGGAACCCTTAATGTATATGGGTCCATCACTAATATATAAGTCAATATTTAATAATATGAAATATTTCTATTTCTATTATTTTTATGGTAACCTAGGTATATACTTTATGCTAAATATTTAATATCATGAAATGATTATATTTCTAATATTAAATATTATAAACCTAGATGTATGTGTCAACCTTTTAGGTTGAAAAGGTGGGTCGGAGACATACGGATCACCTTATATAAAAAGGACTTTAGGTCCTCATTTAATATTTTCGAGAAATATATCAAAGGTGTGCAAATCAAGTGATTTGGTTTTACCCTTAGTAAATAGGGTTTAAAAGGAGGAGATGATCTTCTTGAATGTAAAATAAGTTCTTTGAAGTGAAAGGTTATTTTCAACGTGGGTTTTACCCTATTGGGGTTTTCCACTATAAATATTGTGTCACCTTGTTATTTATTTCTTGTAAGTATTTCTTTTACTTATGTTATGATGTAATGTTTATTTAAATATTTATTGTAACATTATTGTAACATTATATAATATGTAACTTGATTAAATCCATATTTATTAGAATCCTCAAATTCTAACATGGTAATTTAATCTATTTAATTTTTACTGGTTTTTTCAACCAACCCGAAAGGGTATTTTAAATGATCAAGCCCCCCCTCCCCAATTTATTTTTTCCACTACATTTGTGCAATCTAAATTTTTGTGTGTTTCCTTTTCTCTAACCTTTGAAAATTTAATATTTTTTAAATATTGGTGTGTGCACAAGAGATTTTATTCTTACCGGTGCTTGAAATTTTTTTACAAGACCATGAAAGAATAGGAAATGATTTTTTCTATTGGGTTATGTTGTTTCACCTGGTAAAATTCTATATTTTTAGTTTTTCTGAATATAATTGGGCATGTCTCCTTCATGTACCCTTTGTTTAAAATTATTTACAATTTGAAATAAATAGTTAAGAACTATAGTTTATATGTTTACAAACTATAAATTATTTAGTTCGTTGATCTAAGTTATTATATAAACTTTAAACAAGCTATGGTTTATATAAAAATAAAAATATATAAAATGTGTATTATAGTTTATATAAAACTATATTTTTTTTCTAATATAGAGTTTTAAACTATATTAATCTTTTTAAGGGCACGGATCCTTTCTATCCCCCTTATAGCATATAAGCTAAGGTTTGAAATTAATAATAAAAAAACACAAGGTTAAGCTATATATTTTTAAAATTATGTCTATCCTTTGGTTTAATGTGGCTTATTTTAAACTATGGCTCGCATTTGTTATGGGGTGTGCGTCCTCCTTACATCCTACCCTTCTCTTTGATTGCCAAGTGGCATGGGCCACACCTTATCTCCTCCTTTGCCACGTGGGGTCAAAACCCACACATAATCTTAGGTGGTGCATTGTGTTGAGGGCTGTGTGGCATGGCCACACTGATCACTATAGATTTTGCTTGCCGCCTTAAGCTGTTGGAAGGTCCACGTGGGCCGAGAAAATAAATATATGGGCGGTGGAATATAAAACGTGGCGAGGTAATTTTAAATGCCACGTATAATAATCAACTCACCATACCATGGCTCGGACATTGTAATATGCACACCGAGCCACTTAGGGGGATAGACGAGCTGGACCATGCAATGAAATACAAATTCAATGTATCTTAACCAAATAAAATGTGGTAATCATGAGCATAGTCTTATGAGGAGCTCGACTTTCTCATGCCCTCCCTATTTAATCTCTTAACACTTGGTGGGTTGGACATAAGTATTGTGTAGATCGCTCACCATGTATTACGAGTTGGCTCTTAAATTTTTTATATTAAATTCCACTCATCCGTCATGTGATTCAGTGGAGTTGTATTCCACGTGGTCTTTATCTTTTATGGCCCGCTTGATGAATTGTCTTGTCCACCAAGGCATAGTTGGTTGGTAGTAATTGTGGAGAGCTCGGTTGGTAACTCAATCCTTACCATGTAACTTGGTTACCCATGGAATGTTTGGTCTGCTTGATTAATATACTCCTTTATAGATGTGTTACTTTTGGTGAATTTCTTATATATTATGAAATTAAATTAAATTATAGTATATTTTCTAAATGATTAAATAGAGATATTTAACTCTATATTGAATAAAATATGTTAAAATAACACATGACTTAAAGGCTTAGAATAAGATAATGAAAATATGGTAAAATATCATGACGATGTTTCTTGTGTTAATGCTATGGCTGTTTCTGAATCTCCTGTCTCCCTAGCTCAGAAACCTAGGATAGATTATGTTGAGACCTTTTGCTATTATAGCTAAGATGAGTACTCGTTAGGGCCTTGTTTGCTATTACTGCTCATTTTTGGGTGGGAAATCTACCAAATGGATAAGAAAAATATTTTTTTGAATTATAATTTTAAAAAAGAACTTTCCATGTTTTAAACTAAAGGATTTGAAGAAATTGGTAAAGAAAACTATGTTTGTAAGTTGAGAAATCCTTGTATGCTCTTAGAGCTTCGTATGTGAAAATTGTGTCCTTCTTTAAACTGTTAGGTTTTGTTAATTGTTCTTCTAAAAATGATATATTCACTAAGCAATAAGGCTCACACATTATCATTATATGTATATATGTTGATGATTTTCTTATGATTGGTGACAATTCTGATTTAATTCATAGGATTAAAGAGAAATTGAAGCAATACTTTGAAATGAAAGAGTTAGGTATCTCACATCATATTTTTTGTATGATTGTATTTCATTTTATTGTTATTTTTCAAAACACAATATACAACCATTATATTGAAAAAGTTTATTATCATTGATTGTAAACCATTTTCTACTTCAATGGAAGTTGGAATAAATATTGATACTAAATCTGCATATGAAAAAGGTTGATCCTATTTTATATACGTTGTTAGTGGATAGTTTGATTTATCTAACTATAACTAAATCGATATTTCTATACAAAGAGGAATTACTTCAAGGTTTATGCAGAACTTTTTTAGAGATCATTGGAATCTTGCAAAAGATATTTTTAGATATATTAAAGGAACAATCAATCATGGGTTGCATTATAGTAAGAATGAACATGCTATCTTATATGGATTTTGCGATTCTAACCATACTTGATCTATTATAAAATATAATGGATATGTGTTCAAGTTTTTTTAGTGTAGAACCATTACTTGGAATAACAAATGCAATCAACGGTCTCCATTTCTTCTACTCGAGGCGTAGATGTACAATGGAAGAAGTAAGGAATCCATGTGACTACAACAACTATTGGTAGAGATACACATGGAAGTTAAATGAAGTATTCATCTTCTATGTCATGGTCAAAGTTGTATTACTCTTGATTAAGAATTCAATTTAACATCAGAGGACAAAGCACATTGAGATACATATACGTTTCACCCATGAGAAGGTGTTAAGTGATGAAGTAAATCTCAAGTTCGTGTTGACTAAAGAGCGGAGTTCTTTGACATCTTCACAAAGTCCATGAGTGCTTTGCAAAGTTTTGTCACTTTCATGAAAAGCTTGGATTGTCGAATTTGCCATTGAGGGGAGTGTGTATAACAATGTCACTTCTTAATGGAACTTAGTTTTGTAAAAGACCTCCTAGGGCATTTGTAAAATACCTTAGCTGGCAAGTGTAAAAAGACCTTTGGGCATGTATACCTCCTTAACTTATTTTTATAAAGAAGTGTACAAAGATCTTAAAGGCGAGTCTTCACTAAACTCTTGAGTGCTATTGAGTTTACTTCGGTAAACATCCAATACAAACATATTGTTAAGGAGGTTCTTGGTTGTAAAAGACTCCTATATGCTTAGGTTCAATAACCTTTTATGAGAACCTTTAAGAACATGTAAAACTCACAAATCATACTTAGTCACCGATCATGGGATGATCTTTGGGATTCCAAATCCTTTTGTACTAAAAAGTTAAATTGAGTATGATGAATGTGTTATAATTTCTTTAACCGATATGCTAGCCTAAAACTTTTATGGTTTAAGGATTGTAAATTATGTAGTGTACCACGTGCGGTAATCTATTGACATATGTTATATTATCTCACTTAACATTAAGGGGGAGTGTTGGAACATAATGATTAAGTGGTCCGATCAACCCTTAATGTATATGGGTCTATCACTAATATATAGGTTAATATTTAATAATATGAAATATTCATATTTCTATTATTAAATATGTTAACCTAGGTATATACTTTAAGTTAAATATTTAATATCATGAAATGATTATATTTCTAATATTAAATATTATAAACCTAGGTGTATGTGTCAACCTTTTAAGTTGAAAAGGTGGGTTGGGAGACATACCTGATCACCTTATATAAAAAGGACTTTAGGTCCTCATTTGATATATTCAGGAAATATATCAAAGGTGTGTAAATCAAGTGATTTGATTTTACCCTTGTAAATAGGGTTTTAAAGGAGGAGGTGATCTTAATGGATGTAAAATAAGTTCTTTGAAGTGAAAGGTTATTTTCAAAGTGGTTTTTACCCTATTGAGGTTTTCTACTATACATATTGTGTCACCTGTGTTATTTATTTTTTGTAAGTATTTATTTATTTACTTATGTTATGATGTAATGTTTATTTAAATATTTATTGTAACATTATATAATATGTAAGTTGATTAAATCCGTATTTATTAGAATCCTCAAATTCTAACATTTCCTTTACATATTTCAAGTAATCATGCCACAGGTTTTAAAGTTTAGCATTATGAATATCATTTTATTCTAAGTTGTTAACATCATCCTTTAAATGATGTTCATAATCATATCTCATCTGTCTTTAGTAGTTTGTGTCTGATGCTAAGTATGTGCAATATTTGTGTGACAACTCTCTTGAGTGAGCATTGCATTTGTGGCTATACTTTATTCAGATTGATTTTCCAATAATTGTAGGGAGATTGAATCATAGTATCCCCCTTCAAGATACCATCCGGATCCTCTCACTCTAGTTCAGGAAGAGCCAAAAGTAGCAGGAAACTAGCCACTCCTTTGTACATGCCTCTCAATCATTTCTAAGACTTGGTCATGGAAGAATGTTAGATCTTTCCTTGACTACAAACAACATATTTCACGCATCTATCATCCATCCTAAAGTTCCTTCTCTAAATTACAACCGAGTTTATGAGGTGTAAAACCGGGACCGACACCATCTAAGAGGTTCATTGGAGATATGCGGTGTGTACTACTCTTATAAGGAGGTCCATTGGCCCTCCCTCACATATGAACTTAATATATTGGTAGTGATTCTTCTTTGATCATATGTGTGTTTATATTACTTTAATGTTTCACCGGGTGTTTGTCTTAAGGTTAGCACAAATATCCTGGAAAATATTTCGTAAATATAATTACTCAAACCATTGGGAGGTTTATTTATTTCATTATTTACATGTTCTATATCATGAGAAATATGAGCATCCAAAGGAAAATAACTATTATCATTCACATCATGTACGACTTTTATCTAGGTTTTATTCACTAAAATTCTATAAAGAGACCATCTTTAAGAAGACTTATTATCCAAGTAATATAATTTTTACCCCATTACTTATCTATATAAGAAACATGAGGTATGGGTGAAGGGAGATCTATCTATCGAGAGGTTCATTGGAAAGATTCATTGTAATACTCCTATGAAGATGGCCATTGGCCCTCCCTAGCATTTGAGCTTAATATATTGGTAGTAATTCTATCTTGATCATATATGTGTTTATATTGTTTTAATGTTTCACAGGTATACACATACATGTGGGTAATTTTCTTAAGGTTAGCACAACAATCTTAAAGAATTTTTCATAAATATAATTATTTAAAACATTAGAAGCTTATTCATTTCATTACTTACATGTTCTATAAAGCATGAGCAATATAAGCATCCAAAGGAGAAGGAAAAGAAAAAGGAAAAGAAATATTATCATTCATATTATGCACAACCTTTACTTGAGGTTTTATTCACTAAATTATATAAAGATATATCTCTAGCATTCCAATCCACATCATTAACTTTTTATCGTCATATTCATAAGATATGACATGCGTAATAGAATTTGCAAGGTTAGAAAAAAATTGAGTGACAAGCCATTAGATGTGAATTAGGGTTTGAAGGATGTCATAAGAAAACAAGAATCTAAACCCTATGAGGATTAAAAATTAAACAAGTAGTATTATCCCTAATGGAAGGAAAACATGAAAACCTAAGTAAAAATGATACCCTTAGTCGATGTTCAATCAATATATGGGTTTATTAATTTGTGCTAACTATTCTACACCAAAAATCCCTAAAATAATTCAAACTAATGTTTTAATTCAAATTTAGGAATAATCAATAAATCACATTTGAACCATGCTAAAATATAGGTAGGCTAATTACTTTTAAAATAAGAAATATCAAAAAGACAATAAAAATAAAACAAAATTTGGTTGATTTCACACTACCTAGATGCAAAAAGGTCTGCTAGAGGATGAAAGAAAACTCAAAAGATAGAGACAAATAAATCTTGGAAAATTTGAGGCCAATCAACTATCTCGAGTCATGTTCGACAATAACGGTTGAGGTCAATACATAATTTATCTATGAATGTTGCTTGTCCTTTTTGGTCGTGATATTCACGAAATCTATGATGTGCATTCATCTACTCCTAAACTAAGCCTAGAAAGACCTCACACTCTACTAAAGGGAGAGTGTTGCACTACATGTTGAGGATCATGACGTATGTAGTTCTCATGTGAGTGAAATCTATGTGCTTCACTTTGTCATAGAGAAATCAAATACAACTACATGAACTTTAGTTAGGCCATATTTTGGTACAAGCACGCAACTAGATAAAACTTGTTGGCTAGATTTTCGCATAACACAAAACCTAGGCAATCATGAGATAAATCTCCCGCATTTTATCGGTGAGGCTCTGTGTTAGATTTATCAATTTTAAGTATGCTAATATCTAAATGGGATTTTACTTTAACTACTCAGGTTCATGAACCATAATCAAACAGTTCTGCAAAAAGTAAGCATTGTTTAAAGAAAGGAAAAGTTATATAAGAAGGTAATTAAATAAACACGAAGAAATGGGGAAGATGTGCATCCCAATCGGTAGATGACGAGCTGATCACATGCACATAGAAGAATCCAATAGATATAAACACAGAATTCTAAAACAAAGGCAACTCTAGATCCAGATCTAAAATAACACAAAGTTTATTAAGAGATCTAAGATTAAAAGCAAGAAACACAATACACCATGACACAAAGTTCTTTGAAACCTACTCCTTTGTATTCCTTTGCTCCAAGTGGCTCTCAGGGGTTCGACACAAAGTCTAGAACACAAGATTGTTGCTTACAAATTCTGATCATTAACCTGAAGGTTCTTCCTCTACTTATAGAATGTAGAGGGGCAATTACAAGTCGGAAGCTTTTAGTTGAACTGACACATGTGGAAGTCGGAAAAGAAACAACTGGCAATCTCCTTCCTGGAATTCCTCTTTACATAACATGTATGATTTACTGAAAATAAAACTTTCTATTTTACATGCTTGTCACCTATCTCCAAGTAGTTGACTTCTTCAAGTAATGGTTTTTAAACCAATCACTTTAAGTTGTATAATTTAATTGATCGATCAATTACTTTGTCGGAGGAAAGAAGAAGAGGAACGCTGCGCACCTTGTCCTTTTTCATGTCTCGCATGTAGTGATTCAAATCGGATCTAGAAGTGGTGGAAGCAACTAGATCTGGAAGCGGCTGGATCTGGAAACAAGCTAAAATTGATGGATTTGGAAATAACAAGCTGGAATTGGAAATAACTGGATTTATCCTTCGCCTTGTCTTCTCTTTTATCCTTGAAGCTTTTACAGTTCTTCTCCAGTACATGCATCAATGCAATGTTTGTTGTAGATAACTCATCATCCTTATTTTTAATTGCATATGAGCAATTAAAAATTCTGAAAAGCACTCCGGATGAATGAAAATTCAATGAAGGCTTCAACTGGAAGATGGGAGCATTTGCACAAGATCTTGGAAGGATTTTTTTACGCATTTACTTCTTCACGGGCTGCATTCAAACAAGAGGATGAAGCCTTTGTCTTTGAAAGCTTTTGCAACAATGAGAGCCGGATCTGGATCTGCATATGGATTTGCATCTCGCATCTCGCATCTAGATATGGATCTACACCTACATAACAAACTCTGCAATCGGGCCGGTGTGGATGGAAAATCTCTGACTCGAATAATTCCATTGCTTTTTATCTACACGCATGAGTGAAGTTTTGCTCGCACGCATGAGTGAAGTCTTTCCCCGCTCGGATCTGATCATCATCAATTCAAAGAAGAGGTTCCGAGCTTAGATCCATGTCTCCAATATCTACAAATTTAGAAGTGATGCATGACTCACAGTGCTTTCTTTTTCATTTTCTTCGCCATAGCTTTGTCTATCTTTATCCGAACAATTTTTTTCTTCTTATTTGACTGAAATTCTTCAAAACTAGTGCAGATCTGGATAATCCTTTATATTCGGAGGAAATATTCAATGTATTGGACATTGATATAAATTTCTTTTCTTTATAAAAGTACCTGTATCTAACTCATGTAATTAATTGACAAAGATGGCAATCGGAGCAAGCGCAGTGAATTTTAATCACAAAAATCTACACTTTTCAAGCCTACTGCCCCAAAAATTGATGTTTAATTTGCACATAAAGAGAGCATGAATCCTTTCAACAACACCCGAGCACCAGTAACACCTATGCAAACAAAGATCAAACTCCTTCAAAGCATGTGCCAAATTTGGAAGCTTTTAGCCTTGTTTTCACTTTTGTCTTAGCAAAATCCTTCTTCAAATGGGGCACACTTTTTCTCTTGGCTACAATTCTTTACCCGTGTGAATTAAATAATTCACCCTTATGGCAAAGCCCATGCTTATATAACCCTCATAATTCTATAATTAATAATTACCCTTCCTATTCCTGACAATTAATTAATTAAAAATTATGCTTCTCTCTTTAAAAATAGCATGTTTAAGGACATCCATCCATTAAATTAAATTTAATAAATTTAATCATCCACTCTTCACTTCACTTAAGCTTCACAGTGTGCTTTGACTATAGCCACCGAAAACGGAATTTAATTTAATCAATTAATACTTTAAAAAGTATTATTTCCTTCTCAAAAGGGGCTGCATTAAATAAATTAAATTTATTTAATTTTGGAATTCTATTTTTAAATTCCTTTTGTCCACTTCCCTTTGTTGACTTTTCCACAAGCCTGGGTGCCAAAATTGGGTGAATAAATATTAACAAATATTTATTTAATGCATTATTATTCACCCAAGGTGGGTCGCACTTTTTGGAATAATAGAATTCTATTTTTAAAAACACATGGCAATGAGAATTTTTACCCTGCAAGGCAGCCCCGGAAATCCCATGATCCACTTAAGTGATTTGACTTTGACAATGAGATTATTTACCTTACATGGCAGGCAATAAAATCCCATGATTTCACTTAAGTCACTTTTCTTTTATTTCACCATGGGAATTTTTACCTTGCAAGGTAGGCAATAAATTCCCGCCTGCCTCTTTGCCTCTAATTTTCCCACTGCAACTTAAGTGACTTTTCCATCATGGAAAAAAGTACCTGCAAGGCGATAAAAATTCTCACCTTACCTATTGCTTCTATTTTTTCCACTACAGCTTAAATCCTTTGTTTTCCATAAATGCGCCCAACCCCTGAGGGGGCTTTTTAGTGCACGACTTCGCTTTTTCCCAATGAATCAGACCTCCGATGGTGACTTCCTCCGGGCATAACGTGCGTATATGTTCTTCACCGCTCCAGCCAAGAATCGAGCTTACCGTGAAGGAATTGTTCTGAGAAATTTCACAGAAAACAAAACGGAAAACACAAAAACATAAAAATTGCCAAAAGTTACAAATAAAGTCCAGAACTTATTCCTTGTTAAAACCCTTCTAGTATATAGGAATAATGATATGGTCTATTATAACAAAGTTAAAACGGAGCGCAAATAACCTCATACGGAGCTCAAAATAATTAAATACAAATTTCCTGCAGACAAATCTCGACAACAAAATATAACAATTTTGGGCATCTGAGTATTTGGCGAAAAAGGCTAATATGGCTCTTTGAGAATATCCTGACACAATACAAGAACTTTTAGGCAATAAAAACACAAAACGACCAATTATTTTAAAAGTATGAAATTTTTTCGAATAAGGTAGTCACAGATTTTAGGATGAAATCTGGGTACACCAAAACTCTATAAAATATAAATATTTTTCATAGGAGTAGATTAGTCTTTGAAAAGCTTGAGTGAATATGTCAATAGTCTCTTGATAGTGAATCTCTCTCTCTCTCTCTCTCTCTATATATATATATATATTTATAAAATTTGAATTAAGGACATATGGGAGCATAAAAACCAACCTAAAAGATGTTATAAACGTGTATTCACCCTAAAAAAATTAAAAACAATCGAAAGAGGACAAGTTCACTACGGAAACCCTAATTTTTGAACGTAACCTAGACACATAATCGTGGTCAATAAAAGGCGAGGCAAAACACGGATCCTTGAAAAAGACCAATGGAACATTAAACCATAAATGAATAAAGATGTATATGAGCACACTTAGATAAATAAAGACCAAAGATCAAAGAGAAATATGCCAAAGTTCCTAATCCAAACCAAGGGATCATATATACAATGTCGCTAAAAATATTATTAAAACAAGACTTGTACAAAAGTTAGGATAACACATGAATATGTTAAACAAATTCCTTAGCATAATGCGGGCTTTAAAATTCCACTTGGCATTGCAGCATGGAGTAGAGTGTCCATGTTGGTTTTCTATGTGCTTCACGAGAGTTGGACTGAGTAGAATTGCGAGGCAAGATGAGTGTTGCCCATTGTTGTGAGGTGTGATGATATTTGTACTATGTGATATTGCAAAGTGTTGTGAAAGGATTTAAACCGTTGCAACAAAATTTGGCATGGGGCTTTGCCAAATTAAAGGGGTAGTTGCCCCTTAAATCCACACTAGTTATGCCTTTGAAAAATACACGCTCCTCACATTTTGGGTGGTGTACACAACATTAAGTATTTCGAGGCGTGTTGCATGTTGTTTGGCATTACATGATGCAAGGGCATGCAAGTTAATGCTCCAAGCACATATATTGTATGGTAAGGTCATTAGTGTTGAGCATGAGGCACGTGATGTGAGGGGCTACGAGATGATGCACGAGTAACCAAGGCACACAAGACAAGTGTTAGATTGTCAATTGCGTGTAAATTATTATTAGCTCCCAAATTAACCTCCAAAGGTCAATAAAAGAAAAAGGTAAGAATAAGGAATGAGGAACAAGGGATCTTAAGCTAAAAGGAAACACAATAACATTTGTCGGGGGTGTCTAAAAGTACTTAATAGGCCCTATGAACGTCTAACTACCCCCGATAAAGGGAAACAACTAGGGTAGATTTAGAAGAGACAAAAATAGAATTCAAATGGGGTTGAGAAAGGTTTGGGTACCATCAACAATCGAAAAAACATGCAACTAATGTCTTATCTCGAACGATTAATCAACAAGTATGCAAAAATGCCAAAATAATACAATTTAACAATTAATCACCGCTAGAGATCCATTTTTGAGTGTTTACAACTAGATATTTACTTTTCATAGGAATACATTGCGTGTATGTTTCCATATCACATGCACAAAAATACTTTAATCAAATGTTTTTAAGCTATGGTAGAAGCTCATTTGGTTGATATCCAAGTAGTAGCTCCTTTCATACTAAGTGAAAACTTTTGCAAGCCCGATATTTTAACCATGTGGTGAGTGAACTTAGTTACCATCATAATAATTTGAAGGAACTCTTAACTACGGAAATAGCTCATTTGGTTGATATCCAAGTAGTAGCTCCTTTTATACTAAAGTGCAAACTTTAGTAAATTTAGCATTTGAACAATATGGTCGATAACTTACTAACCATCATATTAATTTTAAGGAGCTCCATCTACTAGTAGTAGCTCATTTGGTTAATATCCAAGTAGTAGCTCCTTACTTAAGTGCAAATTTTAGTAATACTCGTATTTGGATGACAAGGTGATTAAACTTACTAACCGTCATATTAATTTTTAAGGAACTATAATTAAAAAAACACATTTTTTTCATGAGCGAATTCAATAACCATCATATCGATTTGAAGGAACTATAACTTGAAAATGTAATTTTTTAAATTTAATGTGTAGAAATTATATTGTTATTTTTCTTTGTGATTGTTTTGGCATTGACTTACAACAAAATATTTATTTTAATTATTAATAATTCAAACATGTCCTACATTAAGAAAATATATTTTAATTCAAAGGTACGAGGGTGTTTGTAGTTATTATTATTATTCAAGATGTTATTATATATTGCTTTAGCAACATATTAATATAACAAGTACATGTAGACACTCAAATTTGGCAATTTACTCTTTGACACTATTGGATTTGACAATGTACACTTGCTAAGATAAACATAACCTTTCTATTCCTACTCGGTACATTATGAGGTCCCTTATGCACCGATATCTTGACACACATTCTAAGAATTAAATACAAAAAATCCATATACTAAGTCAGCTCGTCAGGATGTAAACTTCATTTGACATGTTTTTCATCCTTGGTCAAGGCCTACTGATTTGGTCGGGATAATATATTCATTCCTAACCTATCTATACGATTTTACACCGACATATCCTCCATCTTTGCTTTCAATTCCAAATTCTCCAATGGGTCCTTTACTCCCTCTGGGTTAGCCTTTCTTTGATAATTCATCTTTGAAACCCTATATAAACAAGCTAACACTAATGATTTGCTAACATGGAAATCATATGACACTACATCGATACACTCACTTCCAACACTTGTAAATCGCACCCAAGGTTCCCTAAATCTCGCAAATGCAATTCCACGGTCATTAGGGTAATGATCTCTATAGGTTTGAAGCTTCTTACTAGGTCAAGGCATCAATCTCTCTCATCCATAAGCACTAAGATCCTTCTTCAAATATTTTAGCAAAAGTCAAACTCAACTCAAGCATTGTCAAAAAGTTGTCAAATCTAGTTGCATTCATTTAGATATCACATGCTAGGTGGAGAATGTCGTGTGGTTTGAGGCCTCTTCAAAGTAGGTCCAATGTCGGTGGTGCAAAGGGGTCCCCATAACCCAAATAATGATTTTTGTATGGTTTTCCATCCATGGTTAGGATTTGAGATCTTGTTCAGAATGTTCATAGAACCTCGCAAAGATGACCGACAACTAGAATTTGATAGCGATAAACATTTTCAAGCGGTGTGACAATCCTAGAAATTCATATTCTAAGTAGGTCCAAGACCATACAATAGGGTCAAGATAGTACATATGATCCTTGTAGAAGTGTATGACCTGCCCCGAGTCGGTTTCTAGTCACAATTCCCAAAACAAAACATCATCAAGTTTAGATCTCCCTATTTTAGCAAAGGTGTACACTTTGCTAGAGCTTCCTATATCCATATATAAATAGCTAAGTGCATTCATCCTCTTGTGTTTTCAAGTTCATATCTTGTTTCATACATTAGTTGCAAGTATTAATGCATTGTTATGATATTACATAATTAATGTTGGAAGTTAATTAATCAGAATAACTCCTGTAGCTCCCCTTACATCTTTTAGTGTACCTAATTCACTAATCTAGATTTCACATAATCTAATAAGGGTGTAAACATTTTGGTGAATCCGACTCATGACTTGATCTTTGCACAACCCCTTGTTGCCCTAGGGCGCCTTTTCTTATCTTGGTGGATGATCATTATCATTTTTCTATTCTTCTATTTTTGGGTACCGTAATGACTTCTTCTCATCCTCACATGATATCCTTCCACAACTTAGTCCACCAACACTCCATTGATCTTGATACATTTTTCAAATTTTCAAAGATCCTTGTAATCTAGACCCCCAACCTGCTTTTTTGGGAATACAAATCAATTCTAGTCACATTCCCCTCAAGGCATCATGTACTAATGATCTAACAATTGTATTTAATGTTGTGCATACACATAATACACATTCTTCACATGATTCCAATTGTGATGATGATCATAAAGATGATGATTCTTCTCTTCCACATAATCATATGACACCACTTAGTAATGATTCTTTATTTATTGATGACATAACACATGATACATGTAGACACCTAAAGTATGTTTACACTTAGCATTTTATCCAATCCATTCAATTAACGACACTTCGTTAATTCCCCATTTTGAACCCCACTCTTGGATGCCCATTCACGACACCTTCTCGATCGTATTCTTTCTCCTATAATCAGCTTATTTGGCCAATATCTCTCTAATTAGCTAAACATTCCTCCTTTCGACCGTTCAAAACCTCCCTAGTTCTCTCTAGACCACTTCTATTGGCTTCCTAGGCTATCTATCGAGTCCACAATTGGTTATCCATACCCCTCCCAACTCTCAATGAGTCTCTAATCACTTGTTAATCAAGTTTAACTAGCCTAAACCCTAGTTAACTAGCCTAAACAAACTTAACTAAGCCTAAAGCATGTTTATCCTAATCTAATCTAAAAGTGCTTTTTGAGCTTTAGTCCCACATGCACCCAAATTTCAACATCCTCCATTTGGAAAACTATAAATACAAGGCTAAGCCTACCCATTCAGACTTACAACTTTACATAACACAAAACCAAAACAAGCCTAAGAAAGCTTGGGTCTCATTTGTATTAGCTTCAAGCTAATTAGACATTTGATCTAAAGCTTTCCTTCCTCCATTGTTGAGCTAACACCTCCATTTGCATCCATAATCCAAGTTTTGAGTAATATGGAGAAAACCATTGGCCTTGAAGCCATTAATGGTGAGACTCTATTCTTGAAAGCTTGAAAACCATAAATAACTAATCACCCCTTTGATTGTTAAGTTGATCTTTTTAGGTTCAATTTCTTAATTTAAGTAATCTAAAGAGTAGAGGGTAGTATATATGCTAGGTTTTGATGTTTTTTCAAAGTTATGATGCATGTATAGGATTAATCTGTTGTTTTGCTCTTATCTCACGGTGCATGGATGAGTTAGCAAAGATTTGAGGTTCTTGTTTAGCCTCATTCCATAGCTTTTGCAACACATTGGCTAGGGTGTCTTCACTTGTTGTCTATTAAATCTTTCATTCAAAAGGTAATTAATTTCCATGTGCACACACTTAATATCTATGAGCAAAACAGGATTAGTATGTTACCAAGTGTCTTTTTTTGACCTTGTTCAGACTCTTGCTTTAGTCCATATCTCGTCTCACAATTTGTGCCTTTGGCTAATCACTTCTTCATCGCGAGGCTTCTAAGCTACATTCATATCATTCACATCATTATTCTACTTCATTCAGAATATCCATGTGTATAAGATTACATTTTTCCCATGTTTGCGGACACATTTGTCACCTCTCACAAAAAAATCTTCTCCTTCCTTTCTATCATGTGCTTTTAGGCCAACTTACGCTGGGGAATCCTTGCTCTTTCCCAACACTTTATTGGTTTACGTTCACCATCATGTTGAACCTATCCATAATGGCCTTGGGTCCCGCTTCTACCCGTGAAGAGTTTTCCTTTGAATACTCACACCTAATCGTTGGGGCATTTTTGCATCTTCACCTTTCTCATATGCACGTGGCCTTATGCCCTTGTACATCCCATTTATCGCTAGGGGCATCCATGCTTCCTCGTCTTCCTATACATAGTTTCAGAAAACTTTCAAAATCAATCAAAAACATTCAAATATGTTAGAAAAATAAAAAACATTCAAATATGTTAGAAAAATAAAAAACATTCAAATATGTTTCAAAAACATCAAAAACAATATAAATCATCCTACAAAACGTCACTCTTTGGTTCTCACTTGTTCATGTGTGCGACTCACAGATCATCTTGATCTACCTCCATCAACAAAAGCTAGGTTGCTTACTTCGTCTGTACTCTGGGGCATAACGAGTTGCCTGGTATTGTTTCGTAGTGCACATTGCTTTATCATCGAACCCAAGTGTCCTATGTTATTCTCCTCGCATGTATCCTTGCTTAGGGCACCATCATTAACCCTTGTCGTTAATTCACGGTTGGAACTGAAGCTCGATAACAAAAACATTACATCATGTTTCTTTGTTAGTTTAGCTTATTTACTTTCTTGTATTGCATTACATTATGTATGTTGCATGGAGTTAGGCATCTTTTACTTTCTCGTATTGCATTGCATTTTGTATGTTGCATGGAGTTTGTGTTTTTTTAGAAATGGACATTTGTTCATATATGGCTTTTAATGTCATACTACACTTTTGTTCATTATTTTTAATAAGGACCGATGATGAAGATCCCTAGCAATATGATGAAAAATAAAGTTGTTTAAAAGGCAGTGGATGGATGTTAGCTCAATCCCCTTCCTCATACTCCTTTTCTTTTATATCCCATTTCTTCTTCTCCACACAATTATTTCTTCTGCTTCTTTCTCGTCATTGTTTTGATTGTCAATCGAGTTCTTCTATCAAACCATCGACAATCGAGGGGCATCCTTCATTCTACTCATTTTTCTTCTATCCCTTCAAAATTTTCTACTTGTTTATGCTTGTTTACTTTCTTTGAAATGGCATTACTTACGCCACCTTAAAGAGGGGAAAATGTAGACACCTAAAGTATGCTTACACTTAGCATTTCATCCAATCCATTCAATTAACGACACATCGTTAATTCCCCATTTGAACCCCACTCTTGGATGCCCATTCACGACACCTTCTCGATCGTATTCTTTCTCCTATAATCAGCTTATTTGGACAATATCTCTCTAATTAGCTAAACATTCCTCCTTTCGACCGTTCAAAACCTCCCTAGTTCTCTCTAGACCACTTCTATTGGCTTCCTAGGCTATCTATCAGTCACAATTGGTTATCCAGACCCCTCCCAACTCTCAATGAGTCTCTAATCACTTGTTAATCAAGTTTAACTAGCCTAAACCCTAGTTAACTAGCCTAAACCAAGCTTAACTAAGTCTAAAACATGTTTATCCTAATCTAATCTAAAAGTGTTTTTGAGCTTTAGTCCCACATGCACCCAAAGTTCAAACTCTTCCATTTGGAAAACTATAAATACAAGGCTAAGCCTACCCATTCAAACTTACAACTTTACATAACACAAAACCAAAACAAGCCTAAGAAAGTTTGGGTCTCATTTGTATTAGCTTCAAGCTAATTAGACATTTGATCTAAAGCTTTCCTTCCTCCATTGTTGAGCTAACACCTCCATTTGCATCCATAATCCAAGTTTTGAGTAATATGGAGAGAACCATTGGCCTTGAAGCCATTAATGGTGAGACTCCATTCTTGAAAGCTTGAAAACCATAAACAACTAATCACCCCTTTGATTGCTAAGTTGATCTTTTTAGGTTCAATTTCTTAATTAAGTAATCTAAAGAGTAGAGAGTAGTATATATGCTAGGTTTTGATGTTTTTGTCAAAGTTATGATGCATGTATAGGATTAAATCTTGTTTAGCTCTTATCTCATGGTGCATGGATGAGTTAGCAAAGATTTGAGGTTCTTTAGCCTCATTCCATAGCTTTGAACTTTCCATTGCATACAATATAATTAATGCGATCACTATTGATACACATGAACTTCCTTTTAATATGAATATTGTTATGCTAAAATATGCCACTCATGGTGATCCTATTTGTGATGTTTCCCATACATATGCTCATGCGAACTCTACTTACACTAAACATCCTTCTACTATTGGCATGGAATGCATTTCTATTGATTTAAATGACACACTTTCTAATAATATATATGATCCTCTTGTTGAGGTGTCTTTTTCTCCTACAAATGGCGCTAGATCTCTAGTGTTGATCCATAGGGATCCAGAAAAACACACCACTTCATCAGTTCCATCAGCACCAAGAAGGAGAAACAAGAAAAGTGAATAAAATGAGGTAAACGGAGGTTCTGGAAGGAACCGCCGCTATGTGCAAAGTGGCGGTCTCAGCCGACGCCTGCGGGCGGCGGTCCTGACACTTTCGAACAGAAAAGAAGAATGAACGTGAATGGACACGAATTTGAAATGCCCAATGACACACTTTCTAATAATATATATGATCCTCTTGTTGAGGTGTCTTTTTCTCCTACAAATGGTGCTAGATCTCTAGTGTTGATCCATAGGGATCCAAAAACACACCACTTCATCAGTTCCATCAACACCAAGAAGGAGAAACAAGAAAAGTGAATAAAATGAGGTAAACAGAGGTTCTGGAAGGAACCGCCGCTATGTGCAAAGCGGCGGTTTGAATCGACGCCCGCGAAGGGCGGCGGTCCCCACACTTTCAAAGAAAAATAAGAATGAACGTGAATGGACACGAATTTGAAATGCCCAACCGTGTCTCTTCCTCTTCCATGCCCTTTCACATCCTCCAGTGCACGGAAGGACATGGGAAGGCCTATAAATACATGAGAGGAGAAAGAGAATAGGCATTCGAAGATCTAGAGATCGAGAAGCAAAGTTTAATGAGAGCAGTGAGCAAGATCTTCAGTGGAATGGAATTGTAGGAGCAAGGTGTAGAAACAGAGCAAGCAAGTAATTGGAGAGAAGGTTTACATTGTTGCTTCTTTTCATACTTATTGTAATATGTAATTTTCTATATTAGACCAATAAAAGTGGGAAGAAAGAGCAGTTTCCCTTCCCGATTGTTTTCCTCCATTGGAGGTTTCTAGGATAAAAATTGTTGGTGTTAAATTTTTGAATTCTTTCCTTCTTTGCAATTTCCTTTCTATAGCACTAGATAATCACTCACGAAGCTCTAATTTTTCAAGCAAATCTGTCATTTTCCAAAGTTGAAAGTAGAACAACATAATTGTGTGATTCGTAGAGTTCCAAAGTAGAAGTTTACGGATCATTTTGGTATCAGAGCTGATTATATATCTAGGACTGTGGTATTCGAATCTTTCTTGTGATTTTGTATGACAGTGACAAGGTCCAAAGGTGAAGAATTTTTACCTTGCAAGCCAAATATTTCTATAAAGAAGTGGAAACAGAGAATTTGAGCTCAAATGGAGGAAGAGAACTTGGTCCATAGAGTCGAGATGCTAGAGACCATGATGGATAGATTACATAGGAAACAAGAAGAGCTTTCAAATCTGCAAAAGACGGCTTCGGTTAAGCAAGATTCCATGGACTCGGTGGTTTGAGCACTAGTCAAAAATTGGTATCGAAAAGAGCCACGAAGAGGAAGAATGGGAAGAGCATGAAGAGACACCAATTGTAAGCGAGAAGGTAAAATCTGCACATACACCTTTTAAAGTTGAAATGAAAGTGGAAATAAAGAATTTTGAAGGACAAGTAGATGCAAAATTACTGGATAAATGGCTAAAACAATTGGAAGTCTATTTTAGTGTGCATAATGTCATTGAGGCACAAAGGATCACCTTTGCACATCTCAAAATGGAAGGTCATGCTCTGGTTTGGTGGGAAACCCATCTAGCCACTTGTGAGAAGAAGAAACATCCTATTATCAATACTTGGAAAGGTTTTAAAGAATTGATTAGAGATAACTTCTATCCTATTGGCCATAAGACTGACATGATGATTAAGTGGCAATAATTTAGACAAAGACAGGCAGCTTAAAGTGTGCAAGACTACACTACGGAATTTCGAGACAAGCCATGTTGCTTAATATGGACTTAGAGGATGAGGACATTTTGACCAAGTATTTGGGAGGACTTCACACTCACCTTCGAGGAAGGTAATCTCCACGAAGCCCAAGGATCTCAATGAAGCTTGTATACAAGCATACTACATTGATGACGAGAAGAAGCAAGGAGAAATAGAGCCAAAGGGAGACCAATCAACAAAACAACAGGACAAAGAACAAGGGAAGACAAGTAGTAGAGGTAAATGGAAAGGTAAACATGCCGCTATTGCTTTGCATACTTGTAAAGATCCTAAGAATTTCTGTAAGAATTGTGATGTAAATGGACATACTGACGCCACATGTTGGAAGTTGCATCCGGAATTGCACCCAAAGCACCGAACCAAGGATTCCAAGAAATCCATGGCCACTGTGAAGACAGAAAAGAGAGGTGGAGATTGAGGATGATTTAGATGTAGATGAGAGGCTAGGATGCATGGCCACTAACATGTACGGGGAAACAGAAGAAGAAGAGATGAGTAAGTTATTTCAAATCAGAATCCAAATCAAGAAGACTAAGGTAAATGCTTTAGTAGATTTTGGTTCTTAGTCAAATTTGATTTTTGATGCGGTTGTAGAACAACTTGGTCTAGAGACTTACGCGCATCCACATCCATACCCACTGGGATGGGTGAAGAAGGGTGTAGAAATACAAGTTACAAGGAAGTGTAAGTTTTAGTTTGGGATAAATACCCAATACATAGATGTATTAGAGGCTGATATTATTCCACTTGATGCATTTGACGTTGTCTTCGGAAGTCCTTACTTGTATGCCAGGGATGTTGTGTTCACAAGGAGGGAGAACCGGTACAGATGGGTCAAGGATGGAGTCAATTTTAACATCTAGGCACACCAGAGCAAATCAAAGAAGGCTATGGTAAGTGCCAACCAAGCACCAAGACTTATTCAAGCAAATCATCAGTTTTGTTTGCTTTCATTGGAAGAAAAGCAAAATGGATGTGAGAGCACGGATATTTCTGACCAAAGGATGGAGAATTTGGATAGCACTTGTCAGTTTTTGCAAAAGAAGCCACCACAAGAACTGCTCATTCAAGGAGCAAAACAAACTTCCACTATGCAATCACTATATCTACCTATGGATTCACTGGACCTGACCATGGGGCAGCAAGAAGAAGAGGAGATACAAGGAACGGTGGTGACTATAAGCAGAACGTACTTAGAGAGGATTTGGCCAATCCATCTCAAGAGACAAAGACAGAAAGGACTAAACCACTACAATATGGGACCTTCGCCATACTTGAGCAGGTTGGAAAAGAACCCTTCAGGACATACTTCATGCAGATGCACACGATAGCAAGTTGTAAGAGCTCGTACCCACTAACGCCATCTATGCATAACAAAGAAGGAAAGATACAAAAGTTACCTTCCAAAGAGGATTATACTCGAGGCAACTTGGAGGAGGATGTAGCACTAGAGCAACAAACTAGAGATCCATAGGAGTCTTGGCAGGTTGGATGAGAGAAGACACCAAGGCAGACCCAGTGGTACTCGAATGAGCACGAGAGGGAGTTGATTCCTCTACCACTCCCCACTAAGCTTTTGTGGGACCAAAAGCCTCCTAAGTAGGGAGGTATGATCCATAGGGATCCAGAAAAACACACCACTTCATCAGTTCCATCAACACCAAGAAGGAGAAACAAGAAAAGTGAATAAAATGAGGTAAACAGAGGTTCTGGAAGGAACCGCCGCCTGGCGGGGTGGCGGTCTTGAGCCACCCCTGCTCGGCGGCAATCCTGACACTTTCGAATAGAAAAGAAGAATGGAACGTGAATGGACGTGAATTTGAAGCGCCCAACCGTGTCTCTTCCCCTTCCATGCCCTTTCACATCCTCCAGTGCACGGGAGGACATGGGAAGGCCTATAAATACATGAAAGGAGAAAGAGAATAGGCATTTGAAGATCCAGAGAGATCGAGAAGCAGAGTTTAATGAGAGTAGTGAGCAAGATCTTCAATGTTGGAATGGAATTGTAGGAGCAAGGTGTAGAAATAGAGCAAGCAAGTAATTGGAGAGAAGGTTTACATTGTTGCTTCTTTTCATACTTATTGTAATCTGTAATTGTCTATATTAGACCAATAAAAGTGGGAAGAAAGAGTAGTTGCCCTTCCCAACTGGTTTTCCTCCATTGGAGGTTTCCAGGATAAAATTGTTGGTGTTGAAGTTTTGAATTCTTTCCTTCTCTGCAATTTCCTTTCTATAGCACTAGATAATCAGTCACGAAGCTCTATTTTTTCAAGCAAATCTATCATTTTCCAAAGTTGAAAGTAGAACAACATAATTGTGTGATTCGTAGAGTTCCAAAGTAGAAGTTTACGAATCAAGTGTATAATGTTATACCTTCACCTAAAACTAGTTCTTTTCCTCATTTGACCATCATTATATGTACATTACCTATGATGTCGGGGGCAACTCATAATGTTACAATGCCCATGGTTTTCGAATTTGTTTCTTGGAACAACTCTAAATACACTTTTATTTTTGTTACGATTGCGATTTCGGATGGCATATCACCTGCTATGTCTACTCCACTACAATTGGGTGCCCCATATGTTGATTTGATGATGATTCATAATGTTATTTCTTCACTTGTTTCTCAACCTTCTATGAGTGACTCATACATTATGGCTACACCTAGTCTTGCTACATCCATGGGGGCACCCGATTCCGCTCTCCCCACTACTATTATGACTATGGATCCTGGTACACTCTTATGGGCTCATACACATGGTTCTAATGTTTCTATTAATTGTATCTCGCAAGTATTATTTATAGTCTTGTGTCTCTCCCTCCATTACTTGAGGTTGATATATGCAAGCCTCATAACACTACATATTTTGCACATCTATTACTTCACACGTAGTTATTTATACTTGCACTTGCTACACATGTTTTTGCCACTATTGACAATGATGCATATATTTTTGTTCTTCTAGTTGCTCATTGTGTGCACACTCTTATCGTGACAACCATTGCATTTATTCCTCATACGGTTGAGCTTTTGGATTTTCTAGGGTTATCCCCTCTTTATCCTTCACACATTACTCATGGACCTACTCTACCTGGTTCTCCTCTCGGGGCTTCTTTGGCATACATCACTACTATTGTACCACTTGCATTTGAGTCACAATTGGCAATTGCTCCATCTCTTTAGGAGGATCTCTTCAAAAACTTTCATATTGCCCATCTTTCTTGTATATAAATCAACATTTCAAAAATACAAAAACATTAACATAGTTTCAAAATACAAAAACATTCATATATTTGCAAAAATACAAAATTAAGACTTGTACACTTAGCTTGAGTTGTTTGCACTTTACATTACACATGTTGTTTGTCACTATGAGTTTGATTGATAGTGTGTCTTGTCTCGCTCTTTACACACATGTGTTCACATGGTATATTGAGTTTGATGCATGACACACACAAAATAGTACATGATGACAAAAAGTGTGGCCAACCCTTTACCCAAACCTCCTATACATCTGGGGTCATCTATTATTTACTACACACGATGTTATTTTTCTATTGTAGTTCATTTATACTTCCTCGTTATGTTTGATCACATATATTGTGTATATGTTATCTTTTGAGCTAACAAGACTAACACGTGTCTTGTGCAATGTTGACACCTCTTGCTTCACGTCTCTTTTTATATCAATTGTATCATTTCATCATGTTCTAACACTCTTAGTTTTCATACATGCTTGTTGTGTGTGTGTTGTTGTTTGTTTCACCGATTGTGGCCCAAGTTTCTTGATTATCTTGTAACATCGTGGGTATCTCACATTTGTGGCTTGATGCCTATCTTGTGCACTCGTTTTTACGCCTATGGGCCTTGATTGTCTTGTAACACCATGGGTGTCGATGTTTGCAAGCCCTACGCCTTTTATATGACATTGTTTGGATACTATTGACTTTGACTTCATTGATTGTTGCACTTGTTTTCTTATAGATGTCTTCTTACTACTTTTGCTATTGTTTCTAGTTATTATTGTTCTTGTTGCACGCCATGGTTTCCACCATGCACAAAACCTTCCTTTTATAGGTATAGGTTCTTCAAGGTGGCCACCTTTTCAACATCCTACACTCTCCTATAGCTTCTCAGACATCTAGTACATGGGCACACATCTATTCTTTTGAGTCGTGTTCAACATGGTTTTTCACACGCGCCTCAAAAGAGGGGGCATTCATCTAGGTATATTCTACACCTACAACAAACACATGTAGAATTTTGGGGTAACATATAGGTACAAACAAGGTATAGGTACTTAGAAACACATTCAAGCGCAGAAATCTAGAAAATCGTGCACATGAGCAAAACTATATAGTTTGGTCAAAACATATGTACGATCCTAACCCTCCCATGTGGTTCTACCTAGGGGTAGTTGCATCAACTTTCTCAACAGTTTCAAATTTTCACCTACATATATAGGTTTTAACATAGTTTCATATCTACTTCACTCGCCACACGGGAATGAAATATTTCACTCCTTCACTACGACACTCAAAATCTACTACAATTTCAAGAATCTTAGGAGTACAGTCTCCTTTCCTCGCTACATTTCAATACATTTCGCTTTCTATTTGGTTGCATGACACATGGGAAGGGCATGGAGGCACTCATTCTCTTTTCTACTATATGTCCTAATTTACAAAATTAGACCTGGATCCATCTGCAACGATGTGGTCTGTGGAGTTACGTAAGGTATCGAAATGACTAAGCTTTTCATAGGCAATCTTTTCTTTCCTTTGACATCTAAAGGGGGAAGATATCAAAGTTGTTGAATAACTTTGATACGTGGTCATCTTCTTTCATGGAATGTTTCACTATTTCACTCTTCTTTTATCTCTCCTTTATTCTTGTGTGTCAGGTTGCATGCACCTAACACTCTAGTTCTCCTCGGCACAATTGGGAACTAATCACCCCAAATCCTTTAGCAAGTTCAACAATGCAAATTTCAAGTACAAGCAAAGTGCAAGAGATTTTCTCACTACAAAATAAACAATTATATTCCTTGTTTACATCTATTCATTTCATTTTTATGCAAATGCAAATCTTTCATGTTACATTTCACATTTGAATTAAAATTTAATTATTTAATAAGGACATTGACTAAACTCTGTGTTGTAAGTTTCATCGTGGAGCATGCCAACATCAACGCAATAGGACTCTTCAAAAACTCTGTCTACACACTCAGGTATTTTTTCTTTTAAACATGTAATTTTTATTTCATACTTAAAAGGGGGCAAATATAGACACTTAAATTTGGCAATTTACTCTTTGACATTGTTGGTTTTGACAATACACTCGCTAAGATAAACACAATGTTTCTATTCTTGCTTAGTACATTCTCGGGGCTTTTTTCTAACTTGTTTATCCTTGCACACTAATATGTCGATACATTCCCGAGAGTACAATGAAAAAAACCATGTACCAAGTCAACCTAACAAGATGCAAACTTTAATTGACATGTTTTTCATTCTTGGTCAAGGTTGTACAATTTGGTCAAGAATTTATAATTAGTCCTAACCTATCTATACAATTTTACACTTTGACATATCATCCATCTTTGTTTTCAATTCCAAATTCTCGGATATATCCTTTACTCCATCCGAGTCGGTCTCTCTTTGATAATTCATCTTTAGAAGCCTATATAAGCAAGCTAACACTTTGCCTCATTTGCCAACTCGAAAATCATGTGGCACTACATTAATACGCTCACTTCCAACGCTTTGCAAAGGCACCCAAGGCTCTCTAAATCTCACAAATGCACATCCACAGTGATTAAAACAACAATCTCTATAGGTCTAAAGCTTATTACCAAGTTAAGGCATTAGTCTCTCTCATCAACAAGCACTCAAACATTCATTCTCCAAGTATTTTAACAAAAGCCAAACTCAACTCAAACATTGTCAAGAGTTGTCAAATCTAGTTGCGTTCATTCAAATATCACATGTTAGATGCAAGATGATGTGTGCATTGAGGCCTCTTTGGAGTAGTGTCAATGTCGACGATACACAAGGGTGTCCACAATCCAACTAATATTTGTTTTAGAAGGATTTTCATCCATGGTTAGGGTTTTAAATCTTGTTCAGAATGTTCAAAGATCTTCACAAAGATGACCAACAATTAGAGTTTAATGACATACATTTCTAAGTAGGCAACAATCCCAAAAAGTAATACAGATCAAAATCCAACCAGTGCAAGACTATACAATACAATCAAAGTTCATGTGGATGGTCCTAAAAAGTGTACGGTCCTGCCCATGTCGGTTTCCAATCGGTTCCTAGAATGAAACATCATGTTTAGAACTCCATGTTTTAGCAAAGTGTACATTTCCAAAACTTCCCCGATCCATCTATAAACTAAATACACTCATCCTCTTGTGTTTGAAAATGCATATCTTGTTTCATACATTAGTTGAAAGTATTAATACATTGTTTTGATATTACATAATTAATGTTGGAAGTTAATTGATCGAATAACCTTATGTAATTTTCCTTACATCCTTTAGTGTACCTAATTCGCTAATATACATTTCACATAATCTAATAAAGGTGTAGACAATACCAATTGAAATTTGAACTTAGATTTACCAATTGAGCTACCTCTCATTGACCAAATATTGCTTTTTGTTAAGAATGTGACAAACTTTATATCAATTTAAAATCTAATGCGAACTTCGATCTTTAATAACTTGTGCAAATAAAAATAGCAATGTCTTTACTATTGTTGTTGGGGACTTCTCAAACAAGCTTACAATATTTGCAATCCTAAATTAAGATATTAAACTATATAAATGTGTCATTCAAAAGCTAAACTATGATAAAAGGAGTTCCAATATGCTGGAATGCTCGTGTTCACACTTGTGAGTGATTAAGGTTATTTTTAAACCATCTCAATTTGAGCCACATTTACATTCACAAAGAAATTAAGCTTAATTGGGAGTTCATATGTAATAATGTTTAGATTGACACTATATTGTGCACATACAATTTGTGTAGTGCACTAACATATTGGATTTTTCTTGTGAGGTGATCACATCAACCATTTGGTTGTAATGAAGTTTTGAGTTAAACGTAAATAAATGCAACTTTTGACTTAGCAAAATATGCTACAACCTTTCTTATAACCCATAATTTAAATTTAGTTTTAATGGGTTATTTCATAATAGTTTTGCATGAGTGTCAATTATCAAAAGGAAGGGTATAAACTCCAATTGCCTTTATCAAAGCCCTAAAAACATGTTAGGATGCAAACGACTCGAATATATTCATGTTAACACTAATTGTTAAATTTGAGATGTATCCATGAAAAATTTATCACCGACAAACAACTTGGTATTTTTCCCAATATATATTAAAATTAATTTACGGTATTTGTGTGGCCAATATTATATTGCTTTAATCCAAATCTGATCAATTTGAATGTCAAAAATGGAAGGTGTAGAAGAAAATATGTACTCACAATGAATGACTTCCTTGCAGTTTATTTATTGCTATACAAAATATAAAAGAATGATGTCATTAATAGAACAACTTAATCTCTTCATTTTGGTATGATAGCTTTAATGAAGTTGGAAATTGTTGCGGAATACATCAAGCATAAGATAATAGATTTGTCAGAATTCCATATCAATATTACCATGACAGCCCTTCAAAAAATAACATAATATATACCTTTGAAAAAATTATTCATCATGGTTAAGGGTGGTAGAGATCATCAGGGGTTGGGTCATTGTCAAGTACTTTGAGATTCGTTTTATTATTAACATCTAGTTTACAAAATTCGCAAAACAACATTTATCATCAGAATCTGAGATGTATTTATTAATATATTTCACTTACATATATTTAAAGATCCAATGTATTTTATTTTATTTTTTTCCAAAGAAAATATCGCATTTTATAGTCCAACACACAATGAAAAACACATTCTACAAGTGCACATGGCACAATACAATTCAGCAGAGTTTGTTATCACCCTGGTGTCATCATAGTTTGGCAGTATATATCTTGATCTCTAAGATCGTCAATAAAGCATTTCACTTATCTATTCACCTTGTCTGAGGGGATTTTCAATCACTCGTCCCCATAAATACCAGCTCAGTATTTTCTAAGTATATCGCTACATAAATAATCCAGAAAGAATAGAATCCAATTATATGGACAAACATATACATAAATACCAGATATGTCACCCAAAAAGTACTAAAATATGTAGAAATCCTAATCCTATAATAACAAATTGAACTCAGTCGGTTGTACCAGGCAACATTTGAAGTCCTTCTTTAGAAAGTGAATCCGCTAGGCAGTTCAGCTGCCTGAAGACACGAGTAAATATTATATGATCAAATCTCCTTCAAATATCTAGCCAATGGAAGAAGATTTATATCATTTATGTTGTGTTCGCTCCCGTCCAATTGATGACCAGTAGAGAATCAACAAAACCTGGAGTTTTTGTACTTCCTTTCTAGTTGCCAATTTCAACAGTGCTCTCAGTGCCACACATTCAGCATAATTGTTTATTGGCTTTGAATGCGATTAAATGGTTATCCAAACAATGTAGTATTCCACCAACACTGCAATTATTAACCTGTCCCTGACATGCTGCATCAGGAAAGCCCCAAGCTATAGTCTTGTCAATCAATAAAGTCCCAATTTGTTGTGGAACTTTATCTTTGGTTCTCTGTCTAAAGTGCTGAATAATGAACAAACTTGAGCCACTACCTGAAAAGTTTGTATGAATCGATCTTCAAAGATCAAGGAGTTTTGGGCAAGCCAGATTCCCCACAAAACCAGGGAAGGTATAGCTCGAAAAGTCTTTGATTCTTGTCATTGGAACCATTGATGAAGACACTCCTCTACAGGTGTACCTTGCCACACATAGCCTTGTCCCATCCACTGACAAATGTCTTTTCAAACCTGTTGGGTAAATGGACATTGAAGAAATAAATGTGCAGAGTTTTCCCCATCCTTATAGATTATACAGATACATGGCCCCTGTTTTTGTATTTTTGTAATTGCTCCCAGGTCAAAACACGGTTTCTCAAAATTAAGCACATAAATAATTGAGTTTTTTGTCGAGCTTTGAACTTCTACAGTTTGATCCACCACAAATAAAGTTCACCCACAACATAGCCATGTAGCATTTTATACACTAAATGGACAATATACTTTACCAGCAACCATATTCTTTGTCCAGATCACACAGTCACATTCATCTCTAATTCTAATGTGGCATCTTCTAAGCTCATTCAAATAAGCCTCCCATGAGTTACCATAATCATCAACCAAGCCCAAAATCATAGTAGAGCTCTAAACTTCACTCTAGAAGTCAATAGTGTCAAGTTCCACCACTTGATTTAAAGTATAAATCCCACGAATATGCAATAGTTGTATCAAACCAAGATGAAGGAAAATTTGATTGTCACATCCCATGATGGCATCATACCCAACTCGCACCTAAGTGTCGTTGCCAACCCTCAATGCGAAATGTTCCCCATTAACTGAGAAGGCCAAAACCAACGCTTTCCACTAGTTAGATGCATTAACCGTGCTTTTCCTTTCTTTCCTGATCCAGTCAATTAGTCTATCAGGAGTAATATATTTTTGAGCATTTATTCTCCTCCACAAACTATCCTTGGTGATCAGATTCCAAAGTCTATTGGCAGCTAAGTCTTTCCCAAAATGGTGTATGTGTTTAATGCCCCTCACCTTCCCTCCTCTTTAGGTTTCATGATGGTTTGCCAGTTGACCAGGTGTAGCCCAACTTGTCACTCGATTCTCGCCATAAGAAATTAATACAAGGCCTTCTAATTTTATCCAATAGTTCCTTAGGGATGTAAGGCAAAGAATGCCAGCAGACCAGAATAGCATCTAATACATCCTTTACCAGAATCGATTTGCCACCCCTGGAAAGCCATCTATTGCATCAGACTTTAGTTCTTCTCTCTATCTTACCAAATAATCATTACCAATCTCTGTTCCCATAAGCATTGGGTTTAAGTATGAAACCCAGATACCTGATTCCCTCATGTGGCGCCATCATCTGAAAAGAGGAGTTGCTTTCATTGACCATCCGGCCTCCTCACTAAGTGCATTAAAAAGTTGCAGACTTCTGGAAGTTAATTTCCATTCCAGATGCCTTGCCATATAGCTGAAGTATCTCATGTAACCTTCTGCCTTCAGCTTTTGTGCCATTGGTGAAGAGTAGTACATTGTCCACAAACAAGAGATGGGTGAGTCTTTCATCACCTCCCACATTGATACCCTAAATATATCCAACTCTTTTGGCTTCAAGTAAGGTCCTACTTAGACCCTCGGCAACCAACAAAAACAAATAAGGAGACAACGGGCATCCTTGACGCAAACCTCTCAAGGGTTTGAATAATAGAGAAGCGTATCCATTAATCAACACCGCAAATGACACAGAGGTCACACATCCTCCAATTAACCACATTCAGAGAGAAAATCAAACAGGCATCTTCTTGACCTTAATGGAGTGTATCTGCTACTGTGTTGTTCCAAAGGCTTCATGAATCTAACCCAACCCCCTCCTTCCCCCAAGAAAACCAAACTGCTCAGGAGAAATAAGATGCAATTGTAAACAGAAATTAGTCTATGCTCCTCGAAAGACATGCCTGGTTTAACTACCAGGCATCTTCTTGACTTTAATGGAGTGTATCTTCTATTGTGTTGTTCCAATGGCTACATGAATCTTCCCCCACAAGAAAACGGAACTGCTCAGGAGAAATAACATCCGAAAGTACCTTTTAAATCTGACAACCAACACCTTGGCATTAATTTTATAGATGCAATTACAAACAGAAATTGGTCTATACTCCTCGAAAGACTCGGGCATGTCTGATTTAGGGATAAGGGCAAAAAAGGTAGAGTTGAAATTTCCCAAGACTTTTCCAATTAACCTCCCCTCTTCAAACCACCCTCAATAAATCATCCCCAAGAATGTCGAAAAAAACAGTAAAATTTCAGTTGTCCATCCGTCAGGATCAGACTGTTGTCTTTCTGAAATGTTGGAACATAACTCCTCTTTTGAAACATCCTCATATAGCATCTGGCACCTTACTTGCCAAACATTGGAAGTATGAAACGATCTTGACAAACTCAGCAATATTTGTTCACTCATGTTCCTAACATATAGAGTCAAAATGAAGCACCCCCAACTCAGCAAGATCCTTAAACCTCCACACCACCTCTCTGCCTGTATTCTTCATCTCTCAAACGGTGTTATAACTTTTGTGGTAATTAGTGAACTGGTGAAAAAAATTGGTGTTCTCATCCCCAAGTTCTAACCAAGTCACCCAACTCTTCATCCTCCAGTCAGCCTCTCTGTCCCCGAGGAGCTTATTTTTCAGAGTTTCAAGATCCTTAAGCTTCTGCAATCCTTCGCAACAAACAATCCCGCTAATAATTATGTCAAATAACTCAACAATCTCCATCTCAACCTTTTTAATAAGTTTGTCTCTGTTTTGGTATTGTTCTGCTATCCAAGTTGAGACCACCCCTTCGACAACTTTCAAAGAATCTGCAAATTGACTGCTTGCAGAAGCTTATAAATTTTCTTCAAATTTCTTCCATTCCCTTTGAGCCATGTTCTGGAAATCATCCTCAGTCAACCAAACAGAATTAAATTTGAAGTAGCTTGGTCGCTTTTTATCCTTGTTCTCAAGAATCGAATTATGATCTGAACCACCTCCACTAATAGTAATACTAATAACCCAGGAACGGTACTTATCAACCCTTTGTAGATAAGTGGCTGAGACTAAGAATCTATCTAAACACTTGGACACTCCATTATTTCAGAACCTGTTGTTTCTCCACGTGGGCCTCAAAGTGACTGGCTCCACATCCCGCCATATCTGCCTCTTCGAGCTGGGGTATCAAGTATTGAGCATCTCTATCCATCCTCATTGATGATCCTCACATTTCCTACCTAAAGTAAAATTGAGATCACCACCAATAATCAGAATTTTTCCTTGATGGCTTGTAGGGAAAAGAAATTTTCCCAACAAATTTATTTTTCATCATAGGGTCCATGGACCATACACATTCATCATAGTAAATAGCTGGCCCAAGCTTTTTCCAAGAGTTATGTTCTAGGAAATTTATTCTTGTCTAATTAAGTTCATTTATCTTAAAGTACCATCCAATGTATTTCATTATATTCTAGGCATGACTAATAACAGAAGAAAGCAAGAAACTTGAATAGCAGCAAAACCAGCCACCACATGCAGAGAGTGCTTCTAATAACAATGGTAAAATGAAAGACATTTTTACAGATAATAATATAGAGTATGATAAATGACAAGTATGATCCACCACTCCACTAAACGATAACAAGTAATCAACCAGTTACAGTTAACAAATTGATGGTTACATTCCACAAATATTTCTCTAAATACTCACCTATAAGCATATGTTTCTGATTACTGAATACTTATATCCAATTATCCTACTTTCAGGAATTCTTCTCTAACCACTGAAAATGAAAAACCCAAGACAGTATCCTCAAGGAGCCATCATAAAACTGCCCAATCATCCTGCTTTCAGGATTTCTTCTTTAATCACTGAAAATGAAAAACACAAGACAGTATCCTCAAGGGGCCATCATAAAACTACCCTCCAAAGGACTGTCCTAAGCCATATTTTCTCGAGGTTCCATACAAATTTAAAACTCAATTGGTTAAGATCCCATCCATCCATGACATCTTTATCAATAAGTCAGTTGGAAATCACTAATTCATGTTTTGGCATTGATGCCATCTGCATCTGAGATAAAAAGGAGTATGGCTTTGATATGAGCCATTCCTCTTGTGACATGTTAAAAGAAATTTTATGCAAGTATCAATTCCAGTCTCTCTTGGTTGTCAAGACTCAAGACTAATGCCAAGAGTACAAAGAAGCTAAAATTATGACCACAATGGACACTAGAGATGACAATGCTGTAAAAATTGTTACAAATTCTGCATGCAACTCATTTCCAGCAGGTATCCTCCACTGTAAGACCTCAGATGTATGTGAAGCACCCCTGCCCCATGTGACCCAGGACAGTGTCTCGTTTTCATGTGTTTGTATGCTTCTTGAAGTTTTAAGGTTTAACATTTGACTTTCATGTATACAGTGCAGCAAAACATGTGGGATACTGATACTCACAACTGAATAACTTTCTATGCCAAGAGGCTGCAAAAGAGTATTGTATCAGTACACAGAGAAACTCTGATTCCACAATTATAAATTTTTATGTAATAAATTCTAAGACTACAATGTTATTACTTTCTGCAGTTCATTTCTTCTGAAAAAATTGTAATACCACTCTATAGAGCTTTTACACTCATTTACTAAAATATGTGCCTGCCCTTTGCTTGGTTACCCACTCAAGCATCCCTCTAGAATATACACTAGATAAATAATCAGAAAACCACGACTACATCCCAGCCCATCAATCACCCCCATCTACACATTTTTGTCCCTAGCATGTATAAGATCATTACAAAGGTGAACAAAACTGATTATAAACAAACCTACCTTCAAATCCTATTTCATAAGAGGGTTATCCACAAAAGGCACTATTTAATTATCATTATTATTGTTTCTTGGAAGAAATGCATCTTATATAACATCTAAAAGCATGAGAATAACATCAGCTTAACAACTTAAAAGGAAATCTCATATTTAATTCTAAAAGGGAAAAGAAACTGCAAGCAAATAAAGGGCACAGCATCCTCAGACAGGTTCCTGTAATATTTACAATTTTACAAGCATCATGGAATAGATCCGACTCCCGAACATAGTCACAGGAAACGAAAAATGTATGGGTTTTGGCATATCAATAAAAAGGGGGAAAATTCTCAGACTAGAAACATTAGAAGAGAAAATTCTGTGTAAGAAATAAATTTATGTGCAAAATATTTTGAAATCAAATTATTTATTTTGCCTTATCAGACAGGAAAGACAAGAAGATATCTGGGACAGAAGGAAATAAAGAAGATATCCACGATGAGAAAAGTAGGTCAATGGAACTCAATAAGTACAGCGAGTTACATCGATTTGGGATGCTATAAGGAACTCCAACAATAGTAAACAATATTTCAAAAACTAAGAGGAAGTGCTAAAACCAACTATGAAAGCATGGAGGAGGGGGAGCCCTAGATAAGTAATAGAAAAGTCATATTTATATGATAAGGAACAATCATGTGAGAGGAAGGCCCTTGTAAAAAGCAACTACTGGAAAAACCAAGAAGAGGTGACCAATGGAGAGCAAGGTTTTAGTCAGGACATCGTCGAGAATAGCCTTAGAAACAAATGGGAATAGCTTAATTTTATAAACGTATTTCTTCAAGAGACAACTTGGAGCTTCAAACATTTTCCAAAAAGATGGGATACCCAAAAACACCGCTGAGGTCAATGTTTCCACGTACTAGCACAATGAAAACTGGTACATGATCGAAAACGGGTTCGAAATGCCCCTAAAATGCTTGACATGCACGAGTAAGACACGGAAACAGCAGACCGAGCCATACCCATGGTATTTTCCATCACGTTTTAGTGGCAAAGTCACAAAAAAATGCCAAAAAGAAAAAAATACACTCAAACCCAAAAAATAAAACCCTTACCCTAAACTACCTACCCTAGCATGTTAAAGACACTTTCCAAAGCTATATAAGCACATCTTTGGTCCATTTCAAAACACACTTTCAGATTTTCAGTTTTTGCAAATTTGTCTTTTCACTTAGCATTGTGATTGCAAAGAGTTAGAAAGAATCCAGGGAGTTCTTCACAAGGGTTGGACAATGGAGCTTGGTGTCCTTGAGATTTCACCCTAAAATTTGGGACTACCCATTTTAAAAATTTTCGTTCTTTCCAAAGTAATGGGTCGTTTTGTGTTTTTATTGTCTGCAGCTGTCTCCATTACGTTAAAGTATTTCCAGAGAATCATATAAGCCAATTTCGACAAATACCCACATGCTAAAACTCATTTTATTCCTCCGTCGTGAATAAAGTTCTGTTTAAAATAAATGGTGCTGCGGTTGAACCACTGTTAAAGATTTCTATGTCAAGTATTCCCGCTTCTCAGTAGGGTATTCATTAGGAAGAGTTTTTACAAACCAACTATCCGACGGAGTTATTATAAAAGAGCAATTGTCTGCAACTTCTAGCAACGTTTTTCGTTTTTATTTATTTCTTGTGTTTGTTTTCGGTTTTCTCCGCAGTCGGTCTGTTGATTCCCCTTGATCCGTTCGTTCGTTTTGTATAGCCTATTTAATTACCTGGAAGTTTTGGAAGTTAGCCATGGCCTCAGACAAAGGAAGAAATTAATCATGGAGTGCTTATTTCTGACAATCAAGAAGGATGCAAGTCACACTTTTGTGAATATAAGCTTTTTCCATGCTAGTCGCACTTTTTGGAAGGAAGGTTTTAAGTTGCCAATGGGAATTTTGGTGGTGGAAGGAAGGTGGGAATTTTAAGCCTTCCTGGAAGGTTGCTTTTTCCCATCATTAAAGTTAAATCACTTAAGTGCCAATGGGAATTTTGAGTCTTCCTAGAAGGTTGTTTTTCTCATTATGAAAGATAAATCACTTAAACAAGAAAGTTTTATTCACCCATGCAAGTCACATTTTTAAGAAAGAAGCTCTTTTTATGCAAGTCGCACTTTTTGGAAAGAAGGTTTTAAGCTGCCAATGGGAATTTTGGTGGTGGAAGGAAGATGGGAATTTTAAGCCTTCCTAGAAGGTTGTTTTTTCCCATCATTAAAGACAAATCACTTAAGTGAAAGATGGGATTTTTGGAGCTGCCTGGAAGGGTAAAAATTCCCATTGCTTTGCCTTCTTATTTTTAGCATGTCTTCAAGTCAAAAAATGCGACCCACCTTGGCATAAATACATGCTTTAATTAATATTTATTTTATTTATTCCTAGCTAAAATTGGCGCCAAAAATAGGAAGAAAGTCAAAGCATGAAGGAAAGCCAAAGAGAAGACAAAGAAGCATGCTAAAAATAAATAAAAGAATTACATGGAAAAGCAAGCTAAAGCATGCAAACTTGGGCGCCCAAATTGAGAGAAAGAGCATAACTTATTTTTAATAATTGCCAAAAATAGGAAGAGGCAATTATTAAATATAGCATGCAGTTATCTATATAAGCATGGGACGCCATAAGGAGGAGACAATTAATTCTTTTTGATGGAGCGTGTTGCCCTGGAGAGTTTTGACGCCAAGGGAAGGGGTGATTTGCGTTAAAGAATATTTTTCATTGCCGAAACTTCCAATTTTGGCGCCTAGGCTTGGAGAAGCTTTTTTTCTTATTATTCAGAGCATCCATGTTAGTATAAGTGCCCAAGCTTGCTTGACATGCAAGCAAAGTCTCAAATTTTAGGGCAGCAAGCTTTATAAGTAGATTTTGGTGATAGAAATTAAATATTCATGTCATGGACTCCATATTTGTCTGAATCATTTGCAGGTATTCATCACAGGTGCTCATATTGGTGAAAAGAAGTCAAAATCAATGTCAGATACATTGAATATATCTTCCGAATAAGAAGGAATTGCAGGATCTGCACAAATTGATCCAATTACAGGATCTTCTGGCAAAAATAAAAGAAAAAGAACTCAAACAAAGATTATTCCAAGCATGATGAAGCATGATGAAAGAGAAGGGTCAGCAGAATCATGCATTGTTTCCAGGCTTACCGAAATCAATGATACAGACATGGGCCCTGAACCTATCACTGATTTGATTGATAGATCCAAAGCCACTAGAAGATCATCCCTTATGCGGGCAATAAAAAGTAGCGGGATTATTCAAGCTTCAGCGTTCTCCGGTCACAACTCAATTGCACGAGTTTGTTATGGAGTGTGCAAGGTCTTATCATCCTCTTTCTAGGACAGTCCAAGATGCTGCAGGGAAGACAATAATCAGGTTGGATGCACAATTCATTAATTATTGCCTTAAGCTTCCAACGGCACGGCTAGTGGTGATTGCAATTAGCATGCAGGATGTTGGTAATAGATGGGAAAAGCATAAAGCAGATTGCATGGGTATAATGAACAACAAATACATGAAGAAGCCCAGAGCACCATCAAAATTCCCGAGGACTCTTCCACGATCCAATCTTGTGCAGGAAGTTGATGATATCACCAAATTGCTTTGCAGGATAAATGGGGAAGCTAATACCAATAACTTCCGCTCATGGATGTATGCCTTTGTGAGAACCATTGAGATCAACAGTTGATTCAATAATTAATTGGGTGGAGATCATCAGTGACATCAGTGAGCAACTCCGAAGTGTGAGGCGAACATTCAACTTCAAAATGACTTCATACAGTATATGCAGCACTTCTCAGGGGATATTTTCCAAACTGGATAGACGGGCATATTGTCAAAAGATCTTATTTATGAGTGCTTCCCTCAGTTGACAATTCTTGAATGCTACAAGGATTACAGGCCATCAATGATGGCTTCTTCTAGATTCATTTGCAAATTAAATAGTGATCTGAAAACCAGCAGAGTGAGCAAAGAAGCTTGACAAGTTGTCTCCCAAGCATGGTTGTATCTTCATCCAATTTGCGGACTTCACATATCTCAGGGTTAGTGGTTTCTCAGGAGAACCAGTTAAGTTGCCAAGATACCCGAGTGATAAGTGGGTCATCATGGAGTTGTGCAGGCAGCTCGTAGAGTTGCATGACTTACAGTCAAAATGACACAAGTCTACAGTAGCTTTCTCAGTCACAGTGGGTCATTATAGTTGTCAGAGCATCCATAAAGCTAGAGGAATTGAAGCAGAAATGTTTTCTGGTATGAGCATGAGTTCTTCCTAGCACGAATGAACTTTGACCCATATGGGATAGCAAAGAGGATAGTCTCCCAAGAATACTCACATGTTCCTTCACTTGAAAATTTTTGGATGAAGTGCAAGAGCGAATACAAAGTCAGAAGGGAAATTTCAGCAGGTTATCAGTCTTTGAAAGGGAGAGCTAATTGTAGAGACATATCGGTGACCAAAGTACCATTGGGGAAAATCACCACGGAAGGATTAAAGCAAGATACATGGACACTGATAGACGCTTTATTCCTTAAACTTGACAAGGAGAAGGCAGAAAAAGACAAGCTTCAGATGCAGATCTCCCAGTTATGTGAGATCATCACTAAGGTTGCCAAACCTTCTTCTCAGCCCATGTTAGTGCAGGAACATGTATGCAACCGTTTGGTTGAAGAGATTGAAGATGCAGGGAACTAGGTCAAAGCTATTGCTCAATGGAAAGAGCAAATTATTCACCAAGCTTCAAAGCAGTTCAAGGGAATACCAACTAGCTTGGAGAATATGCACAGGGCATTATCTAACTAAAGGAACTAATGACAAGGATAGAAGATGAGAACATAGTTGTTGAAAGTCATCTGGATACCTTAGCTAAGATACATTCATTGCCAGAGGATGTGCTAATTGCAAAGCAAATTGTACCTGACGGATTGATAGAAAAGGGGAAGCAGTTAGAGATAGCAGTTTCCTTCCACATGGAGATCCTCAAGCTTATGTTGAAAAGGATGCAATTGCTAGAAAACGAGATGGGGGAAGTACCAGAGAACATTCCAGATGAGTTGCCTGCTTCCTGTGAGGAATTTATTCTAGTTGTGCAAAAGAAGATTGATGAAGTCGTCATGCCTTTCATGTTAGATTCAATTAGCAGACTCGTAAAGCTTCATGCAGATATTGAGGGTATGGGCTTGGTTTGGAGAAGGTAAAGGCTAACACTGCTGCTTTGTCTAGAGGATTGTTGCGGTTTAAAACTGAGAAAGAAACGGTTCTTAAGCAGATGGGAAGACACTGAGTCACATGTTTGACAAGTATATTCGGTTTCAAAAAAAAAACCGTAGAGTATGACCAGTGACATACTTTCTTTTCCTCTCTTATTCTTATTTTCTCGGACAAAATTGTAAAACTAAAGTAATTGGTTAAAAGCCATTACTTTTAGTTATCTGAAAAGGTCCTTAATTGAGAATAGGTGGCAGACATGCAAAGCTTTGATTTAGTCTTCAGATGCATGTCATGTAGAGAGAAATTTCGGGGAAAGATTGTCAGTTGTTTTCTTTATAGCTTCCGCATGTGTCAGTTCAATTATTGCTTTCCTATTTGTAATTTCCTTCTATACACTATAAATAGAAGAAGAACCTACGGGTTAGAGGATCGAATTTGTAATCAACATTCTTGAGTTCCAGACTTTGTGCTGAAACCCTTGATATCTTTTCTGAAAGCTAAGGAATTAAACAGAGGCGGATTTCTAGAGAACTTTGTGTCAACGGTGCATTGGCTTCTTACTTCTGTGTAGATCTTTAGATAAACTTTGCATTGTCTAAGATTTAGATTAGAAGCTTTCATTTCCTTTGATTTTGTATTGTGAGATCTATTTGTTTTATCTGTATGAGACCAACTCTGTAAACTATTGGTTGGATTACACATCTTCTTCTCCTTCTTTCTCGTATTCAACTATTCCCCTTCGCAAATATTTCTTTACAGCTACTTGTTGCAAAATTGCTTAGCTATGGTTCATGAGCTTCGTAGTTAAAGTAAAACCCACAAATAGTTATTAGAATACATAATTAACAGAAATCTTCTATGGGAGCCTCATCGATAAATGAGGGAAATTTATCTCATGATTGCCTAGGTTTTAACTATGCATAAAATCTAGCCAACAGAGCTGGTGGGAGTGGAGCTGTAAGTGGCATTTATGGAGCTAATTTTAAGGAAAATCTAGATTATATATTCCAGAATCTAGATTATAATCATTTACATATGAAAATTTAGGTATTCTAAATGTTTTGAACTTTCATGAATACAAAATATTTTAGGTGTTTTATCTTTTATGGACTAAAAATGATTTTTATGCTATATTTGTGTGTGTGTGTGTGTACGGACGTTTCGTGGTATTTCATACGCATAGGTTTTCTGAAAATTGGCGTTTCCATGTTTTGGACCCGCACTGCTTCCGTGCTACCCGCGAAAAAGACTAGAACTGGAGCTCCTTACTGGAGTCAAATTTCACACATCATTGCTTCTATACAACTAAACATCTAGTCTGTATTAATACGTGATAAACAAATGGTATCAATTTGTCATGGTCCTAGACTTAAAAATGAATAAAGTGGTTGGACAATTGATTGCCGTGCTTTATGAAATATTCACTTCCATTCCATACATTTCTATTTAATGTCTACCAAGAAACAATTGTATAGAATCAAAGGTGTGTACAAGATGCATTCATTCAAATCGATCAAATCAATTGCTAGATTTGGTATTTAATGAGTTGCGACCAATTTATCTCATATATCTCTATGAAGTTCTTTGGCTTAGTTTTGTTATGATTGTTAAAGATGGAAGTTACATCTTGGTTAAAAGTGTGAATTCCTTACATGTTTTCTATACTTGTAGATAATTCTACTTGAAACCTTGGGAAAACATGACATGTATGAAATCAATCTTAATTGCCTAGAGGAGATACTCTTGATCTTCTGTACACTACATTGTCGGGATACAGTGCAGTACATACTCATTTTTTAGTCCATAAGAAATTAAAATTTTTAAAATATAGTAGGATCAAAGTTCAAAACATTCAATATGCTTAAAATTTAACATTTTCATTAATCATGTGGCATAATACATATGATATATGAATATCATGTCAATATGAATACAAATAATCTAGAATATATCATCTAGATTTTCCTCAAAATCAAATTCCTGCATGCCACTCCCACTAGCTCCATTTGCAAGCAATGGCAGCCTCCAATCTTGTCCTCCTTGCAATAGTTGCCTCCAAACAAATCCTCCTTGCAATGGCTGCCTCCTCCTCAATTCATCTTTGGCACTTTCTTTTACACTTGCAAAACCAACAATGAATTGTTTGTGTTTTGGTAATGCTTGAGTGCCTTTTTATAGGTTTTAGAGGAGTTTAGGGTTTGATTTTTTAATTAATTTATGAGTTTTTAGGGTTTGCATTGACCGAGTCAACGAAAAAAATTATTTTTTTGCAACTGCAGTGTCGAAGCGTTGCAGGTAAGTCCGGGTACATCCGAACATACCCGGGTGTACCAGGGCATATCCGTACCGTCCTAGGGTGTATCCGTACCAGGCATGTACCAGTACAGAATCAGTTCGGGAGGTACGTACCAGTGCAACATAGTCTGTAGATCATTCCTTGTTATCCTCAGCTAGGGCACTAATCATCATTGACACTCAAATTTACATCATAAATATATAAGAGAATTCACCCTTTGCTTTGCTTATACTTGTCAATGGCTGAGGAACTGATCTTCCGAGGCCATACAACAAAGTTGATTAGGCAGACACTCCTTTTGCTAACTGTCACCAATCAAGATGTCAATCAGTGGGAGTATAACTTTGCATTCTTTCACAAATAAATCCCATACTTAGTTGACAAACTTACACGTGAAAAAAATCAGAAGGCATGTCACTCTGATAGTAAAACCCAATGAGATTTTATTTTTCACAATCCAATCTTGAATGGTGATTGATAATAATTTGTGTAATTTTTGACAAATGACTAATGCAAAATCCATCTGAAGTTTTACATGAAATAATTTGGTTCAGATGACTAATGCATTGCACAACAGGACGTGAGAATGACTCAGGTCTCATCTCCAACAACTGGCTTACACATAATATTATTTCCAGAAAATGTCTGCATCGACCATTTTAATCATTATAAAAGTACATTTGTTTTGAGTCTTTGACCATTTGGTAGAGAACTTAGAGGTTTGTCTGCTTTCCAGATTTTTTGAATAATAAAGATATGCCACAGCCACAACCTTTTCGGAAAACTGAGTAACCGCCTTCTCCCTAAGTTCTACGGCTTGTCTCTAAACCACACAGCTCAAGTATATCCCGTTATCGCAAATCTTACCAGCAAGACAGGACCGCGAATATAAATCTTATTCAACAGATTACCTGATAATTTTGGTCAGGTTGAATATGCCCAATTACCAACTTTTTTGGAAGTCTAAAGGGCCCTTTCAGATAAGGGCTACCTTGTCAGCCGTAAGAAGTATATCCTCTCACATGGAGGGGCCAGATCTGCAGACATTGACACCGCTTCAGGCCGGTCATAATGGACCGATTGGTCTTAAATGGGTGAAAATCAAGTCAAATTAACACATGGGGAAGAAAAGAATTGTTTGGCAGAAAGTAAGCGAAGCTGCAATATGCAAGTTGCCTGGCACTTTCATTTTTATTCCTTCTCGGACCTTGCATGCCTTTTTGATGCCCATTGTGCTTTACTATCGAACTTTTCCATTTATAGCAAACTAGGAGACCATACAACTTATATTCCCATTTGAATCCATCATTTGCATAATTCACATACCACAACTGTGAGTGGATACAAGACGAACCATATTATTCAAACTGGTTAAAAAGCTTTTCCCCAAGATGTAGCAGGAGGCAATTTTGAATCTGGAATGAATATCATATTTCATCATGTTTCTTGCAATACTGAGCTGTAAATTAACTTGCATGGATCCACCTTGGACATCTATTTTAATGAAATCCTGTCCCTGGATTTAGTTATTCAATTATTGAAAGCTGAATTGTAGAACATTGAAATGTATGGACTTTTTCCTTTCAGTTTGGAAATACAGAGCTTAGTATTTAGATGCATGTGGTTCCTGCATGTCTAACGAAAGCAATGTGTATTTAGGCATATGATAATTTTTCAACTGACATGATGACTTCTCTGTATTGCCTTGAACAAGCCAAATAGTTATGCTCTGCCTCCTCTTTTTGCATATACACATTAAAACAACAGACCCTATCCATATGAATAGACTTAAGACTGCAATCCAATCCTACCAAAGCACTTGAGGGTGTGGACTAGGTTATGAAACCTTAGGGTGAGGACTAGGTTATGAAAATCACCAAACTTATTGTGGTAATCCGTAATACCGTAATCCTTAATAGGTTCCATTTGATGTTGAGCATTGATAAGTCCAAAGAAGTTAGGTTCACTGGTTCATGGCTCTAACCCACTTTATTATATCAATGGTGTCCCCAGATTTCACCCTGAAATTTGAGACTACCCCATATTGAAAATTTTTGTTCTTTTAAAATAACGGGTCGTTTTGTGTTTTTATTGTCGAGAAGATGCTTGTATTGCGTCAAGATATTCCCAGTGAATCATAGGAGCCAATTTCGACAAATACCCAGATGCTGAAAATCGTTTTATCCCTTCGTCAAGTTTTGTCTGCAGGAAAATTTTATTTAATTATTTAAAGCCTCGTTTGGAGTAAATTGTGCTCCGATTTAGCCCTGTTGAAGTTTTGCATGTCAATATTCACATATACCAGTAGGGTTTTCACCAGGAATGGATCCTGGGCTTTGTCTGTGACTTCTGGCAACGTTTTCGTTTTATTATTTTTGCGTGTTTTTCTCTCAGAAATTCCCCTTGTCAATTCCTTCACCAAGATCTGAGTCTATTTTATTGCACCGGAGTATCTGGAGATCATCTACGGCCGCCATGTCAAAAGGAATCACCTTAGGAAGCCACTTACAGGGTAAAAAGATGAAGTCATGCACAAAAAGCCTCTCCTAGGCAAGTCGCACTTTTTGGGAATGGATAGGTTTAAGCTGCAGTGGGATTTTTGGTAGCAGCAGGCAGGTGGGAATTTATTTATCTTGCCTTGCAGGTGAAAATTCCCATGAAGTCAAAGTCACTTAAGCTGCAGTGGGAAAATTAGAGGCGGCAGGCAGGCGGGAATTTCTTACCTACCTTGTAAGGTAAAACTTCCCATTATAAAATAAAGAAAAATCACTCACCAATGAGAATTTTCTGCTTGCCTGGCAAGCTAATTTTTCCCACTAAAGAGATTTATTCACCCATGCAAGTCGCACTTTATCAAAGGAGGCCAATTTTAATACAAGTCGCACTTTTTGGGAGGTATTTTAATTAAATAATGAAAAAAATAGAAGTGGCAGGCAGGCGGGAATTTCTTACCTACCTTGCAGGGTAAAAATTCTCATTGTGGAAATCCAACAACTTAAGTGAAAGAGGGGATTATTAGAGTTGCCTTGCAAGGTGAAACTTCCCATCAGAAGTTAGCTTCTTAAATTTAGAAATCACCCATGCTAAAAAGTGCAAACCATTTGGTGATTAAATAATGCTTTTAATGGCATTTATTAATTGTTTTTATTCCTAATTTTGGTGCCCAGGATAAATAGAAAGTCAATGCATGAGGATAAGCCAAAGTGAACTGAAGGTAGCATGCTAAAAATAAATAAATTAAATTTATTTAATGGCAGCCAGCAGCATGCAAAAATAGGCGCCCAATTTGGGTGAATAAACATCATTGTTTATTAATTAATTGCCAGGAATAGGAGGGGCAATTATTAAAAATAGAATGCTGAGAGTTATATAAGCATGGGCTGCCATAGTAAAGAAGTAATTAATTCTTTTAGCAAAGGATTGCAGCCTGGACAGTTTTGGCACCCAAGGAAGGAGGATTTTTGCATCAAAAAAGTGTTTTTCATTGTCGAAAAGCTTCAAAGTTTGGCACCTAGGGTTGAAGGAGCTTGATTTAAGCATTGTTAATTATCTGCATGTTGGTATAAGTGCCCAGGTGAAGTTGAAAATATTTATGCTTGCTTTGCATGCAAGCAAAGCCTCAAATTTTAGGGCAGCGGACTTTATATGCAGATTTTTATAATAAAAATCAAGTGTTCATGCTCAATTCCGTCTTTGTCTGAATTAATTGTAGGTATTCATTACATGTGCTTATATAAGTGAAAGGGAGCTTGAATCAATGTCAAATACATTGAATATATCCTCCGAATCTGAAGAAATTGTCAGATCTGCACCAATTGTAAAGAATTCCGGCAGGATTAAAAGAAAAAGAGTTGCCCAGACAAAGATTGCTCCGACCATGATGAAGCGGGATGAAAGAGAAGAATCAAGCTGAATCATGCATAGCTTCCAGATTTTTGAAGTCAATGATATAGACAGAGGCCCTGAAACCTATCACCAATTTAATTGACAGACCGGATCTCATAATTGCAAAAGCTTCCGAGCAAAAATTCATCCTCTTGTTTCTGACGCAGCCCGTGTAGAAGTCAGTGCATGGAGAATTCCTTCTAGGATCTTGTACATGTGCTCCCAACCTTCTGTTGAAGCCTTCATTGAATTTACCTATATTTGCATTCACCTAGAGTGCTTTCCAGAATTTTTAATTGCTCATATGCAATTAAAAATAAAAATGACGAGTTATTTACGGAAAACATTGCAGACTTTGATGCATGTCTTTGGAGAAAAGCTGCAAAAGCTTGAGGCTAAGAGCGAAGACAAGTTAAAAGCAATACCCATGAAGCAAATCACAGTCAATCTGCTTCCAAATCCAATTTGGTGAGAATCAAAGGCAAAAGAGTCAATTGCATGCAAAATATGGAAAAAGAACAAGATTGGAAGTGTTGCAGCTTTCTTCTAATTTATTTTCCTCTTTCTTCTTCTTTTCTCCGACAAAGTGATTGAGCGATCAATTAAATTATAAAACTTAAGTGATCGGTTTAAAAACCATTACTTGAAAAGGTCATTTAATTAGAAATAGGTGTCGGACATGCAAAATAGAAGGTTCTATTTTTAGTTGTAAATCATGCATGTCATGCGAAGAGGAATTTCGGAGGGAGATTTTTAGGAGGGAGATTGCTAGTTGTTTCCTTTACTGACTTCCACATGTGTCGATTCGATTATAGTTTCTTATTTGTAACTTCCCTCTCATACACTATAAATGAAGGAAGAACCTAGGGGTTAAAGATCAAAATTTGTAAGTAGCATTCTTGTATTCCACACTCTGTGTTGAAACCCCTGATAGCTATTTGAAGCAAAGGAATAGAAAGGAGCATATTTCTAGAGAACTTTGTGTCAACGGTGCATTTTGTTTCTAACTTTTTGTCTTAGATCTATTCATAAACTTTGCGTTATTCTAGATCTAGATCTGAAAGTTCCCTTTGCTTATAATTTTGTATGTTAATATCTATACTGTTCTATCTATGTGCATGCAATCAACTCTGTAATCTATTGATTGGGTTGCACATCTTCCCTCTTTCTTTCTGTTTTTATTATTTTCTTCTTCATCAGATATTTTCTTTCTTTAATAGTTGCTTACTTGCTTAAAACTGTCTAGCTATGGTTCATGAGCTACATAGTTAAAGTAATACCAACAAATAGATATTAAACATATAATCGACAAAATCTTACACGGGAGCCTCACCGATAAATGAGGAGATTTATCTCATGACTGCCTAAGTCTTCATTGTGGACTACCAATGGTCTCTCTGTTGCAAAACAATATAATTGTCAAAATGATCCCAAGAAAATACTGTCAAAATTACCTAGTAAGATCAAGATAATAACTACCTGCACTCTCAAATCAATCATAAAAATGATTTAGCAACAAAGCCTCATGCATACATTAATAATATTCATAAATACATGAACATTCTCAATCCGAATACTTATTGCATAAAAAACAACAAAAACAATTAGAATATATTAGTTAGTGTTTTGGTCTCTTCATAAGCAATGTAGATGTTCTTTTCATATAACTAGTCCTTAATTTCACCTCAGATCCACAAAGTCCCTAGATTTAAGAAATCTCCACTTTGTTGATATTCTCCTACGGATCCACAATTCCAGATATAGATATGCCACCAATCTAGATCAGAATTATCTAGATCTGCCATAGCAGATCTGGGAACAAACTAGATGTGGATTTTCTGTATGCAGACCCTATCCCAATCCGTCTTGATCAATCACAACAGATATGTATGAAACTCAGGAACAGATTTTCTGTACCTTGACAATATCTGAATATGCCACTAGGGATCCATTGACTTTCAAGTTTCCAATATGACACCAGCCAATGGATTCATCCACACATATAGTTGGGTCACATAAGAATTTATGCTCACACAAACTCAACGAAACCTAACCCGACCTCATGTCTTAACTTCCCCAGGCTTACCCACACTCAAACCCCTTCTAGCCCAACCTTACTCAACTGATAATAATAATAAAAACTAATCTTTCTTTCTCATTTGACAAAGCTGTTTTCAGATGTTCATTATGCAGGTTGAGGAGCCCTCCTTGCAGCTTGGAGAGCTATTGGAGGTGTTGAGAGGGTCTTCCAGATACATACCAGCTTTTGGAAGCAGGTTTAGGGGGATAATGAGGAGATTTCAAGAGAAATTCTCAGATTTGGAACTTGTCTTCCCAGAACTGAGAAAATTAGAAATTTTCTCTTGGCTTCACATTATTTTTAAGGAGATGCTGCAGGGTGGTGATGATTCAATTTCAAAATTGTATCCACTATGGTGATATCATAGAGCATCAAATATTGATTTTACTTGCTTTGAACTACCAAATGTTTTCACCTTCATTGTGCCCCCATGCCATTTCCTTCTGAACTTCATTTTACTCTACTTCCTCTTTTAACAAGCTAAAAATATATATCTTTCTCAATTTGAGGTGAAGGTGAACCGGCAACCATATTATCCTTCTAAAGTAAAGAGATGTCTGTTGAGGTGTCCATACCTTTGGCGCCAAAATCCAAACTTCAAATTAGATACAACCAATGCATAAACCTGTGATGTGTTAACAGCCTCAAATTTGTAAAGACAATGCTCCATAACCCCCTTGGCAAGATCTTTACTAGTACACATCTCCTTATCTAGACACTTATCATTCAAAAATACATCCATGGACCCATAACTAGTGATCTATCTAATAGACGATAAATTCTTTGTCAAACTAGGAACATGAAGAATATTTTGGAATATGAACTTCTTACTTTCATCGGACTATTCTTGACATCTCCACAGTCCTGCACTGTATGTGACCTGCCATCACCATTCGTTGAATTTGTCTTCCTTAAGTATTCAATAAAATTGTGAACTAATCATGTTGGTTAGTCATATGACTATTGACACCTTAATCAAAGAACCAAATATCCCTTCCTACATGATTACATTGGAAAACCATTAAAGCACGCTACCCTTTCGCAACCGACCTAACTTGTTTCGCATTGTTTATTTTTCTAACAATACCAACCTCAACAGATGTTGTTGAAGAGACTTTCTTTCTGTATTTCAAGTAAAAACATGTAGCATGTCTTTGCAATATCATAAATCTCATACTTACCAGTTTTTCTACACCTCTACAGTAATATCTGAAACATGATACTTCGGCCAGAATTTCATTAATAACAGACAAAGTGAACAACATCAAAGCTTCTCTATTCTTTTGAACAAAGTCTTTGTCTTGATTTAATGCAGTCTCTTCTTATTGATTTTTAGGCAATTCCTTAGTGATAACCCCATATAACACCCTATAGACAAATATGTTAATCAATCTATTTTTCCAAATAGTCAAATCAGAGACTTCTGCCTTTATATTTTAGAGATTTAACAAATCTGAGAAAAAAAAGTGAACTGAAACTCACCAGTTTATGCAGAGTCGATGCTATTTTGTACTGCCTCAAGATTCATGCCAAAGACCCCAAAAAAATCACAAACCGATTCTTTGAAAAAAACAAATTACTGAAATTTTGTATCTGTACAATCAATGACTCTGTACAACCCCATGCAAATTTGTCCTTAGTAACCGTGCCCACAATACCACATTGAATATTAGACTTATGCCTCCAACCCCCATGAAAATGCCTTAGAATTCGTAATGGTTTCTCTTTTATCAGAATTCTACAACTTTTTATATTAATTGAATACCTTCTTAAGAATTTAACCATAAAAATCCTCTCCTAAACCTCTTTGTATCTTCCCAAAATACTCACTCATACAATCAGGTACCATGTTTGTTTTTTATGAAGAACAACATAGAAAAAGTTTTTTCTCTCCATTTATGCGTTTTTCTCTTATCTATTTCCCTTTCTCTCATGGTATGAAAGCTATATGTGTGAAGAATTTTGGAACATTGGAATAGGCATAGGAGAAGAATTATATGTAAATTTCTCAAGAAATAAACCTGCAATTCATATCACAAAACCTAGAATTCTGATAAAGCAAAAATCAACATGAATTTCAGGCATTTTGGGTTGTTTGAAGGAAGAATTTCAAATGCTTGTGTGCGGTATTTGGGCACAATACTCTGACATATTTTCACATAATCATAAAGGTCGTATGGACTGTACAAACATATATTTTTAAATAAAATCAGATTTTTGAGGAGTTTTACAGTTTTTAAGTTTATTGGACTCTGGTACATATTTTGAGGAAGTGTTGAGGAGGTCTAACTATACATATCAGCATTGAATCTCTACATAAATTGACTCCCATAGGTTTAAAGGTCAAAATTTCACCATATGAAAGAATAGAATGATGAGCATCTTCGTGGATAAGGAGTTGGATGGGGTTATAAATAATGTGTTTCCTAAGAATCAAACAAAAGAAAGTGCATTAAATCAAGATAAGGGCTTCATTCAAAAAAATTGGGAGGCTTTGATGTTTACTTTATCTATTACCGATGAGATGTTGACAAAAGTATCATGTTCCAAATATGTTGCAGAGATGTAGAAGAAATTCAAAGTATGAGATTTTTACATTTCAAAGGGCATATTATTTAAGGAATTTGATGTTCTCTCTCAAGACACTGTAAAGGAAATATCTTCAACAACATTTGTTGAAGTTTAAAGACATAAAAGATCAACTATCAGCCATCAACTGAAAAGTGGATGACAAAGACTTAGTAGTAATCATTTTTCATACCTTTCCTCTATTTAGTATATTTGTTTAACCTTTCAATCAAACTGCAAAAGAAGATGATATGAATATTGAAAAATGTGTAGCAAACTAATGCATAAGGGAAATTGGAATAGGCAGATTGGGTCCGGGAGGAGTCAACCTCAGAGAGTTTTTTTGGTGAATTCCAAAGGAAAGAAGCAAAATCAACAATGGTCTTTAGAATTTTCATCCACTTCAAAGAATAACACATTCAAGTCTAATATTTGGTGTTATTTATTTGATAACAAGGGTCATACAAAGATTGTAGGAAGAGGTAAGCATGTGGTTAGAGCAAAGGAGGAAATCAGGACAGGCTTATTTAGTTGACGAAGAGATGAGTGCCTTAATAATATCACTATGTACTTAGTCAATAAGGGACAATTGGTTCTTTGATTCAGTGTGATTGGTATGTAAAAAAATTTGAAGACTCGAGCTGGGAAAATTCAATGACACTTGATGATGACAAATTGCAAAGTATGCAAGTTCATTTTGATGTCAAGATCAGCTTGAATAAGGGTAAGCAATTTATATTCCAAAATGTCCTTTGTGTTCTACATTTGACTGAGAATTTGTTGTCTATTCATTAAATTACTAGTTGTGGCCACTTGCATATTGTAATTTTTAATAATCAGCATCTCATTAAGGAGAAGAGTCATGGTAAAGTCATTTCCAAAGAGGTTAAAGAATAATATTTATAGATTTGAGGTTGCTAACACATGAGATGGTTATGTTTTGGCTGCATCCTATTCGGAGTTTGTAGTTTAGCATCAACGGAATGGACACCTCAATGGAATCTATCTCTCTTTGCTTATGAAAAACAATGTAGTTGTTGATTTGTTGTCATTTCACATTCAGAACACATATTTTTATCTTATTTGGAGGAAAAAACAACAGGAAAAGATTTCAGAGGAAATTGCATGGAGGGCAACATGTAATCTTGAATTATTGCAGGCAGTTGTTTATGGTCCAATAAAATTAAATGTATCTAGCAAATCAATGAAGATTATATATATATATATATATATATATATATATATATATATATATAGTTTTATACTTCTTACTTTTTATTGATGATTTTTTTAAACACAAGAGTTACGTGTTTGAGAAATTCAAGTAGTTTTACGTTGTTGTAGAAGCTGAATCGAGTTTTAAAATAAGTTTAGACATATTAATAATTGTGCAAGTTTTGTAGCGAAGCGTTTGTTAATTTTTGTGCAAAAGATGTGCAAAGACATTTTTCCACCCCTTACACTGCGCAGCAAAAATGGAGTTGTTAAAAGGAGGAATCCAATGGTTATGGAAATGACTCAATGTACAATAAGGGGTAAGAGTATCCCTGTGGAGCTGCGGACAAAAACAGTAAACTTTGCTTTCTATATTCATAATAAAAGCCATCCGAGGCATTGCAGTGGATCACACTAGGCTAGATCAGGCAAGAAAACCAGAGGTACATCTCTTCAAAATCTTTGGTTGCATTAAACATGTTCATGTTCTAGATCAGGTTCATAGTAAATTGAATAAGAATTCCAATAAATATCTTTGTTGGCTATAGTGACCAATCAAAAGCATACAGAGCCATGGATATGTCTACTAGAAATGTAACTATCAATAGGGATGTTGATTTTGATAAGGGAGATAGTCTTTTAAATTCTGATTTTCAGTGACCCGCAACAGTAGAATTTGATTCTCCATATGTTTTAAGTTGTAATGATATGGCTTCATGCATATTGAATCCTAATGATATGGCATCAAATAGTACTCAAAATGTGTAGGAGGTTCAACGTATTTTGGACACTATTAGAAGGGCTGAAACGCCCACTAAAGAGGTTGATTTGGAGGTTGATTTTCCTCTTATACATGTTGGTGATGATGTTGATTCAAATTTGATTAGACATAATTGAATGAGCAAGTTGCACCAATAAGGAGAAAGAACTCCAACTCTTCAAGACCAAAAAGAATAGTCAATGAGGTAAATGACTTTTACATTTGATGTTGATGGTGATTCCGTTTCTGTTGCTAATAGTGTGAGTTGGCCTTCTTATAAGAAAGCAAAGAGAAATTTGGCTTGGGAGGAAGCCATGAAGGCCGAGTATGATTCTTTGATACGGAATTACACATGGGTGTTGTTACCATATTTTCCATGCCAATGATGGCTAAAAATAGCATGTGCTTAAAATAGAAGTTTGCTGAAAATAGCAATTGGCTAAAAGTGGAAGATTTGCTAAAAATAACCTCATGCGCCAAAGGAAGAACAAGGAAAAGGGTGCATGGAAGGGATAAAAATAGAAGTTTGAGTTCTATTTTTAGGAATGCATGAAAGGTGAATGAAATAGTCTAAAAGTAAACTGTTGTTCCAAAATAGCCTATGCGCCAAGGATGGAGAAGTGCTTTTATTTAGCAACTGCTGTTCCAGAATTAGTTGTTTCCTTTAGGTAGCGCCAAGGGATAAAGAAGGAAGAAATACTTTTACAAAGGCAAACTGCAGTCCTTTTCAAGCATGAAAATAAAAAAATAAAATAAAAATAAAGGAACAATAGTTCAAACACAGCAATCTATTCTGGGAAGGCAGAGTGGATTCATCTTCATATAGGCTGATTTCTATCGTAAAAATATATACAAAAACTTGGGCTGATTTGCTCTGCAATTCTAGCCTTGTACTTGCACCTCTGAATAAAAAACTCCATTTTTGCCCTCTCATACTGCTGTTTTTCTGATTTTTCATTGTGTTTGATAGGAATATTGTGTTGCTCTAGTGTGGAATTTACTCCCTCTACCATTGTCCTTTCTCCTAAACCCTTGAATTAATTTTGCAAAATAGCTTAGAGTTGTGCAGGTGTGTGGATCTTTGATTTTCTCTGTGTGCAGAGTTACATGCATGTGTTAAATTATTGGTGTATCACCCTTATTTCCCTTTTCCCGCATTCCTTCTCCCTTTTCCTTGTTGTAGTCTGTTTTCTTTCTCAAAATCATATACGCGTTGGCACATCACTCGAGATAGATCCGAGTGCTCACCCGAAGCATGCGTAGATACCAAGTCCCTCTTTTATGTCAGCTTTAACGAGGAGTTAGCATGCATAAACATATTGTTGGCTAGATTTTCTGCATGACTAAAAACCTAGGCATCATGAGATAAATCTCCCTCATTTACCGGTGAGGCTCCGTGTAAAATTTTGTCGGTTATATATCCTAATATCTATTTGTTGGTATTACTTTAACTATGTAGCTCATGAACCATAGCTAGACAGTTTTGCAGCAAGTAAGCAGTTGTAAGAGAAAAGAAATATCTTGTAGAAGAGGAAAACAATAGAAAGCAAAAAGAAAGGAGGAAGATAGTTCACGGGGTTGATCGCATGCACATAGATAAAACAGATAGATCTTTAAATACATAATTGAAAGCAAATGTTTGTTTGATTAGATCTATAATAACACAAAGTTTATGAATAGATCTAGAAAGAAATAAGAAGCAAAATGCATCATTGACACAAAGTTCTCTGAAAATCTCTTCTTTATTCCTTTGCTTGCAGAAATTAGGGGTTTCAGCTCAAAGTATGGAACACAAGAATGTTGATTACCAATTCCGATCATTTAACCCATAGGTTCTTCCTCTACTTATAGTGTGTAGATAGGAAAATACAAATGGTAAATCTGAAGTTTGAACTAGAACATGAAGTAGTAAAGGGAACATTTGGCGAGTCATCTTCCTAGAATTCCTCTCTTAGTGACATGCATCGAGAGTTTAAGCCAAAATTGTGCACATTTGTTGTTAAACACTACGAATTATATAAAACACAGAATATAATATTATAGAAACTTGAAATAATTCGGGATGTTTTATTATTGCAAAGAGGTTACAATATATAGGCTGTTTGCTCCTATTAAGGAGGAGTCAACACCTATCTCCAATCCCTCAACTATTTCTCTAGGATATCTCATACAATCCCACATATCTCTCATATGAGTTGTAGTATTTAAATATTAAATAATACTTCACACTCATGTATTATTTAAATATTAAATAATACTAACACCTAAATGTTCACACTAGAACATAGAATTCGTAACATTCACCCCCTTAGTGTGAACATGGGAAAAACATACACTCTTATCTGCAGTATGCTCACCTCTGTGGAGCATGTCAAACTATGTGACTCATGACCTTGATACTAATGAAGGGAGCAATGCTCAACCTTCTATGGTTTTACAGGTTTACCACAAACCTTGACGTGTAACAGATCCATCGCCTGTCCACCTCGTGTGGTTTTCTGGATCTCCCACAAACCTTTTCAAGATCCATGAACTGTCTTACACTGGTGCTTTTGCTCACCTATTTCATTACATCGGGAGTTACATTCAGGAATGTTTATACATTACTTTTGAACAATCATTTGTTCTTATTCTCACAAATGTACGCTGAAAGCAAACACTCAAAAAAAACTTGGCCACCAATTCAGTTTCACGGCCTCGTCGATGGTGCACTCGGCGAGAGGTCGCTAAATGTCCTCATACCTTTGTTGCCTCCAAATTCTACATCCGTCATGTTGCTAACTCAGCAAGATGTAAACATGAAGTATATTTGTTTCCACATTGAACCTATTATATCTTCCCTCCCGCAATGTGAAACACTTTATTTTTCCGGACGTCGGGTAACACCGAAAATGCGTCCGTGAGGCAAATTTTTTTTTAATTTTTCAAATTTTTACAATGACTGACTCACAACGAACTTTTGATGACTAACATTAGCGATAACACGACTCTTTTAAGACAAAGGTGACTAAACTTATGAAGAATAATAACTCTTAAAAAATCCAATTAAATATTGGATTTAATAAAAGAATCTCACTAAATTAATGACTTTTTATCTTGATGGACTTACACTACACATTATAAAATAACCTAAAGTATTCGGTTATGATGCTTTACAAACATAAAGTGGCAAATAAAATAATTACATACTATGTTAATGGCTATCGACCAAATAACATTTAAAAACACTTAAACCTAAATACCTAAAATTAGGAGCTTACAAGAAATAATCGACTATCCTTCCCAATAATCGACTGTCTTTCCAGTGATTAAACCCCACGCATCTCACATCCTCTTCAATTTGCAGCATATAATTCTCGGCAGGTGTTGTAAATTTGTTTCCTCCTCTTAAACCGATGATAAATAAGTAATGGAGAATGCCTCAGATTGCGCAGGAATACATGCAGATCACAATAGTTTGATTAAAGTGGATTCTCAATAGAAATAGATGGCGCACGAATCTGTAGAGACCTTTCCAAAGTAAAATATATCTTGATCTGTGCGTTAAAGACTATTAGCAGGATGCACGCAGATTTGGTAGGTGAAAGAAATTCTACAAAGCGGAAGATCACCAACTCAAATGCAATCATCTAGATCTGATGTAAGAACAAAATTTCATGCAATCTCCTACGCATATAAAAAATAACTCTTGTTTCAACTGCTCCAAACGCTCTTAACATTCCTCAAAAAATATTCCATAAAAGAATGAAGCCAAATGCATGTGCATCGTTGAATGCGGTTCTTTGAATTCAACTAATAAAATATTATTTACCAGGCAGTATACGCTTGCACAATATTTCTCAGGATCCTCATGCGAATAGAACTCTCTAATGCATGTGCTTGCAAGGAAACATGAACAATCAGGCATTCATTCTGAAGAGATCAGAAAATACAAGATCCGATGCAGATTCGAAGTTGGAGAAGAGAGATCTTTGAAACTCCTGAATTATCTTAGACTCTCATTCGACCGACCATGCTCTAATACCCCTGTTAAACACTGCAGAATTATATAAAACACCGAATATAATATTATAGAAACTTGAAATAATTCGGGATGTTTTATTATTGCAAAGAGGTTACAATATATAGGCTGCTTGCTCCTATAAAGGAGGAGTCAACACCTATCTCCAATCCCTCAACTATCTCTCTAGGATATCTCATACAATCCCACATATCTCTCATATGAGTTGTGCATTACAACTAATTGTGCACACTCATGTATTATTTAAATATTAAATAATACTAACACCTAAATGTTCACACTAGAACATAGAATTCCTAACATTTGTCACCTATCTTAAAGAATATTTTCAAATAACTTAAAGTAATGGTTTTTAAACCAATAACTTTAATTTTACATTTTCATCTGGGAACATAAAAAATAAGAAAAGAAAAGAAGAAAGAAGATCTGGCAAGCTGTAACACCTATACTTTCTTTTTGTTTTGATATTGAATATACTTGTCAAACATGTAATTCAACATCTTCCCATCCGTTTTAACAATAACATCTCTCTTTGTTCTGAATCTGTAACAACCCTCTGGATAAAGCAACAACGTTAGCTTTCACTTTCTCTAAACCAGGCCCATATCCCTCAACATCTGCCTGAAGCTTTATGAGTCTACCAATTGAATCCATCGTGAAAGGTATGGTGGCTTCATCAACTTCTTTCCGCACAACCAGCATAAATTCCTCATGGGAAGCAAGTAATTCATCTGGGATGCTCTCCGGCACTTCTCCCATCTTACTCTCCAGCAACTGCATCCTCTTCAGCATGAGTTTGAGGATCTCTACGCAGAAGGAAACTGAAATTTCTAACTGCTTCCCCTTTTCTACCAATCCGCCAGGCACGATCTGCTCTGCAATCAACACATCCTTTGGCAACGAGTGTATCTTAGCCAAAGTATCCAAATGACTTTCAACGAACTATGTTCTCATCTTCTATCTGTGTCATCAGTTCCTTTAGCTGAAATACTTTGCCTGTGCATCTTTTCCAATCGGTCGGTATTGGTTCAAATTGTTACTGAAGCTTGGTGAATGATTTGTTCCTTCCAGTGGGCAATAGCTTTGACTTGGTCCCCTGCATCTTCTACCTCCTGCATCAGATGATCACTCACCTACTCATGTGCTAGAATGGGCAAAGAAGAAAGTTTGACAACCTTAGCAATGATCTCGCATATTGGAACACCTACTTTTGAAGCTTGGATCTCTCAGCCTTCTCTTTGTCAAGCTTAAGGAATAAAGCGTTCATTAGTGTCTCGCATGTCCCGCTTTAATCTTTCTGGTGTCCCTAGATTTCACCCTAAAATCTGGGACTACCCATTTGAAAAATTTCGTTCTTTTAAAATAATGGGTCTTTTTGTGTTTTTATTGCCAGAAGATGTCTGTATTATGTTAGGATATTCCCAGTGAATCATATGAGCCAATTTCGACAAATACCCAGATGCCCAAACTCATTTTATCCCTCCGCCAAGTTTTGTCTGTGGGAAATTTTTATTTAATTATTTATTGAATAAATAATGCCCGTTTGAAGTAAATTGTGCTCCGGTTGAATCTTGTAGAAGTTTTGCATACCAATATTCACTCATCTTATTAGGGTTTTCACCGGGAATGAATTCTGGGCATTGTCTACAACTTCTGGCAATGTTTTTGCTTTTATTTATTTCTTTTGCATTTTTCTTCGGTTTCTCCTCGGTTTCTCTGTGAAATTCCCCTAGGTCAATTTTTCGTCAATATAGTCTGTTTAATTGCCTGGAACATCTGGAGAAAATCTATGGCCGTCATACCAGAAGGAATCAGCCTCAGGAAGCCAACTTCTAGGTAAAAAAGATCAAGTCATGCACAAAAAGCCTCTCCTAGGCAAGTCACACTTTTTGGGAATGGATAGGTTTAAGCTACAGTGGGATTTTTGGTAGCAAGAGTGTGGGAATTTATTACTTGCACTTTGCAAGATGAAAATTCCCGTGAAGTCAAAGTCACTTAAGCTTGCATGGGAAAAATTAGAGGCGGCGGGCGGCGAGAATTTCTTATCTCGCCTTACAAGGTAAAAATTCCCATTATAAAATAAAGAAAAATCACTTAAAACACCGATGGGAATTTTTTGCCTACTCAGCAAGCTAACTTTCCCACCCAGAGAAATTTATTCACCCATGCAAGTCGCACTTTATCAAAGGAGACCAATTTTAATACAAGTCACACTTTTTGAGAGGTATTTTAATTAAATAATGGAAAAAATAGAAGTGGCAAACAGTAGAATTTCTTACCGCCTTGCAGGCTAAAAATTCTCATTGTGGAAATCCAACAACTTAAGTGAAAGAGGGAATTTTGGAGCTGCAATGCAGGTAAATAATCCCATCAAAGTTGACTTCTTAAATTTAGAAATCACCCATGCTAAAAGTGCAACTCCTTTGGGCATTAAATAATGCTTTTAATGGCATTTATTAATTACTTTTATTCCTAATTTTGGTACCCGGATAAATAGAAAGTCAATGCATGAGAATAAGCGAAAGTGAACTGAAGGTAGCATGCTAAAAATAAATAAATTAAATTTATTTAATGGCAACCAACAACATGCAAAAATAGGCGCCCAATTTGGGTGAATAAACATCATTGTTTATTAATTAATTGCCAAGAATAGGAGGGGCAATTATTAAAAATAGAATCTTGAGAGTTATATAAGCATGGGCTGCCATAGTGAAGATGTAATTAATTCTTTTTGCAAAGGATTGCAGCCCGAACAGTTTTGGCGCCCAAGGAAGGAGGATTTTTGCATCAAAAAGTATTTTTCATTGCCAGAAAGCTTCAAAGTTTGGCACCTAGGGTTGGAGGAGCTTGATTTAAGCCTTGTTAATTATCTGCATGTTGGTATAAGTGCCCAGGTGAAGTTAAAAATATTTTTGCTTGCTTTGCATGCAAGCAAAATCTCAAATTTTAGGGCAGCGGGCTTCATATGCAGATTTTTGGTGACAGAAATCAAGTATTCGTGCTCTAAACTTCATCTTTGTCTTAAATAATTGTAGGTATTCATTATAGGTGTTCATACAGTGAAAGGCGGTTCAAATCAATGTCGAGTACATTGAATATATCTTCTCAATCTGAGAAATTGATAGATCTCGCACGAATTAATCCAGGTTCTAAAGAATTCTAGCAAGATTAGAATAAAAAGAACGTAGACAAAGATTGCTTAGACAAGGACTACTCCAGCGATGTTAAAGCATCATGAAAGAGAAAGATCAGCAGAATCATGCATAGCTTTGATTTGCTGAAGTCAATAATACTGAGACATGGCCCTAAACCTATCACCGATTTAATTGACAGATCCAGATCTCATAATTGCAAAGGCTTCCGGCAAAAAAGGCATCCCCTTGTTTTTGACACAGCCCGTGTAGAAGTCATTGCATGGAGAATTCCTTCCAGGATCTTGTGCATGTGCTCCCAATCTTCCAGTTGAAGCTTTCATCAAATTTACTTTGCATGTACTGAAGAAGAATTGCAAAAGCTTCAAAGATAAGAAAGAAGACAAGACAAAATAGTCAACCACATGCAAAATATGGAAAAAGAACAAGACTGGAAGTGTTGCAGCTTTCTTTTAATTTATTTTCCTCTTTCTTCTTCTTTTCTCCGACAAAGTAATTGAGCGATCAATTAAATTATAAAACTTAAGTGATTGGTTTAAAAGTCATTACTTGAAGAGGTCATTTACTTGGAGATAGGTGGCGGGACATACAAAATAGAAGGTTTTATTTTCAGTTATAAAATCATGCATGTCATGCAAAGAGAAATTCTAGGAGGGAGATTGCGTTATTTCTTTTACAACTTCCACATCTGTCAGTTCAGTTATAGTTTCCTATTTGTAACTTCCTCTCTATACACTATAAATAGAGGAAGAACCTACAGGTTAAAGATCAGAATTTGTAAACAGCATTCTTGTGTTCAACACTTTGTGCTGAAACCCCTGATAGCTATTTGAAAGCAAAGGAATAGAAAGGAGCATATTTCGGAGAACTTTGTGTCAATGGTGCACTTTGTTTCTAACTTTCTGTCTTAGATCTATTCATAAACTTTGTGTTATTCTAGATCTAGATCTGAAAGTTTCCTTTGCTTATAATTTTGTATGTTAATATCTATTTGTTTTACCTATGTGCATGCGATCAACTCTGTAATCTATTGATTGGGTTGCACATCTTCCCCTTTCTTTCCTATTTCCATTCTTTTACAAATTACTACTTACTTGCATGAAAACTATTTAGCCATGGTTCATGAGCTAAATGGTTAAAGTAATACCGCAATAGATACTAGCAAAATTAATCGACAAATTTTACACGGAGCCTCACTTTGGTAAATGAGCGAGATTTATCTCATGAATGCCTAGGTTTTCAGCTATGCAAAAATCTAGCCAACACCTTCTGTGATAGTTTGACCTATTGGCACTTTGGTCACTACTATATCAGTTGCCGTGAGCTCTCCCTTGTGCTTTCCTTCTGCTGGAACAAATAACTCAGCGAGAAGCTTCACACGATTCCTCAATAATCAACCTAGAAGTCATTTTGGCAACTTTAGGTCTTCTATCTCTTCCACCCAAACTCAGGAGCAGTTGAAAGTCGTGGTCTTCCAGGTTGATCTCCTCTCTGGCTTCTGGGATTGTCTGCAAAGCTAACCATCATGAAAAGTTGCTTCTTAAGGAATGAGAAGTCGTGAGTACACCACCGGCTCATGCTCTAATTCTGCTCTATCAGAATTTGCCACCATGTTATGACTGCCACCCTCTGAATTGTCCAAAGATAATGCTTTTTCAAACTCTGTCATCTGTGCTTTCAACTTCTCTACATGGATAGGTGAAGACCTGAGTGGTCGAGGAGAAAATACAAATGATGTTGGATTCAAAGGAGGAACAACAAGATCTCTTTGAGGTTCCAGGGTTGTTGAAGTGCTATGAGTTGATGTTGGAGAAGCTAGAACTAGCACGATAGCTGTAGATTTGGCCTTCTCCTATGTGAGACTTCTTGTGAACTTTAAGCTTTTCTGGCCTTTTGTTGCTTTCACCTTCGTGCTTTTTTTTGCTGGAGTCTTCTGTGGTAAAGTTTCCTCTGATCTGATTCATCAAAGCTTCATCCAAGCAATACCCCTTTCTCAACAACCAGTTCAAAGTGTTAACCAAAACTACGGAAGATCTTTCTTCAATCGTCTGCAGCCACCAATGTTTTCCTGAAGAACAACTCTATCTCCTCCCATCTGATGATACGAGTCAAGTATCACATGCCCATCATCTCATGAGATCTGCAGGTATCCGTGCCAAACCATAATTAGACACTTGTTGCACCGATAACCTGCTGAAGTCTTTCTTTCTAACTTCATACTCGTTCTTGCACTTCATCCAGAAGTCCTCCAACGAAGGCACATGTGAGTATTCCTGGGAGATTGTCTTCTTCGCTACTCCATATGGGTCAAAGTTCAGCCGTGTTAGAAAGAACTCAGGCTCATACTCAGAAAACATTTCAGTTTCAACTCCTCTAGCTTTGTGGATGCTCTGGCAGCTGTAGTAACCCACTGTGACTGGAAAGAAACCTGTAGACTTGTGTCGCTTTGGTTGTAAGTCATGCATCTCCACGAGTTGTCTGCACAATTCCGTGATGACCCTCTTGTCATTTGGATACCTTGGCAACTTTACTGGTTCTCCCGAAAAGCCAGTTACCCTGAGATAGGTGAAGTTTGCGAATTGGATGAAAATGCAGCCATGCTAAGATACAACTTCCCAAGCTTCTTTGCTTACCTTGTTGGTCTTTAGATCACTATTTAGTTTGCAGATGAATTCATAGAAGAACCCATCGTTGACCACTTTGTAATCTTTGTGGCACTCAAGAACTGTCAACTGTGGATAGCACTCAAAGATAGGATCTTTCGTCAAGACGCCCGCCTTTATCCAAATTGGAAATATACCTGCGAGGATACTGCATATACTAGGTATGAAGTCATTTTGAAGTTGTAAGTCCGCCTCACACTCCGAAGTTTCTCACCGATGTTGTCACTGATGATCTCTGCCCAATTGATTATCGAATCAACTCTGTTGATCTCGATAGTCCTCACGAAAGCATACATCCATGAGCGAAAGTTGTGAGTATTGGCTTCTCCACTTATCCTACAAAGCAATTTAGTGATATCATCCACCTCCTGCACCAAGTTGGATCGCAGAAGAGTCCTCGAACTTTGATGGGGACCAGGCTTCTTCATATATCTGTTGTTCATTATGCCCACGCAATCTGCTTTGTGTTTCTCCCATCTGTTGCCTGCATCCAACATGCTAATTGCAATCACCACCGTTCATGTCAGAATCTTCAGACAATAATTAATAAACTGTGCATCCAACCTAATAATTGTCTTTCCCGCAGCATCCCGGATTGTTCTAGAAAGAGGATGATATGATCTTGCACACTCCATGACAAATTCGGGCAACTGAGTTGTGACTGGGAATGTTGATGCTTGAATAATTCCACTGCTTTTCATTGCCCGCATGAGAAATGTCTTTCCGGCCCTGGATTTGTCAATTATTTCGAGATGGGTTCCGGCCTATGTCTGTGTCATTGATATCAACAAATCTAGAAGCTATGCATGATTCTGCTGACCCTTCTCTTTCATCTCGCTTCATCATGGCTAGAGCAATCTTTGTCTGAGCAATCTTTGTCTGTGTTCTTTTTCTTTTAATCCTGTCGGAATTCTTTATAATTGGATCAATTCGTGCAGATCTAGCAATTTCTTCAGATTCAAAAGATATATTCAATGTACCAATTATTTTAGATTCGGAAGATCTTTGTATGAATACCTGTAATGAATTCTTACAATTATTTCAAACAAATATGAAGTCTAGAGCATGAATACTTGATTTCTGTCACCAAAAATCTGCATATGAAACCTGCTGCCCTAAAATTTGAGGCTTTGCTTGCATGTAAAGCAAACATAAATATTTTTAAATTCACCTGGGCACTTATAGCAACATGCAAATAATTATCATAGCATAAATCAAGTTATTCCAACCCTCGGCGCCAAACCTTGAAGCTTCATGGCAATGAAAATGACTTCTGATGCACAAATCCTCCTTTCCTTGGCGCCAAAACTGTCTGAGCTGCAATCCTTAGCAAAAAGAATTAATTGCTTCTTCATTATGGCAGCGCATACTTATATAACCCTCAGCATTCTATTTCTAATAATTGTCCATCATATTCCTGGCAATTAATTAATAAACAAACATGTTTATTCACCCAAATTAAGGCGCGCCCAATTATGCATTATGCATCTTGTTTGTCATTAAATAAATTTATTTTATTTATTTTTAGCATGCATCCTTCAGTTGTCTTTGGCTTGACTTCTTGCTTTGACTTTCCATTCATCCATGGCGCCAAAATTAGGCAGAAAAACTATTAATAAATACCATTAAAAGCATTGTTTAATGCCCAAATGGGTCGCACTTTTTGACAGGGCTGATTTCTAAAAATAAGAAGTCAATTTTGATGGGATTATTTACCCTGCACTGCAGCTCCAAAAATCCCTTCTTTCACTTAAGTTGTTTGACTTCCATAATGGGGATTTTTACCCTGCAAGGCAGGTAAGAAATTCCCGCCTGCCTGCCACTGCCAAAATTCCCATTATTAAATTAAAACATCTCCCAAAAAGTGCGACTTGCATTAAAATTAGCCTCCTTTGATAAAGTGTGACTTGCATGGGTGAATAAATCTCTTTGGTGGGAAAAGTTAGCTGCCAGGCAGGCAGAAAATTCCCATTGGTGCTTTAAGTGATTTTTCTTTATTTTATAATGGAAATTTTCACCATACAAGGCAGATAAGAAATTCTCGCTCGCCTTCCTGTCGCCTCTAATTTTCCCATCGCAGCTTAAGTGACTTTGACTTCATGGGAAAAAGTACCTAGCAAGGCAGGTAAGAAATTCCCGCCTGCCTGCCACTACTAAAAATCTCGTTGCAGCTTACACTCATTAATTCCAAAAAATGTGACTTGCCTGGGAGAGGCTTTTTGTGCATGACTTCATTTTTTTTAGTCAGAAGCTTGCATTTTGAGGCTAAATCCTTTTGGTGTTGCGTCGATGGATGATCTCCAGATGCTTCATGCAATTAAACAAACTACTATACCGGACAAGAATGCAGACCCAGGGGAATTTCACAGAGAAACTCATGGAGAAAACCGGTGAAAAACGCAAAAGAAATAAATAAAAGCGAAAAACGTTGTCAAAAGTTGCAGGATAATGCGCCGAATTCATTCCTGGTGAAAACCCTATTGAGATGAGTGAATACTCGACATGCAAAACTTCAACTCGATTCAACCGAGCACAATTTATTTCAAACGGGGCATTATTTATCAATAGATAATTAAATAAAAATTTCCACAGACAACTTGGCGGAAGGATAAAATGAGTTTGGGCATCTGGGTATTTGTCGAAATTGGCTCATATGATTCACTAGGAATATCTTAACATAATACAAACATCTTTTGACAATAAAAACACAAAAAGACCCGTTATTTTAAAAGAACGATTTTTTTCAAATGGGTAGTCCTAGATTTCAGGGTGAAATCGGGGACACCACATATATTCCATAATTATAACTAGATCCATGAGCTCAATTTGGAAATACACATAAATAAGCAAACACACAATTCACATAACCACTAAGATCAGATTCATCATATAGTTACTAGTAACGGAGACATCCACAATAGCCGAATACATACATATGGACTCACATAACTTAGGCGCGCTCATACACCAGTAGCATAACCTTACAAAATCATTCACACATACCCACCTAACCGTGCAAATCAATACATATATTGGGGTGGAGAACTTTCCCTTCACCGTCCATGCATTCTCAAACAAGGCTAAATGCTAAGAATAGCCATGTGTCACTACAACAAAGAAACTAGGAAGCATGCAAGCTTCGCCTAATAAAAGATCACCTATAGTTAACACTAGTTCTAATCCTATTATTAGATGTATGCATATGTTCGAACTGCAAGTTCTTTCCTCAAAAATAGACTCTTCTTGACTACATAATCTTCCTTGCATGTCGCACACTCCAAGTCTATATTTAGCTCCATATGCCAAAACTCACTAAGTTTTGTGACTTCCCATTCGTAGTCCTCAAACACATTTCTTTCCGTGTTCTCATGAGCAAAACCCTGTCCTTCCAGCGTGCTCATCAGTTTATCCTTCAATGAGTTTCTTTTGCCCCTCCGTGCGTGAACCTTTGCATATTTCCAACACTTAGCCATTTTCTAGCGCCCAACGATACCCCACACTAGATATGTTGTCCGTCCTCGGAAACTATTATGTCTCCTTTTGAGGGACATTATTAATATCTATTTTCATTTGCATTGTAACCCCTTGACATGCTTAGCGCTACAAGTGGGATTCTAGTTAGTTTAATGTGCACATAGGTTAGTTAATTTTATTTATTTAATTAAAAAATAAATAAAGTGCACATAGTCTTAGTATTAAATATTTTAATGAGTTTATGTTTTCCCTCCAAAAGGGAAAAAGTCGGTCATTGGACATTGCACCCCTTAGTTCTATAAAAGGAGGTCACATTTCCTTTATGGGTTATTTGGATTGAACTTTTGAAATTGCTCCATGCTTGGAGAAATGGGATGTATGGCCTAGCTTTGAAGCCTTCTTACAATCATTGTCGATGAATCTATGCATTGTTCCTTCATTCTAAGCATTGGCGACTTGGTTTAGAGTGTTGGTGCATTTATTTGAGAGTAAATATCCATTGTATGTGAAGGGTTTGAAGTGCTTTTGTGATTGTTATTGTTGCTGCAATTTATTTTACCAAATCAACTTGGATAGGAGCTTGTTTCATTATATTTTGATGTCATATGAGCTTGATCTAAAATCTAATGTGTGTTATTAATTATTTCAGTGCAAGGGTGGATATTTTGGGTGTGTTGCATGGTTAGAAAGAGCTGGAATTATTTTATATAATTTTATCTAACCCTAACGACTTGAAATCAGTTTTCTGGGGCTATTTTGGCAAAGTTTTAATACTCATAAAAATCAGATTCTTAATGCAGTGGAAAGCCCTAAATTTTTAGTTCATTTTGCATCTTGTTTCATGGAAAAATACCAAGTATTGAAGGAGTTAAGAATTTTAGAAGATTTCAGCTATCTGCCAGCTATTTGGTTGCTAATAATTAATATTAATTTCAGATCTGCAGTTTGGGATCAGTTTAATATTGGATTTGGTTGTAGAAATTAGGAGAAAGTGATTTTATAATTTTTGGAGCTAATTGGATGCCCTAAATGTGTTGGGCGACCTAATTTTTAGGGCAAAATTAGGGTTTTATGTTGGTTGTGCAAAAACTGATTTTGGGACATTGTTCTTCATATTTTTGTGGCCCAAAATCCAAAGTTTGAGAATTTTTGCTTGGATGGTTAAGCAGAAATAATTTTGGAAGATTACAGCAGTTTGGGTATTTATTTAATTAATTATCTGTTGTTAAAAATCAGATCTAGAAAATATTAGCATTCTAATTAGTTTTCCCATCTAACCCACCACTTTTACATACTCCAACCCCACTTTGGGTTGTATTATTGCCAACATTGGGTTATTTGAGGTCAAACTAAGAAGATCTAATCTTCCTAGGATTGATTTGGATAATTAATTTTGCAGATTCGGGATATTACAGAAACGTTCGCTGATTGCCCCAAAAATGATGAAGAATCCTTCAAGCATCAAAGAATGAAAGAATTTTTGAACAGTTTGCGCCGAATAATGAAAGAATCCAAGTGCTACTGTGCAAAAAGGAGGGGGAATTCCTTATTTACTAATGCTTCCAATGTTTTCCACCCCTCTAACTCATTGCTCGCCTGAGTAAAAGCCTCACCTACAATAGCAAGAACCTCCTCAACAGTCAAATTCTCACCCTTGGCCTTAAGCGTTTCAACCAATGTCTCCAACTATTTTCGGGCATCAACCAATGTGTCCATCTTGCGCGTAACTTGAGGGTAGAGTTCTTTCAACTTATTCTTAATTGAGGCCCTTAGTGAATCAATTGCCTCATGCTTCGCTCAACTTCAGCCAAGATTATTTCCCTGTTCCGCCTGTTTCCGTTGTTCTTGGTCCGCACTCCTTTAAATGTGCCTCATCTTTTGCAACAAGTAGTCCCACTACATGATCTCTATCATCACAATTTTCATAGACAACTTCTACCATGTGAGTTGTTGCTTTCACTGATTCAATTAACTCAGTGTATTGTGTTATGGTGGCTTCAATTTGTTCTCTTTCTTGTTGTTTTTCCGCGCCATAACTTCTACAATTTCTAATGCAAGGGGTGGTTGTTGAGATGTGATTATGCGCGTTAAATCTTCCAAACAATGGAAGGCAGTTTCATACCTAGTTATATCAGGAGGTGTCATATCTGGTCGTCTAGTAAGATCGCATCACCTGTGTTCGCCTTTTTATAAGCCGCGCGAGTCCGCCCTTTCTCATCCCTTAGCTCTTGTTTTAAAGTGCAAAATAATGATCCTTCTCCTTTATCTCTTTATCCCTCTCTCTTATCTCTTTATTTTTCTCCTCTAGCTCCCTTTGCATAAACCGTATATTGTTGTTCTTGTCAAAAATCTAGAACCCACCTCCACTGATAGCTTGTTAAGCGCATTATCAAGCGCGCTTGTTCATCTCGTTAATTGTTTGGGAATCAACTATCTAATACATTTCCCTAGAAATTGTTGATTCACAAATATCCAGTAACAAATGGGCGCTCACTTCAAACTCCGGCTCCTCAATATGTGATTCAAATGTCCATGACAACATCTTCCTCAGGCGTGATAAAGACACCCTACTTATCGAATGATGACCAACAAAATAGTTGATCCAAAGGTATCATGATCTGATACCTCGCGAGTAGAACCTTGTTGGGATTTTCGACATACTGCATTATAGGTCCTTATGGGATGTATGCTCATCTCTTATTCTTTCCGCGAACACCCTTGGGGAAACCTACAACAAGGCTTGATTCTCCACCCATGATCCCTTCCTCTTCTCCACTGTTCTCTTCTCCTACACCGAATGCTACCTCATGCTCTACAAGATGCTATATGATCTCCGCGACCTTTTTCTCAACTCTGCGCTCTAGCTCAGGGTCAGGAGTGCACCTATCCTCATGCTTTATAGTTGGGTCCGGGTTTTCCTTTGTGACATGTGTGTTGATCGCACCGATACTTTCTACATCCACATCCATGACATGTGCATCCTCGAAGTGCTCGTTCTAGCTTTCTTCATCTGACTCTTCGACGATATGTACCTACAGTGCTCAACTTCCCTACCGGCTCTTCTTCTTCTTCTTCCTCTGGCTCTTTGTCTCCTCGAGTTCGATCTAGGATTGTTTTCGGTTTCTTTTGCACCGAAGAGCTTCCTCTTACAGTTGCCTTTTGGCATACGTGTTTGTCCCTCTCTGCCTCTTTCCACTTTGAAGTTTGTCCTACAAGCACGCTTAAAACTGGAGTTTTATTTTTACTTGCCCCTTCGCTTCTACCGACGGAAGGGGTCTCCTCATGCCCTCGTTTCTTTGGTTCGACCTTCTTTCGTGCGAGAGGGCTCCTCAGAATACTTACATGGTCCTCTACAAATGCTCCATCAACAAACCGATAAATGTATATATTGGTTTCAACAAATGTATATTCTTGCTACATCCACTGGACTTATTGGTAATGTCATTGGTTTCAACAAATATATGCTTTCTAAAACATACTTCTCTTCATAAGCGCGCTTCTTGGGTAGACAAGTGTTTGAAGCATCTCATGGTGCTCCTTATCCACTTCACTCATATCAAATCTCAATTTTTGCGCCTCCTTAAACCTATTCACAGCACTTTGAAAGTATGCACTATGAAAGCAAACGGGAGTTTGCACCATGGGCTTTTAGTTCCATCAGTTAATGTAAACCTCCCAATGCAAAATTGTTGATAAACGGCGAAATCGGCAACTCCTCGAACAAGAGCGGACAACTATTTTGGAATCCTCCACTCAACACCGAACGCATCACGCATCCGTTTATACCATTTGTCCACGCGCACCTTGTATGTTGGTGTCACCATATCGCATGTATACTTAGCAAACTATTTTGCAGGGAGGGATCTTCTGCAAGATACTCCCATATCTTGTCTTTCAGCCCATTAGGCACCCCAATCTCAGAGAACACTATTACCAATAAGATATTCCCAAACATAATCTTATCACCATCGCATGCAACATCAATGATATCCTTTGCTATAAAGGAAGCAATATTGTATATGGTTCCTTCTGATATTTTCTTGCATATATACAACCATCTTTTATTCACTTGAGTCCATCTTTCCTGCCCACTTAGCTTTGTGAGCAAGCGCGTGGCCATCTTCATGACAGGATCATTCAGCTTAACAATGTCAAACGCGAGCCCGCGCTTTCTTGTACTCAAACTCCACTGCAGCTTTCTTCACCTCAAAGATCATTAGTTACGCTCATCACCAAAGGAATTCCCAGTGTCTAATCGCAAGATACTTTTCAATCAACTGCAGCGGTAATGCGCATCCTTCTACCTACAAAATAGAAATGACCTTTGTGTACACGCAACATCAACCATTGATTGTTAGGAATATTATAGTGCTTCACATATTTATGTGTGTGAATAATAATTATGTGTGTAATTATTATGGTTGAGAGATTATTGTTAGAGTTGTTATAATATATTGTTTCAACAATATATTATTATATTTATTGTTATGTGTGGGTTACGTGAGTTATTCTCACCCCACATAATTAGGCTTGGTTGAGATTTTGTAGTTTAGTTTCCCATATTCTAGGGAAACTCCAGCCTATATATTAGGCTATTGTATTGTGTGAAACATATAGATAATACAAAGATTATTATTATTTGGTGTTAATACTGGTTTAATCTCTTCCATACCTTATCAGTGGTATCAGAGCTGGTTTATTTTACCAGGGTTGTCCATTGTCTGTTACAATGAGAGTCCTATGATTTTATTTTTGAGAGAAATTTAGGTTCTTGTGTGCAAAGAACGAAGTGGTGTTGACCAAGTATTGATATTTGTATCAAATTTGCACGCAGCACACATTTGGTGACAAATATGGTGGAAGGCATATAAATCGGTTGCTGAATGATACAATACTACGGTGAATCTGAGTCATCAAACGCTTTGGGCATACTATCTACCAAACATCACTCGAAGACTCTGATCATTCACACTTCTGTATATTCCTACTCATGTATGCACTGTATTTCAATACTGCCAATATATATTGGCATTAATCAGAGGTTTCAGATATTGAAACGTTCCTCTTTGGTGAGTGCGTAATGTATCAAGTTTTTGAGCAGCAGTGTACAGATATCTTTCCTCCACGTTGAACGGTGCATGAGAGTGGGTAGAGAGGACTGCAAATACTGATCAAATCCATTTTTTTGCCCTCCATTTTTTATTCCGTATCATCTTTGATAAATCTGCGTTCAAATCTGCCAGTTCTGCGTTCAAATCTGCCAGTTCCTGTTGCCACAGAGAATTAAATGATCACGGTTTGAATTCTATTTTTTTCTCAGTTCAGAGTGTTTATTTTATGCGTCCTTAGTCCAAGGCACATAATCAGATCTCAGACTTTGCGCCTTTCTACAAGTGGAGATATTTTTTTGCTACTTTCTAGTTGTATTTTCAAGTCGTGTGCAATACTACAAGGTTCGTAGTTATTAGGGAAGACAAGAAGCGGAAGCATGGAGAATTTGGTCTGAAGCTTTGAGAATTAAATTTTCCCGCACCAAAATAGAAGCTGGAAATTGTGAAAAAGACACTAGCTGCATGATAAATCTGTGAATTTGGGAGACAAACATCCAAACATTCAAGCTTCAAAATTCATACATGTGGTGTATTTATGCTTTTCATAAAACTCCACCAAGTCCGCAGGTATAATTCTTGTAAAGTGTTTACAAAATTATTAATTGTCTAGTTATTGCCCATGCGTTATGAAATCATTTTGTAAAACCTATGCAATTCAAATAGGTCATGTATTATGTGGTCGAGTATCTCTATTAACAATTGTTTTCATTAGTCATAGAATTTTTGTCAAAGTATAGTTATTGTCGAAATAAACATCGTGTCCATTTGTATTGTTAGTCCATCAAATTTGTCTAGTTTTCAAATTAGTTAATGAGTTATTGTTATCAAATGTTAAAAGTATCAACCAAATTGTCATTTCCATTGTCTCCTCATTGTTTAAGTATAGTTGTTAATAGAGTCGTCTTTTCAAAGTGTCAAATATATTTTTTGTTATCGTCATTTAGGTGATTTGTCAAAATTGTAAAAAGTGTCGTCATCCAAAGTCCGAAAAATAAAATAAAAATTGCCCGCATTTCAATTTTGGACGCATTTTCGCTTGTACGCGACGTCCAAATTATTGAAGGTATTTTTGAGCTTCATGATCACATCCGGTTGAACTAGCAAAGATGACACCGGAGAACGGAGGACATCGGAGGTTGGAGGTCAATCAGCGCCTCAATCGGTCCACCAACGACGGGGCCGCATAACAGATGTGGTGGCATATATATAGTGTGGGTATTCAGTGTGCTTTAGTTTTGTTGTGAGTTTCTTTGCAGTGTTCCTGTTGCATTTTGTATTGTGTATACTGGAAACCGGTTGTATAGAATGACAGAGAACTGCAGTGATCCTCTGACTATGGTAATCCTCTAACTGCCGTACTTCGTTGGAAGATGATCGGTCAGTGAATACGTTCATTGGCAATGGTGATCATGTGCAGCAAGATCCGGCAATGAGATAAAACACGATATATTTTTCCTTTTTCTATCTTCCTATTTGGAATTTCACATTGTGGGGGGGAATAATAACCAATGTTCCATTCCCATTCTGCGCCAAAATGGCTAAAGTCAAGGGCAGCTTCCAGTGGCAATGGCGGTTTCTGTGTTGTTCGAGATCGAGTGGCAGCGATCGAAGACAGTGGCTGCAACTAAGAACATTCATGATTCTTAGAGGTGGAAATGTGAAATCTTTCCAGTATGTGTTTTATTGTTCAGTTTGGTGAGATGTGTTTCCTATGTTATTTCCTACAGTGTGATATTGATGAGGGCTAAAATAGTACTTGGCACATCATGATGTGGTTTGTGGTAAACCACTTGAAAACCACCAGTATCGGTTTGTGGTCAGCCGGAGTAAAACCATCCGTCGGGTTTGTGATTGTCCTGTGAAAATCACTTATCATGAAAGCAGGTGCAAGTACAAAGGCAGGTTTTCCCCATGTTTGCACTAAGGGGGAATGTTAGAAATATTATAGTGCTTCACATATTTTGTGTGTGAATAATAATTACATGTGTAATTATTATGGTTGAGAGATTATTGTTAGAGTTGTTATAATATATTGTTTCAACAATAGATTATTATATTTATTGATATGTGTGCGTTACGTGAGTTATTCTCACCCCACATAATTAGGCTTGGTTGAGATTTTGTAGTTGAGTTAGTTTCCCATATTCTAGGGAAACTCCAGCCTATATATTAGGCTATTGTATTGTGTGAAACATATAGATAATACAAAGATTATTATTATTTGGTGTTATTACTGGTTTAATCTCTTCCATACCTGATCATTGATATAGTCTCTCAGGCTTCCCGAAGAATGGAAGCTCATATAGCTGCAATAGTCCAACCCTCTTCAACACCCTCTTCACCTTGTCATCATATAACGGCTTATCATTCAGAGTTCTTTCCTCCGTCACCGAACAAGCTCTATTGCCTTGTCATGCGCTATCAAATTTGTTCAATGGTTATAGTCACTTACAGTCATACTCCTAACATGGGATGCCCACTCTTTTCCCTTTAACACTCCATCTGGGTACTACACTTTAAGTACTATTGTTCTGAACGCTTTATGTGGGGTCGGTTTGTCTTTGCCCTTGCCTCTCTTTTTCGGTGACGCGTCACTACTTTCTTTGGTGTCATTTTAATTTTGCAGTGTCCAAACTTTTACCTCTCCCTTGCTCTACACTCCTCATTACAAACCTTAGACGCAACACTGATAAACTTCCCCAATCAAACTTTGTACATTATGCCCTAATCTTTGAAACCTCACCACACCATCTCACCGCAAGATTCTACCCACTGAACTCACACTCCACTCGGTTGTCGCCTTTTTACCTTCCGTTCGAAATTCTTGAACTTTGCACTCGCTTCTCTTGCTCGATCGTCGAAGTTTGCCTTAGGTCACCCAAAAGCTCTTCACAAATTTCATGTAAGGTAAGGTAAAAATGATTTCACGCCAATGCTCAATTTATAGGGTTTCAATTTTTACCTCGCATTAATTACTTGCCACCTACCACCATATCACTACTTTTAATTATGCTTTTCTACAATTCTTATCAGCACTCAACACGCTCGTTCATCGCGCACTCCAAATTACAACCTTCCGCGCACGCAAACTACTCATTTATCAGCCTCCTTTCGCACACTCCATGCGCCTAAGTACATCAACCTCTCGCACCTCATACCAAGTAGCTATCCATGCCGCTACCTATCTTGCGTTATACTATGCGCTCATTCATCAGACGTGGATTTTCCTTTGGCATTGTTCTTATTATCACCATCCTTCTTATGACACCTCATCACCAATCTTCAACAACCAACATCACCAATGACAAGCACGCTCCCTTGGTACTTAGGCCTTTGTAAATCTCAACTCTCTCCTGTGCGCTCTTGCTTTCCTTCTACCCCACACTAATTGGATGTGCGGTCCTCTGCGCATGAACTCTCATAAATAGTAATCAGCTATAGGCGCTCAAGCGCACTTATTGCAATAAAACACAACTAAATTGACAAGGCATAGCAACGACGAAAGCAAACACATATAAAAGAAATGCATTATAGGAAAACCTAATCTTAATGGCAACACTGTCTTATTACAAACACCAAGAAGACTTATTTATAGTAGGGCTTCAGCCTACTCCCATTGAAATAATCCTGGGAACCGAGTGCCATCCAACGCCTATAATCGCAAGCGCCCGAATCAAGGATATAAGTTACAACATATGGTCCTAACTAATGCACTTGGAACTTTCCCACTCAGTGGTGAAATTTGTCTTTTCTTGGTCTTCCTTTGCTATGCACACTTGATAACCAAAGAATCCATCAATGAAAGAGCAAATCTCGCGCCCTGCAACACCCTCCAAGATCTCCTTAGTACAAGGTGTGGGAAAAGGATCTATCACACAAGCAACATTCAATTCTCTGTAGTCCACACATATCCTTATCCTACCATCCTTCTTTATGCTAATCACTATTAGACTAACCCACTTTGATTCCTCAATGAGCTCAATGATTCTAGACTTCAACATCTTATCAATCTCTTCCTTTACTTTGACGCGCAAATTAGGATTCATCCTGTAAGGCCTCTTTCTAACCGGGCACACACCTTCTTTTAACTTGTTCCTCGTCTCTCCCAAAGAGGATGCACTCCCTTCAACTCATGATAACCTCATGGAAATAAAGAGGGATGCAGCTCAATAATATTAGCCACCTCTTGTTCAACCAATAATCACAAATGATTACCTCTTTGGGTTCTCAGTATTCCGTCCCAATGTTGACCTTCTTTGTCTTCATAGGCTCATGATAAGCACACGCCTTCTCATCAACACTATCCAAGACCTCGGCATTACCTATAGTGTGATCAACATCCAGATTCTCAACTTCTTCATCATCAATCATGTAAATCAACTTTCCTCTTTCCTTTTCTAACCAGTGCGCTCAAGTTGTTCTTCATATGTCTCTTCTTCATCAAAGCGCGCCTCCAAGTCTAACTCTCCAAACATGTCTAACAGGAGTTCTTCACCTTTGCACTATCTCCCATCATAAGGCGCTTTATAATCTGTAATGCTTTATGCACCGGAGGTTTAGTAGAAAAATAGTCAAAGGTCTAAATCATACTTGAGGTCATCTCCTGCCAATTAATTGTTGCCTTGTTAATTCTGCATGAACATACCATGCGCGCACACAACCACTTAGAGTGGCGTAGAACTTATGTACCCAGAGTGATGGTGACAAGGCCTCCTGCCCCTCCGTCTAGAGTCTCTCACACTTCTGAACGTGGTGCGAAGTAGAATCCTTCCCATGAAATTCACAAATCTGTGAAGGTACATTGCTCCTAAGAAACCTAGTAGAGAAAACGATTCTCACTTCTCGCCACTCCAAAAGGTTATCTCTGTAGTCCACCAACACGCAGTGTTCCGCGCAGGGTATACATCAACATGTTCTTTCTGTCACCCTCATCCGTCCACCGGGCTTCCATGACGCACGTGAATATGACGGGGTTTCCTTCACCAGTGTGCCGAGGTACCTAGTTGTGACTCATACGTCCAAATAGCATGTGGCCCGATCACGCGCGTACATTGTATTCTTGATCTCTCGCCCAACCATTTCATACATCCCATGCGCACCTAGTTATCGAGGCAACACTGTCAGATCACTCAAACCGAGCATCATCCCACTGAATAATACCTTCTTTAGATGGCTCAATAACTTTAGGATCTCTGATGGTGCGCACATAAATTCTATTAAGATCCTCCTCGCTTAATGGCTCCACATAAGGTGCAACTTTCCCATCTCACAACGAGAAAAATCATGTGCTCTTGTTCTCAAAACTGATATAACTTTTATTAAAGCATTGATCAACATTATTCGCGTAACACTAGGGGCACCCAAGCAAGGCTGGAAAACTATCCGTTTCTACAAGCACTAAGACCTCAAAGTCTCCAAGTAAACTTGGACCCTTGTATAATAATAGTGGCATCTTTCAGTACTCCAACGGCGTGGTTCTAGTCCTGTTTGCCATACAACACATTCGAAGATGGCTGTAATGGTGGTCTCCCCATATGATTCCACACATCCAAAGTCGAGATACATTCACTTTTGCGCTACCAGATCAATCAAGATGTTACTCAACAAACCACCCATCAACAATTGCATTCAAAGTGATCTCTTTATCATATTCAAGATTGTGAGGGGGTAAGTTCGCATGCAATATTTGTCTTTCGCGCTCAGATCCAATGTGCGGTACCTTCTCCCTTAACCATTCCCCTAACAAATGAATGGTATTCTCTTGCGCAAAGATCTTACAAACCTCCTTCAAGTCATCAACATCTTTTTGAGGAAGCTCAATTGCCTTCGCCTGCTCCAACTTCCGCAACTGCTCCTTTAAGCATTGTATCTCACCCTGCAAGTTTCTAATAACCTCCATAGTCTCTTGATATACCTCTTTATGATGGGCAGGATCTGGATACTTCGCATTTATCACCTCCTATTTTGGAAAAATAGGTTTCTACTTCGGAACTTCCCTCTCTCGCGCCGCCTCAACGCATGTAGTGACTAACACAGGCAACATCTCAAGATCAGGCACTAATTTTGGCATCCACTAATCTTCCACAGCGCGCTATACTAACCATTCCTATGCCCTTATCATTCTTCTTGTAGTTTTTACAATTGTGCTCATATAACTCGGGGCACTCTTCAAACTTATGTTGCTTCCCGCACCATGAGAAAACTACGTTTTGAGGGCATTCGCGCCTATAATGATTAGGGGATCCGCATGTAAAAAAGTTCCTCATGGGAATTCACCTCTTCCACCACCGCGACCACGGTCTCTCGTATCCTCCACAATAACCTCTACCTCTGCCACCTCCATCAGAATGCCCTTCATTGTGATTATGATTATGATGTTCACCTTGCTCCTTCAAACCTTTTGCAACACTGGTCTGGCATACACCAGTCTCAATAGCCTCATGAATCTGATCAATCAACCTACAATTCTCCATATCACGAGTGTGGGACTTGTAAATCTTACGTACACAAGACACGTTCTTCCCGATCGTGTGTCAGAACAATAGGAACCTACTTCAATCATGATCCAAGTGACAAATTTCACAATCCAACAACATGGTGCACACCGATTTACGAGGGCAACTATCCTTGGTATGTCCTTCCACCTCGCAATCCGTACACCAGCCTACCACTACACGTTTCATGCGCCAAATTAGTTGACAATTTCTCCAACCGCTTTACCATAGATGCAATCAGTGCCTCCAAGAACGAACTAACTCTAGTGTCTACACTCCCAACCACCTCAGCGTGCAAAGCTACCTCCAATGCTTCGTGTGGATCTCAGAAAGTCTTATGTGAGAGCGTCCTTCCAAAGGTGTGATCGAACCATTGTGCATGTTGGCTAGGTGAATATCATAAGACAACTTGGATAGCAAAGTTTTAAATCGTGCATCATACTCCCTTACGCTCTCAGTCATGCCCTGCTTCATTTCTTTTATCGCGTTGATGCTCTTCTGCTCAAACTCAGGTATATGAAACTCCACCAAGAAAGCATCACACAACACATTTTAGTCTACACAAGTCTGGTTCGGATCATGCTTCTTATACCAACTATGTGCTCGCCCTTGCAAAGTAGTAGCGAACTAACTCGCCTTACACTCGAGAGTTGTGTTTCCCTTAGCGCACCATAGTATTTCACACATGTGTACATGCTCAGTTGCATCTTCAATACTTTTGTACTCTGGTAGGCGAAGAGACATTTCAAAGTAAACTTGTCGTGGCTAGAGCGGACCATGCCCACCAGATCCAGAACCTATATTACCTCCAAAGATTTCCTCCACCTCCGTAACCACCGGAACCACCGGATCCCGAACCACCTAATCCTCTTGATCCTCCCCAGCAGGCAACGGCAAACAGAGGATGTGCTACCTTGTGTTCCAACAACAGACTAAATTGAAGCCACGCCATGAAGTCATGTTGCTTTCAAACGTATTACCAACGCTTTGTGCACCCATGTTATGTCTTGACGATGCGCTAGAAAATATACCACCAATAGGACCACCAAACAAGGAAGATTATATGGCCATCTGAAAAACTCCTGTATTCAAAGGAAAATGAAAGCTACCTATCGCTTCTGAAGCACCTACTAGCTTGATTCTCAATAATTGTCTCAGAAATGGAACACTAACCGCACGGGCTAGGTCACCAGGTGGGATCAGATGCGTGCCCACAGCTCTTAATCGTTCTTCCTTAAACGCGCTCTCATCAGAAGCCAAAGGGAACCTTCTACCGCACTTGCCTAAGGATGGGAGAACCAGATGCTTTGGCTCCACGTCTTCCACGTGAGCTCCAAATCCTTCCCGAGCCATCTCTCTCCTCAACTCCAAAGACTCCTCAATGTCGTGTCCCTTCATCAATTCCTCTCTCGCGCGTTTCATTATACCTAAGTTGCCTTTCTCTTCTCTCTCGCCTTTCTACCGTCAAGTCCGCCATCTTTCGCCACACTTGGTCCCGCCCCCATGTGCAAAGTGGAGATTTAGCTAGCCATAGGTCATTCTTCCAAATCCAAAGTTACAATCAAGATCTTAATTGCTAAAGGGATAGCCAAGAAATCAAACTCGGCAACCTCTAGGTTAGCGCAAGAACTGAAACTCGGCAACCTCTGGCACAAGAATAGGTAGAAACAACATACTCCAACGTATAACTATGCAAAATACCACTCCACCAATGATCTACAACAGCATGTCCAAGTCAAATCAACATCATGCAAAGTTTGGTAATCTTCCTGTGTCCAAACAATTGTTCTATACCTCCAATTTCTCTTCGATACGTATGCTACCAGCCACTCGTACAACTCTATAGGAAAACATCAAAAGAACGTCTCATAGAGTTCATGATACATGATGTTCTTCAACCCATGCGCAAGCATCAAAGTCAGGTCCAAAGTGTTATATCTATGAGCAAACTCTTCCTCTAAATTTTCTACCCAACTCTCAATACTGGACCAAAGTTAACTGATACATCTTCATCATGCAACATCTTTGCAATCGTGTCAAAAGAGATCCCGAACGGAACAAAAATGTATTTTGTTTTCTTTCTCAAAACCATATATGCGTTGCCAAATCACTCGGACAGATCTCGAGTGCTCACCCGAAGCACGCGTAGGTACCAGGTCCCTCTTTTATGTCAGCTTTAACGAAGAGTTAGCATGCATAAACATATATTTCATAACCATAACAACTAGGTCCATGAGCTCAATTTGAAATACACATAAATAAGCAACCACACAGTTCACATAACCACTAAGATTAGATTCATCATATAGTTACTAAAGTAAGAAAGACATCAACAATAGTTGAATACATACATGACTGCATAACCTAGGCACGCTCATACACCAAAGAATATAACCTTACAAAATCATTCACACATCAGTAATGTCCCCTTTCCCAATCAAAGACCTTTGGCCTATTTCTTCAACCCGACGGCCAAAGGAAAATAGAAGGGTGACTTTAAGTCACAATAAATTATTATAAAGTGTTATAAAAAATAAAATAAAATTATTAAGGCACTTATATTAATTTACTTGGCTTAATAAAAATAAATATAATCCCTATGGTCAATACAAGGGGCAAATATCATTGTGAAGGGGTTATTATATTTTATTCTTGGGCCAAAGAGGAATAATGAAGTTGGGAAGGATAAAATATTATTTATGTCTTGTATTCCTCCTATGGAAAATGTCATTTGGAAGTCCAAAGGTCACTTTCATGGGAAGTCCAAAGGTCACTTTCATGGGAAGTCCAAAGGTCACTTCCATTTGAAAGTCCAAAGGTCACTTTCAAGGGAAGTCCAAAGGTCACTTCCATTTAGAAGTCCAAAGGTCACTTTCATTGGAAGTCTAAAGGTCACTTTCATTTGGAAGTCCAAAGGTCACTTTCATTGGAAGTCCAAAGGTCACTTTGGGTCCCATTTCCTATATAAAGAAGAGGTCGACCTATGTAGAGGCATTCCAGATTTTTGATATGATATTTTCTCTTGCATGTGAGCTCTGAGCTTGTGCAAATAATCCAAGGACGAAACCCCTTAGGATTATATCTCTTGCGGACGAAAACCCCAAGAGTATTGTGAGAGATTTCCACTCAGGATTTCTCATTGATTGTAATCTGATTTTCAGTCATTTCCAGCAGTGTATTTTGAGGGTATTTTGGAGAATAAATTGCAGTAGTTCTTCTATTGGATCGACCCAGTTAGGGACTGTTTTGGCATGTTTTCTGAGGTATTTAGATATGATTTCTATTGTCAAATCATCTACAGATTTTTGTGAAGTGAAGCAAGGAAGTTTCATAATTTTTAAGAGGGTTTTTCAGAGGTATTTCAGTCAGTTTAATATTCAGATTTCAGATCTGATTTTTGGGATTCAAGTACGTCATTGCCAGATCATTTATGAAGGAATTAATGTATGCTTTTAACCTCTTTCTATCTACAGATTTCAAATTTGTTTCTTTGTCAGTCTTTCTTCTTAAAATTCTTGTTTTCTTCATATTCTAGCTGCTAAAAATATTGCCATCAATTTAGAAAAGGTTCAGGATTATTTGGGTATATGTTGCATGAGATTTCCCTTCATACCCTAGTCGCCATTTCCTGCAAATTATTTCAGCAGACTCAGCTGGTTGTGCATGCTCCATTTCATCCTTTTAGACCTGAATTGGCTTATCAAAATTTGCATATTATTTAAGAAAGATGAAGGGTGACAAATGATGAATGTGCCAGAGTTTCATACCAAAACCCAATCACATTTTCTATATTAATTGTCAGATCTGAAAGTAATAATTTACTTTTCCATCTTTTCCTTGTTTTGGCGGGGATTTTCCTAAAATCCTACTTGGGGTCAAAGAGTCCCATTTAGGGATCTTACACACATACCCATCTAACCATGCAAATCAATACATATATGTAGGTGTGTGGAACTTTCCCTTCACCGCCCATGCATTCTCAAAATAGGTTGCATGCTAAGAATAGCCATGCGCCACTACAAAAACAACTAGGAAGCATGCAAGTTTCGCTAATAATAGATCACCTATAGTTAACTCTAGTTCTAATCCTATTATTAGATCTATGCATATGTTCGAACTGCAAGTTCCTTCCTCAAAAATAGACTCTTCTTACTACATAATCTTCCTTGCGTGTCGCACACTCCAAGTCTATATTTAGCTCCATATACCAAAAACTCACTAAGTCATGTGCCTTCTTATTCGTAGTCCTCGCGTGCATTTACTTCCATGTTCCGCGCGAAAACCTATCCTTCCAGCCAAGACGCTCATCAGTTAATCCTTCCGCACGTTTTTTTGTGCCCCTTCCTCGCGCGAACCTCTCGCATACTTAGCCATTTTCCAGGGCCCAACACTTGTCAAAGTTTAAGTTTTTAGGTGATTCACAAGGGAACCAACCCTCTCTAGAGGTTCACCTCAGAGATAGGTTACCCACAGCCTTGAGGTGTTCCAATTTTGTCAATAGGAGAGAGAGTACACACCATTCTCTATCAGGGTGCAACTTTTGGGTGACAACAGATTTCGGCATGCCCGGTCGACAAGATACAAAAATTGCTTAAGAAAATGTTATTCTTAGCAAATATCAGTGTTTCAGACACAAATATTTAACATCTAGCGACTCCATTGGCCCAAAGATCCATTTTCCTCAATCAACAAACCATTTCCTCCATCTTTCCATATTTTTATGAGGTTGTGCAATCATGACTTCAATATTCCTCTCCACCTCTTTTTCTCCAAAATCTTCCTCCATATCGTATATTACAAGCACTATCATAATGATTATGCCCATGATCCAAACAATTTGTGTAGCTTGGATTCAAGGTACCATACCCATGGCTGATCTTATACCAAATCGGTATAGCCCTCAAGAGAAGATAGACTTTGTGTCTGAATTGATACCACAAATATCAGAGTGGAATGAAGAAATGGAAGCTTACCAATATCGTGTTGAGAAACCCTGTAAATGGGGTAATTCTTCACTATCATTATGTAGCAAACCGGAGCCCAAGTCCCAAATTCCTAGCTTTCTTAAAGCTTCTCCTCCACAAGATCTTACACCTCTCCAATCATCTCAACCATTGCAAAATCAATTAGCAACCCAACCCACCCCTCCCCTCATATTCCCAAATCCATTCTAGAATGAAACTAATCAGCAAATTAGTTTGGAAGAGCAACCAACTAAAGAGCCAAGTGAAGAAGTTCTCAGGCAAAATCTAACAAAATGGAGCTTACAGTTTGAGGACAAACAAATTCCACGGTTGGTTAAGCCTACAATAGAGGAGTGCAAGAAAGTGGTTGAAGTTACAAAGCAGCAGGAGGAATATGACCAACATGCAAAGGTTAGACAAATTTTTCTCAAATCTCTTGAGATACAACATAAAGATAATGTTTTGAAGGAGCATATGAATGTTTCTAAGGATCAGATCAACAATCTTGAGCCTATATCATCTTCAAATCAGCTTGCAAACAGTCATACAGAGGAGGAAATCAACAAAGAAATTCAAATTCAAAAGGAGTTTTCCTCAAGCATGAACAATAAAGAGGATGAGGTTTTATCGATTAGAAGATTCTGATGATGAGGAAGAGCCAATTGAAATTGTAAGTATTCCACCTCCATCATCTATCTTCTTCAATAAAGACTCTCTTGTTATTACATCTTCTTTCGAGCTTGAAAAAGAGCCAAATATGAGGTTGTTTGCAAAAGATGAAGTAGAAAACAGTTCAGATCAGTCTACCAAAGCATCCAATATGATCAAGAAAGTGCCTCAAGTACTCCAAATGATGATATTACACACAAAGAAGAGGGGCAGATCAGAAAAATCAGTTTATCAGCTATGAGGAAACCATGTCCAATCAGGTATTTGGCTAGTTTAGAGCCACAAAAGGAGTTGCCATCAATTGTGCTCATTTCAGAGCATAAGAAAGAGCTTCAAGTTGCCAAAAATCAGCCCCAACATCTCCAAAACTAAGTGCAGATCCTATAGAGGTGTTTATTCTTTTCTGGACTGATATTTTGAGCAAATCAATGGTGCAAACCATGTCTACACTTTTACCATGTGATCTAGTTGCAAAATTGATCTCATGGCCACACTTTCTGAGAAAAGGAAGTTATTTCTCCCAACCAGTATGTGGTTTTGTTTAGCTTTCCTTTCTCTTTGTTTAGATTAGGAGTAGTTTAGGTTTGTTTCTTGCATAATAAGTGCTTGCATGCACATTGTTTTTCCAGTTTTCATAGTTAGTTGTTTTTTCAAGAAATGCTTGCATGCACATTGTTTTTCTAGTTTTCTAGTTAGTTGTCTTTTCAAGAAGTGCTTGCATGCACATGTTTTCCTTTTGTTGGAGAGGGTATTTCAGTTGTTTTGTTTCAGAGGATACAAGTTATTGACAAAGGTATGTGACTCCATAGCCCAATGGATGCAGAAGGCTACTGATCTCTTTGTTTAGCAGACAAACAATCCCATGAGTTTGCTAAAAATAGCAATTGGCTAAAAGTGGAAGATTTGCTAAAAATAGCACTTGGCTAAAAATAGCCTCATGCACCAAAGGAAGAACAAGGAAAAGGGTGCATGGAAAGGATAAAAATAGAAGTTCCAGTTCTATTTTTAGGAATGCATGAAAGGTGAAGGAAATAGTCTAAAAGCAAATTGCTGTTCCAAAATAGCCTATGTGCCAAGGATGAAGAAGTGCTTTTATTTAGAAATTGTTGTTCTAGAATTAGTTGTTTCCTTTTGTTGGTGCCAAGGGGTAAAGAAGGAAGAAATACTTTTAAAAGGCAAATTGCAGTCCTTTTCAAGCATGAAAATAAATAAATAAAATAAAAATAAAGGAACAATAGTTCGACACATCGATCCTATTCTCAGGAAGGCGATTGGATTCATCTTCATATAGGTTGATTTCTATTGTAAAAATATATACACACACTTGGGTTGATTTGCTCTGGCAATTCTAGCCTTGTACTTGCACCTCTAAATAAAAAGCTCCATTTTCACCCTCTCATACTTTTTTTCTGATTTTTCATTGTGTTTGATAGGAATATTGTGTTGCTCTAGTGTGGAATTTACTCCCTCTACCACTGTCCTTTCTCCTAAACCCTTGAATTAATTTTGCAAAATAGCTTAGAGTTGTGCAGGTGTGTGGATCTTTGATTTTCTTTGTGTGCAGAGTTACATGCATGTGTTAAATTATTGGTGTATCACCCTTATTTCCCTTTTCCTGCATTCCTTCTCCCTTTTCCTTGTCAAAGTTTTAGTTTTTAGGTGATTCACAAGGGAACCAGCCCTCTCTGGAGGTTCACCTCAGACATAGGTTACCCACAACCTTGAGGTGTTCCAATTTTGTCAACAAGAAAGAAAGTACACACCATTCTCTATCAGGGAGTAACTTCTAGGTGACAACAGTGCTTGCCGATTTTCCATCAAGGAAAAAGGCAATTGGTTGTCAAAGAGTTTATAAAACCAAATAAAGCGAAGAGTTTGTTGAAAAACATAAAACAAGGCTTGTAGCGCAAGGGTTTTCAGCATAGCATGAAATTTCTCTTGTGGGATATCACTTAAAATCTACAAAATATATAAAAAAATTGCACCAAACGATAGTCTGAAATTTTTGGAAATAAACCAACCGAGAGAGCGAGCTGAAATTTATAGATATCTTGCAAAATATTTGTCCAAATCACATGAAATTTCATAGAGCGCTTGCTAATATGATAACAAAGGCTAGGAAAATATTTTTGGATTTTTCTAAATAATATATAACTGCCAGTAATTTTCAGAATGCCCTAAACTACCTGAAAACTTCAAAAATTCATAACTATGTGAATACAATGGATAAAAATATGATTTTCTGGAAATAACATCTACAACTTATATAGAAATGAACCCAACATCTAGATCTAAAAATGAGCACTTGAAACCCTAGAAAAACTTGTCTGCAAATCCCTAGGGCTGACGTCACCCTATAGAAGGGGCTGGAAATCCACCAAAATGCCTCCAAAAGTTGCACCAAACTCGTTGTAAATACTGGGAATAATATGATATGCAAACCCTTGAAATTTCCTCACCCTAGTACTGAAAATGGCCTCTGAAACCCTCTTGAAACCCTTCTGAAATCTTTGTAAAATCTGCTTGAATATTGAATAAGCTCCAAAATAGCAAACTAGGGTGGATCTTTCACCACCGAAGAGTGCCCTACTAGCTAGGAGTGGATCTCTCACCACCGAAGCTAGGGTTCCTGTGGGATTTTACTCCACAAGCAAGAAGAATGCAAACAACAATTGCTCAATGCCAAAATATGTGTGAGTGTAAGAATGAGCTCTATCACTCCCCCAAACCTCCTTTTATAACTTTTCATTACCTTTTTCCAAGTTGGGAGCTCCATGTGGGACTAAAAGTGACTTAAGTGACCCCAACGAAGAAATAGAATAATAAAGTACCATGAGCCCCCTCAACGACAAAATATAACAATTATTCCCACCAAGTTGCTTAATACTAATGCCAACAGAAAAATATAACAAATAAGCAAGGGGGTAATCAGTCATCCATACCCAATAGCCTCCAACATCGTTAGCCCCTCGGGTATGACCAAGGCTAAGACTAAAAAATGGCCCTTAGGCCCTCGGTGAAGGAATGGGGACATTACATAGCAAGAATGGGGACATTACATAGCAAGAGGGGCCAAACTATGAGAAGCAATTCACCCTCGTAATCAAGATGAAAACAATTAGGCTAGTGACTTCCATTGCTTGCACCATATCAAAGTATATATCACCATACTGCAAACCCAAGAAACCAATCACCAATTATTACGCCAACATGAGGGAAAATCATTGATCATTTGCAAAATATGAACCATTTTGTAATCATCTCTTTTATGACTACTTTCATGTACTAATATATTGCAAGCCATTCAGCCCTATGGGAGCATGTTAGCATGCTTCAAGCATCTAAGATCAAAAGGTCGTCTATTTCACATTCTAGTCTAAAAAATTTAGTTAGGAAGTATTTCCTCCTTTCTAATCTTGGGAATCTCCATTCTCATCTCTATGCATATTATAAGCATATGTATTATACCCTATTCTTTCCCATTGAATAGGAGTAGCATTATCCTACTAAAGTTCTAGATTCAAATGGTAATGGTTCGGGGTTGTAATTTTTTTGTATTGCATAATCGATAACTCCTAATTTGCGACCAAAGTTATGGGGTTGTCCTCGGAACCGCCATCTAGAGCCTACGATTTGGATCATTGGTACCAAAGCGATACTTTTCATATGCATATAAAAACACAGAGATATAGTGCTGATAAAACATCCACTCGAAATTGTTTGAGTATTTGGAAGAACATCGTATCAAAAGCAAGATGGCTTGACCCTCAAAAACAATTCTTTATGGCATCCACAAACATCTACAAATTCATTCAAAGCACCCTCCAAGAATAGTACACCAAACTCGTTGGTCAAGTCCACAAACTCATAATACAAATTTTAGTCCAACTATGTACAATTAGAAATTGAGTGTATCAAGACGTCGTTTCAACATCAAATCCCTTTTAAAGTTCAAGTCAATCACGGTATTCCATTGTTGAAGGCAAAATCGATGCCACAACATTGGATAACTTGATTCAACAATTAGATGTCTACATCTCGGTCACCTACTTCGGTGACTTAGACAAGATTACCTTCTCGGTGTTGAAGGAGTCCATTTCGGTGTATCACTAGTGGGAAACCATAGTACACAATGCAAAAATACTACAAGTCTGTTGAAATTTGGAATGAATTTATCAGCACTATGCGAGAAGGAGGATTACCCCCTCAAGCACTATGAGGATGAGTATAGGAACTGTGCAAGCCTTAGGAGCAATCCGTCCAAGACTACACCGATGAAATCCATGATTACACAATACACTTACGCGAGGACCCAACAAAGCAACATATGGTGTTGAAGTACATCAGCCAACTCTCACCTTGTACACATCAAGATGTAGTTCTTGACCTCCGACACATTGGGGCAAGCATACAACAATGTCACCAAGTTTGAAGCTAATGACAAGTTGAAGCAAAAAAAAATTTTTGTTAGAAGATGTGAATAGAGAAGGAATGACAAGAAAGAATACATACATCATAGATTGTGTCCATCATTTTACTATGCAAGAGATGGTTACAAAATGGTTGAGGTGGTTAGAACCGAACATTAGTTAATACATATCCAATAAAGAATTAATTATAAAAGGTAAGCCTTATATTCTAATACCTCCTCTTAAGCTTTACACTACAAAAAGCAAAAGCAAAAAATAACAACCAAACGGAGACATGATTTCTTTAAAAGCTTTATCTTTGAAAACAATTTTTTGACCAGGAAGAACTCCATCAAGTTGCCTCATAACCTTCATAAAGGTGTAATTCCCGAGTTGAATTCTTGAGTTCCCGATTCCACCTCCCCAAACTCCCAAATTACAAACCTCCCAAATTATTGGACAACCATCCATATCGAACATCCACAATGCTCCATCAAGTTGTCTCATGACCCTCATAAAGGTATAATTTCCAAGATCCGCAAACTCCTAAACTAATTAGGCATCCATCCACGTTGGGCTTCATCTACACTCAATCCCTTCCTCTCTCCAAAATGTGGGACTTCTTTAAAATATGTATTCTTCATCAATGAACTCCTCACCACTTTCAACATCTAGTGGATCTTCAACAATGGCTATATTAACTTCATTTGATTTGTCTTTCATCTAGATTTTTACTTTCCAGGTGTGAAACTTAAGGCCAAAATATTTGTCTAATGGAATTTCCATTCTCAGACAAAATACCTCAAGAAATAACCCTTTCCCAAAAAAAAGACGGCCCGCAAATTAATGTGGCAAAGGAAGTATAATCTGACTACTTGAATTTTTGATTTCATACACAAATTTATGCAATAGGGATTTTAAAAACTGCTTGTTTTACACAAGGAAGAAAGAAAATTGTATCAGGCATGTTTATGCCCTAGACTGTGACTAAAATTCGCCGAACTATGAGCCTTAAAATCACCAAACTATGTGCACACAGTGAATGACCCTCAAAAATTGCAAATCTGGAAACATGTAACTATATTTTCTTTGTTTTTCCCTAGATACCTTCAAAATCACATATTTCCTCTTCCTCATGATTCAGGATTTGTGTTGTTTTGCAAAAAACGTGCACCAAAACACATTTTTCACTATTGCATTCTACCTATCACATTTTGTCTGAAAATGCTTAATTGCACGAACAACCCCCAAAAATCCTTCTCAAATGACGAGTTCTTATTTTTGTGACCTAGCACTTTGAAAAGCCCTCAAATTTGAATGGAAATACAACAAAAATTGTGCCTCAAATGGCATTTTATGGGTTTTTTTGTGATTTGCACCTTTGCAGATGGCATCAAAGATAGTTTTGTCCTTAAAGCCTCACGCATCCATGTCCTCTTCAACTTTTGTTCATCCTCAGCTCATGCCCTAAGCGCTAATACCAATGTTAGAAGATGTGAATAGAGAAGGAATGAAGATAAACTAGAATGCACACATCATAGATTGTGTCCGTCATTTTATTATGCGAGAGACAATTGCAAAATGATTGAGGTGTTTACTGAATCGAGCATTAGTTAATATCCCTTCCCCTCCCCTATATATGGAGAGGGGATAGGGGGGGAGAATATAGATGAGTCACTCTTCCAGCTTATATCTACTATTCATATTACATAAGTAATATCTTATGAGTGATCACCTCGAGATAGCTATCTATCTGTCATGACCGAACGATAGGGAGGTGAACTATCTAGTCTAGTGGGGGCCCAACCTTGACTGTAAGAGTGACTCGTTGCCTTTTGTTTTGTTGGATATTAGGTATCGGGACCGCCATGAGGCCACTAGAAGAAGAGATTACACATTAACTAATAATGACTAAATTATTAAAGCTAAACCTCTTCATCCAATGTCATGTACAAGAGCAGCCCTACATCCAATGTATCGGCCCATTCACCTATGCAAAAGCAAAACTCAACTACACACCTTAGAAGGAACCAACACTTTCCGTATCGACAAAGACAAGAAGAACAAAGGTAGCAAGTGGTGCAATCAACACCGCACAATCTCACACACCGATTTTGAATGTTGCACACAACAATTTCTAATTGTCACGATCTACATTGATCTAGAAGAAACTTGTTGGAGCATCATCATCGCAGCCATTGACAACTCCAAGAATGAGAACGCCTCTTCCACATGAAGCGATTGGTAAATGGCCAACAACTATATGTCATCATCAACATCGGTAGCGAGAAGAATATAATTGCACAACATGCGATCCTGCACCTAGGTCTCTCTACTAAAGCACAACCTCAACCATACTCTCTAGGATAGGCATGTAGCTAGGGAAAGGTATTCGGGCTTGCAACAATGTACTTTCAAGTATACAGTCAAGCCTCATTGTACCGCTAGACGTCGGTGACATTTTACTTGGGAGACCATATGTGTTTGACCAAAATGGTGTCAAAAGACCGCATCTAGAACATTCTAGAGTCGCTTCCAATGGCCATAGTCACTGCGGTTTCCACCAAACAATGCTTTGCAAGATCATTTCTCAAACACGAAGTCCATGCTCCTCATGGTGTGCCACCGGCAAGAGTGCAACCAAGCAAGCAAGCATTAGCGGCACGCCATGCCCTGTAATCATCACAGCAATGATATGGAGATGTCTTAAGAGTCTAAGAGGCTTGAAAAACATTGCATAGTAAAGTATCATATCGATTTAGTTCTCGGATCCTCTCTTCCAAATAGTCCATTGTACCCGAGAACAACTTGAACAACCTTGCCCATGAAGAGCTTGAGCAACCTTGCGTTCCTTTCCGTAGAAAGTCATCAATATTGTCTTTTCCCATAAGCACAAAGAAAACATCACAAGAAAACGCTGCACACATGCCTAAATCATAGAGCATTTCAAGCAATCATGAATTTCGTAAATGCTTATTGGGCCTTGGCCCCGTAACCTATTCCTCAACTATTAAACCACCAAAGCGATAGGACATCTGCCACGCTTGCCTAAAGAAGGCTTGGAGGAAAGAACCAGGGTAGGGTTTAACAGGGAACGAATGTGCACAAGGGAAAGGACAGAGAATGTGAGCATGACACTTTAAGGCGATACTTTGCGTTAAAGCGAGATCAATACCAAATCGGGGTAAGCTACTCAAAGAATAGCAAAATTGTTGGCTAGATTTTCTGCATAGCTGAAAACCTAGGCAGTCATGAGATAAATCTCCCTCATTTACCGGTGAGGCTCCCGTGTAAGATTTGTCAGTTAAATTTGCTAGTATCTATTTGTTGGTATTACTTTAACCATATAGCTCATGAACCATAACTATACGATTCTGCAGCAAGTAAGCAACTGTAAAAGAAAGGAAATATCTAAAGAAGGGGAAAATAATAGAAAATAGGAAGAAAAGGGGGAAGATGTGCAACCCAATCAATAGATTACAGAGTTGATCACATGCACATAGGTAAAACAGATAGATATTAACATACGTAGAATTATAAGCAAAGGAATCTTTCAGATCTAGATCTAGAATAACACAAAGTTTATGAATAGATCTAAGACAGAAGAGATTAAAAACAAAGTGCTTGCCGTTGACACAAAGTTCTACGGAAATATGCTCCTTTCTATTCATCTCGCTTTCAAAAAGCTATCGGTGTTTCAAAGACAAAGTCTGGAACACAAGAATGCCGCTTACAAATTCTGATCCTTTAACCCGTAGGTTCTTCCTCTACTTATAGTATGTAAAGGGGAAATTACAAATGGGAGACTATAACTGAACTAGAACATAAACAAGAAGTAAAAAGAACATCTGACAATCATCTTCCTCTAATTCCTCTCTTAGTGACATGCATCAGGAGTTCAAGTCCAAATTGTGCACATCTGTCACTTAACTCAAAGAATCATTCCAAATAACTTAAAGTAATGGTTTTCAAACCAATAACTTTTAAGTTTACAATTACATCCGGAACATAAGAAATAAGAGAAGAAAGAAAAGAAGGAAGATCTACCAGCTGTAACTTCTACACTTTCTTTTGTTTTGATACTGAATATACTTTTCGAACATATAGTTCAGCAATTTCCCATACACTTTAGCCACAACTTCTTTCTCTGTCCTGAATTGCAAGCAATCCCTCGCTCAAAACTTCGATGCTTGCTTCCACCTCCTTCAAACTAGGCCCGAACTTCTTAATGTCTGATTGCAGCGTTACCAGCTTACTGATTGAATTCATCATGAAAGGCCTAACAGCTTCATCAATCCTCTCTTGAATCATCAGAAGAGAGCCTTCCAGGAATCAGGCACTTTGTTGGGAATGGTCCTTATGAATGAAGAAACATTCCCAACCACTTCCTCATTGGTGAAAGCAATTACATTGCTTAACAGTGACGATGCCATATCCTCGAGCACCCGCATTCTTTTCAGCATAATTCTGAAGATTTCCAAGCGGAAAGAGACTATGAATTCAAGTTGCTTCCCCTTTTCAATGATCCATCAGGCACAATTCATTCGCAATCAAAACCTCCTTCGGCAGACTTATTTATCTCGACCAAAGTGCTCAGGTTACTTTCAACCATTGTATTCATATCTACCGTGCTTGTCACTAGTTGCTTTAATCAACTAATGCATCCTTCATAACCTTTGACGAATTGGCACCTCCCTGAGTTGTACAAAAGCTTGGCGAATGATTAGGCTCTTCCATTCATCGATAGCTCTAACTTGGTTACCTGCATTTTCCACTTCTTGCATCAGATGATCACTCACCTACTCATGTGCTGAAATTGGCTGAGAGAAAGGTTTGGCAACCTTAGCAATGATCTCGCACAACTAGGAAACTTGCTTTTGAAGTTCAGTTTTTTTGCCTTCTCTTTGTCAAGCTTAAGGAATAAAGCATTTATTAGTGTCTGCGTGTCTTGCTTTAATCCTTCGGTAGTAGTTTGACCTATTGCATTTGGTCACTTTTATATCTCTTCCTGTAAGCTCGCTATTCTCGCTTTCCTTCGCCGGGCCGATACCTCGGCAAACTTTTGCCCCGATTTTTCAATAATCAACCTCAAGTCACCTTAGCCACTTTAGGTCTTCTCTGTCTTTTCCACCCTAACTCGGGAGCAAACATGCAAGTCATGTTCCTCCAAAATCCCTTCATTCACTTAAGTTGTTTGACTTCCATAATGGGAATTTTTACCTGCAAGCGGGTAAGAAATTTCCGTCGGTGCTTTAAATGACTTTTCTTTATTTTATAATGGGAATTTTTACCTGCAAGGCAAGTAAGAAATTCAAGTCTTCCTGTCGCCTCTAATTTTCCCATCGTAGCTTAAGTGACTTTAACTTCATGGGAATTTTCACCCTGCAAGGCAAGTAATAAATTCCCACATGTCTGCTTCTACCAAAAATCCCATTGCAGCTTAAACCTAGTCATTCTCAAAAGTGCGACTTGCACGGAGAGGCTTTTTGTGCATGACTTCATCTTTTTACCCGTAGCCGGCTCCCGAGGCTGATTTTTCCGTATGGCGGCCGTAGATGTTTTCCGGATGTTCCGGGCAATAAAACAGACTGTACTGGCGAAGGAATTGACCTAGGGGAATTTCACAGAGAAACAGAGGAGAAAACCGGAGAAAAACGAAAAGAAATAAATAAAAACAAAAAACGTTGCCAGAGATCACGAATAAAGCCCGTGATTCATTCCTGATGAAAACCCGTTGATATATGTGAATATTGACATGTAAAACCTCAACAGGGTTCAACTAGAGCACAATTTACTTCAAACGGGGCACTATTTATTTAATAAATAATTAAATAAAAATTTCCTGCAGACAAAACTTGGCGGAGGAATAAAACGAGTTTTGGCATCTGGGTATTTGTTGAAATTGGCTCATATGATTCACTGGGAATATCTTAACGCAATACAGGCATCTTCTGGCAATAAAAACACAAAACGACCTGTTATTTTAAAAGTATGAAATTTTAAACATGGGGTAGTCTCGGTTTCGGGGTGAAATCTGGGACACCAAAATCAAGGGCATCTGGTAGGAATTCGGGAAGAGCTACCTGTAGACCATCAAGCAACAGAAATGGAATTGGTTCAAGGTTGTTAGGGAAGTAAAGAAATAGTTTATGGATGTCCTGCAACGTTGTTAGATCCTTGGCAAGAATCAGGGCACGGGGAAAAGATGCTGAACCACCATTTCATAGCCATAGATGGCTGGACAGACTTGTTCAAACCTAACGAGGAAATAATCTCTGCCATAGAGTTGGTTGCCCAAGAAGCTTTCCGGTCATCCTTTCCAACAAAGCCAAAGCTATGATGACAAAGTCCTCATCCATGCCTTTGAGCTTCAAAATATACCTTAATATACACTTTATATCATTTTTGCATAAGTATCAAGAAGAAAAAGAAAATCGAATGCAACACACACCGTACATTTGTACCAAAGAATAAAAGGTAGGGAAAAGCCTCCGATTTTCTTAAAGATAACATACTGGGTAACGTGCATGCAAAGGCAGGTCCACTTTCAGTTCCAATTCAAAATTGTTTTGAGACGAAGTGCCAGAATCAAAATATATGGCTGCATGAAGTTCCACAATTGACTGATGTGAATGTTCTGATGGTAATTCCAGATTTGCATCTCCATATACATAAGCTGCATTAAGTGCTGCCACAGAAATGTATGTTAGCTACACTAGAATATTTAAAGGGTGTTATAGCATGTACATAAACATTGTTTTAAAGTTTTAATAGATATACATGAGAATGCTTTAAAATATTCAAAATATGTGTACTATAGCAACATGACAACCAACCTATCGGTTCTAACCCCAACTGTGTAAGAAGTTGCCTTCAGAAAAATGTCAGATTACTGAATAATGAGTGAATTAAAGAACCTTATAGACAATGACTTCAAAAATACCAAAACTACAAAGAATTTTCAACGAGTGGAAGAGTAGAAGTAAAAATAAGCCACAATTGATTTTAATTTCATGCAAAATGCTAAGTATAACTTTTGCTTTGGAATGAAATAGGAGAACTATTGATAATCTAAAGACTGAAACAAGAGCTGGTTACAACAAGATATTATAAAGCATAAAGAAACACAATTACAGAAACAGCAATACCAATAACAAAGGTTAAGTCCTCACTTAACTAATAAGTGTGGAGTTTTCTAGAAGAGAACCTCTCATAAAGACAATAAACCTTGCCAACATTGTAAAAATGAAAATGCACTCCTAAGTAGTAAAAACTTGAGAAGTGACATGCATTCCTTTGTAAAACTTTGAGAAGTGACTATGTAGCAGTTTCAATGGTTTTAATAGGCAAGATACGATGCACATAAATGAACCATATTATTAGTGCTCAAGGTTTTTCCTTGAGATTGTTAAATCCTAACTTCTGTAGCTAGACTTGGTTTGAAAAAGGTCATACATAAGCAAACATTAGTACAGATAAGTAGCACCTAGACCAGGAGAAGCATGCCCAATCATGGGAAATGCTAAGCATGATCAAAGAAAATGAGACTTAAGTATGGTTAGAACACCATACGGTGCATATCTAGTGGTCCCCTGTGATCATTGTGGTTCCTCGTTCAATTAGTCTAGCAAAATTTGGGGATCATCCTCTCCACGGGATTATGCTTCACAGGATTCACTGTATGGTGGATTTTCATAGAGACTGCAATAGATATCCAACCTTCACTGCAGCTGGCTAAGCATGGATGTACATCTCGTCAGTACGCTAGCATTGGTACTCTTCTCTAACAATTGGGTATTGACATAGAGAGACTCCCTCCTCTGGAGTTTTCTATTGATGTTCTTAACTCACCAAGCAATAAGTTAATAGAGGTATCTGTAAAGACATGTAACAAGCTTATTTGAATGTAACATGGGCAAATCCATTAGAAGCTTGGACACCAAAGCTTCTCCGCTACTTTCAATTCTATTTGTGCTTTCAAGATGGTCAAATGCAAGTTATCAAGTCCTCCAAGAAGAAGCTGCCTTGTTTCCTAAAAGTTGCTTTAGCTCGATTTCAAGTTTATCCCCATCAGCTTCAGATAAATTCATATCGCCACCTCCCACGGGATGAGTGTACATGCAGACTGCCTTCTAGAGCGTAAGCTCAAGGAACATTTCATTTGCAGGTGTGATGTCTAAATTCCCTTTCCCGTGGATCCTTGAGGACTTTGTTTCAATATGAAGCTACGAAGCATTGTTTATCCATGAGGTCACAGGTGTTTCAGCTCAGGCAAAATGAAAAACATTCAAATTGAGAACATCCCACATTGTTTCAGTGTTATCACATCCTACTTCTAGACAATGGGTGTCCCGAGCTGCAAGCAACCATGCAAACAAGCAACAAGTACAAAACCAGTCAAATATCATTCATCTCAGGAGCCCAAAACAAATATCAATATAAACCCATCATGGGCATCTTCTTGACTTCAAATACCAGTTGTGGCTTATTGACATGGGAGCTTACAAAAGCTGCAGCTTTAAGATATGTTGCTTTGTGCTTTGCTTCCTTAAAGCTTTTCGCTGCTTTTTGTTTTTATTCTACTTTTATCACTTCATTGCAGATGCACTAGACACTCCCATCCTGTAGCTTATGGAACATATACTTTCTTCCGTCCCACTGGCCATTCTTCACCACTCGTGGACATTAATATCTACATTATCAAAATGAATAAAATTACATCAATTCCACCCTAGAGGATAAAAATACCTATCAAATGTTATAGTGAGAAAACATTGACTGGAGTTCTCTATCTTGATTGTATGAGTGAAAGCAACTAGAGTTAAAAAATTCAAATTTATGTTGCTAACATTTCCCAATATTTTATATCTAAAGGGATGAATGAATATCCAAGAACACATCACGACAAGGGATAAATTTATTATAGAGTGAAAACTAGCTTGGCGCAGTGTGTCCTCTACCTTATATTGTGCATAAGTATTGTGATATGTATGCAAGGTGTGAATAATGATTGTGCAGTGGTTGTTTGAAAACATTGAAAATCTTGATATGGTATCACTTAAGGCAAACCCACCTCTACAAGATAAGAAAACTTGATGAGTGTGGAGATCTGATAGAGCGAAGCTCCTTAGATTACCATTCGTGTGTGACAAGCAATCTCAGCAAATGTTTGTTGATTATAGTGCTACTGTCCATTTGTATGGAACTGGAAAAATATTAGGGGCAAAAATGTGGTATTTGGCCATGTAAACCCCCAATTGAGTCCGTTGGACAAGATTGTAGAGTGTGATCTTGTGTTTTGGCCATCTCCAAGTCTGTGGGTAGACTGTGTGGAGTGACTCTAAGTTGTACTGCAACAATGCAAATAACTTTGAACCTTTGGAGGGCAGCGTTTGAAGTTTGTGAGCTGCATTTGTATTTGTTAACTTCGTGTTTGAGTATTTTAAATGATGTTAGTTTTCAGCCATCCAAGTGGCTTCTATGGCCCATTCAACAAAATACTGTGGCAGATCTCAAATGGATATGAAAATGGGAGCCCAATGAAGAGAGTTAAAAATCCAAGTGGTTCAATAGGGCGGACAAAGCAGTATTAGCTACATAGTTGCACATTGCAAGAGCTAAAATTTCATGACTGACCTTGGGTCAACAAAGTAAGTACGGGAGAAGCTCATCTCTCTCTATAGTCGGCCCATGAATTCCTATGTCTTTCAATTTGAGCAAAAAAATTGAAACGATGACCCATTAGAGTACTATTTGCAAAATATTTTGCTCTAGAAAAAATAATGCTTTCAACAATGGTATAATGGGGCAAAGTCCCTGGTCTATTGTGTGGTAAGACTCCTTATTGAACACCGAAATTGCAAAAGAAGGTATTTACACTATCTATTCTCTGAGTTTGGGATTTTACTCCCAAGGAATGGAGTTTTTGAGAAAAAAATAGGTAGAGGAAGGAAGAATCAAGAAGGAGAAGGGAAAAAGAAAGAAAGAGAGGAAAGAAGGGGAAAACCTGCACTTTCAAATAGGTAAACACAAAACCTACTCTAGCATGCAAGAACAACATTCAATACTAATAATTTGCTGAAACTTGTTTGCTTAGAGAAGTAAAGGGAAATGATCACACATTCGACATAAGAACAAATGCAATGAAGAGAAAGACACAAGACTCAAAGTTCCAATATCTTTCTTGTATTCCCTTTGGAAAATGAATATAAAGCTTCAAATTTCTTGCTCCTCTTACAAACTTGCAACAACAAAATCTTACAATCAAGAAGCTCTAGAGCTCAAAGTCTCTCAAAAGCTAAGAGTCTTGCAAAAGTCTTCCAAAAAGTCCTTTTCAAATGGGTTACAATGAGTATTTTTAAGGATAGGAGGCATAACTAACTCTCAACCACCTTATAATTTGAAACTATAAAATATTATAACTTTCAAATACCCAAAAGGAAATAACTTAAGTCACTTTCAATTTCTAAAAAGTAACTTAAAATTATAATTGGTATTAACATCTTTAGCCACAATGGCTCCTTGAGGCACTTTTTCCCTTATTGCAATTTCCATTGATCTTCTATGCCTTGAATACATGAAATCTCTCAACAGTCTCCTTGATAGTGTCTTGACCCGGTATGATGGTGTTCTCACAAAGATAATACCCAATACTCTAGAGCTCTCTATAAGTGATAGGGATCTTTTGGAACTCTTGCAAATTTTTGTATACCTCCTAGAGTGCAACATAGACCTTGCTCAAGTTATTCATTGTTGATGTGTCAAAACAATCTATGCAAAAGAGCTCTTTTCGTACCATACCCTTGAATCTTTCATTGATCTTGGTTGTCGTGATGTGGGTAGAGTTTCCTACCTTGAATCAGCAAGAGTGAATCGATGCCAAATTAGCACTCATTTCATTAGGCCTCTCACCGTTGCACATCCGAACACTTCTTAGTTTGTCAAGGGCTTCAGTGAGTACTTTCACCTTCCACTTCACATTGGCAAACCAACCGTATGATTTGTGGGGCTCACTGGGACTAAGAATCCCCTCGGCTAAAAGTAAGCTCTCATCTCGTATAACTCAATTCTTCTACATCGGTCTTCATGGCTTCCCTCTTAGAGAGCTCAAACTCAATGTCTCCAATAAACTTAGATAGGGATTCTTCCTCTTTCTCAATTTGATCATATGCCTACATCGATCGGTCAATATATTCAAGAATTTTTATGGTAACCCCTCAACCAACACTAAGAAATTTTCCATACCTCTTCAATTCACCAATTTCAAAGATTGTTGATTAATTTAATCCGAAGCAGATATAGCAAGAGGGGCCGAGGCAAATGATGTGCCCAAAGAAGTGTAAAAATAGCTCAAAATAAAGGCAAGTTGTTTGCTCTTCTCCTCGAGTTGTTCGATCCTTGACTCACTTCCCACAATGCGCTAAACAGCTCTTGCTGCAGCCTCTCGAATATTATATGCATCTCCCTTTGCAAAGTGGATTTCCTAATATAAAACTTTTGATAATCAATCATCTATGGTGATAAGTTCTCCATTCATTTCCTTCCCAAGCCTAACAATTTCCACAAAGCAATAACTAGAGGCCTCGGTCACCATTCACGAAGTGATTTTAGCTTTCTTGGGAATAAAACATTCAAGAAACCTTGATATAGCTCCAAGATCCGGCTCACAAAGCTTAACCATCTTCTTCTTCCTAGCCACAACTAATCTCATCCATTCAAATGGTTATTCAAAGAGAAGACCAACCGTTTGCACCTCTGACCCTGATGAAGTTCCAAATTGTTGAATGGGAGTTGGAGTGGAATGCGGAGTGTATTGTCTTGAAAAAGAGGAAATGCTTTGGCGAACGGGTGAGGGTTGAGGCTCACCAGGGGGGCTTATGGATTGGTGTGACTCATGATCAAAAGAAAATTCTTGATTGGTGTTGTCAATCAACTTTGTTGTCTCCAAAGGAGCAGAAGAACGTGGAATGACGATTGCGGCATCCGGAGTCCTCCTAGCAAAGGAATTCCAAAATGAACCAAGACCCTTTTTTCATCTATGAAGTCTTTCCTTTTCTTGAATTCGTGACCATTGAATCCATCTAAACTTGATTTCCATTGGTATTTTGAGGGCTTGGGTTACTTGAAGGGCAAGTTGAGGAAGCTACGCAACTCTCATAAACTTTGGCATTTGTCAAACCACCAAAGATTGAACTCAAAGAACTTCCTATTGAGCCATCTAATGGACCTCTCCATGACCTCCTTGCTTCTTTCTTTTGTATCATTTTCTTCGAGAAGAAACCGATCCATTTGGGGCAAGGGGTGATACATTATTGTTTCAAAGTGTAGATGGGCTCAACATAGTCACTTCCATCATCAACCATACCCTCGAATCCACATTTTCAAGTAAGCACCAATCTGATTCAAGCAAACTCATCCAAGCGAAGTCCCTATTCACCTCAAATTCATCAACATAGTCCAAGACTCCAACCAATACTCTTCAACTTTAGGGATGTGAGCGTAGGTAGACCCAAGGTCACTCTCCATGAAACCCTTGTTGTTAAACATATTCCTTTTGTTATGGGAATACATTTGAAATGGTGCCATCTCATCCATTATACCTTGAGCATCTAATGTCGTATAGCACATGTAATGCCCAAGAGAGATAGGAAATTGAACTCTTGACTTCTTCATGGCCCTACATATCTTATGATACACTCAGAACTTAACGACACAACTCAATGAAAATATTTATCCGTCACATATTTTGACAACTTGAAATGTATGTCATCAAATCCTCCTATCCCGATATAAGAGATGAACATTAATTGAATGAAGTGAAGAGAGTTAATTTAATAAACAAATACGAGACAAGCAATACTTAACAAAATATTTAAGATAAATACAAACAGAAATCGGCATACACAAGATAACACAATAAACAAGATCCATCCTGGGAATATCCTTTCAAGAAAAAACACAACACAAGAATTTATATTCTTTATCAGTATTAACTCAACTGCTTTTACCATACAATAATCTACTTCTAAGTTTTGGTCTACTCTACTACATGTCCAGGATATATGTAAGTGCATCACCATGGACCAAGAATACAACTTTAGACACTAAAATTTGGTAACTTATCCTTTTGCAATGCCAAGTTTGACTATGCTCCCTTGCTAAGACAAATGCTCACATTCGGAATCCAATCAGTTCATCTCTCTAGCTCTTTTGTGACTTGCTTATCTTTACACTCTACTTTGTCATCAATTCAAGAATATTATCATACCAAAGCAATAAACAACCTTTTTGCTTCATGTCACAATTTCTTGTTTCACTTTTCATCCTCTCTGTCTAGGACCATACAAAGAGTCAGGATGTGGAGTCCGGTCTTGGCCAACCTATACGATCCTCGCCCTTTGACTACTATGACTCTGTTTTCAATTTGAATATCTTCATTGGGTTATTTCATCTTCCTAGGGTCGGCCTTATTAAAATATTTCACCTACAAAAGGCTATATAAGCAAGTCAATGTCACTTTATAACTCACTGCACTCTTACAAGCTCTTCTTACAAATATCATTTCAAAAGCACTCAAGGGTTTCCTAAATCTGCCCAAATTAGTTGCACATCAATTAGAGAAGTCTCTCCTATAGGTGTGAAGCACTTGACCAGGTCAAAGAGTCTAGCTTCCTCCATTTCCAAGAATGCAAAGAGCAAAGTCCCTCCAAGCATTGTCCAAGGGTTTCAAGAAACAAAGGGTTAAGTCATGTCGCTGAGGCACACCACATCACACTACTATCACATAGTGTACAATCTATATTGTATGCAGCTTAGCTCGCTATCTTGGTGTCAAGAGACACGAGGACACCCATAGGTAGTTGGATACACTTGCACAAGCACCTAGCAAAACTACGTGAGGCTTGATCCTACAATGCAATGTCCCCTTTTTCAAATTAGTCCCAATTGAAGACTTTTTGCCATTTTTATTCTCGTGGCCAAGAAGGAATTGCACAAGGGAATTCCTTGGGTTTCATTTCCATTTTCTTTCATTGTTATTAATACTTTCTTTTTGTATTTTTCCTCCCTAAGGTAGGTTGGCTAGGCTAGGAGCTCATAAAGGAAAATTAAAAATAGAAGCAAGCACTTAAAGACGTCGGTCATGGGGGAAATTCAAGCTTATGACTCTTGGCACCAACTAAAGGGTATAAGCTCGATTACTGGGAAACGCCTAAGGGGCCCAGATTTACCGAAACGTTTCAAAATGTGAAACGGTACAAACAAACGAGGGCAAATGCCTTGGAAACGTCCTAGCCATTTCAAACGGTTTTTTAATTTTTAAATCATCATAACTTCAAAAACAAATAAAAAATACCTTCGTGGAGATGATTATGAGGAAAATCTAGATGATATATTCTAGAATCTAGATTATTATCATGTATATGTGAATCATTGAAATTGTAACCATGTTGAATGATGACTCTTTAGAACTTCAAATTTCAATGAATACAAAATATTTTGAGTGCTTTATCAATTATCTCTTATGGTCCATGGAGTACAATTATAAAATGAGTACTATACACACACACACACACACACACACACACACACACACACACACACACACACACACACACACACACATATATATATATTTTATAATATATTGTACGGACGTTTCCGCCGCGTTTCGTATCCAAGGTTTTTTGAAAATTGTCGTTTCTGCGTTTCATACCCATTTCCGTTTCTTTGCACATCACTTTTGGCATATATACTTTATCAATTTGGACTCTAGGGCTGATTGCTCTATTTCCAACTCCACTAAGGGCAAAAATCCATAGTGTGGCATCCAAGGAGGACGGAAACCTTCCTTGTGGCATATTGGAGAACGAAAAACTCTCCAAAATTGGTGGTGTGAAGGCAAATACTGAAGATCCTCTTGTTGGTTTGTATCTAGGGCATCAAGGAGAAGACCTATCAAGAGCTTTTGCATTGTTTGGAGCCCCTCTCCTAGGGAGCGACTAGGGTTGGAGTGAATTTGGGTGCCTTCTAGGGCACGAAACTCAATTATTATTTGATATTCAGATTTGTCATAATTTATAAGGCTGATATCTTTCATATTTGGCCATTGTTGGGGTTTGGAGACCTCAATTTTTATTTATCTTGGTTGTACTTTTGTTGATAAATAAATTGTCAGTTGTGTTTGAGATTGGATTTCATGATGAAAATTGTCCTAAAGTGTTTCTAAAAGGTTTATAAATATTGTGGATGAGTTTTATGGTGATATTTGGGTGAAATCTTGTTCTTTGCAAGCTGTTGTTTCAAAAATCAGACTGTTGTACATTGCTGATCTAATTTTTCAGTTTGCTGGTCTAAAATCAGATTTAATCAGTTTGGGGTTTGTGTGATTTCCTTGTTCTTGTGTTTCAGCCCTAGAAAGGGATATTACATGTAACAAGGGCATGTAGTGCAATGCTTGGATTGGTTTAGTAACAATGAGTTTGACTGCCAAGGGTAGTCTAGCCTTACCACACACATGTTTTCTCCTTTTGGTTTGTTAATGCTCTAATTAAGGGTTTTGCAGGTTGCTAGTGTTTTCACTTTGTTGCACGTGATTACAGGTTATCTCAAAGTTGTGCGAGTAAGAGCAACATATAACGAAGGTCGTTTCTAGGCAAACGAAACACAAAACGTTTCATATATAGACTGCTTGAGGGTCCGAGACAGTACAAATCCAAGTCAAGACCATAGAATTCGGTCCTGGACCGTCTGATAATAGTCAGTACAAACCATGCCCCTACTCAATTTCCAGTTCCAAAACTTGCAGATCAAGCATTTTCAGTTTTGATCTACCCGTACGGACCTAAAAACTATAAAGAGGACCCTAACAATTTTTATCATGGAGCCGCCCCCAAACCCCCACTTGGGGCGATTCCCCAAACCGCACTTGTTGTGTCGACTATACCTTGGCCTAGCTATACACTGATCCAAGGGGGTTGCTAATGGAAAATATATAACACATTTCCAACAAGAAGATGCTTCCAAATTGCATTACAAGCCCAACTCCTTTGGGAGAGACCCTACAAGCGTAATCATTCTTGAAAGTGTGAGGCAAGAATGTGGTGAAGGCATCATTCACTCTAATGAAATGTATTGCGCCCACTTTCAAAGTTAATTGCAAATAAAAGTGCCAAATTCTAGTCCAAACCCCATATTTCAAGTACTAAAATTAGGCCAGTGCAAATTTGTGGCTCAAAGGATAGACCGCATTGAGTATGATGTCATGTAGAATGTCTTAGTAACCTCCAACTCAATCAAATACTTGTGCAAATAGTCACTAATTAAAACACCTTAATCAATGAATTCTTTACCTCAACTCGATAGTGTGAATGTCGAGAAACATTCGTAAGTGAAATTCTCTCATCACCTTATTGCCAACCACCCTATTCAAAAGAGTTATAGTGTCAAAGACATCATCATTGAAATATGACCAATGGAGCTTCCTCAACAACCTTCACTTTATAGTTTTCTTTTGTTTCATCCAATGCTTGTTGATTACACGCAAGCATTCATTGATGTTTCTCTCCTAGAATGATTGAGCTGATTCCAATGAGATTACACCGTATGTTTCCCGAAGAGGGATCTTGGAGATATAATCAATATCAGCCGCATCAACTTGGCAACAAGCAATCCATTCTTTGTTTTCATTGAATTCCATAGTAAAAGAGAAAACTCAAAAAATTTACCTTCACCCTTTTTTGTCTCAAGAAGTGGTCTGGATGATCAGCCCATGGAGTATCATTAATAGCCTTGAAGATCTCACTCTTCACCCTTGATTCGAGTACCAAATAGACTCGGTTTTGGTAAAGGATAAGCCCATCCGTCACCTTGTATTTTTCCTCACTTATTACCCCTTCAAAGACATCACTAGCAAACTTATTTTTGCATACTCAGCGTAAATTGATTCTTTCCATCCTGCTGTAATTTTTGATAAAGAACAGAAATATGACTCACATGAAATGGCCTCTTCCACCAAATAATTAATTTGGGATGTGATCAGAAGTATACCTTGCAAGGTTATTTTACTTTGTCCATGAAGCTCATTTCTATTTTTTGATAGTTGAGAGTTAGCTCTCCCAACAAGCACAACCATTGGACTCCAAGTATGATGTCAAACTCAGCCATGTTAATCACAAAAAAATCAGCACATACCTCATATAACCCCATGGTGATGTGGAGTTGAGAACACCTTTTTGTACATTGCATAGAGTACCCATCCACTATCCTAACAATGAAGCCTTTGAAGTCCTCAACCTTCAATTTCAGATTTGAAACCAAACATGCATTTATGAAATTATGAGTAGCCCCTCCATCAATCAAAATTGTGACCTTGTGCCCTTGTAGATCACCCTCAATAATAAAAGAGTTGTAACTTGGTGCTCCCACTAAGGTAGCAAGAGTGCTAGTTACCTCTTCCGGTTCCTTTTCCAATATATCATTATGCCTAGTCTCATCCTCATTGCTATCACTATCATCACAATCTGAAATTACTTCTATATAATGAACCTTACCTTTTCCCAAGCAACGGTGTCCTGGAGTCCATGGATCCTTGCATGAAAAACACAAATTCTTCCTTCTTAATTCATTTTTTGCTTCCTTCTCATGGCTGGTTTTCTGCAGATCCGTGTGAGCATGAGGCATTTTTGAAGGGATCTCTTTGGCTGGTCCAAAGGGATGCTTTGTGGCTGCTTGGGGCTTGTTCCCCTCTCCAATTGGCCTTAGGAACACTGCTGATTGCTGCTGATTTTGGGGCAGCACCTTCAAGATCAAGAGCCTTCTTTATTGCCTCTTGTAGAGACAAAGGATCAAATGCACGAACTAACCCCCTTAGGGGCTCAATCAAACCCTCTACAAAAAGCACAATAAGTCTTCTTTCGGACACATCTGTAATCATTATGGAAAGCCTCTGAAAATCAGCCACATATTCCTCTACGGTACCTTGTTTCAATTGAGCAAGCTCACAGAAATGTACCTCCGGATCCACTCTATCAAATCTATCAATGAGCCTTTGACAAAACTCATCATAGGCATGAATTTCACTATGCCCTTGGGTCACAAGTCCATGAAACCACCACTCATGGGCAATGCCCTCAAGATGTAAAGTGGCAAATTTAATTGTATTTTCTTCTACCATGGGCTTCGTAATGTCCCCATTTCTAAAGACCCTTAGCCTATACTTCCCCGTGGGCTTCAGGATGTTGCAAGGGGAACATTTTTATTAAATAATTAAATATTATTGCCTGGAGCAATAATTATTTAATTATTTAATTATGAAGATTATTTAATTTAATTCCCAAAATTTAAAAATTAAATGGGGAATTAATTAAATAAATATTTAGGTGGCTTTTATTGATAAAATCACCCTTTGAAAAAGGACGCCACACCTAGGGAAAAACAAACTGCTTTTATTTAATATTTTCCCTCTCCTAGGGATTTCAAATTTTGTGCCTCCTTGCTTATAAAAGGAGTGCTAGGGTCATTATTATTATTATGTTATGATGAACTTATTTTGATACTCCATGCTTGGAGTTGGGATGCATGCCCATTGATATTTTCCTTCTCTCTCTCATGCTTGGGAGATCTTTGTAGCTGATCTTTGAATATCGAATTGAAAAGGTTATTTGTTTTGGTTGAATTTGCAAGTAGAAATCTGCGTGTTTTTACTGTAGCGATTCACTGTAGCAGCTGGTTTGTGATCAAAAATAAGTGTTTCTTTGGAGTTCTTTTGCAAATCGACTTTGGTGTGTTGGTTCTCAATTCCAGCGAGTTCCTTTCACAATATTTGTGAGCTGTTTGTATACAATTCTGAGGGTGATGCGATCAGCCTTTTGCATGCTTCATATTGTAGCAACGTGTCCCTTGGTATTCGTGATTGGTTTTTGAATGGAAAATGATCAGATTTCTGTATACATCATGTGACCAGCCTGGGCATGTTTAGTGACTATTTTGGGAGCATTTTAAGCAAGTTAGATCTGTGTTTGTGTGGTCCTCTAACCCCAGCAAATTTCTTCATGGATGTTTAGTGCTTGTCAAAGTGGCACGACTTGGGTTTATGCATAATATTGTGATATTTAATAGCTCCTGTGTTGCAGCGATTTCTTCCATGGAGATTGAGGACTGTTTTGCATACTCCATTTAGTATGGATCGATCCAGTTAATTGCATGATATTATTTCCTTTGACAGTAATTTGTTTTGGGAAAGGAAAATCTTTTAAATCAGGTCTGGTTTTTGATTTACTAAATCTGCTATCCTTCTCTGAGTATTAACGACTTGTTTTGGATATTGTTGGGGCTGGTTTGAGCTACTGTTCTTCCTTCCTGAACAGCGACTTCATTTGGAGTAAATATTGGCTGTTTGATGCAAGTTTAGGACCCTATTTTGCCCTAGACAATTGACAAACATTATCCTAATAGCTACAGCGATCACTTTGGGTATGTTGGCCTGATTTTTGGATTCAAAATACACAGCTGTTCTCTAGTAACATCAGCCCTCCCATTTAATACTTGATCTAGTTGTTTTTGGTATGATGATGATTTCCACATGAAAGCTAGAACTCTTTGATCATTGAAGCAGTCCTAGTTTCAGTTGAGAAGAACATTGTGTGTGAACTAATGAGTTAAGGCCATTAAACCCTTGCCTTCGGGTTTATTGAGTCATTCACTCAACCGGTATAAATATTTTGCTATGTTCAGTTGATTGATGCATTGAAGAGTTGGTTGTTTGCCTAATTTCCATTTGATTTCAGAAGTGGGATATTACAGCTTCAAGGACAAATAACTATTCAACTTTTGAATCCATGCCCTAGTGGTACCTTTTGTAGATCCATCAAATGTAGAAAAAGACAACTTACCCAAAGCACTTTGTACCTCTCTTTGTGGCATGGCATGCCTAGGCTCGGGCCTAGATCTTCCTCTATCCAACCCCATGAACTCGGCAAGAGAAATGGCATCACGGATCTCTCTAGATAAGGCCATATACTCCTCATAGCTCGCTGCAATATTTCTTCTTCCCATCGGTCTTGGCTCTTCTTCCGGAATGGCCTCCTCTCTAGGGATGAAAGTGGGCTTCCAACTCGATCCTTGGGCTGATCCATTGGGTCGCTTGGCATTATTTGCTCCACTCGAACTCCCTTCACCATTTTGAACCCTTGGTTCAATGATTTTTGGAGAGAAAGTGCTAGGAAGTCCATAGTGTCTGAAGCCTCTCTTGGCCGGCAATTAGCTTGTCCACCTTAGCTTCCTGAGAATCAAAATCAGCCATATGTCCCTCTTCTCTTGGCTGGTCCTCTTTATCTGCCTTCTTCCTCCTTTGGTAGTAGATGTAACCCTTGTTACCTTCCTCCATAAACCCTAGGCCTTTTGAAGATTCAGCTCTGATACCACTGTAATAACCCTTTTGAGGGTTTTAATCAAATATTCTAAATGTAGATTTGATTGGGCTACACACTTGAGCGGGTCCAAATCCTCATGCTCGACGCATCATCAGTGCGGGAGACAGCTTACGCATAATATCATCTTGGTCAAGTTCGGGGCTCATCCCTTTAGATTGGAGACTATATTTAGCTTTGCTTTCGCTTTTGCATCACATCCGGGGCTTTCAGACTCTTCCACAAGCAGGATAGGTATCTCTACCTCGCCTATCGTTCCTCTGAGGCTATTGCTCTTTCGACCATAGCGGTCATTCCCGCTCTCTTGGCATGTCGAGTCTCTCGTCTTCTCGACTCTCTCATGATTCAAATGGACCGTCTCCCACCTTACAGATACTCCCTTGACACACATGCCCACCTCTTACCGAGTAAGCAGGATCTGCACAAAATTATTAGAGAAGACATTTACAAGTAGTTCATCCAACATACTTGGATCAGCCCTTTGGATGGTCTTCGTCCTAAGATGGCTTTCTATGTTGCACATTTTCTTGAGATCACAGACGGGCTTATCAACCGCCCTCATATATATCTCGACACTGGTTACAAGCACTCCGCATTTCCCTAGGCCAATTCAAAGTGGGCTCTCACAGGCTCCGCGTGGAGGATCACCAGTTGGACCGCTCTGAGAGGATTTGCCAGCTTTGTTCTCTCCAGGAGATTGAAACGGAAGATCACTTCATTTTCAGGTGTCCTATCTACTACGAGATCAAAGGGAGATTCCATTGCTTATTTCGGGAGCATCCGACTTTTGCATCTTTCTTCAAGTACCGTGATCAGCAGTGTCTTGCTCTCTACCTGCAGGAGGCTCTTAGGCTCCGGAATGAGACCCTTCAGTCTCCTCCCAGACAAGCTACTACTCTACAGATTACTTATTCCTTCACGGTGCTCTCCTCGGAGAGGGGCACCAAGAGACACTTCGATACCAGCCCAATTTCGCAAACCAAATATGTCAAGACCGGGGCTACCTCCCGGACCTCGAGGTATTCATGATCACACTCGGTTGGGGTACTCTCTGAGGCCGCATCCATCCGGAGACCGCAAAGGGCCCGTTTGTTCACCCTTCCTTCGGCCACCGACGTCCCGGTCTTCCCGAGGCTTCGCTTAGTGGACACAAGCATATTGTCGGCAATTTTCAGTTGGCCTCGATCTAGGTGAGTGGCAGTGTCATGGTGGGATTCTCCGCCCTCCTCTTGACTCCATCCATTTGCACTCTTCCAGCCACGGCGGCTTTTGCTTCTCCTCCTTTCCTCTCTTTCTTCTCCTCTCTTCCTTTATTGTTTGGATGACCCCTTCGAGTCTCCCTTCTGCACCGCTTGCATTGTCTTCAGTACGATCCCATTGACCTACTTTTGTGGTCATTCGTTTGACATTAATATCATTATCTTATCTTATCTTATCTGAAAATAAAATTACAGCAGACTAAAGAATAAAATCAGCGACTTGTACTTGCACCAAAAATGTCAAAATCACCATAAAACACCTCCAATCAATTCGCCACTATTTTATGGACTTTTAAAAGCAAAAATAACAAAGAAATACTAAAGAATACTTTGCTGAAAAGTAAATATGCATTGGAAATTGCAGCCACAAGATAAATATGAAATATGGGTCTAGAAACCCTCTAAATTCATGCAACTTTAGATTCTAACCTTTAAAAATAGTACAAATCTGAATATGAAACCAAATTTCTCAAATTCTTCACCAACATTCCCAAACCCCACCCAAGGTAGGTCGCTCCACCCTAAATAATTCAATAACAAGCTAGAAATTACAAATAGATCTTCAAATCAATGCTTCTCTTCGAGACTCAACAATGATGAAGGGTTTTCATCCTTCACTCCGACCCACATGAAGGGTTTTCGTCCTAAAATGAGGCCTCACAAGAGAATTTTCATCCTCAAGTGGATGAACAAGGAGCAACTAGCTCTTATGCCCAAGTATAACAAAATGCGCCAAGACTATATGCAAATGAAATCTCTAATCTCTGTTTATATCCTCCTTTTTGGCGCCAATACTCAATTAGACAAGGCTGACCTGTATAATGCAAGAAAACACTAAAGAAAATATAATAATATTAGATAAAATATAGTATAAAGGTGCTCAAGGGTCTTCTCCTTCATTTTTGTTTCTTTGCCATGGAGAAGGAATGGCAAGAAGACCAATTTCCAGCTCTTAGGTAGGAAAAAGGGGCATTACAACATCTTCCTTCCTTGGCGCCAACTTTAGAAGGTTCCATATTTATTTATTTATTTCACATCCATGCAAAGTCTTCCTTTGGTGCAAATGCCTATAGATGGGAAATATGGTAACATTTTGGCAACTTCACGAAATTGTTTGCCTGCTAAACAATGAGATCAATGGTCTTCTACATCCATTGGGCTATGGAGTCTCATACCTCTATCAATAATTGCTTCACACAAGTTTGGAAAGCTTGTATCCTCTGAATCAATACAACTGAAATACCTTCTCCAACAAAATGGAAATGATGTGCATGCAAGCACTTATTGAAAAGACAACTAACTAGGAAAACTGGAAAAGCAATGTGCATGCAAGCACTTATTGGAAAGTAAACTATTCTAATGATGTTGAATCCTCAATAGCAAGCTTTGAGGAAAATCCCATTAACTGAATTTGTAGTTCTTCGCCATTCAATCGAGATAACTGAAAAGCATTGTGAGGCTTGCAAGCTGAAATAACATATGGCCCACTCCAAATAGCATCAAATTTGGTGTGGTTTCCTGGTTTTGCTCTATTTGCATCCCATTTAAGGACAAGATCACCCTCTTGAAAGACTCTTGCAATTGTTTTCTTATCAAAATGCTTCTTTACCTGAGCTTGGTGAGCTTCCATGGTGAGCATGGCTTCATTTCTCTAAGTTCAACATTTCTTACCTCCATAGGACCTGCTTCCAATAACTCTAACTGATGAATAAGCTCTAAAGCGGGCAGCTCAAGAGAAATTGGGAGTCTTGTTTCCTTGCCATAAACCAACATGTAAGGAGAATTACCAATAGATCTTTTGGGAGTGATTTTGTCTGCCCACAAAGCTGTTTTGAGTTTGGTGTGCCAAGATCTCTAATTTTCATCCAGAACTCTTTTAATAATCTTCAACAAATTTTTGTTAGTAGACTCTGCAAGACCATTACCTTGTGGGTAATAATTTGATGAAGTACTCAAATAAATACCATTCCGACAACCCACTCTGTAATTTTAGTACCAACAAAAGCAAGACCATTATCTGAAATAATAGTAGCAAGAACTCCAAATCTAGTAATAATACCTTCATAGAAGTCAAGCACACTAGTTTCATTTGCTTCTTTCAATGCAACTGCTTCCGTCCATCTAGTAAAATAATCAGTGGCAGTAAGAATCCACTTGTGACCCAAACTAGACAAAGGGTTAATCATTTTGATAAAGTTCAATCACCACTACATAAAGGGTTGGTCTGCTGAAATAGGATGAAGAGAAAGGGCTGCAAGTTTTTCCTTACACACAAAGAAAAAGCACACTTTCGACATCTTTTGACCCATGCAAAACAATATTTGAAAATACTTGGCCAATAATAACCTGTTTTCATTATTTTGAGAGCAGAGTAGTCTTAGAGCATAATGGCCACTGATAAACCATGAAATTCCTGCAATAATCTGTCAACTTGTGAAGGTTATACACATCACGAAAGAACACCATTAATATCTTTTTAAACGATATACCATCAATGAGTGCGAAAGGAATAGCTTGTAACCAGAAATACCTTCTTTTTGTCTTATCCAAACCTTGGGAAAGAATACTAGCATACAAGTAGTTTATCATATCTTGTGTCCAACTCACAAAAGATGGTATTTCAGCTGCTTGTGGCTGATCCATGAGTGCAAAAACAACATCTTTCTTTGACTCCAAATCTGAAACCAAATGCTCACATAACCCTTTTCCTCAGATCAGCTTTGTTACCTTGAAGTCCACGTCATATTCCATGACTTTTGTGATCCAACTAGCTCTCTTTTCATTCAAATCTTTGCTTAACAAAAACTCTTTTACACTTGGGTGAGTAACCATAACATGAATTCTATTATTAGAAACATATATCTGAAATTCTTTAAACCATAGTTGGAATACTCGCACTTGGCAAATACTCGGCAGACCCCCAAAAAAAAAAAACTCGGCAATATTTGGCCAATACTCGGGAATACTTGGCAACTTAAAAAATACTCAAATTTCTTTAAAAAAACATAAATTTGCAGCCAAAACTGTGTATGTGCAGCGTTTTCTTTCTTTGCTATTAATGCTTTCTTTTTGTTGGGACCTTTACGATAGCCTTCAGTCTTGTGTCTGAGGATGCGCAAATTGGAGTGTAAACAAAACAAATCTCTTAAAATAGCAAAAAAAAACCTACGCATCTGTTGATATGTGAAGTCAACATTTGAATAAGCAGGTTGCGACCAAGCTGGCAGGTGGGACAATTAGTCCAAGCACGGGAGAATACTCGCCGAGTTTTGGCGAGTACTCGCCGAGTTTTGGAAAGCTATCCAGTATTTTTAATTACTAATCTATCTACAGGCGATCAAAGCTCATGATTCTTTCAAAAGATTGCAAGAAGTTGTTTGGTACAAAAAGGTGCAAAAATGGATTTTATGAAAATAAGAAAAATATTGCCATCAATGCGTAGAGCTCGAGAAAATATGCACTTTTAGAGAAAACGGCACCTGAAACAGAGCCACAGAATGAAAGTTATGGCACATGCAAGTTTTTGCTGCTACATCTTCCCAGACCCTTTCCAAAAATGGCAAATTTTATTCTTTCCTTGTGTTTTCTTCACCAAAAATCCAAAAAGGAAACAAATGCCAAAAAAGGAAAGAAATGTTGTCTTTGGCGAGTTTTTAAGTTTTGGCGAGTTTTTTGGCAATTTACTCATTTGCATGAAAGTTTGGCGATTACTCGAGGACTCAGCGAGTAACCTGCGAGTTTTCCAACTATGCTTTAAACCTCTAATAACATAAAGTACTTGCTTTTCCACAAAAGTATACTTCACCTCATAGTCATGTAGCCCTTTGCTAAAGAAAGCAATGGGTTGCTCTAAATTGTCATGATTCAACTGAGTTAGGATAGCTGAAATTGTTTCAACCCCTGCAAATGCATACAATATAAAATCTTTTGAAAAGTCTGGATTTGCAAGTGTTGGAGCTTGAGCAATAACTTGTTTAATAGCCTCAAAATTGATTCTCCCTTCATTTGTCCAACTGAAACTCATACTCTTTTTCAACATAGCAGTCAAAGGCTTTGATAAATTAGCAAAATCAGCAATGAACCTTCTCACGAAATTGATCTTACCCAAAAAGCTTTGAAGTGTTTTCTTGTGTTGAGGTAAAGATAAAGATAGAATTGAGCTTACTCTTTCTGGATCTATGGCCAAACCTTCTTTTGAGACCATGTGGCCCAAAAGTTTACCTTCATGCACTTGAAAATATACACTTCTTTGGGTTGAGAGAAACCCCATATTGTCTACATCTTTCAAAAACTTGCCTCAGATGGCTCAAATGATCATTAGCACTCTTAGAAAAAACAGTAATGTCATCAAGATAAATCAAAACATTGACATTGATCAAACCTTGGAAAGCCATATCCATGGCTCTCTGAAAAGTAGCTCCTGCATTGGATAAACCAAAAGGCATCTTTTTGTAAGCAAATGTCCCCCACTTAGTAGTGAAAGTTGTCTTGTATTGATCTTCTTCTTTTACCAAAATTTGATTGTAACCATTGTAACCATCCAGAAGAGAGAACCTTTCTGCACCTGATACAGTCCTTAGAATCTGATCCATTGATGGTAATGGATAATGATCCTTTAGTGAAGCCTTGTTTAGATCCTTGAAATCAACACAAACTTATCTCTCCATTCTTCTTCCTCACGGGTACAAGATTTGCAACCCATGAGGAATGTTTGATAGGAAAGATAATGCAAGACTCAATAAGCTTTGTTAGTTCATTTCTCATCAAAATTTCAATCTTTGGATTAACATGTCTTTGTTTTTGCCTTACCGGTTTGGAATTAGGCTCAAGCTCAATGGTATGTTGAGCTAATCCTGGATCAAAACCTTTTAGATCCTCATACTTCCAAGCAAAAACATCAATGAACTCATTGCATAATTGAACAAAAGCTTGTTTTTCTTCCAAATTACATACCTTGCCATGCTTCAAAAACTTGCCATCACTAATTGTTATGTCCTCATAGTTCTCTTGCTTAGTGGACATCCTGATTTTGTCCCTTTTCAGTTGATCATCATTATTAAAAATACTCTCAAGGGTTACCAATCCTTGGGAAACTTATTAGTCTTTAATTGCAAGATTTGCTCACCATATTGTTGCTTAAAATGTACAATCTGCTCATCACTATCAAACACTTGCCAATTAGTATTATTATCAGGAATTGATGGCCTTACAACCACCTTAATATGAGGCTGATTATTCTTTCTTTTCACATCACTAGGAATATCAAAATCAGCTCCAACAGCTGCCAATCTATCTGTTTGTTTATTTTTAGCTCTAGGTATTGATTGAACATTGAATGCATCAAAATCCTCTACAAGATCCCAAACTCTACATCTATATGATTTCAACAAGGGATTCTTTGCAATATTCAAATTTCTCACCTGATGTATGACCAATTCACTATCACCAAATACCTGTAGGTACTTAATTCCTTTCATTCTAGCCCACTGTAAACCATGAATTAGTGCCTCATATTCAACTGCATTGCATGTACACCAAACTGAAATCAAATAGAAGAATAATACCTTTGACCATCTGGTGATATCAAAACATTACTCTGCACCTGATCCATTCTTGCTTCTAGAGCCATCAAAGTATAAACTCCACAATCATGTATCAATCTCATCAGTTTTAACCAATAATGGTAAAAAAGCATTATCTTGATGCATGCAATAAATTCCCAAACCAGCCTCTTTAATATATGTTTCTTCAACATATTTGTAAGGATCAAAACCATGACGGTCAATTCCCCACTCATCCAATAATGAATTTGGTATGCTCTCAGAGTGGGTTTTGTATCTTGAACAACAAGATGATCCTCTTGGTCAAAAACAATACAATTCACACTGCAAGCATTAGGCACATAAGGCTCAATATGAAATTTAGCAAGAGGCTTAGAATTAATTGTTACCTTTGTGTCATACCTTGTTCTAAAAATAGATAAGACCAATCTGATGATAGATACCCTTCAATCTTAGCTGTAAAATCTCTAGATAAGCACAAAGCGAAATATGGAGGTAGATCTATTACCATAACATCCTGTAAGATTGGAAGGCTTGGACATGCATGCAAACTTAACTTCAAATCTTTGATTATACCAACTGTTTTGGTAGTTGTGTCATCGAACTACAAAACCCCTTTGTCATGTGGCTCATATTTGAGTCTTAACTTATTTGTTATCTGCTTAGGCATGACTGTACTACTAGCACCATTATCAACCATGCAATTATGGACCAAATTATCACCAATAATCAAAGAAAGGTAGAGAGGAGGCTTACCAATCACTTTTGCCTGAAATTCAGCCTTAATGGGTTGATCTTTATTTGCAAGTACTGCACTAGCTCTAGCTGAATGATCCATTGTAACTGGTAGTTTGGCCAACTCATCTTGTAGCAAGTTCTTTTGACCAGAATAGTCAACGTATCCCACATGGATAAGCTCACATGAGCTTTCTTCATCTGATCTATAATATTAAGGGGAGAGTTGCCCCCTTTTGCTTGACCTTTTGGAACACTTTCAGCCTTTTTCCTGATTCTTTTGTGCTTCCAAGCTGCCCTTCTAAATATTATTTTTTTGTCTCTCTCTCATTAGGAACAATAGCAAATGTATTAGTATTGTCAGGAAATAAAGGAGATGATCCATGCAAATTAGTTACCTCTGTGGGTTCTCCCACTGCTCCTCTTTTGTATACTCTTGTATTAGCTGTCACCTGATCCTCTTGTTGCCAATTCACCAAATTTGCCTCTGGTGGCTTTGGTGCTTCACTAGAATCCCCTTGAGGAGGAGCCTCAATTGTTGAAAGTTGTGGAGTCATCCCTTGTGCAATCAAAGCTTGATTTAACATTCCATTAACACAAGAAAAAGGATCATGCAAATGATTACATGGAGCACACCAAAAAGGTTCCTGAATTATATTAGTCTATCTTTGGAACAAGAGCCATAGATGTAGGAGCATTAGGATCAACTTTAATGGTTGTTGGGCCTTGATATGGAGGCCTACTTGTAGGATATGCTGGGTATGAGGGTCTAGCAAATTGGAATGGAGCCTGATACGATCTGTAAGGTTGAGCAAATTGTCTCTCAATAGATACAAATTTATTTCCAAAAGCTTGCAAAATACCTTTTATTTCACTCAACTCAGTGGGCTGATTTGGATTAGTAACTGTTTGGCTAGCTACTACTGGAATTGGGTTTATAGTTGTACTTGGTGGCTTAATATTTGGAAAGATAGGCATGGGAGGTCTAAGTGCAATTTTGCCAACTTGTATGAGATTATTTTCAGCTCTAATGGCTAAATCAAAGGCAACAAGAATTGTGTTACCCCCCATGGACTAAATCAGACAACAATGTCACTGTTTAGGGATCTCAAATAGTACAAGAATGCATGCTCTATTGTAGGCTTAATGGCACAAGGAATCTCAAATTAAAATCAGCCATGAACTTTTGAAAGGCTCTTTTGATTGTGCTCAATTGCTCAATCGGGATAGGTGGTCGATTTGTCCTCAAATTGGCTACACAAGGCTGTTCCTAATTGATCCCAAGAATTGATAGAGTTAATAGGTAGATTTTTGTACCATTGCAAGGCTTTATCCTTAAAGGAAGCTGCAAGGAGTCTCATGGCTACATTCTCCTAAGTTATATTATAAACAAAGCAAAGATTTGCAATATCTCTAATATGCTCTATAGGAGTGGTTTGAGTTTGACCGGTAAAGGATGGTAAACTCTTCAATGTGGAAGCAGGGATCATCGTATACATTAAGATTCAAGGGTTTGTCATCATTAAAGGTCACAAAAACTACATTTCTAGGAAAAGCAATTAGGGAATTTAGAGCGGGAAGTTAGGGATTTTGGGAAAATGTTTTAGCTTTCTAACTCAGTAGATATATGGAGAGGATTTATCAAATCTGCTTCTTTTATAAGAATGTAAAGGTAGCTGAATAAATTCAAAAGGAATACCTTTAGCTTTTGACCTGGTGGTCACTTTTGGCATTAGCTTTGACTAGTCTGCAACCAATGATATCTGTGAAAACCTAAGGAGTCGCCAGATGCTGATTTTTTGAATACTTTATGCTCTGCAAACTGCTGAACCAACATCAATCTTTGAATACTTGGTCCCACCGGGCGTGCCAAAAACTGTTGTCACCCAAAAGTTGCACCCTGATAGAGAATGGTGTGTGTACTCTCTCTCTTGTTGACAAAATTGGAACACCTCAAGGTTGTGGGTAACCTATGTCTGAGGTGAACCTCCAGAGAGGTTGGTTCCCTTGTGAATCACCTAAAAACGAAAACTTTGACAAGGAAAAGGGAAAAGGAATAGGAAAAATGGGCAATCGGGGTGATACCAAAAGTTTTCTACTTGCATGTAACTCAGCACACAGAGAATTTAAATATCCACACACCTACACAACTCTTGACTATAAGGATTTAGTAAAAGACAGCGGTAGAGGGAATGAATTCCACATTGAGGCAAACACAATATCCTATAACAAACACAATGAATAATTTGAAAACAACAGTATGAGAGGGCAAAATGAAGCTTTATTTTTATTCAGAGGTGCAAGTACAAAGGTTGAAGATGCCAGAGCAAATCAGCCATCCAAGTATATCTAGTTTACAATAAAAATCAGCCAATGTAGACTATTGGCGCCAAGAATAGACTGTTGTTTTTATTTATTTTATTTTTTATCTACCCCTTTTACGCCAACCTCTAGGAACAACAGTTCATTTTTACTTAATTTCCCTTCTCTATCTTTGGCGCATGGGGACAGCAGTTCTCCTTTATTTATTTAATTCCTATTTTTAAACCTCCTTCATGGTGCATGGAATAGCAGCATTCCATTTTTGTTTAACTCTATTTTTAGCACCTCAGTCAATTGTTGCTTGCTTTTCTTTATTTAATTCCATATAATTAAATATTAATTCTCCATGCAAAGTCTTCAGTCAACTGCTGCTTGCTTTTTCTATCTTTATCCTGACACTTGAAATAGCAATTAATAAATTATTTTACTTCATACACCCTTATCCCTCCTTGGCACCAACTTTAGAACAACAGCTCCCTTTGTTTATTTTATTTATCCATGCATCTTCCTTCCTTGGCACCAACTTTAGGAAGGTTCCATATTTATTTATTTATTTCACCTCCATGCAAAGTCTTCCTTTGGCGCAAATACTTGTAGATTGGAAATATGGTAACATGAACCTAGAAGGGGAAGCAACAAGGACTAAATGGGTGCAAAAATTCAAAAACGACCCCAAAATGAGCTTGAAAAGGCTAGGCACCATTGGGAGGGTACGACATACCTCTCTAGAGGCTTGTTGAGATTTGAGGGGTCAAACTTGCTCTGTTTTTCACAAAACTTTGGTGGACAGTTGTTTGAAGTATGTGAAAGTGAATGCAAAGTCAAATTTTGTAGGAAGTGGCTATAAATGTGTGCATTGGGAAACATGCAATCTAGCAATTGGGTATTTGAAAAGAATACTTGGGCATGAAGAGGAAAAAAAGTTAAGAAAGACTCAAAAAGGCTTTGGAAGGCCCAAAGGGTAATATGGGATATGAGAAATGAGTTCGTGGGAAGAGGAATCAATCCAGAAGGTGATTGATCATATGAGGGAAAACTCATATTTGAAGTGTTTGAAGTGAACTTTTATGAGTTTGCGCGCCAAGATGCACCTTGCACACTATTGCACTACAAAAAGTGCACTACGGGGGTGTCAATGCGTTTAGAGGCCATTTTGCACTTTTTGGAGTGAAAAACACAATTTTTAAGAACACCCAAAGGCTCATATCGAAGAAGAGCAAATTTCCTACAAACCCATCTTAACCTTTTTTGGATGGGAAGTCAAAAGGTGTCAAAACGGTGAGGCACCCCGGAGATACATTTCGTACCTAGTACGAAACTACCCCTCCATGGATGCCTAGATTTTTGAAGGGCAAGATGACATTTTTGGAATGTGTCTTTAGAGAAGTTTGTTCTTCTTGTCTACCTCTTCGCGTCGAATATAAATTTGCCTAGTTTTGATTTTTGGCACCCTTAGGTGGAATTGATTGTACCTCTTTGGAGGCTCCTTGAGATTTGGTGTTCAAAACAACATTTCTTGCTAGGGTGTCCTTGATTAAAGGTGATCGTGTCAATCTCCTCTTCGCATTGAGCACTTTTTTGTTGATTTTTAGGCATTTTGAACATTGGTACCCCAAAGAGGGTACGAACGACCATACCCCTTTATAACTCCTCAAGATTTATGCCCCAAAGTGACATTTCTAACTCCAGTTATCTAATTTGCTTATCTCAGTCTCATCTTCGATCTCAAACTTTTTTACCACTTTCGACACCTTGAACTTTGGCACCCCGGAGATACGATTGAACCCCTCTGAGGCTCCTCACCATTCGGAGGTCAAAACCTCGTTTACGGACAAAGTGCCTTTGAGAAGAAGTGATCTCTCGAGCACACTCTTTGACTTAAATACAACCTTGGCTGATCCCAAGCACCTTAAACATTGGCACCCCGGAGAGATACAATTGTACCTCTTTGGAGACTCCTTGTTGTTTGGTGTTAAAAACTTAACTTTTGCACATGGTTTCTTTGACAAAAATTACTCGACTCGGCGAGACGCTTGTTTTGAGTAAAGACCTAACATATTTTTACCTCTTTTGAGAATTGGCAAAAATTGGTGACAACAAGTACACCAAGATTGTGGAATATTTACAATGACTAAAGGAAACAAACATATACTTCACAAATAATGGGGGCAAGCATGTGAAGACTGTAACTGATGGAGATTGTTCTCAGCAATCCTCGGCTTCCTTATGATGTGTTTCATTCCAGTTATCATTCTATGAGTTCATTGCTTGGGCTAATGCAGCTCATGAAATTCACAGATTTCTTAAAGAGCAGGATAAGCTCATATAAAATGGCAAGCTTGGTACTTTCATGAGCTATTTTTCGTAAATTGTACTGCCATTTGAACTGCTTAAAGAAAAACTATATAAATTAACCAAGCATGCAGTTGTTGAAGGCTTGAGGCAACTGTAAGTTCTTGACTTTCTTACTTACTGGAAATTGAATGCAGGTTTTAAATAATATCTGCTTCTACTACTTCAATTAATTTCAAATTGCAGTGGATTAAAGTGTAGTTTTAAGGTAATTTAGTGTGAATTTTCTCTTGAAATTAAACAAGAACAATAACTGAAGGGAAAGAAATGAATCACGCCGTAACACAATTAGTTATACTAGAAACCCCAATGTGCGGAAAACCAACTTGGTAGCGTCAACTGATGATCACCTCTTCTTTCATCAATCTGGTAATTTAGAAAGAACAATATGGAATATGAATCAGCATTATACTGCATAATACTTCTCTCAACTCTCTGCCACCTCTTCTATGAATTGAGCAGATCGAAAATAGCACACATGGTGTATGAGCCAGTCTAAGGATTGGGCAAATTACAAATAGCACACATGGAGTATGAACCAGGAATACAGTATTACTAATTACTTGTCTCGACTCCCTGCTACCCATTTCCATTTCTTCTGCTACAAAACAATTAAATACATCATTCGTTCACTCCTACACTTATCCTCATTCATTAACCCGTGCCCCTTGACTCTTACTTATAAAAGTATTGGGGGTGTCATTTCGTACACTAAGCACCCCCAACCGTTGAGAAATTAAACAGACAATGTTTTGCAACTGTTAATAATGGTTGCCACATTCAAATACACCCTTTCATACACAAAAGGACCCCTACCATCAGGAACTGAAGAGGCAATTTTTTGCAACTGTTACTAAAGTGTGTTGTCACATTTGGGTAGGATGGCCAGTTTGCAGGGCAGCACCACTGATGACATTCACGCAACCGCTGGTTTTGTCACAATAGGCGCACCCATCCGTAACTACAGGACCACCAGTATCACATGCACAACCATTGGTTTGCAAGACAAGACTGCCTCTAACACTCCCATCTCTGTACTGACGATTCTTCCATTTGAGTGATTGTTATCTTGCTGGACTTTCCAGTGTGATTGTTTTACCGATCCTATATGGATCAATTTTCGATGATTCCTAAAGAGGTGTGTTCTACATAAGCAGCACTCAGACAAATTCCAACAGGGAAAAGCATGGCGTGTAAAGAGAAGTTACTTGTTCATAGTGATGTAGGCATCCAACAAAGCAAACCATCTTCAGCAGGTGCAAAATACTTTTTGACTTTCATTGACGAGTTCTCTAGGCACACTTGGGTTTATTTTTGAAGCAAAATTGTCGAGTCCTCGATAAGTTTAAGGAGTTCAATGCTCTTCTTGAAAATCAATGTGGTTAAACCAGTAACACGTCGGACTGACAATGGTATATATGAATACTTCCCTTGAGGAAGTTTACACTCAACAAGTTATTGTGTCAAAAGGCCCATATCGCATATTCTCAAACAAAAGGATGTGGACGAAACAAAGAAACATACTCTCGTGGAAAAGGCTAGATGTATGCTAAAAGTAAAAGGAATGGAAGATGAATTTTGGACAAATGTTGTAAAGGTTTTATGGTGAGCCAATTACATCTTAAATCAAGTTCCCTCACAAGCTATGAGGAATTTGACATCAAAAAAAGTATGGAGTGGTCCTAATCTGACCGTGGACATCTTTAGGGTCTTTGAATATATTGCTCAGACATATTCCAGACGAAAAGAGGAATAAGTTGAGTTCCAAAAGCAATGAATGCATCTTTGTGGGCTGTAGTGAGTAGACTAAAGGCTATCAGCTATTAGTCATGTTGATAAAGAAGTTATCATTCAGAAAGATGTGGAGTTTGATGAAAAGGCTCTTTTGAAGTTCTATTCCATCTGAGATTCTTGTATTTCTAATGCTACCTCTATGTCTAGTCTAATAATGGGGATCAATATTTGGACACTGCCTCGAATAATTGACCCGAAGTTTGAACCATTCTACATTGGTGTTCCTCATTTCACTAAACGGACTAAGACTGTTCTTCAAGAAGCTAGCTCTGATATAGATGATGCTGCTTCCGATGATTGAAAGACAAGAATACAAAAGCAACAAGCCAACTTTTCTCTTATGGCGAAGATCATGGATACTTTGTGATCCTCAAACTTATGAGGATGACAGAGGAAAAAGGGCATGGGAGAAGGCTATAGTGGAAGAACACAACAAAAATAAGACTTGGGAGCTAGTACCTTGTCTATAAGACGACTATTGTGAGTTGCAATGTAAGTTTCCCTCCAACTGCACAGACAAGAAGCATGAGGCTTGGTTGATGATCAGTGATCAACTTGGATATTCTAACAACAATTCACCAACAAATATTTTACTTCGACATATGTGTTGATTCAATAATCTATGCTACCGAAATCATCATAAATAAGGCTGCAAATTGATGTTTGCTACACTTATGCCTGCCATCTTCATCAGTAGATTCATTATGCAATTGTGTACGTGCTCACATGCATTCCTACAATGTTTATTAACCAGATTTCATACCCCTTTGATGCTACTACCAAAATGTGACTAATAAACAAGTATGTCGATTCATTAAATTGTATATGAGTGATACCTACTCCTTGCTATTATGAACAAGCACTATGCTTGTAATCAGCACGTCGATAATTCTTTCTTAAGTGATACCTACTCCTTGCTATTATGAACAAGCAAGATGGTTGTAATCAGCACGCCGTTAATTCTTTCTTGAGTGCTTGAGTTAGTGAAGTAGTTGCACAAAATGAAAGTAAGCAAGCAAACGAACCAGACACACATGAAAAGAGATATTAACATAAGGATCTACCCTGGATAAACCCAATGTGGGAGAACTCAAAAAGTGGAGCTATTCATCCTCATCTCCGCTATCATCTTGCAAGTTTTTACAAGTCAATATCTCATTTTGAACCTTCTATTGTATTTTAGTCTTGGATAGCACCTTTACTATGCTCTACTAACTTGCCTTGTTGTGGAAATATATGCATATTTAACATTCTTGACTGCTACTTTTAGCTGTGCAGTCATCTACTACCTCAAAAACTCTAAATTAGATCCAGTTCCTTTTGAATTCAACAAAAGCCCCCATAGAAGATCCCAAGGGGTATATTTACGCTAAGGGATGAGCAAATCAATTGCACAGACTCCAAAGGATCAATCCTCTCACATGGAGAGCAGAAAAGAAATCGATTCAACTTCCCTGTGGTCGATTGGTTCAAAGTTCTACTATTTTATCCCATATACAGTGAGTTTGACTGCAGCCGAACCCATCTAACCCTATTACATGTTTTATGGGTTTGTACCAAGCTGAACATGCCAAGCAATTTTGTCTTAAGCCAAATATATCAACTATGACAGAGTCTTCAAACAGTGTGAGCTCTAAATGTCTTAATCATCCCTTAGCCCCATTCACCTGTTCCCTTGTTCTGCTTCCAAATCAACATATCTGCCTTGTCCAATTTTGTCTTAAAAAGGTTAAAATGAAAGTACATCTGACGTAGGAAGTACAGCTGATCATCTCAATAAACTATTTTTTGATGTTTTTCAGGATCCAATACAGATCAGCTGATTGCCAAGGGATTCTCATTAAACAATGGAATCAACTACACTGATAACTTTTCTCTTGTTGTTAAACCTGACACTATTCCTTTTCTCTTGTTGCTAAGCCCAACACTATTCCTTTTCTCTTGTTGCTAAGCCCGACACCATCCAGATTGTTCTTTTATCACCTACAATTTTTTTGTTCAAAGCTTTATTAGATGGATCTGAAGTCCGCCCTTCTCAAAGGAGATCTTCATGGGGAGATTCAAATGGAGATGCCATTTTATTGGCATTGACAACTGTTCTTGTGTACAACATTTGATTAAAATAGTTTCCATATCGAGGAGAAAACAAGGAAAGAATCTATTGGGGGCGTTTTGTAGATATAATGAAATAAGTATCGAGTAACATGAGTCATCTTAATAAAATATAGTATCAAGGTTAAGAATAACATAGTAGTGTGTCTATTTAAGCTATATGGAAGGGTAACTCAGTCAACGCCAGTAACTTGTTCGTCAGTTAAAGGGCGCCAACGACTCACCCTTACACAATTGAAAGAAACAAAAAAATTGAGAAAATGGGAAAAGGGGCTTTACATCTTTTTAATTTTATTTTAATGGTGTCAAGGTTTTCAATTGGATGGTGTTTAATTTGTTAGATAAGACGAAGCCACGAATGAAAAGTTAGAAAGAAAAATGTGGGACTTAAATGTGAGAATTAAATCCCTACACCTATTCCATGACTCAAATTGTGAAAGATCCCCAATAGATCTTTTGCCCAAATATGAATTTTTCCCACTTTACAAAATAACAAAATATACTTTTTGACAGCTATGGCAAATAAACTAGGGCAAACTGGATTAATTTCTGCAAAATGCGACTAGGGTTTTGTATGCAATCACACCCAAACAGCCCCAAATAATTATTTCTCACCTCCAAACAATAAAACAAACTTTAGAAAGGATATGGCGATTACCCTAGGGCAGATTTGAATTAATTTAGGGCAAGTCGACTAGGGTTTGGAAGAGAAAACCACACAAATGACTTCCAAAAATTTATCTTTCTATCTCAGATGATTGCTACTATTTTTAGAAACCCAAACATATAAAAATCAGAATTTATAGAGGCCAAAATTACTCAGAAATCAGATCTGAAATCTGAATAATAAACTGACTGAAAACCCTCTAAAACCCCTCTGAAAATTATGAAACTTCTGTGCTTTTATTCACAAAAATTAGGAGATGATTTGACAATAAATTCAGATCTAAATACCTCAACAAATAATGCCAAATTTGTCCCAAACTGAGTCAATCCAATAGAAGTATTGCTGCAGTTTATCTTCAAAATACACTGCTGGAAATGACTGAAAATCAGATTGCATTCAATGGGAATTTCTGAGTGAAAAACCCTCACAACTCTTGGGGTTTTCATCCACAAGAGATAGAATTCCTAAGGGGTTTCATCCTTGGAATTTTTGCAAAAGCTGAGAGCTCAATGCAAGATAAAAATATCATATGAATTTTTTGGATACAAAAAGGCAAGTCAACCTTTCCTTATAAAGGAAAAAGGTCCCAAAATGACCTCCAAAACAGCCAATCGAATTTCTTGCAAACCCCTAGGCCAAGTAGCATTTTTTTATGAGGCCTATGACTCTCTTTTCAATTAATTTCCACTCCTAGAGCTAGTCGCATTTCCTTAGGAGGAAATACATAATTAATGATATTTTTATCCTTCCTAAATGTCATTACTCACCTTTGGCCCAAGTCGCCATTATCCTCTCGAGGAAGAATAAAATATAATAATCTCTTTTACAATGATATTTGCCCTCAAGTGCTTTAATAATTTTATTTTATATTTTTTTATAGCACTTTATAATAATTTATTGTGACTTAAGTCACCCTTATGCACCCCCTTTGGCCGTCGGGTAGACAAAATGGGCCAAAGGTCTTCAATAAGAACTATCCGAAAAGAGGGACATTACAGTCGTCCCTTCCCGGGATTGCTTGCCCCCAAGAAATCTCAAGTAATAAATCTGCACTCTCATCCGTTCTCGGATCCCAAATCAGCCTAAACTTTTTGAATGGTTTCACATGCATTATACCAAACTGCTCAAAGGCTGCAAAAGAGGAAATCTTGGGAAAGTTGCTATGGGAGGTATTGGTAGGAATGCTGAAAGTGGGGTGCAGTTCCTTTTTGCTAAAAATCTTGGCTCTACTACCAATAATCTTGCTGAGGTAAAAGCTATTTTCAAAGGCATGCAAGAAGCCTTGAAAATTGGATGGCATAAAATCCAAGTTGAATCGGATTCCCAAATTATTATCCACTTTCTTTTTGATAATAGATTGGATTCTCCTCCCAATTGGCGTATTGCCAAAGAGGTGTGGAAGATAAAACAACTAAAAGGAAAATTCCAGGATGTCCAATTCAGCTGCACTCTCATCCGTTCTCGGATCCCAAATCAGAAACTTTTTGTGGTTTCAATGCATTATAAAACAAAAGAGGAAATCTTGGGAAAAGGTAAAATTCAAAGTGATGTCCTAAAAATCTTGGCACTACCAATAATCTTCGAGGTAAAGTTATTTTCAAAGGCACAAAGCCTTTGGATGGCATAAAATCCAAGTTGAATCGGATTCCCAAATTATTATCCACTTTCTTTTTATAATAGATTAGATTCTCCTCCCAATTGGCGTATTGCCAAAGAGGTGGGAAGATAAAACAACTAAAAGGAAAAATTCCAGGATGTCCAATTCAATCACATTCCTCGTGAAAGGAACAAAGTTGCTAATGGACTAGTTAACCCTCCAAGGCCCTGTTTTGTTATGGCTTGCCCCTCCATGGTGGTCCAACAAGATTTAGGAGGATATCGGACTTATTCTTAATCTTGATTCTATCATGATTGTTTTTTCGCTTTTCTAGTGTATAATGCACAAGCTTGGGCTAATAACTTTCGTGCTTGGCATAGCCGAATATCTAATTTGAGCTTTACATAATATAAGGTTCTATTGTTTTAAAAAAACAAGAGTCAACAACATAGTACTTTAACAACTAGTGTGCTATTCAAATTTCCCGTAATTTGACGCTTTATCATTTCATCATAGGTTCATAAACACTACCTTCAACAATTGATCGGGGATAATGTGATTTCCACGAGCTAGATGTCTGAAACGCCTAAGGCCCCCCAGCACCAGCTGAAAACGTAGTACGGCACGGTACGGTACGCGCTATAGCGCTTGGAAACTGCCCAGGGGACAGTGCGTACGCAGTGCAGGTGCGGTCTGCACGAAACGTACCTTCCACGCGGGAGATGTGCAGTCAAAAAACATGCCAAAGACTGTTTCTTTTTTTTGGCAATTCTTTCCTTTTTTGGATTTTTGGTGGAAAAATCGCAATTTGCCATTTTTGGAAAGGGTCCGGGAAGATGTAGCAGAAAAAACGTGCATGTGCCATAACTTTCATTCTGTGACTCCGTTTCAAGTGTCGTTTTCTCTAAAAGTGTATATTTTCTCGAGCTCTACGCATTGATGGCATTATTTTTCTTATTTTAATAAAATCCATTTTTGCACCTTTTTGGACCAAGCAACTTCTTGCAATCTTCTGAAAGAATCATGAGCTTTGATCACTGTAGAGCAGATTAGTAATTAAAAATCTTGTATAGCTTTCCAAAACTCAGCGAGTATTCTCCCGTGCTCAAACTAATCGTCCCACCTCCGCTTGGATCCATATTTTGCCCGCTTAGTTATGATGTTTCGGGAAATATGTCGACAATACTATCGTCTTTGAGTGGATCAAGGAAGGTCACCATGAATAATCAAAACTCCTTGAATCTTATCACGAGTCACTAAGATAAATAATCGTGATAGAGAAATAATAAATTTCAATAAGTATGCAATGTATGAGAATTAAATTTCAATAAGTATGCAAATGCTTCTTTAAATTTATAATTTATATACATATTTATATATTTATATATTTATATACATGTATATATAAATATATATATATATATAAAAATGTACCCAAAAGCGTACCGTACCCAAGATTTTTAAAAATTTGCCGTATCGGCGTGCACGTACCGCACCGGTGCACCCGTATCCAGACTATATAGCCCCGGAGCATTGACACATTGAGGACCAGATTGCAGACATCTTCGCCTAGTGCTTGACTAAAGAAAAGTTTGTCAATTTGATGTCTTTGATTGGGCTACGGTAGTTGTCATTAATATAAGAGGGTATGTAATACCACCTTTCATATTCAACTTTTGTGTCATGTGTAAGGGCAGATCGTGATATGTACTAATATGTGATGCCATCCTTGTAATCCATGATAGCATAAAGGGTGAATGTTATTGCATAGTTACTTAAGTCTCAAGGATGGAGAGATACGGGATGGAGGGAGGAGGTTTCGGGATGGCAAAAAATTCTCAAATTAGCAGTTCCCTTGTGAAAGACATGATCATGGATTAATTATGGCTATAAATGGAAGGGAACGATGAGTGAGGGTCTATAAGAAAGTATTCGTTTATTAGCTATATGCAAAACACTTTGGTAAGTGAATCAAACTCAATTCAATGGATATTTGTCTGACCATGTTAAGGCAGCATTAAAAGCACAAATTCTATAAATAAGCATTCCTCTCATGGTCTTAACGGTCCTAATTAAGTTATGTTTTTGGAACGCCTTTAGACTTAATACTATAGGCTTGCTGTTTGTCATCGTGATAAGTTATGTTTTTGCAACAACCTTTGGACTTGATACAATAGGTTTGCGGATTGTCATCATGACAGATGTATCTCTATTATGTCTAGTAATCATGAAATTCAGAGGGATCCTACAAGATTCATTATTGTGGTGAAACAAAAGAATCCATTATTTATGGCACTTGTAAAGCCACTTTGGACTTGCAATTTCAGGTATGTGTGATATGCATTGAATATTGCAACCAAATTACTAATGTTTGAGAAAGAGGGTTGTAACTTTGGATTACCAAACAGTGCAAAAACTATTTGGAACTTTAGCACACTAACAGATCAACAAAATGAAACAAAAGAAACTGGAGATTAGGCAATGATTAAGTATTAGTATATCCCTCAACAGTAAGTAAAGTGAGGTTTTGCATATTTCAAATTGGTCTTTAAGCAATAAACATGCACTGTGAACATTAGTCTCTAAAACATAATACTCACCGCCACGATTTACAAGGCGCTGTAATTCAAAAGGATCGACAAACACACCAGACTGAAGCCTCTCCATCATAACTATTTCACAAAATTGATGATGCAGTGCACTAGAAGGTTTCGGTGGTACTTAAATCTCATGAATGAACTCAGATGGCGATGGGCACCTTTTCCAATTAGCATACGTTGTAGATCAAGCATTTCTAACTCTGCGGGAGATCTGCATTACAGTCTTGAGGCACCTCAGAGAGAGAGTCTGACTTGGCTGATCCTAGCATATTTTCATTTGCTGAATGTGGCTTCTGGGCACCTATTTCACAGTAGGTGATAGATAGACCTTGCCTTTCCTCATGATTCAACAAGAAGCTAAACCGCTTGGTCTATATGTACGTTCAGATTGAAACATCAGGATTCTATAAACATATTTGTGCAATAAAAGGGTAAACATGTACTATACAAGCATGGTAAGAAAAAGAAAATGCAAGATCTGGGAAATATATGTAAATAAAAACTAGCAAAGTTTCTAAGAAACAGAAGCCAATAGACCTAAACCATAAAAAGGTATGCCCTCCAAACTTCAGCAAATTCTCCAAATATCATGAGTTGTAAGTTATTACACATTCCTGAATGATTGATTGTGCACAAAACTTTGAAATATACATACCCTTTAGCTTTCAATCAAGAGAAACAAACCTAACTATCCATACACCAATAAATAGTATATAATGGCAGAAAAGCATAAATGTAAATGCTTCTGAAAATAAAAATAATTTACAGATAAAACTTGCAAATAAATTATTTCTAGGTGAAAACAAAAATCTTGCTTGCATTAAAACCAATTCACTTGAATAGTGCATTTGGACTTACGAAACAGTTGGTTCATCCTGAAGTAAAGTTTCTCATAACCATGATGCAGAATGTGTGATAACTTTCTTGTTAAAATGAAACAATAATCATAATTTATTACTTACACTACCAATTGCACATGAGTTGCAAGGTACACTGGATAGAATGCAAATCCAATACTACCTATAAACGGAATTTGATGTAATGGTGGTTGTGTAATATATGTGATAATGTCGTTTTGTGTTGTATGATGCGTCGGGGACAGGTGAAGACCGATGAAATGAAAGCAATGCAATAGATGAAAAAGCCTGCAAAAGGTAGGCTGGATATATACATAAATTTTACATGTAATGAAACGTGGAGGAAGAACTTTGGAACGGAGTCTCGTCTCGTAGCGCTCGAATGTAAATGCAGGAGGGTCATGCAAGTCTGTCAATGATCGCGCTCATGAGACTGTAGTAAATATTAACCCCTGTCATTCAATGTTGCCAATATTTTTGTTGTCTTGTCTAGTGTTATAACTTGTAATTTGTGTGTTGTAATTGCCCATGTGTTATTGAAGAGAGACTTCACTATTTCAGTCACACTCAAATCACATGCTTCTTCCATTAGCCAACAAACATAAAGTTCCTTAATTCATTAGTATAGGTGGTATCACCCAACGGTATACAATTCAAATCAAAAATTAGCATGGAGAGATCTAAGTTTCCATGAAGATATAGTTTAATTTCGGCTAAAACTAGAGGGGATCTCCTCTTAACTCTTTTCTAGTATTCAGTTTCACACGTGGCTGATCAAAGACCCTCTCTTTATGGCGGACACGTTGGCTCCCACTATGACCAATACATAAGCCCGATGAAATCTCGGGTCAATTAGCTTGAAAATTTAAATCCACACCAAATGCACCAAGTTAGGGCCCTTCGCAAGGCTTGATTGTTGTTACTCTCATGAAAGTGTCAAGTTTCAAGTGTATTATCATATGCCAAAATTAGATATCTACACATTACACAATATTCCATAGTTTAAATAAATTATAAATTAATGTAAGCAAGCATGCTAAAACATAGTCGAGGGTAATATGAGACTGCAATTATTAAAAACGATTTGCGCTCTAGCGAAAAAACTGAGTCGGCTTTATTAGGGTTTTACTTGTGGCACCGTCATACCACGGCCTTTTCAAGCTCTGCGGGAATTTATTGCTATAGTTTCTCCTAGGGTTTCTCGCCCTTTAGGCGTCCCCTATATAATGACCTCGCCATCTTCAAACCCGGTTGTTACAACCGTGGCTAGAGATAGTGGAGCTTTGAGCAATGGCACCGCCGAAATGACCCAGGAAGTTCATTCCGAAAGTGTTCCACAAGGTAATGTTTCTCCTCCTGTGGTTTTGCCCATTCCTGAATTTAATGTTGCCTATAAATGGTTAGAGCAATTTTGTCTCATTGGGTATTTTGTGGGTCGCATCCCCTCTAAAAGCATGCTCAAATCCAGGTCAATATAGTCTGACTCCCATGGGGTCAAACTGGAAAGCGTCCAAAACATGACCAAAGGTTTTTTTTTTTTGCTTTTCTGATCCTGCCAATGCCCCCAATATTCTAGCTCGGCAAGCCACTTGGTATGTTCGCAACTCTCTACTTGTTTTGTCCCCATGGCACAAGGATTTCATGGTATCTAGAATATACCACCCTTAAAGTGCCCGTTTGGGTTGAATTCCCGGCCTACCCTTGCCATGTGTGCCTTTTTTGTCAAAGATTGCCACTTCTATTGGTCGGGTGGTCTGCCTCGAAGCAGACAGGTTTTACCATGCTCGCCCACAAAAGCGTTTTTGTGTTGAAGTTGATCTCTCAAGATCTGAAAGAATTTGTGGACATTCAGATGGGAGACAAACGCTATTCTCGGCAGTCATGTATATCAATTTTCCTAACACTTGCTTTCGTTGTCAGGCTCTCGATGATAAGATCAAAGACTTTCCTCTTTATGTCCCTCGCAACCATGCCCCGTGGCCAAAGCAGCTCCCAAACCAATCAAACCCCAACAGGACGAAGGTTGGCAAGTTGTTGGGGGCCGGAAAAACAAGAACAAAACCCAACAACCTAAGGCCTCTGGCTCCAATGGCCACAAGAGCCACCTGTTAAGGAACAACCCCATAGCATACAAGCTAAAGAGCCAACTGTTGTTGCTAAAGAACTAACTGTTTCTGCCAACTCGGCTATGCAGTTGCCAAAATATTCCAAAGCCCCGAGCGACCTCGATTCTCATGGACCAGACAAATTTCGTTTATAATGTCACCATGCCGCAATCATTGCCGCTACTCTTGCCAAGCAACTCACAAGGGCCCTCCAAAAGGCCCCGAAGTCCTCACATCTCTCGAGATCATAGCCCGGCTCGCAACGTGGACTCAACCGAAGTGGAGTACAACATCGAATACGCCAAACGGAAAAAAATTGAATTATAGGATTTTTGCAACATAATATTGCTCAATTCCTACAAAACCAATATGACACCCTTGATGGCTTGGAGGATGGTGACATGGCTCTTGACCACCGTTTCCCATGAATTGTCTATCTTGGAATGTTCGGGGTCTTACAGACTCCTATCGTAAATATGTTGTTCATGAAACGATTTGTAAATTTGGATGTTTTGTTTTTGCAGGAGGTGAAAATTACAAGTTTTCAGTTGCAGATGGTTTGTAAATCCATCTGGCCTGACAACTTGGCTTTCTGTAGTAATCATGAAGCAGGACATGGGGGTTTAATTTCCCTTTTTGCCCCCAAATGGCGGCCCTTGTTAATTGACCATGGCATCGACCCCACCAACTATGCCATATGGGTCCTATTTAATGTTGACAGCTGCCCTTTTGGTCTCATTAATATTTATGCCTCTAACATGCGGCCAAAGGGCCGATCTGTGGCGGTGGATCGCCAACACAATTCCCGATGCGTGTATTGGGTCATAAGTGGAGATTTTAATATGGTTGAGTCACCCACTGATAAATGTGGCCACTTGCCGATGAGGTGGACACTTGCGAAAAAGGGAGGCATGGTTTTTATGCGTAATAAGTTTGGGTTTTATGACCCTAACGCCTCTCGCTTTCCCACATCAGAAGCATGGTTTACTTGGTCCAATCTCCGAGGAGGAACAGATCGAGTACTTAAACGGCTTGACAGAGCTATGTTGTCAACTCAAGATTATTTTGAGTTTGATAGCATTTATTCCATGCCAGTGGAGGTCATGCTTGACTTTGTCCTTTCGGATCACTCTCCAATACGATTTCGTATCACTTGGCATGATACATGCACTTTTTGTCATAAAGGCCAATTCTTCCTTAATACTACCTTGATGCGAATGGGCCCACACTCAATCATATCAAGTGTGTGTGGAACTTAACTCCCCGGCCTAGTCATTGCCAACGTTATCATCCACCTATGCATACCAGTTGGATTGAATGGTGGAAGGACGCGATGACTCGGAAACTAGATTCCTTAGAATCTATGGCAAACAATTGGCCAAAATCAGGCGCCGCTCATACTCCGCTAACACCTCAACTCTTAGTCGAGCGGTGGTGGCGCTTCAAGGCGATCCCTTCTCTGAAACTCTGCAACTTCATGTTGCAAAGCTTCGCCAACAAATTCAAGTTGCTGACAATTACAATGTCCAGATAGCGCAAATCTAAGCCCGGCTGCACTGGCTCAAAATTGGTGATCGAGTCTCAAAAGAATTCTTTCTTTCCCTCAGAGCCAAGAAACCATCTCAAAAAATTCGGGCCATCATGGAAGGCGGAGCTCGGGTTACCGATCCCCAACTTATGTTGTAAGCCTTTGTGCGCCTCTACAAGCTTGTGTTTCAAGCTCAACAACCCTCTGCAGCTCGACAAGTTGCTCTTGATCAATGTTTGGGTGTTGTGCCGTGCAAGTTGTCCGAGGCTTAGAAGGTGATATGCGACCAAATGCTCACCATTGAAGACCTCCATGATGCTACCATGCAGATGGCCAATGATAAAGCTTCGGGCTGCGATGGGTTCCCCTGCGAGTTCTACAAAGCCCTTTGGGATTCGATCGGTCACAACACCTTTTTCAAGTTTATCTCAAGGGATTTCAGAACCAGTCCTTAGGGCCACGAATCAACAAGGGGAACATTAAATTCTTTCCTCAACAAGGGGAACATTAAATTCATTCCTAAACAAGGAGACCCAGAGAAAATTACTTGTTGGCGGCCTATCACCCTGTTGAATGTCTCCTACAAAATCATTGCCAAAGCTTTGGCTATGCGGCTTCGCAATATCCTCCCGGATGTTATTCAACCAGAACAAACAGATTCATTCAAGGATGATATATCTTGATAACATCATTGTTGTTTGGGAGGGCATGGAATGGGCTCGCAAATCCAATCAATCTGCCATGTTCATAAAATTGATTTTGAGAAAGCATATGATCGGATTGAATGGCCGTTTATTCTTGCCATGCTTCAAGCCCTTGGCTTTGGCCCCATTTTTATTCAATCTGTCAATATGCTTTTTGCATATGCCTCTGCTCATATCACTATCAATGGCATCAGCTTGGAACCCTTTGGGATTTTTCGCTCCATTCGCCAAGGCTGCCCTTTGGCTCTTGCGCTCTATGTGCTTGGCTATCGAAGGATTTGGGTATTTATTGGCCCACACCAAATCTCAAGGGCTCATTAGGGAATCACGTTACCTTCTACGCCCAATTCTCAATTGTTAAATGGTCATTTCGCAGATGATTCCTTTCTTACACTCATTGAAGATGAAGCCAACATTCGCAATGCCATGCTTGAATATTTTCTGTTTAGCATCTGGCTCCTCAATTCAATGGCGAAAAACCCAATGCTTATCGGCAATCTTTCCTTCATGCGCCTGATTGGCTTGCCACTTTTGAATGGAAGGTTCTAGCTCATGGCGAAATATTTAAATTCCTTGGTATTCCTTTTGCTTTTCAAGCCTCTCCGGTCGAGGTCTTGTAGTATGTTATTCAAATAGTGGCCAAAAACTAGAATATTGGCTTACTAGACCTTTATCATTGGCTGGGAAATTCCAAATCTGTTCCAAAGTTCTTGCGGCCACACACGTGTATTACTCGTGTTGGGTTCCTTCCAAAGCCTCTATTTAGAAGCTGGAAAAGTTGCTCAAAGCCTTTCTATGGGCTAACACCTCTACTGGAGAGGTTTTCATCGTGTGGCTTGGGAGATATGTTGCCTTCCCCGCAACTCTGGGGCTTGGCCTTATTGACATTCAGCGCCAAGGGCGGGCACTTTGCGTGAAATGGATTGTTAGAAGCATCACTGGCCAAGAAGCTTGGAAAGTGCTTCGCAACATGGCATTGAAGAAGGCTCACCTTATGGCCGCCATACGTGGAAAGGATTGGGGTTTATCAATCTGCTCATAGCCCCAGTGCTGTCAAAGTGATTGGCACTTTTGTGCTCAAGAGCATTTGGAAAGCATGGGAATGCATCAAACCCTGGCTTCAATGGAAAGGTGACGGTTTTCGTAATGGGCTTTCCATTAACCATCAATCCCTCTGGTGGTCACCAATATTCCAAGCGCAGGATAAGTGTCTTGTAGAAGCTCCAGGAATCTCTGCGCTCAAATTTTTCAAACGCAGAATTGGCACCATTCAAGATTTATTCAAACACTCATGATCTTGGTTCTATTGGCACGAAATTAAAACGCGTTATCGGCTTTTTAATGGGCTTTCCATTAACCATCAATCCCTCTGGTGGTCACCGATATTCCAAGCACAGGATAAGTGTCTTGCGAAGCTCCGGAATCTCTACGCTCAAATTTTTCAAACGCAGAATTCGCACCATTCAAGATTTATTCTGCAAACACTCGCAATCTTGGTTCTCTTGGCCTGAAATTAAAACTCGTTTTTGGATTTCCAACCAGGACCAAGCTAGTTATAATGAAGTGATCAGCTCGGTCCCTAACCACATGCTGCACAAAATTGTTGTGCATTCCTCTCGCCCTTAGTGGACGGACTAGAAATGGTATGCGGATACTCCATTTTGCAACTACTCAACCAATAAAGGCTACCATTGGCTTTCGCCTCATTTGCCCATGGTGGATAAACTCAACATGCGATGGGGAATTCAGTCCACTCCGTCCTCCTGGAGTAGGCGATTTGACATTGTTTGGACTATCTGTGTGGAGCCCAAGATTGCCCATTTCCTTTGGTGTATTTTACACCAAGGTCTCCCTATCGGGGCTCGCCTTGTTCAAATTGGGGTCCCGACTCCCAAATGCCCATTTTGCGGCCATTTGGAAACTATTTTGCATCTTTTCTGGTTTTGTCCGAAAGCTCAACTTGCCTGGAATTGGATTCATTCATTTTCTTTCCGCTTAGACCGCATGCTTTAATCGGCAACATATCCTTTTGGGGGATAATCCCAATCTTCTGCCTATGTTCACCCAGATTTGGCATGTTTTTAGAGGGAAATTCTTTTTGGATATGGAAAGAAAGAAATGTTTTTTCTTTGTTAATTCTACAGTTGATCAACATTTTTCCGTTTATAACAAATCTATGGTAATCTTGAATGTGTTGTTACAGATACAAGTCCAGGCGAACAAAGTTGCGCTGGAGGTGGGCAACCTCCAGACCCTGTTGTGACACTTGGGGAAACCCCATGTAATGTTGCCCATGTGCCACCTCCAACTAGGCGCTCCTCGCCAACTAGTCGTGGTGGTTGGCGTAGTCGTTCGCCGGCGTGCTTTTAGTCGAGCTTGGCGCTACTCGGGCCTTCTTCACCAAAGAAGTTACTCTCCAGCTCACCAACGTGGTCGGGGGTCACCGCGTCCTCACCAACAAAGGAGTCCTTCGCCAACTCACCAACAGGGTTGGGGATCACCAGTTCGGCAACGCAGGTGGGGCTCTCCTGCAACCTCCGTGCACACACTGTTGATGGGTGGAATCCGCCCACCGCCACCGTCTTCTCGACAAATTTCCTCACCTCAGCCTCGCCATCCCCACTCGTGGAGAGGCGGACCAAGAAGAAGAAAATCCCACTAGGCTGGGATATTCCGGATGTTGGCAAAGACTTACCTAGCTCGGGCTGGCCGGATGATCACGATCCGTCTCGCTTTCAAGCATGTTTGTTGTTGCTTTGCTTGATTTGGTTTTTGTAATCCTCTAGGCACTTTGCCTAGTTTTTGTTTTCTCCTAGGCTCGGCCTAGTTTGTTTCTCGTTCTCCTAGGCTCGGCCTAGCTTGTTTGTGGTTTTGGGGCATGCTCTCATACCACCCACTTTTTTGTTGAAAGTTATCTTGTATCTTATTGAATTAATATAATATAAGATCTTTTTCATCAAAATATATATATTTTGTTCTCATACGGAAGTTGTGATGTTAATAATAATGTATGAATGCACTAATTTAAAATGAGAGAAACAATATAAATAAACTAAATAATACTTCTGAGTGGGCTACTCTTGAACCACTTCGGCTAATTTTATATTTACATTCTGAATCCTACCCACTTAAAATTAAAAACTAAATTTTTATTTGTGACTTCAAAATTTATTAGTCGGTGTGATTGAATGTTTATTTACATAATCCATGGGTAGAAATTATTTAACCATGTTTTCTCGCTATTTTTATTGAGTTTATTCTTATAACATCTGTGATAAAATGCAATAGAGAGGAGGTGAAGCAGGCCACGGATATTGTGGAGAAAACATTCTAGGGAGATGATGTTGCAAGAGCCATGAAGATGGCAAATAAAGCCCAAGTTATGTTTGCTGATCTTGAAGATCTTGGGCAACTGATACTAATTTTTAAAGTGTACACCGCTGCTCAACACAAAATCTATGATGGGCAAAAGGACTATTACAAGATTTTAGAGGTCGAATCGGCTGATGACATTAATATTAGATAACAATGTAAAAGTTGGTTCTTTTGCTACATCAAGCCAATTGGAGCAACAGGAGCATTTAAGCTGCGCCCCAAGCTTCTCAAATACTTTCAGATAAAAACAAAAGAATGCAGTATGAATGAAACAGAAGAGAGGTTGAAAATTTACTGGAAAAGCAATGACAGTCGAGATATTTTGATGTATTGAATGTTATCTAATTTCTGCAGACAATAGGCTGGTGAATGTGATTTTATGCAGCATTGTTATACATCAATGAAAGTGAGTGAAATATCGACTGCCACAAAATATCTGTATGTCTCATTAAATATCTAAATGACAGAACAATACAAGAATTGAAAAGTAAAAACAAAAAACTGATGGTGAGAATCGGGCTGCCAGAAAGGCTTGACACTTTCCAGTAGGGTCTCCCACCATAAGAACACTTCCAGTGTAAATATAGAATTTGTTAAAACAAACTGTGTTCATATAATACACACCACAGCTACAAGACTTCTAAGGCAATCAATCCCCTCCTGTATAGATTACCCTAAAATTATATAATACTTGTAAATTTATAATCATCAGAATGTAAATTTATAATCATCAGAACCATTCAGAGTTATTGAATATGCCAACAAGATTCAATCAAGCAAATCTCCTTCATGTAGCAGCTGCAATTACTGATTGTTAATGTCTCTGATTCCCAGACTTCGGTGATTTAACCCTATCTCTTCACAATGAAGCCAATAAAGTAATGCTGTTATATCAAGCATGGTCGTATCAATTCCTAGCAGATGACACTGTCCACTGTTGAGATATTATAAAAAAGCAAACGGTACATAAACACTTTTAAAAGAAAAAAATTTACCTAAAATTATTTCGAGAACATTTTTTTCATGAGATCCTCGATTGGTGTTTTAGAGTTTTAATTAAAATCATGTATACAGGTTATATCATTCTTTTCCATGTCTAATCAATCCTTTTAGCATCTCTGGTTCTATATCATATCTTGGTCTCATCTAATGCATGAGGAAAATGTGTAGTTGCTCTATTTGTTCTTTTGCTATCATTCAATGCTAATATAATAAACATGAAATATCTTTTTGTTTACTGGATATGCCTTACCCCTTCCAAGTTAGGATATCTCTGTAAAACAATACAAATACGGATATGATTTCCATGGGATACACCTTGAATATGGCTCGGTTACATGGATTGTCTGTATATGTCTGTATATGCCTTGCAGAAAATCAAGAGATATTTTGCATATGACTCGTGAAGACAGAGACATATCTCATAGAAACACAAATGAAGGAAAAAAACACCTAAGGCAAGACACCTTTCTTCTCACACATTAGAGTTTTGTGCTCATATTTGGAGGGTTCTTTGTAAAGAATTTTTGTTTTGAGTTTTTTACATTTTAACTTTCATGATATTTTCATTTTACATATATACACGTTCATTTATTGTTATATAGCATAACCCAGCCATATTGTAAACAAGGTTTTCTAAAATTTGCCATCTGTATTGCACACCCATATCAATATCCCTGAAACTTAGATTTTTTGTTGGCAGATACATGCTAATCATGTGCAACTTACATGCAGATTGGTAGCATATAAGTGGAGCATATAATAATCAAGTGGATGGTCAAATCACAATCCATGTATGTAGATGTGTTCCTTGAGTATGTAGCGATCAACTTCCTTGCAGAACTTGAATATCATCTTCACGCATGTATGCATATCTATTTTTGAGTTTGTATACCTAATGCTACAGGAAATATGACCACCTTCACATAATAAGGCACGTATCTTTGTTTTTTAATCATCCATGCTTATTGTGCCAAATTGGGAATAATTGATAGCCCCATTCTTATTTACAATGGAAAGTGGAGCTACTCACCATATAGCATAATTTCTAGTTTAAAAGTAAATGTAGGAGAGATTTATTGTTAGAAAATGACAACACCCAAGTCAAGATAGTCATAAGAAGAAACGTAAAGATAAAGTTAAAACTTCAAACAAATTGCCCTCGTTCTGTTAGGAATGAGAGGAAAGGTGATTGACACTGTGTTGGAATAATGCCTTGAACAATGAAGAAGAGATAGACCTGTTCACCAGAAGAAGTACAGCTAATTCAATTCCACAAATGATATTATTGCATAGACTCTTGATGGAGGTTGCTAGTCAATTTCATACACTCTTATTTAATTGTTGATGCATTTGTTTCCATAGAAACACCGAGGTATAGCAATGTATGACAGATTGGGGATTAAAAATTGTAGTTTAGTCACACACAAGCCCGCAGCCCCTTAGCCCTAGGCTTTCTATGGTGAGCATTTTTGACAGATTGTGGATGGTACATTTCCCAACTATCTTCAACATCACTGTCCATAGGGAATTATGTCTCCCTCGGCCAGCTGAGGTTACGTTCTCACCAGTTGTGAGTTGAGATAGATCACCATATTGTGCAAGCCAATAGGAGATGTCATACTTGCTCTTTCCAAGAGGATGCTACAAAGCGCTTTATTTGCCGGTGTCTCATCTGTCATGAGTTTTGAATTAGATACCATTGTTTGTACAAGACTTAGGAGGGTCCCTTGCCACCTTTTCCCAGACATTTTCACCTTCAAGATGCAAATACATTCAGACATTATGCTCTACAGGAGACTTTCAACGCCGCTAGATTGATTACTTCCTTCTTTTAACTTATTTCAGCCATTGAAGGTGTAAATTGCCTATCTGTTATTGCAGTCAGTATTGCACATTAATAGATGTGTAAAACTATGGCCCCCAAGAGAAATAACCAATGCAACTTGACCTATTATTCCCGCACCTAATGTAGAAGACCAACTACATTTCACAGAGAATCAACTACTCTCCCATGTGCACAGTCTAGACCACATGGGAAGACACACATTACCAATTTTATCTCTGCCTTGGAGGATCCTCGGTCAAGGATGTTAGGAGAGCCACTAGGATATGTCATTCTTCCTCCTATAATTAGCACTAGTAATTCTCCTGAGGACATCATCAGGCTCTGTACTGGCCTTTGTTGATGATTGACAAGGATGATGGCCCTTATTTTGCTCTTGACTCTGATGCAGATGATTAGACCCTAGTTCTGAATGGGCCCCCTTCTCTTCACCCTATTGGCAATACTTTTTATTGGGGGCCTCCCTTACACAGGATTGATTTGTATTATATGGCTTCATTTCTTACTGACTTGTTTAGGGTTTACCCTTCTCTTATTAGAGCTTGTAGAGAACTAGATTTATGTTATATATTGTTTTGGTTCTTGGTCCTTTTAGCATTCCTAACTAATTAAAACTTGTAATTTTTGGATCCCATTGACCTACTTTCATCATCCAAGGACCATCATACAATTTCCTTCTTTCTTAATCAGTATAACATGTTGCCCCAAGTAAATGAGTAAAGGTTGATTTGTGTCAACTTTCCTAGGAAACAGGACAATTTAACAAAACTGATCGAGGCTCAACAAAAACGGAAAAACTCCTTAGTATTGGCAAACTTGGTCGAGGTTCCCAAAAACATGGCAAATCTCAAAAGCTCACAAAGTTGATAGCTAGAATTTTCTCATCCACGTGTATGAAATCAAATAAAAGAAAATAAAAACATTTGAGATGTTTTTAGAAGATACATTTTTGGAGGGGCAATTGAGCTAGAGGGGGTTGTTTATCCAAGATTCAACATTTATTTTCAAATTTTCAAGAAATAGACTCATTGTTAAGAAGAAATTAAAAATATTAATCATCCTCTAGTTTTAAGCATTGAAATTGATGGGACATCCATATTTCTTAAGTTTTCAATTGAAGGGCACCTTGGAAAAGTGAATGAGCTCTTGAAGATCTTCCCTTGCATGCTTTTAAAGGAAACTGAAATATATTTTGGGTACTCTTAGAGGTGGGCGTGTTCCACAAAAACTTGAATCCCTAAGCCCAAAACTAAGAAAATGGTGGGGGGTCGATCATTTTGCAAAGACCTTGGGGAGGGAAGGGTACATTGCAATCTATTTAGAAACTAATGAGGTTGTAGGTGAGTCAATTAAAGCAGCACCTTCAAAGAAAACCCTGCTATGATGTACCTCCATGCCAAGTGTACCTCTAAATGACATATCAAGTGGATAGCAGTTTATTCTCTAACAGTGTCAAAAGTAGATAATATACAAAAGCTAAAAACAAAAATATGGCCAATTTCCTCTCCTATGGTTGAAACCAGCACAAAATGACAAAAATACTGCTACTGGTGTCAATCGTCCTTCTAGCGACCCTACTTCAAATTGCCATTCCTATCTCCTCTACATCCCCTCCCACAACTATTACAACTATTTGTATCCAAAACGTTTGTGCTCCTTATATTACATATGGATCTTAACCTGGCCAAGACAAATCAAATGTATTGAATGTCTATGACCAAGCTGAGAAATCCATAGGACACTTTTGGGTATATTTACTATATCCCGTATTGGCAGCCCATGATTGATGCTATTGACATTTGTTGCATGGGTTTCAAATATTTTTAGGATATTAGGGACGGGTAGGGACTATGGTTGTCCAAGATGTTGCTATAACATGGTTCTTGCACGAAGATGAGGTGGTATAATATTTGTTGTGTTATGCAACAAAGAAAATAGACCTTACAATATCGGTACCTCTACTTATGTACATGCAAGTAACTTGCAACTTAGGTCCTAAGCTCTACTAGAGCAAGAAGAAATGTGTTTACACAGCCTAATGACAAGAATATTGATAGGGTTGTTTTGATGGGTTTTTTATTCTATCCAAAATAGTCCATCTTATCCAAATTATTAAGTCAAGATGCTAGTGAAAGAAGATACAGAGAAAGGGGGTCACCACAACACACCCATTGCATAGTACTGGTAAAGAGGAGCGGAAGAGAGTTCACATGTTGATACAAAGGGTGTGGCTTTCCAACAAGATCAGGAAAAATTCAAGAAGAGCATTATTGATACAGAACTGAAGACTTGATGTGGTGAAGATAAGAGGACCAATTGACATAGACACCCTAAGGGCCTAAATAAGTAGGATATACAGACCCAAGAAACAGTTTGCTCTAACACCTGGTCCAACTTTCATCTTTTAGTATGTAATTAAAATGTTAATTTAGGGCTTCAATTTAGTTGCACTGGCTCTCAGTTTCTTAGTTCTTTGTCCAGTTGGTTGTAGCCCATTTTAATATTTTCGCAGATCGTTTTTAAATACATAAAAGTGTTATATTGTAGGAGTTTTTTTGAAGTTTGATCTCTGCAAATTGCCAATCTACCTCTAGGCATACCATATTGTCATTGCAGCTAATTTGTGAGTGGTTGGCCTTTGAGCTCCGAGACTTTGGCCTGTAATGCTTTGATATACATATTTGCTTTTCTAGATATCAAAAACAGCATACAAGAAAGATTGAGATGTCATCTGAGCAATTCTTGGAAAATCAAAGTTCAACCATACTGTGTTTTTATTCTGACATTTCTAACTTCCACCCTTGAGAAGAACCCAAGGAAACTGCCTGCTTTGGTCTATTTATTTATACGAAAAAGATAAACATAATCTTCACAAGAAAATCAGAAAGACTTCCCTAAAAAAATTAGGTCATTCATGAATAGTAATTTGGGCACATATAGCAAGAGTGTGTGTGTACGTGTCACAGAGAGAGAGAGAGAGAGAGAGAAAAAGAACTGACCAACCATTGGGTTGTAGAATGTTGACGCCAAAGATCTGGTCTTTTAACGAGTGTCAGTGGAAAAACAGAAGTTATATGACAAAGGTGGTCTCCTCCTGAGCATTTAATGAAGCTAAAGGAATATATTGGCAAACTTGTGACTTATCAAGACAGTAAAACATATGCTCGTGCCAGAATCCCATTAAACCGTCAAATTGAGTCCATACAGGAGAGACCATAAAACTATCAAATGGAGATCTTGAAAGCAATTGGAGCAAAGCACCAGTTCCCCTGAATCAACCAAAACTGTATCTAAGAGAAGAGTTCTGTAATTTCTCAGGCACTGTGCACTTTTGAAGTTGTTGCAATCCACTGCAATATACCCAAAAATCTCTTTCATAAGCATAATGACATAATCCGTGTTCGCCAATTGTCCTTCTACTGTTTCGTGTTTGTCTTTTTTAGGAACATGCTTACTGCTTACTCCAGAAGTCAGTTGAACTCCTAATGGACCCACACTATCTCCCTGACATTTATGCAACATGAATACTTTAGGATCTAATTTGACATGCAGGAAACAAACATGCATGCAGACAAAATTTAACCCTTGTATCTCTCTGTTTCTCTAAGTTAAATAAGAAAGTGTCATTCAAAATTTTCCAGGCGCACAATGTCTGATATTGTTCATTAACAATTTGACATATAGAGCATCAGAGTCTGAATAAAAGACTGTAAATTTTAAATTTTAAATCTAAAATGTGAAGACATAACTAGAAGCTTACAGGAATCACGGAATTGACCACATCCAATTTCAGCCAGTTGAAGTACTGTTTAAAGTGCTCGAATGGTCCTTTTTCTGTAGTATCGGGCTCCAACTTTAGCTCCATACAATAACGCAAATCAGATAGTTCATTTTCAGGATCCTGCCTTAGCATGCAAAGCTCCTCCTTTCTCAGGCTTTTTTCCCGTTGAATTTGAGACCACTCGCTTCTCTCTCCATTTCACCATGCACTTCTGTATTAGTTGCCACTATCTACAGAATCAAGTTAGTAAAATTCAAGCCATAACGGCATATTATCTAAAAAGCTTTCATCCAATCCAAAGAAGTAAAAGAATGAATAAGGGAGAATGCCATGAGGACAGCATACAACAAGGTACTTCAAGTACCATATCAATATGCCAACCTGCTGAAGCACCATAGAAAGGATAGACAGTGTGTAATACACATGCAATCAAATACATGGAGAGCTGAAATTTTTAAATCATTTTTCCCCGCACAATGAGTGTACATTTCAAAATATTGCTTGGCTCCTGCACCTTAACAAAATCAAATATTCACGTTTTCATGTCAATTCAAATTCTAGCTTGAACGAAATCAAGGGCAGTGATAATTATGTTGATAAAAAGAAGTCATACATGTCAAAGGACTGCAGGTGGGAACCTTGATATGAGTGATTCTATATTTGACATAAAACAAGACATAGTGACAAAATAGAAAAATCACCTTTCCAGTGCTAGTGAACTATGATCCATCTATCTAGATTCCAAACCCTGAATCTTGGTAAAAAGAGAAAGAAGGATAGTTGAGACCTCACAACCATGGAGCAGGATGCTCAGGAGCAAACATCTGGACAACATGGCTGTAGTGCAGCGCATTTTCACAGCAGACACTTCCAAACAATTCTCATATATGAAATTTAATAATGTCCTGAAGAGACCTTACAGGCAATCACTTGAGTTGGGAACTTTGGGATGCAACCTCAACCAGATTTTGGAATAACTTGGATGAGGAACAGGTCACTATGCTCCTGTACAGAATTAGCATCAAACAGAGCTGTGCTTGTTGACTAATGGGAATCCCAAGTGCACAAATACTGAACTACTACCCAAAAACTTGGTGGGATGAAGAGGGTATAACGGGACATCCCTGCTGTCCCAATAATCCATTATGTAGAATCACCTGGATAGAATGCAAAGTCACTTTGCAGATCATACCAATCTGCTTCACTGGGTTAGGAATAAGCTTGGCACCTGCAGTGGCACACTAAAAAGTGGGTACCTGCTTGCTATCAGTAACCAGCCCCAAATGTCCAACTGGCTTGCATCCAAGATCTGGTCTAGTGTTGAGCTACCAAGGGCCAATGCCCTTGTGTGGCTAGCAGCAGAGCTGCAGAAGGAAAATCCTCATACAAGACAAATTGAATAAGATGGGATTGCAAAACCCAGCTATGTGCAGTATGTACAGGCACTTGGACAAATTAGACAACCACCTGCTGCTCCGTTGGGTATTTGCATCCTGCATGGTCCCGGCTGCTGCAGAAATTGGGATGGAGTTGCGCCAGATCAATATATTTGCAGTCCTCAATTGCCTCTTGGCCATGTGTAAGAAAATCTGATAAAGGTTTCATCCTTTGGTCAACAGCTGCCTCGGTGATGGTATGAGAGATTTGAAAATTGAAAAGAAAGCAACTCTTGCATCTTTCAGCGCATCGCATTCCCTATGGAAAGGTTTGATTCCAGACTTAAAGTGGATATTGCAGAATTGGCCCATAAGAAATTATCAACAATAGATTTGGGAACTTTTTCACATTGGATATAGAGGTTACTTCTTCCGAGTGCAAAAGAGCTTTGATTAGGTGGGTCCCACCGGAGGCTGCTATGGATAAATTGAACTTCAACAGTGCTTCCAAAGGAAATCTAGGATCTTCTGGGAGCAACAGCCTCTTTACATATGAGAAGGGTCATCTCCTTGGAGCTTTCTAAACAAGATCTTTCAGGGAACAAATGATAAGGCCGACACATTTTACCTAGGGGAATTCTAGAAAGTTCACTATTCATTTAGATCTCAGCAAACTTCTTGTGGAACAAGACTGTGTTCATCATTCTTGCTATGTTTAGAGGATTCGTTCCAAATAGGAAACTTGATGGAATCCTAAATTAGGCCTGGCTTCTCATCCATCTCCTCAGTGCCATTTCTTTCCAACATTGCTTTAGAGAGGAAAACAGACCAGCCAATCTTTTGGCCCTAACCCAAGAACGCAAATAAAACATTCACATGAGTATTGGGAAGGGCTTAATAGGCTACTATTCCTAGATATTGAGTAAATTTAAGCTTAAATTCCTTCATCGAAGAAGGAAGACCCCTAGCCGTTGTCCCTTGGGAACTAATTTATTTCAAAACAAAAGAAAATTTCAAAAATAGAAAGAGAGATTAAAGTTGAGGAACCAAAGGTTAATATTTGATGGCGTCACTTGTATTCATAGTTACATGTTCAAAAAGTTTGAATAGTTCGGTTCGGACATCCAAAAAAGTTCAAAATTTCAAGATTTTGTAAAAGATTTGGTTCGGCTCTGTCTCAGATCAGAAAATTGACAAATTTTAAAATATATGTATAAAATAATAATTACATATGAAAATTAATATAATAAATACAATATTAAAAATAATAATTAAGTATTACTAAATACTAAATAACAAGGACAATGTTAAAAAACAATAATATCTTAGATAATAAATACAATGTTAAAAAAATATTAATATCTTAGATACTTAATGGATGTATTACACTAGGTCAATCTAAGAAATGGTATAAATTTATACATCGGTTAAATAATACATCGGATAAATAATAGGCCTTGAACTATTACACATAACCAATGTAATTTAATATTTATAATATGATATATATATATAATATCATTATCAGTGCCAACTCCCAGCCCTAGCTCAAGCCCCAAACATTGCAAACTTGCAGGGATTAATGACGGCCACAGCTCGAATGGGTTTTAATTCACGCACACTTCTCAGATCTGATGCAGTTGGAAGCCCTAAAAGAAAACCAGTAAAAGGCAGAAAAAGTTAAGGAAATGCAGAAACTGGCTGATAAAATCCAGACCACATGATAGCAAGATAACGCCAAAACAGCCTGGTAGCTGACTGCTGCTGGAGGGCTTTCAGGATGATTCTGAAACCCTAATTCTGTCCCATATTCTGTTTTCTTTTAACATCTAACCTGCACACAGTAAAGCAAATGCAAATAGGGTTTGAACTTAACCGAACATGTTCGGTTTTCCCTAAACATTCGCTGCGGATTGAATTTGGACCATATTCGTATGAGAATGGTAATTATGCTTGTATTAACACAGCCTAGGATGAAAATGCAGATAAAAGAGATTGCATCCTTGCCCCAACATGAGAAGATCCTGCAGATGCAGGAGCAGAAAAGTGGACTGAGAAGATGGAAAAAAGGCCTTAGCGACGCCTTTGGCTCTGTATTCAATAGAATGACGAAGAAGCTATCTGTAGAGGCAGTTTTCAAGATGATGGGAATGCAGATGCCATGGAGGATACTGTATAAACCTTATTTTTCACTCTTACTAATGATTTCCCTTTGCAGGCTGTTGACACCTTAATCTCCCCGAGTGTGTGCCTTAAGAGGCGTATTGGGAACAGGTGGGTTGGTTAGCAGTACCGGATGAGAGAGTCGCTGTGCGCCCCATATGCCTTAGATCATCCTAGCATGCTTTACTACCCCCTTACTAGTTCCCTTGTTACCCTCTTGCTACCCTCTTACCACCACCTTCACACCTACCTACAACACCTCAGATCACCTTTACATCTGCTCCCAAGTGTATGCTCCACTTCCCCATCCTTTCTCCTCGGGGCAAATCCATCGTGTCTTCTTCAACTAACTCCAATCCAAGTAGTTCAACCTCTCATCAAAACCCTCGCCACCCGTCCTTGTGTTACCAAGAACTCAAGCAAATCATGCCTATTCCTAGATTAGACCGCATTTATCCTGCAAAAACTGTGCCCTGCATGCTGTGACCCTAATTTAATCTGTTGATGGCATGCTAACATTGGGGCACTCTCATGACAATTGTTGAGATCTCAAAAAGGTGGCTTTGATTTCCTCTTAGGTGCTAATTTTGATATCGATGCTATCACCAAAGAGCACTATGAGTACTAATCACTTCTTCAAAGCCTTCAATATCATCAATGATAACATTCTAAATTGGTCCATAACCCCAAAAAGGCACCCTTGCACAACTTTGTGTGCACCATTGAAGGGGACTATGGCCATAACTGTATTAACTCCCAATATGTGAATGCAGCCAAAGTCAATTATCGACAAAAGCCCGCACATAAGGATCTCATCCAAAAACCTAAGAAACCATCTCAAGACGAGTTGTTGCTTAAGGATACTTCTACTTCATCACCTAATGATCAATCCAATGACGAACCCACTCCACCAATAGAGTCTCAACCCAAGGAACCTATTCATTAACATAAGCAAAAGTTCCCTCAATCTAACAACAAACCTCCTACAATCATTAAATATTTAACCACTTATAACAATTCTCAACCAAAATACAGTTTTGGATCTTATCAAAAACCTCAATGGAACTTCCTTAAGAACTTAATTCCATGCCTTGTAAAATTTCCTTTATGGAACTTTTGCACATACCCCCAACATCGTAGAAATCTCATGCAACACCTTCAAGCCTTAGAGGACTCGCAAAACTACCAACAAAGACCCTTCTAATCAACCTTCACCTACTTTTGAGATTCACGCCATATGAACCGTAACTCCTCAAACTTATAGGCACTCTCCTAGAGTTCCCTAAAGATGACATGGTCAATGACAAAATCCTCTTCCGCACTAATGACCCTCCTCTCCTCGTTATTGTGCTCATCTAGGATGTCCAAATAAGAAAGGTCCTTGTGGATGAAGGCTCAAGAATCAATGTCGCATCCTTTTGGTTAAAGGTCTTTGATAAAACCCATTAAAATCCCTTGGATGCACTTGGCTTCCCATCACTATGGGACCCAAAAATCGTGCACACCAAGGTCATGATCTCATCATCCACCATCTAATAATAGTGTTATGCGGACGCGTCCCCAGATTTCGGTGGCATTTGGGATGTCCCGAACATTTCGAGGACTTGAGGGGATGTCCCTTATTTTTTAATTTTTTAAAAAGTTTTATGATGTTTTTTACTTCTATAGAGTTATTATTTTTACCAAAAACATTGAATTCTAATCTTGAAAACCTAAAACACATTAAATATAATCTAAATCCCTTAATTTCATCAATAATATTAAAATATTTAAATATTAACTTTTATGTATTATTTAATAGTTGTCACCAAAATTTTGCCATCCCGAAACCTCATCGCTTCGTCCTTGTGTCCCCCACTATTCCTCATACTTAGGTAACAATCTTATAAGCTCCTTCCATGGATGCATCCCATGAGAGTGTTTGCAGATCCTCCAAAAGCCAATGCCTTAAACTTATCCACAATAATCAAAAATAAAAGCATAAGACTAATCCCAACCCATGGGACATCCTCATTCCCTGTCCTAACAAAGCATTTTGGATTCCTACCACACAAATTGTGCGTAGTTTACCTATTTTGGAATTATGTGACTATCAACCCAATATCCAAGTCATTCTAGCGCAATTAAATGGTGACAAGTCTATGAACTCCAAAATACATGTAACAAAAACAAGTTACCACAATGCATTGTGGATTGGTTGCCTCCATCTCTTTTACTTAAAGAATGATCCCCACCGTACTTGAAAATGAGATTGAGAAGAACCCTTCTTGTAATGCTAACAAAGCCTCTTACACCCATGATGAGGATCTTTATGAATGCAACAAATTTGGAATTGCCAAACGAGCATCCACCTCTCTCTCCTAGATCCTTTGGTAATCTTGGTGTCGCCACCAAACAAAATTCCTTCTCACAACACTAATACCTTTGACCACAACGATACACAAGCATGCACTATACAGCCCTCTTATGACGAGGATTACATCGTGTCACATGCACAAGCTAGGCACCTTGATGTTCTCCATTATCAAAAGAGTTTGGCTAAAATGCATGCCTTCAACTGTGAAGCCAACATGATTTCTGCTTGCTATGATTTTGATCCCCCTCATTTGTATACCAGCGACAACAAGAAAGAAAAGACTCAACCTTACTATTCGCCACTAATCCATCCCTAGAAAATACCAATTGGGTTATTGAACAAGTCTCAAACTTTACCTCAAGGCATAAAATTGTAAAACAAAACTAATAGGACTCCATTGGCCCTACTCCTAAAACGCAAGATGTCGCTCAATTTTCCTCCCGGAATTGACTACGCCGGCCACTCGAAAAATTCGATGCGATTATAGCAAATCCTATTACAATCAACAAGATCGCCAACTTGATCCCGTTAGGGCTAATGTCGCTCAAAATCTTGTTGAACCTTCCTCTAAGCCAACAAAAATCACTCTTGAAGCTTAAGGTGATAGATTTCAATCAAATTCGTCCAAACCATAAGTGTAAAGGTAAAAGATATGTTGATCTTGAAATTGATGTCAAGTATAACGGTCCTTTACCTACTTTTGACAATGATGAGGCCATTCTCAAGCTACTCCAAGCACAAGAAGACCAATAACCCTATCAACATCATAAACTTGGTAACATTACCAAGAAACCTCCCCTATTCAACGGCTTTTGTCACCGATGAAATTGCCAAATTAATCGATGCTCATTATTATTTCCAAGATGGCAACTTTATGCGTGTCGAAGAAACTCTAATGTCCAACTCGACAATGATGATGACTCGCACGTGGTTATGATAGGAGATTGTTTTCCACACAACCAAAACAAGAGGCCTTTGCTTGGGGTTATTCCAACATGGCTAGAATGGATCCCAATATTGTTGTTTATAACATAGTACTTACCCCAATGTCACTCCCATTCAACAAAAGATATGAAAATTCCCTCTAGAAATTTGTACTCTTTGTCATAACAAGCTCATCAAACTTTAGGAAGCCAAATTCATCCAACCGATTGATTGTTCCAAATAGGACTCCAACATTGTACTGTTTGTAAAAAAACCATCTTAGTTATCCATGTTTGTATTGACTTTTGTAACCTTAATCTTGCTCGTCCTAATGAGAACCTTTCTTTACCATCCATAGATGCCATAGTTGACACTATTGTTGGATATGAGATGTTATCCCTCGTGGATAGATTTTCAAGCTACAATCAAATCCAAATTGCTCCCAAAGATCAACATAAAACCACTTTTACAACCGAGTGGGGCATGTATTGCTACATGAAGATGCCCTTCGCCTTAAAAACAACAAAGCCACTTACCATCGTGCAATGTTTCACATCTTTCATGACTAGATCCATAAAATTGTCGAAGTCCATGTAGATGACCTTCTCGTAAAATCTCGACATGCAAAATATCATGTTTGTGACCTTGATGAAGCGCTTGAGAACCTTTGGAAAAACAAGGTCCACCTTAACCCTCAAATGCATCTTTGTGTCACTCAAGCCAAGCTCCTAGGGTTCCTCATCTCCAAACGAGAAACTAACATGGACCCTACAAAAATTCAAGCAATCATCAAAAGGCCTCGCATACATTCCCGACATCCACACCTTATTAGGAAAGCTTCGGTAATTTGATGGTTCATTCCCAAACATGTTTGTCAAACTCACTCCATTAACAAACCCCTTAAGAAGGATGCCATGTTAGAATAGAATGAGGACTATCAATAAGCCTTTGACTCCAAAAAGAACTCCTTAATGTTCCTACATTATGACCTTCTTCCAACCATCCCCTCATCCTCGTCCTCTATACCTCATCTAACCCCACATCCATTGGGGCAATGTTGGCAAAAGAGGATCAGAAGGGCAAAGAACACGCTATATATTATATTAGCCAAGCACTTCCATTATCGGACATGCTACACCAAAGTAAAGCGTGGTTGTTCACCTTTTTTGTCGCAATCTTCAACACTATATGCTTTATCGACAATCTATATAATTGTCTATACCGATCCTCCTCGCCACTTCTTTTCCACAATTGTCCTACCTACGAAAGGTCTTGAAAATGGATGGCGCACCTCATAGAGTTTGACCTACGCATTGTCATGCAAAAGCAGCTTAAGGGGCAAGTCATTGCCCCTCAACTTGCCTTCACTCCAATCCCAAACTGATCAACATATCGAAGACCTCCTCCCCAATGAAGATGTACTCGTCATTGAGGGTATGGACCAAGCCCTCACCCTTAAAGACTACTTTCATAACTTCACCTCAAATCTTGAGGCCCATCCCTCGAAAAAAGTGAAATCAAACCTAAACTTGAGCCTAAAACCCAAGGAGTTAAAATTGATGAGACCAAACAAATCAGCATCGACTTGCACGAAGACACATGGACTCTCCACTTTGACTAAGCCAAGTGTCTACAAGAGTCGAGGCAGATGCATTTTTACCGACCCTTTAGGAAAGATCCTCTCTTTTCACCTTAACTTTGACATTACTAATAACATGGATGAGTCTCAAGCTCTCAATCTTGGAATGTGAGTCGTTATAGCTTCTAACACCACCTATCTACACACATTTGGCAATTCACAGTTTGTTTGCCAATAAGTATGTGGAAAGTACCAATGTAGAAGTGAAAACCTTAAAACCTAACACGAGATAGTCACCAAGCTAGCTACGGAATTCACATCTTTACGATCGAGTCAATCGCTGAGAGTACAATTTCATTGTCAATTCCTCGGTTTCCTCGGCATCTCGCTTTTCAACCCCATAAAGCCCTTCAAGATAGACAATTTAAGGTTTAAATCCAAAATCTTCAACCTTACCTTACCTTCCCCCAATGTCACTCTCATTTGTCAAATCGAAGTCAACACATGAAGCAAATTCCATGATATAAGGATATTATCATCCAAATCCTTGAAAACCGGACTTATCTTCCGAATGCCAATTATTGGGAGAAAACTAGAATTTGCAAGAAATCCTCCAAGTAGGTTCTTAAACATGACATCCTCTAATATAGTAGCTTCAATGGTACCCTGCTCCGTTGTGTTACCAAGGACATGCTACATCCCGCAAATGCCTATGCATAGATTACTATTGGCCTACCTTGAGGCGGATGCACATGCTTTCTCCAAAAAAAGTAAACGTTGCCAATTCCACAATGATCTTATACACCCTCCACCAAATTGAGCTCTAAGGATTTGAAGCTCCTGCCATTCACCATGTGGGGATTGGATTGCATTGGAAAATTATCCCATTGACAAGATGGACATACCTTTGTCATTACGGCTACGAAGTATTTCACAAAGTGAGTTGAGGTCATGCCCTCGCTAATGTTACCGGAGCTACAACTACACAATTCATACTTAATCGGATTATCTACCGCTTTGGAATTCCACAAACTATCATTTCTAACAATGATGGGAATTTCAAATGCAAAGAAATGAAGCATCTTTGTGCTAAATGCAAAATTAAGCACCAGTTCTCTACTCACCATCACCCTCAATGTAAGGTCCAAGCAAAATCTACCAATAAGATTCTCAATAAAACCCTCCGAAGACAATTCAGGACTCCCATACCGATTGGCACCTTAAGTCAGTAACCCACGCTTTGGGCATACCGCACTAGAATTCATATAGACACTAGAGTAACTCCCTTCTCTCTCTACTCGAAGTCGTCTTGCCACTAGAAGTTGAGTTCCTCTCTCTTTGCATTTCTCTTCATTAGATCGTCCTCAATGAGGAGCTTCACGAAGTCTGCCTTCATTCTCTCGATTTGTTGGATTAAAAACACTATAACACTCTCCAACACAAATTGTCAATATAAAGCCCACATTAAGAAACAACATAAAAAACTTTGATATCGGAGAACCAGTACTCAAATTAAATCATGCCCACAATGAGGAGGGCAAATACGCCCAAAATGGTGAGTTCCTTACTTGGTTAAAGATATATTAAGTCCAAGCACATAACGATTACAAACCAACCAATGTCATCTTGTTATCTTCAAGGAACCAATGAACGCTCAGTTCCTAAAGTAATATGATTGATCTTCCTTTACTACCTCACTTGTACTCAAATTTTACTTTCATTTGGTGTGCCTCGTTAGATTTGTTTGGCATAATTTTACATTCTCATGTTTGGATTATAATTTTATATACTAAAATCTTATGTTTTTCCCAGTGTTATGCGGGAACGCGTCCCCCCCCCTTTTCCTTACAACCAAGACGTCTGGGACATCCCGAGGACTTGGGATGGGGACGGACGTTTCCCCACCTTCCCGCTTTTCTAGAAAAAAAGGGGGACGCCCGGGTGCAAGGAGCCATTGGGGACGTCGTGATGTCCCCGAGACGCGTCGAGACGTCCCTACGACCCTGCCACATTTCTAACTTAAAACCCAAGAAAATTTTGGTTGTTTGGTTAGGCATGGCCTAATTTTATTGATGGGTATCAGGATCTCCTCACCCTTCAGTGTCTCCTTTAAGTTTCTGCTCCGAAGATGGGTATGAGAAAAATGGGTGTTGCAGCAAACAAGAGGATATGAATTTGTCGAGCAAGTTTGAGTCCATGAATGTGTCCAATTCAGAGTGTGTTGCATTCATAAAGCAAATTCTCTGTGTTGTAAGTTATAATTTTAATATTTCTGTGTCTGTGAAGAATAAATATATATTACTTTTGTGTTGTTTGGCTTGTTGGGTTGGGAGTGGAAGTGAGGATTTTGATTGATGAGATGTGAATTTTATGGCTGTGTTTCTTCTATTCGTACTAGAAAAGAGCTGAATATTATTCAATAGACTGGGTACAGTTGACAATTGTAGAAAGCCATATGGGAGAGACTCAATCTGTGCAATGTAGAAATCTTTGTGCTAGGCTTGGGACTAGGGCTCAACAAGATGGAATGCCTACAAGAAATCTGTACAGGTAAAAGATGTACACATAATTTGATCTTTTTATATCTGATTCAGATATTAGTGTACACTAATGGCCAAGAATGGCCAATGGAACTGAAAAACATGTGTAATCATAAATGTACCTAACACCGGGAGCGTCTTGTGCATCCCTAGTAGAGATGTATAAAATTGAAATAGAGCAAAACAAAAATTAGCTAAAAGCTCTAAAGAAACAAACTACAGACAAAGCCTGAACTTTCTGAACAAGAACAATTCAGTTTTCTGTGGCTTTCTCCTTGTTATATCACAATTTATACCTATGTTGAGTGACAGGAACAATTTGCTTTTTAGTCTTTCATTGTCATGTTGAAGTTTTGAACATTGAATATAATTTATATATATAACATTTTGGGCCTTGGCTTATGTGATGAATAATTGGATTAATCATTAATGGTTTCAATCTTCAAACTTTCAATTTTAAGTCTTAGTTTATTGAATTATTCATGTTATATTTGTAAAATTAATAAATTATATATATTTTTATAAGCCGTCCCTTGTCATCCCCCTGCTGCCCCCAAATTTTCAAAAAAAATTGTCGTCCCGGAAACCCCATCCCGATGTCCCGGAGTTTTAGGTAACTATGGTTTTTTATTATAGCATCTACTTTTAGCTTTATCCTTGCTTATTAACTTTATTACCGCCTCTTGGCTTTTAACTACCTTCTTTCTTTTTATACCTATACATACCTACTCTTCATTCAAGACCGTTAGTTAGGTCAATTCATTTCTTACCGCATCTCACAACCTCTTCTCTTATTTTTACAAGACTTAGTTCGGTTTATTCATTTCCTGGCTTGTACCTCATAGTTTATCTATTCTCTTTCAGGATCGTTAGTTTGATTGATTCATTTCCCAACTAGCACCTCATAACCTAGCTATTCTCTTTCGGGATTGTTAGTTCGGGTGATTCATTTCCCGACTAACACCTAACAACCTATTCTCTTCCAAAATTGTTAGTTCAATTGATTCATTTCCCGACTAGAAACTCATAGCCTACTCCCTTACGAGACCGTTAGTTTGGTCTATTCATTTTCCACTAGTACCTAACAACCTATTCTATTATAGAATTGTTAGTTCGGTTGATTCATTTCCTAACTACAAACTCATAGCGTACTCTCTTACGAGATTGTTAATTCAGCCTATTCATTTCCCGACTAGCACCTTAGAGCCTATTATTTTTATGGGACTGTTGATTTGATCAATTCATTTGTTGACTAGCATCTCACAACCTACTTATTCTTTTTATAGGACTGCTAGTTCGATTGATTCATTTCCCAACTAGTACCTCACATCCGACTTATTCTTTTTATATGACCGTTAGTTCGGTCGATTCATTTCCTTACTAGCACCTCACAACGTACTTATTATTTATATACAACTGTTATTTTGATCCATTTATTTATTGATTAGCACCTCACAGCCTACTTACTCTTTTTTATAGGATTGTTAGTCTGGTTGATTCATTTCACAACTAGCACCTCATAACTTATTCTTTTACAGACTATCAATTAGATTGATTCATTGCCCGATTAGTACCTCACAGCCTATTCTTTTTCATGACTGTTAGTTCAGTTGTTTCATTTCCGGACTAGCTCCCCACAACATCATCTCTGACATGACTGTTAGATTGGTCGATTCATTTCCCAACTAACATCTAATAGCCTATTCTCTTACAAGACTATTAGGTCGGTTGATTCATTTCCCAGCTCGCACCTCAAAGCCTACTCTTTTACAAGATTGTTTGTTCGATCAAATCATTTCTCAACTAGCACCTCACAACCTACACTTCATTGCTTTGACATCTTAATATCTACCTCTTGGTTTTATACATTCATAGCTTTGACTTACTACCTTTATACACTTTATAGCATTGACGTCTTACTACCTACACACTAGTTTTTGTGTTCCCTAGCATTTTTACTCTACTATGCATACTGGATATTACTCTTTATCTCGCACCTCTAGGATACTATCTCTTATACTACGCCTATTGGCCATTAGTTTGTGGCTTGGGGAATCAATGGAGTTTCCTCACAAACACCCATCTACTATGATTACCTACTAGTCAACTTAGGCGCCAAACATAGCTAGGCATTCTACTTCTTACAAAGGAATAGGAATGTTTGAGAGTGTCATTTGTCTCTCAAAGTCAAGTGTGCTTCTTGTAGCTCAGCTGCTGCAATCTATCTACTTATCTCTCATCCACATTTTTCCCTCTCTTGAGACAAAAGTCTCATATTTGTCCGCAATTGTATGACACCTTTATACACAATGATTGAGGTAACACAATCATAACTCATTTTCTACCTTTATTACACATCCCTATGGAGACAACCGAGGTCGTTTTTGAGATAGCACTTTTTCTAAGGTGCAAGTCTAGGAGTATCTAAGTGTCATGGTTTGTAGGTTCTCCTCTATAGCGGTTAGGTGTAAGCTCTCTTATATTTGTGATCTTTCATACCCATTTGATCAGCCTTTTGCATCCCTACGGAGGAGGAACAAAAAAGCCAAAGCCATATTATCACAAACAAGCAAACGACAAAAGTCAAATCATGAAAAGAAAATCAAGCAAAAGCTAATTGAAAAAGGCAATTGTTACAATCAAAAGCCAAACACAAACAAAAAGGCGTAATTCATTGCGTAATTCATTTGCACACCCCCTATCCTAGTTGAAAGCTCAAACTCCATAGTTGGCCTCATCATAGAGGGTGTGGTAGGTTTTTCTAACTAGGGTAGGAAGCTACGTATTTGTCATTCAATGCCCTTGCCATTTCACATCAGCACCTAATCCTCGTAGTACTCCTTAAGTGAAGTCCTCAAGAACATAGAAAATGTTGTTGAAAGATAGAAACCTTCATTTTCTTGCATCTCATTGACTGAAATGGTATATCTTTGTACTTCACTGATTAGTAATTTGCATAAGCTGAAACCTACATATTCTGGTTCCTTCACTCCCAGATGCAAAAACTCTTAGCCTTTCCAATCTGATTAGAGTGTCTTGATACTAGTAAAGAACTTGCTTTCGCCTTGGTGGCACTCATTTTTCCTTGCCTTACATTGTATCCCTTTGTCGGACAAACTAGATTCTAAGTCTTTCCCAACTTCTCTACAAAGTAGATTCTTACATTGTATGGTTCAGTCCCATTGACCTACTTTTGTGGTCATTCGTTGGACTTTAATAAAATTATCTTATCTTATCTTATTTTATCTATCTCCATCTCTTTTCAGACATGTTAGCATTGTGACAAGCATTAGGTTTAAGGGCATTCCCTTATACCATCCCTACTTGAGTATCTTTTGCATCTATGGGCTTTTAGGATGCTCTCGTTCGATCATTGCTATATTCTTTCTTGGATTCCTCCTAGTTATGTTAGGGCATTTGAGTGTCACATTTTGGTGATTCATTATATACAAGCTTGCTAGATTGGTTGATTAATTTCCCAACTAGCACCTTCTTAATGCTTTCTAGGTTTTTTAGGACCCAACTTAGTATTCCCTTTATAAGACCATCCGGACCCGACATAGACCTCTACTTTACCTACCTTACATCTTCTCACATTCAAGCTTATTAGTTTGGTTGATTAGTTTCTGCCTAGCACCATTTATCACCCTCCTATGACCTCTCTTCCCATACTTTTTGTATACCTACTTTTGACTCACTTGCATACACTTGCATTGTTATATTCTCCTCTTAGTCTTGTATCATTAGGGTTCTTCAACAGATTTGCACCTTCCATGATAGAGGCAAAAGGTAACATGTGTTCACTTTCACGGAAAGGTATGTTGAATTTAGTATATTTCATATTGATGAGAGAGTCGTTGTGCACATTGTGCTCCATGTGCCTTAGATCATCCTAGCATGCTTCACTATCTCCTTAGTACCTCCATTGTTACCCTCTTCTACCCTCTTACAACAACCTTCACACCTAATTACAGCACCTACAAATCCCCTTCATATAACCTCTACATCTGCTCCACTTCCACATCCTTTCCCCTTTAGAGCCTTCATGCCGACAGTTGCGAAGACGACAACATTGACCATAATGAATGTCATCTGGTATAACTTTCTACTAGCCAGCTGCATCGATCACAGTCAAAGCCATCAACGAAGAGAGTTGGTGACTTCAAGTTATGTTCCCTTATAAATGTGTGTCATTGGTGTCCTTTCTCTCATGATCATCATCTTATAATCACTTTTCCTGTGCTCACAGATCTGCTCTTAAGGTCTAAAATGTTTAAAAGTTTAATGGAGCTTATACTTGGAAGTCTACTTTGGCAGATTGAGTTACTAAGAGCCAAGAGAAAAGGAGTTGCACCAACAAGGTTTGCCAAGCTTTTAGAATCCCCGACTTTCGTCTACTTACGTATTCTATATATCCCTCTTGTGATCCACCCACAACAACTCTCTCTCAATGTGCCACTAACCCGAGGGGGTTAATGCGTCAATGATGTCTTCAAAAGGTAAGTATCCCTAACCTTTCCTTTTCCTTTTATTATTTGGTATGATTGATTATGTTTGATGTATCATGTTCTAAACTAGGATAGAGTAGCATATTCTTTGTCTATTGCATTGTTCTTATATCAGCCCTTGCCTTACATCTGCCATTTGGCTTTTACAACCCTAATTTAGATATATTGCATACTATATTTATTCTTACAACTTAGAATTCTAGTAAGACCTTGTCCTATATCCTAGTCATTGGCTTTGGAATCCTATGCCTTTGATAGAGTGAGGATTATCGTCTTCTAGAACCACAATTGATACACCTCTTGGTTTTTATTTTGTCTTGTGTGTTGGCCTCTCTCAATGTGCCACTAACCCTAGGGGGGTTAATGTGTCAATGATGTCTTCAAAAGATAAGTATCCCTAACCTTTCCTTTTCCTTTTACTATTTGCTATGATGGATTATGTTTGGTGTATCATGTTCTAAACTAGGATAGAGTAGCATATTCTTTGTCTATTGCATTGTTCTTATATCAGCCATTGCCTTACATATGCCATTTGGCTTTTACAACCCTAATTTAAATATATTGCATACTATATTTATTCTTACAACTTAGGATTCTAGTAAGACCTCGTCCTATATCCTAGTCATTGGCTTTGGAATCCTATGCCTTTGATAGAGTGAGGATTATCGTCTTCCGAACCACAATTGATACACCTCTTGGTTTTTATTTTGTCTTGTGTGTTGGCCCTATAATGGTCTTCTACTTATATCCTAATCTAGATTGTTGAGAAGATAAAAAGAATAATCATATTGACTTTCTTAGCCCAAATGCGATACTAACCGTAATACTTATCATAAGGGGAAGAATGAAGGGAAAGGCATTGTATTGAATAAAATGACACACAAATAGAACATGGTATAAGGTAACCCATCTGGATCGGTTAAAATTTATGCAAGGAAGCCTATGTAAAGAAGGGTAACAATTTGGCGGTGTTAATTTTGAAATTGATGCATAAAAGCAATATTTTGAGCTTGAAGAACTCAAGGTCTTGGGCTATTGGTGAGTTACAAGTAGTTTGTAATCATCAACCCAAGTTCCATTCCCATTGAGTTCATTAGATGCTTTCAATAAGTGGCCATGGGGACACCTTGAGGTAGGGGTCAAACTTCTCCATATGGACCAAGCGGAACATAGCAGGGTGCTTTGAATGCAGATCGCTCGGTGGACATTAAGGACCCAAGCCCACCCCCATGTCCCACTTAGAGAAAGTGCTCCTCCACCACTTTGATTCATAGCTCTGGTATAATAAAAGCATTTACCATCCAAAATTTTGGACTCAAGGTCTTGGGCTATTGGTGAGTTACAAGTAGTTTGTAATCATCAACCCAAGTTCCATTCCCATTGAGTCCATTGGACACTTTCATAAGTGGCCATGGGGACACCTTGAGGTAGGGGTCGAACTTCTTCATGTCGACCAAGCGGAACACAAAGCAGGGTGCTCCAAATGCGGATCGCTCGGCGGAAATTAATGACCCAAGCCCACTCCCATGTCCCACTTATAGAAAGTGCTCGTCCACCACTCCACCCATAGCTCGTATAATAAAAGCATTTACCATCCAAAGTTTAATAGCTCGTATAATAAAAGTGTTTACCTTCAAAAGTTTAGGACGGTTCGGATGGAACGGATGCTTTCGCGAAACCCTAACGAAAGCCTCTCGTGTGGGGAAGGGCACCGCCCACGGTTCTTGCACCAAAGACAGGTCGTGGAAATTTGAATCTGGACAATGGAGGCAACGGGCGAGGCAATGGAGGCCTCAAAGAATGAAAAAGGGCAATCTTTCTCCCCCAGGAGGCAAACAAGATCTGATCGCAATACGGGATTTTCTTTCCCTGAGTCAAGAGGATAGGCTCGAATGTATAAAACGGATGGACGCCGAAGGATTGCTAGATCCCAATTAGGCACCTCGGATCCCTCGGTCAGGTTGTCCCTCGGATAGCCCTAATAAGGAGATTCCCTCGGTTTTAAACGACAAACAGGATACGGCTCACTCGCCTGGGGAAGCGTTATTGATGGTAAGCTTGTGCCCCAAGTGCAGATTTCACTAAGGCAAAGACGCCCAATGTTGCTTCCTTTAAAGAAGCAAGCAGCATAAAGCTCCTATCTCGCTAGCATACATCATGGACTTGGCGTAAGAGGCTCCTCTCTTGAGTTTGGAGAATCCGGAGGTATTGGCCCATCTCCAATCCCTGTCCCACTGTTTGTCATTGGAAGCTTTAACAAGATGTATGTGGCCGTCTTGTAATGTCCCTTGTTCCGAGACATTACTAACAATTCTATTTATCTCCCTCATTTGCATTGTAACCCCTTGACATGCCTAGCGCTACAAGTGGGAGTCTCTAGTTAGTTTAAATGTGCACATAGGATAGTTGTTTTTATTATTTAATTAAAAATAATAAAGTGCACATAGTCTTAGTTTATTAGAGACTTTATTATAATGAGAGTTTATGTTTTCCCTCCAAAAGGGAAAGGTCGGTCTTTTTAAATGTTGCACCCCTTAACTCTATAAAAGGAGGTCGCATTTCCTTTAGTGGGTTATGTTGATTGAACTTTTGAATTTACTCCATGCTTGCCCTAGCTCTTGCATTGTGCTCTCTCATTGTAAGCTTCATTTGGATCCATTGTTGAAGATATTGAAGACTTCATTGTTCTCTTCATTGTGCTCTCTTGTATTGAGTGTGTTTATGCATGGTTTATCCCTTCTAAGCTTTGGCGACTTGGCTAAAGGGTTTGGCACATTTATTTAGAGTAAAATCTGCATTGTATGTGAAGAGTTTGAAGTACTTTTGTGACTGTTTTTGCTGTTGCAATTTATTTAGCCATAAATGACTGGAATTGAGGTTTATTTTATCATGTTTTGGTGTCATATGTGAAAGGAGGTCGCATTTCCTCTAGTGGGTTATGTTGATTGAACTTTTGAATTTACTCCATGCTTGGAGAAATGGGATGTATGCCCTAGCTCTTGCATTGTGCTCTCTCATTGTAAGCTTCATTTGGATCCATTGTTGAAGATATTGAAGACTCCATTGTTCTCTTCATTGTGCTCTCTTGTATTGAGTGTGTTTATGCATGGTTTATCCCTTCTAAGCTTTGGCGACTTGGCTAAAGGGTTTGGCACATTTATTTAGAGTAAAATCTGCATTGTATGTGAAGGGTTTGAAGTACTTTTGTGACTGTTATTGCTGCTGCAATTTATTTAGCCATAGCGACTGGGATTGGGGTTTATTTTATCATGTTTTGGTGTCATATGTGCTAGATCTGCAATCTGATCTGTGTTAGCATTATTATCTAAGTTTGGGGCAGTTATTTGGAGTGTTTTGAGGCTAAAGAAGGGCTGATAATAATTTATATAATTTTATCTAACCCTAGCGACTTGAAATCAGTTTTTTGGGGCTGTTTTAGAGTGGTTTTGTTGATCAGAAAATTCAAATTCTTAATGCAGTGGAAAGCCCTAAATTTCTAGTTTATTTTGCATCTTGTTTCATGGAAAAACACTGAGTATTGAATGAGTTATGAATTTTAGAAGATTTCAGTTGTCTGCAAGCTATCTGGTTGATATTAATTAATATTTATTTCAGATATGCAGTTGTAGGATCAATTTAATATTGGATTTGGTTGTAGAAATTAGGAGGAATAAGGAGAAAGTAATTTTATAATTTTTGAAGTTGATTTGATACCCTAAATGTGTTGGGTGACCTACTTTTTAGGGCAAAATTAGGGTTACGTGTTGCATATTTTTGTGGCCCAAAATCCAAAGTTTGAAGGTTTTTGCTTGGATGGTTAAGCGGAAAATAATTTTGGAAGATTGCAACAGTTGGGGTGTGATTATTTATTATTTTTCAGCTGTTAAAAATCTGATTTGAATGTGTTTAAATTCCAATTGTTTTCTTCCAATCTATCCCACCACCTTGGCTAGTTCCAACCCCATTTGGGTTCGAAATAGCTGACATTGGGATATTTTAGGTTGATGCAAAAGGGTTTATTCATTCTTTGTTTGATCTTGATAAGTACTTCTCCATTTTCTAAATTGTCCTAAAAGGGGACATTACACGTCTTCATCCACCCTTTCGCTTTGGATTTCCGAAAACTGGTCTAAAATTGCGAAGTCTCCTTCTGTTCCAAGGGTTTCTTTGTGGCACAGTTTAAGGAGGCAAAAGAGTACCAAAAATGCTTATCGGATGGTCCATGGTTCTGGGACAACGCGGGTTTATTCCTCACGCCTTGGTTCCCAGAATTCGATCCGAATACTTTTTCCGTCACAAAAATGCCTGTGTGGGTTTGCCTCCCAAACCTTCCGCTACATTTTTGGTATGCACTTGAGGATATCGGTAATGTTTTGGGTAAATTCTTAAAGGCGGATCAAGCTAGGGAGGCTGCAGGTTTACACACATATGTCAGATTTTGCACAAAGATAGACTTGAGCAAGGGACTGCCTGATAAGATCATACTGCAATTGGGGAATTTCCAGCATGTCTAGATCCTGGACTATGAGAACACAACTTTCAGGTGCCGCATATGTCATACTCCTGGTCATTTGCAGGCAGAATGCCCGCAAAATAAGAAAAATCAACGAAGAAAGAGCTTGTTGAATAAAGGAGGTTGGAACAATCCTTTTCCGAGCACGGCTCGAAAAGCAAAACACAAGGAGGTTTCCAGAGTGGCTCAACCAGTGACTTTAGGGAATGATTCTAAGAACCCGGTTAACAAGGTCCCCTCGAATAGGTGGCATAAAGAGGTGTCATGAATCCGATAAATCCGACAAATCGGTTTCATATCAGAAACCAAATCTGGACACCTCCAACAATCTAATGTTGGTGGTAGCTTCTGACCAATACAAATGGCATGAGGTCAAAAAGAAAAAGGGCAAGAAGGGGCGATATGCGAATTTCCTCGACTACTACTCTTTGAATGAAGAGCAGTAACAGCCAGGAGTCTATCTCGCCTTTCCTCTATTAGTTTGGTATTGGTTTTTTTGCGTGTTGTGTTTGGTTAGTTGCTTATCCTTTGATGTTTCTAATCCGGTTCATAGCTCCGGTCAAAAGCGTTTATCTATCAAATATATATATATATATATATATATATATATATATGAGCTTGAAAATCTTCCTTAATGTGTCTAGGATGGGCAGTTTTATAAGCCCAAAACAAAGACATGGAAAACTAATTATCAGCATGTGTAAAGCCATATTCTCCAACGTTTTCCAGCTTACTCCCGTATGTGCCAAAATGGGAGCTTTCTAACAGGTTACGGAGATCCATCAAATATTCAAAACTGCCTTTTGTCAGCTGTTGTTGTAACTACAATGAACATATATGCAAAATGCAGATGCATAAAGAAGGCACGCGAATTATTTGTCTTACTGAAAATTGGTCCTAAGGAACTCACCATAGTTGTCTTTCATTTCCCACCAACTTGGAGGCCTACTAAGTATAAGAAAGGTATCATATCTCTGTTTCCTCCCAGGTCCTCTGTTCAGCTCTTGTGTTGGCTGGTTCCAGAACATTCTGTGTTTTGATAGGAGGAAACCTTGCATGGATATCATGCAGACATTGAATAGATACTTTTCTTACATTATTCAAGTGGGCTGTTGTCATGACTCTTCCTTGAAAGGACTTTATGCTTTCAGAATATCTTCTGCTTGTCTTCTAATATTACAGCATATAAGAATAGAGTTTGTGACAACCGGGAGCTGGTCTTCACTGGCAGCTGATGGGGTCCTTCAAGCATGTGGTCGAACTCGGATTCTAGAGTGTCTCCTCACTCCACACCTACAGGGAGTCAAGGGGGAAATTAGGTAAATCTTGCATTTCGTGAACTTTCAAGGATAGATTAAATAAGAGGCACTTGTAGAGAAAATCTGCAGCATGTTTTAAAAAAAAACCATCGATTGTTTTGCTGTTTCTGAATGGATTTCGTGACCTTTGAAGCAAATATATTCGTCTTACCTTTCAGAATTTTAAAAACTTGGAGGAATCACATATAGTCTTTCCGAATTCACCCTCCAATCAAAAGAATGTGGACGCTTTTGGACAGTATGAAGACAATTCTTCACTTCCAGCAAAGACAGTCATTTGAGCAATTTTAGAGAGCATCCAGTAGGTTTTGTGGCTTTGTTTCATCGACCAATTTGTCATGATATCTGTACATCTTTCCATTTATATAGAACGTTTTGATGTTGTAATGACAGTAGGTGTAGGAACAGTCACAGCAATAATGGGAAAGAATGGATGCCAAGTCTGTTTAATCTGCTATACATGTATGTATATGATTTAGTTTAAGGAATGGGTCCCCTATAGAACACTCCAGGAAGCTTTACCCATTAAAAAAATGGAGTTTACGACTTGCATTGTAGCCATGTTTGGAAAATGTACAAGCTAAAGGAGGCTCGTGAGATAAAAATGTGGATCATGCAGTAATATTAAGTGGACTTTCATCTCTTATAAAGGTTGTCACCAAGTTGGCTGGAGTCCTAAATTAGAGATCCCAGCAAATAATGGGGTGACAGCTATGAACCTCAAAGGACACCTGTCTACAAATGGGTTTGATTGGAATCTGGAAGGGGTAGAATAATCCGTATACACCAGTCTAGAAGAAAACCCAATAATACCTCCATATGGATAGCAAGGAGATCCTATAGTCTTTCCAAAGCTAATATATTTACTCTTGTGCTTGATGCATCCACAATGTGTGTTTGCATGTACAACAAACGCAGTTCATAACATTTTATCCCATTTCCAATGCACAAATCAATAATATTTGTTAGCAGATGAGAACAAACATTTGTAAAGTTGAGAACCTTCAAAAACAAATTGATATGGTGATTTGAACCTGAAACCAAATGGAGAATGTCTAAATTGGTCAGAGTTTGGTCAATCTTCGAGGTGGATACAGGGAAGATGGTTACGGACGAAGACGAGGAGAAGATGCAAGGTAGTTTAGCTTGGGACAACTAATTACATGCTCCCATTTGGTAGTAAATATTCTATCCTTTTTGCGGTCATTATACGTGCTATAATTTAAGGTAATATCCTAACTGTTTTCATTGAGTCTTTCCCAATCCTGAGTCGAACTCCATGCAGTAATGGTGATATGGAATAAGCCATAAACTCTTGCAAGCTATAACTAATATATGCAGACTTGAATGCCCTTAGATCAGGGAAAGTTAATGTCAACCTTTTGTCCATTGCACTGTCCTTCATGAGCAGTATTACTTTATGAGAAATTTATAAGATAATTCTGATAATGTATCTATTTGTGTAAGACTAAGATAGCAACATGCTTTTGTTTCATGAAATGTGATTTGCAAACAATTACATTAAGGATATGTCTCAAACTCTGCAACCTAACAATGACTGTTCCAAGTACCATGGAGGGGTCGATAATGATATGCAATTTGATGTTTGTGGCTTAATTACTTCAGACAACACATGATCAACATCAATGTGCGCCATAAATATAATACACCTTCAATTAAAGACCACGAAATGATTCTCCAAGGTACCAGCTTAGGGCATCGCTAATAGATTCTCTAAGTATCCACCACCCATTTTGAAATTACGTTATTCATTTCAGGTCCACTGCTAAAAGATAAGTAAGACAGAATTCACACATATTCAACAAGTCTTCAAAACCAGCACATCACGCCTAAGCCCCTGTTTAAATAACATCTATGAACACTTTATTGTCAATAAAAGTTTCAGCCCTAGGCAATCTGAAATAACAAGTACTGTGATCCAAACCACTACAGGGCTCACTTATTCTTTTCTTAACCCTCACCAGGCTATCTATTACTCTAGGGAGACTAAACCCTAGGCAGACTAGGCAAGTGTTTAGGGCGCCAGCAGTCAAGGAGTGCCTAAATATAAAGATTTTCATTATTTTTGCTATTATTAGAACTTAACATTTTTTTACCTGAAGTCAATATTAATCAACCCTTTTGTTGATATTATTATAAAGTAACATAATTTTCACGCATACACATAAAAAGATACTATAATATTTTTGCAAGTAAAAAAATATACATATTTGTAAGCTCATACAATTTTGTTGGTATTGTTACCCATTCTCTAATGTAACTCTAGATAATTCAAGTGTGTAATTTTTCTCAAAAAGGTTCATGTATTTTTATAATGTCATTGGTGTAGCTAGTAGAGGCAAATATAATTGAAGGAAAGAATTATTTAATTCTTTGTTCCTAATGTTTTGAGGGAAATGTCTCTTTTTATGGAGGAATCAGTAGGCTTGGTCCAGATACCACTCTTCACCAAACTATGGGAGCTACCTAAGAATTTTTATTGCTTTGCAAAAAAATGGTGCTTTGTTCAGTTTTGAGTCCCATCACCTACTTGATATTGGTAAATAAGACGAGTAACCAACCTTGTATAAAAATTGTATTTGTTGCATTCCAAGCACCTCCTGTGATTAATTCTCTCCATCCATAGATTATTACTTGTCCTTATTTGATAATTTTATAGGATATTTTTATTCCTTTTGTATACCAATTTCTCTAAATTAGTGATTTATTATGATCCTTATGCAAATTTTAAAATACGATAATGTATGTAGCTTTTATTTATTTATTTGATGGGAGAAAATTATTAACTAAAATTGTAAAAAGGGTGTCCAATTCAATTACTGCCTAGGGCGCTCCTAACCTTTAATTCAACTCTGATTACTCTCAGATACAAAAGGCATAAGATGGACTATACAAAATGGCAGAACACAGGCGTCAGTACAGACTTGCTATTACCAACACTAGAGAATGCCTCTCCTACCTTCCTGAATAGCAGTTCCAAATAAATCAGCACAAGTCCCCGACCATACCCCTGACGAACATTGATCACTCGTTCACACATGCTCAAGAATGCAAGAGTAAGATTTCTCAAGTTTCCACGGTCCATAAAATTTTAAATATGCTTTTGGAAATAACCCGTGCATTGGTTTTTAGATCGACATTTCCAATCACTGTAAATGATGATATGATGATAAATCACTCAGGGTAAAACAAAATGTCCGACCAAAAACCTAATGAACGGGTTATTTCCAGAAGCATATATCTAATGCATTTGTGGTTACCCATAGGGATTGCAGGTACCTGAGATGGTACCATTGGGCTTTTACCTTTCTCAAGGCTGGGGTGATTCATCCTGCAATTAGATGTAACTACCCAGCGAATAGCCTGGCCTCCGACAAGCACACTTCCCCTAGTCTTACTATCCATACTTTGAACTCGGGATTCCTAATAAGCACAATGTTACCGTTTGAGCGCTAAACCTCGCCAAACCAAAATCCAAAACCATTTCATTTCATACCCTTCAAATGTCTATTAAGATTTGCAACATTCGCATCATCAAATGATCTCCAAAAACAATTGTTTCCAAAACCAACAAGAACTATACCCTAGATTTCTCATGTTTTTTCTAATTTTGTAACCTGGGTTGTATCCTTTTTCTTTTATTTTCTAATTTCCTCATAAACTAGTCCGGACACATTTTGGAATCGAAATAGAATACAACATTCGAATTCAATTTAACATAAGTTATTATTGAGAAACGGTGCTCACAGGTTCGAAGTAGCTTTCTCCTCGAATTTGAATGAATAGAAGCACCAGCAAATGGACAGTAACGCACAGCATCGTGGAAGGGCTCAAACAAAAATCCCTCTGTAATGGAAATTGTATACGGAGAACCGAGAAACGAACATAAACGTTTAAAAATGCAATGTCTGTCGTGTACATTTTAAAATAGGAAAAATGAAATCGGAAAACTGCTTTATTATCCTGCCGCGCATATTAGTTTTGGCTCTCCTACGAATCGCATTTTGCCACGTGTCGTAAGTACCATCTTATAGACTATAGCTTGAATGAAAATGGAAGTATTTCAATAAATAAATAAATAAAATTATTGTAATTCGACAAGAGACTCTTCCCTTCATTCTTCCTTAAAATTGAGGCAACGAAATTTTTTTAAAAACGATTTGGGTGAGCTCTTCTAAGTGTGTGTTGTCCATTTGATGTCTAATATTTGTAGTATTCCTATTTAAACATATCTTATCAAGTGGAGAATTGAAATGCATGTTGCCTCCACATCTAATGTTTGTACTCATCGATTTGCAATTTCTATGCATATAGTTGTATCTATTAATTTCACATTAACTAAAGGTTTCTTGTGAAAGCAATGCTCTTAATTATATTAGTTTCACATGTATGGCTATTGTTGTCCAAAATAGCACCCCATGTTATTTTGTACAATTCATCCAAGTTTCAAACTTAGGTGGCTCCAGTTGAAGACCCACGGAATGAAAAGTCGGAGAGTTAATTTGTGCAACGTGTGTGAAAAGCTTAGTGCTTTGCGGCATGAAAATACAATATTGCATGGACTTAGAAAATATGGAATACTCCGGGTTGGTTAATTCCACACAACAAAGAATGTAGTATGCTTGGAGACACCGTGATACAAGAAAAAGTGTCAAAAGACACCCTACAAAAAAAAGTAAACAAGTTTGAATGTGACTAAGGTTAGAAGTCACGGAACAAGAATCATGTGTTATGTGGGTTCTCAAAGAACAAGGGACATTGTCGCAGTCTTAAAGTCGTGAGGTGAAAAGTGGAGCACCGCGGCATGTGGAGAAGGAAAGTTAAATGTGGAATAAATTGAAGTCATGGGTCATCGAAAGCAAAGAAATTCGTGGGACATGAAAAGTTGTTAAACAAAGGACAAAGTCACGAACCAAAGTAAAATCATCTAAAGTCCACAAGGTATGACAACAGCTTGCCCATGTTTTAAACCGGATGTTCAACCACTTCACCAACCTATATTTGATTTTGAGCAAGATCGTCCTCCCGCACTCGTGATCGATGGCGTGCGATGGAGCGATGTCGGTGCCCATACCTAACCTACAAAACCTATGATGATTGGTCCTCGGGGTTGGTGGGTGGTTGATTTCATTAATCGTTGGGTACGATCGGTCTCATATCCCTTCTTTCTCTACTTATATAAATGTAAGTGCTTAGGCACATAATGCGAGTTCAATTTCTACAAAGATATAGCTCTACTTTTGAGTTCTAAAACTCTTGCTCACGACCTTTGTAACTCACCTATGGATATTTCTAGCCTCGATGTTGTGCATGTAAATGGTTGAGTTTTGATATTAATGCAAATGTGGCTTTGTTCCTTTGAATGCTTTGCATATAATGTGAACATCTTTGTCATCTTGCACGCCTTCATTTTTCCAGTTATTCTCCTTCAAAGTTGTGTGCATATTTTAAATTTTTACTTGTGTGTTCACATTTGTGTCTTTTAGAGCCATAATCGATCCATTTCCCATTTTGGTGCATCTCCTCCCATTTTGATTTCATTTTTCTCTCTCTCACCCCGCCCCCGAGATTCTTAGTTTAGGAATTATATAATGTTAGAGTAGAATTTGGTTAGTAGTTACTGTAAACGGGGTGAGAGGATCCACTCCTTTCATCGAGGGTGGACCTTGATTGAACCCACACCTTCAAGGTCCCTCATTGTTTCATTGAAATCTTGAATTCTTGAATTCTTGATTCAACAGTGTGCAATTTTAATGACAACAATTTTAGCATGCCCCATGGGACCAGTTTGATGAGATTTACACCATTTCCACTAAGATTGTTGTGTATCTTAGCGGATTCCAGCCTTTAGAGGCACCTTTCTACATTCCTGGTGACTCCCAAGTTTAAATCTCTATTTTCATACAATCCAGTTCCATTCTTTCATGAGAAGAATATAAATAAGGCAAAGTGTGTCTACAGGTGAACCTTTTGAGTATTTGCAACTCTCACCAAGAAGGAAAAGAAGAGGAAGAGTCGAAAGATCAGTTTAGAGAGTTTGTTTAACTTCAAATAGAAGTCTTTCCACTCCTCCCGTATACCCTTTTTTTCTCTCTTAGAAATTTAAGGTCATTCCTTTCATGACACATTAGAGAAATCTCCCTTTGTAAGTTTTAATGATGATAGTCTCTTGGCTCTAAATGCCCAAAATGACATATCGTGTCTTATGAAAAGCATTCATTTCTTCACCGGTGAAACCCTTACAAATCCTACACATCAAATCCATGATGTTGCAAATGTATGTTCAGTTCATCTTATTATTGACGGTGACGTTGAAGTTAGGCTTCTTAATTCTTCGCTAAAAGGAAAAGCACTTCAGTGGTATATAAGTTTGAGGCATGCTTCCATTCACACATGGGATGATCTTGGAACATCCCTTTCTTGCTAGATTTGATGAGAAAGAAGACAAAATATCTCTATTATAATAACTAATGGCCATCAAGAGGGCCCCCACCGAACTCATGGTGGATTTTATCTTCATATTTTATAAAACATGTGATGAAATTCTAGTTCTTTTAAGACCAGCTCCACAAGGTGCTTTCCTTTATTTTTAAGAGGTTTAAAATTTGATATAGTTATAATGATATAATCTATGGGTGTTATACAATTACCTGATGTATATCCAATAGCCATTAGGGCTAAGAATTGTTTAATTCAAGTGGCAAGATAGCCTCGAGATTGCTATGCTTATTTTTCTTAAATTGCCTCCAAATACATAACTTTCTTTTGCTTCGATTCCCGAGCCAAATGTTTCATCTTCGGCGCCACTTCATATTCCTCCCAACAACAACATGATGATGATGACCTTAGAGTTCTTGTTAGAAACGTGTTTAATGAAATTGTCTCTCTGAATAGGCAACAAGTTCAATCATCTAGAAATTACCCAAGTTTTAACTAGGGGCAATCTTCACAACAAAATTTTTATCAAGGTTATCATCCGTAGAAAACCCAATATCCAAATCAGAGATATGGCCACAATCAGCAAATTAATAGATTACAAGGCCAAAACCCACATCGAAATCTTCAAATGGTTGTTCTTACACAACCGCTTTCTCTTTACTAACTCCAATAAAATGCTTGTTCCAATGCAAAATAATGTAATAAAGGAAGATGAATGGTGTTTTCCATGTAGTCAGCCACATAATTAGAATCCTTGTGTAAATGGTGTGAGATTCCAAACCCTCGTGGTGCAAAATTCTTTTGATCAACAGGACTCTTTGATGAAAATGACAAGTATTAGTGCGAAGTAGCACAAGAAGCCACCCCAAGCCTAACTTCATATATTTTTGGGTTTGATGACTTTTGTGTAGTTAACCAAGTTGCATGGGAAACTTGAGCATGCCACAATTACATGTGGCGGATCACACAAGGTCAAAGAGGAGGTAGATTGAAATGGCTACTCCATTGTAAAGTCCCCATTTTAATGACAGACAACCCACGTACTTAGGTGGAAATATGGATTCATATAGTAATCCGTAGAACGTTGAAAACCCACAAATCATTACAAGTTTGCATGACAAAGAAACTTTGCCAACCAAAGAGATTTCACAGATGGATCAAACAAGAAAGGAGAATGTCGCACCTCTAATGTATAAATCTGCAAGTATCCCCTTCAACATTGTCAAGCAGATGAACAAGATAAATTAGAATGTGACCATGTGGGAAGCCCTATCTATCCCTTCTCAAAGGGATCTTCTACAATAGGCCTTAAAGCAACTTCCCCAACCTAACCCGATTGTTAATAAAGTAGATTTTACAGTCCACATATGTCAACCAAAGGAGGAACAAGTAAATAAGGTTAAGAAGTCCCCACCCTTTTACATGTCTCTAATTGTAGGCAAACATATAGTGCATAATTGTATGATTGACTCGGGTGCTAACACCTCTATAATGCCCAAGAAAATTATTGATGTTTTAGGCATTGAATATAATCCAATTTCTAAAGATGTCCTATAACTCGATGGCTCAATTGTAAACATATTAGGAGTGATCAAATATCTTGAGATTAGCCCTCCATGTTTGTCTAAGTTTGACCATAACTCAATATGTCTCAATAAATTGCCTTTCCTCTTTTGTTTGTCATTTGTTTATTAAAAGATTTTATTGCCATAGTGGGTGCATATTTTTCTTCCGATTGGTCTCATATTAAGAGATTTCACCATTAGAGTTAAGCCAATCTCTTCTTATCATGTTGAGTCTTATGAACCTACTCCTCTCGAATCTAATTACATGATACATGAAGATCAAGAGCATGAATTAGTGTCGGTCAACAACTTACTCCTCCTAGCTCAATACTCGACCCCTTGTTGAATGAATGAACTAGGAACATTATGAGTTTGATCCTTATGATACAATTGTGGAGACTGGTCTAGGCACCTACTATATTCATGAAGAAGAATTTACAGCCCCCATGTCGCACAAAGAGGAAGAAGATAATGCTTAAGAATTATGGAAGATGTTTTTTGATGGTTCAAGAAGCAAAAATGGAACTGGGGCAAAGGTGTAGTTCTCATTTCTATAACAGACAAGAAATCATTATTTACTCATATGATATATTTTGCTTGTTCAAACAATGTGGCATAGTACGAAGCATTGATCCATGGATTACTTCTAGATGAAAAAAGATAGATTAAGTCCTTTCAGGTGTTTGGGGATACTGAATTGGTTATTCATTGAGTTAGAGTAAGGTGCACGACTAGAAATAAGCTTCTAAAGTTTATAGACACGAAGTTTGGGACCTCTTGGAATTTTTTGATCTATCAACTTGCAAATAGTGCGAGGAAGCTAAACAAAGAAGTAGATCGATGACGACCATTGGATCATAGTTTTCCCTAACTGAAAACCTCATCCAAGGAAATGAGAATCATGTTAGGATGGTTGTGAGACCATCAATCGTAGATAATGAATTCAGTTGGTAGATCTTTAATAGTGATGAACAAATTGTTTAGTTCATCCGTAATGAAGTCGAGTTCTCTTCAAAATTCTAATCTGATTTGCAAGATGGCTATGGTGATCGGATTATTTAGCTAATGACAAACAAATTGCCTAAAGGGTTGTTCATTCTCGAAGATATCTTCAACCACAGTGACGATTTATTTGGTGAAATAATTTGTCTCGGTGTATATTATCGGTTTTCACTAATGGTCATAAGGCTAAGCCCCTTGTTCTTAGTTACGGGAGACTCCCATTATTGAATGTAAACTAACTAAAACTATGGGGTGGCCATTAGACGAGGGATCACACAAGAATACTCCACTAAACATGTGGAAAAGTGCTTGTACAATGTACATGTGAGAAATTAGTTTGGAGAGAGGTAAAGGGGGGTAGGGGAAATATAGAGAGATGGTCAATGTTATGAGTAAACATTGGAAGATTCTCACCAATAACAACCATAGTAGGTCCACATTCAATAGAAGAACACGATAATGTAAGTAACAACAAGACTAATAAATCAGAGACACAAAGTTCTATAGATCCATTAATCAAGGACACACAGTTCCTTCTTGGTTGTATGAGATTATAATGCTTGTAAAGTTGGAGGATAAAGAGAGAGTAGAAGAACATAGGCAATGAGATAAAGAAACGTAGCTTTTATTGTTTGTAGTAGTAGTGAAAACTAACAACTTACAATAGTCAACAATTGTCAACCACTTGGAATGGAGAAACCACTCCAATTTATAGCTAACAAAAATGTCCTTTCATCTCCTCCCACAAGAATACTCCACTAAACCTATGGCAAAGTGCTTCTACAATAGGCCTTGAAGCATCTTCCCAACCTAAACCGATTGTTAAGAAAGGATATTCCACAATCCACATATGTCAACCAAAGGAGGAACAAATAAATAAGGATAAGAAGCCCCCACCCTTTTACATATCTCTAATTGTAGAAAAGCGCCTAGTGCATAATTGCATGATTGACTTAGGTGTTAACACCTATGTAATGCCTAAGAAAATTGTTGATGTTTTTGGCATTGAATATAATCCACTTTTCTAAAGGTGTCATGTAACTCAATGGATCAACTTTAAACAAATTAGGAGTTATCAAAGATATTGAGTTACCCCTCGATGTTTGTCCATGTTTGACCATAACTCGGATATCTCGATAATTGATTTACCTCCTTTGTTTGTCATTTGTCTATCAAGAGATTTTACTTGCCAAAGTGGGTGGATATTTGTCTTTTGATTGGTCTCACATGCTCCTAAGAACTAGGTATGGTACACAATTCACCATTAGAGATGAGTCAATCTCTTCTTATTATGTCGAGTCTTCTAACCGTGCTTCTCTCCAATCTAATCGCATGATACATGAAGATCAAGAGCATCATCAATGTCATTGCAACAACTTACCCCTCCTAGCTTAATACCTAACCTCTTGTTAGATGAATGGGCTAAGGAACATTATAAGTTTGATCCTTATGATACAATTGTGGAGACTGATTTAGGTACCTATTGTATTCATGAAGAATAATTTACAACCCCATGCCACATAAAATGGAAGAAGATAATGCTTCAAGATTATGGAAGATTTGTTGTGACGGTTCAAGAAGCAAAAATGGAGCCGAGGCGGGTGTAGTTTTCGTTTATCTAACATACATTAAATTATTCTTTTCTCATAGGCTACATTTTGCTTATTCAAATAATGTGGCGATTATGCGGAATTGATCCATGAATTACTTATAGCAAAAAAAAGGCGGATTAAGGCGTTACTGAAGTGTTTAGGGATACTAAAATAGTAATTCACCAAGTTAAGAGTAAGGTGCGCGGCTAGAAATAAGCTTATAAGAACTTATAGACATAGAGTTTGGGACCTCTTGGAAATCTTTGATGTTATTAACCTACAAGTCTTGCCAAGGAAGCCGACAAAGAAGCAAATAAGATGACGACCTTTCAATCATAGTTTTTCCCAACTAAAAACCTCATCCAAGGCAATGAGTGTCATGTTAGGATGGTTGTGAGACCATCAATCCCGGATAATGAAGTCAATTAGAAGATATTTGATATGGATTAATAAATTGTTCGGTTCATCTAAAATGAAGTTGAGTTCTCTTCAAAATTGTAATCTAATTTGTAAGATGGTTATGGTGATCGGATTATTTAGCCAATGAAAAATAAATTACCTAAAGGGGTGGTCATTGTCGAAGATATCTTCAGCCCCCTAGGGATGAATTTATTAGTGAAATAATTTGTCGCAGTGTAGATTATTGGTTTTCACCAATGGTCACGGGGCTAAGCCCCTCCTTGGGTATGGGAAGGCTCCATTATTGAATGTAAACTAATTAAAACTATGGGGTGGTTGTCAGGCTAGGGATCACGCAAGAATACTCCACTAAATATGTGGCAAAGAATTTTTATAGTTTACAAGGGAGAAATTAGTTTGGAGAGAGGTACAAGGGAGCAGAAGAAATAAGGAGAGAGGGTTAATGTTGTGAGTAGGCACCGACATATTCTCACTAATAATAACCATAGTAGGTCCACATTCAATATAAGAACACAACAATGTAAGCAACAACAAAACTAATAAATCGAGACACAAAGTTCTATAGATCCATTAATCAAGGACATAAAGTTCCTTCTTGGTTGTACAAGATTACAATGCTTGCAAAGTTGGAGGGTGTAGACACAAAATCACACAATTTGAGTCATTATTTACTCTCGAGCACATACTACTATTTGCATGATTCTTAAGCGAAGAAGAGTATTAATTAACCCACATCTTTTGCCATCTTTTGTTGTTTTCTATTACTACTTTCGGTCTTCCACCTTTATTGACCCAATCTGTCTTTTCATACTTCAATTTTACCTTTTCTAGACTCGAGCGCCCAATCAAGAAACCAGCGCCAGTGCCCTTGTTCCTCCGGGAACCCCTATCCTCTTTGCACTTTACTCTCACTTTTGGGTCCTTTCTAAAGACGTTGTCACTTACGCAAAATGTGTGTATTTTTGTCAAATTTTCAAAATTTTGAGTAAGTTCTCTCTTATGAGGTCTTTGTTTGCCTTTGTGAAGTTTGGGAAAAGAAAGATGGTTCCAATAGTTAGTCCATTTTCTAAACTTTCTTGAGTTCTAGGCCTTTTCTTTCTTTTGTGGGTATTTCGTGTTTTATGTCCCACATGTCCTAAGTTCTTGCGAGCTTCTTATTCGGGCCGCATTACCATCTTTTTTCACAATTGGCTTGCTTTTCTATATATTGTGGGTGTTTTAGTCTATTCGTGAACCAAGCTGACCCTTGTGCCTCCCAACCGCCGCTTTTCGCATCTCCACATTCTCCGCACACGTTTGAAACATGCAAGCTTTCTTTCAAAATTTCCTAAGTCCTCTTTATGTTGAGGACTTTTTGGGCCAACGGAGAACCTACGTCCTCATGTCCCATGGGCCTTCTATGCACCTTTCACCCGAATTACCCGCATTTCATTGAACATTGGTGTGTTGTAGGCTCTTCAGCCTTTCATGACCTAGATGTTCCGAGTGCCTTGATCCTCGCCTCCTCATAACCACCTTTTCCACGTTGCATTGTTTTTCTTTGTGTTGTGGAGATGTCAAATCCTTGTATCCCTAATTTCCCGCATGATTTTGGGCCTCCCATGCTTCATTCTTAAGCCATATCTACACTTTAAATGACAAGTCAACATATTGTGTTGCAAGCACTCTTGTTTTCCACAGTACATTAAATCCCTCCATTTAATGCATTCCGTCAACCTTCTTCAAGCAGGCTAATATAAAATTAATGTAATTGATCGATTCCACCATTGTAAATCACAGTTCGAAACTTGTTGTATCCCGTTCCCATGCCTCCCAAGTCATTTCTAGCTATAAAGCGAGCATTTCTTAGCCATTTTCAAAATTTCAAAGGGTGTCGTGCTCATGAAAAGGTCACCTATCGTTCTTTAATCAAAGTTAGCAGTTTCAAAGCCTTCATGCGAGCTTGGGGATATTTTGTTTTGTGCCTTATGACATTGTTCTTCTCTCGAAATTGCTTTTAAAGCTTCTTTTCTGTCCTTGAGCATTTGTTTTTCCCCCATTTGCTATCATGAAGTACCATTTTGCGGGTCATGAACACCTCTCCTCCCTTGAGACCTCCATACCAAACATAGGGGATAGTGATGTGCAACATATTGATTTCAATGATTTCTGGGCATGAATTAATAGTGATAACCCCTCTCATATGGCTCAAATTATCAAAGATTGTGGAATCGCTCATCTGGAGGGTTTCCAGTCTTAGTCCAATGTGCAGATATTATCTTGGCTTGTGGTTCTTTTTTTTTTTTTGATCTAGGCTCGAAGGAAATCAGAGACCCTCAAGGCTAAGTAATTGCCAAACTGGATGTTAGGTGCATCAATGTTGCTTTTGGAATTCATGTAGTAGAAGATTCAAATACTCTTACTTTGGCTCAAGCTCAGTGTTTGTTTGATCAAGAAAAGGAGAAATACAAACACATGGTGGCCAAGTCTTGGTTTAAAGTCCCAAAGAAAGGAGCCTCTAGGTTGCCCTAAGACCATGTATAAAGTTGATTTTAAAGAAGAGCTTTAAGATATTATCACCTTCCTAGCCTAATCATGAGTCTTCCTTCAACTAATGAGTTCCACTTTTGGATGTGCCCTTACCTGAATATCATTTGTGAGGGAAAACAAAGTCTGAACTGGGGGGAAATCATTTGTGAAAACCTTAGTGAATAATTGGCTAATGTGCAAAGAACCCAAGTCTTCCATATGACCTCTTATCTGATGTATACCATTGCAACATATAGAATATGGTTGGGTCTTTCTCCAATGGATGGTAAAAATAATGCTCCAGTGTATGAATACTATCCATAGTTGACTTTGGAGAACAACAAACATCACTTCAGGAGAGTCAATGATGCTTTCACCATGTACATTGTCAGACTTCTAGAGGGCAACACAACTGAAAGGTTTTCTATTGAGGCCAAGCAATTGATTTCCATCTATGGCAACTACTTCATCCAATTTAGAAGGTTCTCTTACATCAGGTTGGCAGGCTTTGAGGGAACACCTTACAAACTTCCATTGTTTTGCAGTGATAAGATAACTCTTGTGGAAATTTGTAGACAACTTGATATACTGCATAGAACTTACAGAGATAAGAAGATAGATGACATCCAATTCCCAATCACATTGGGTAATTATACCTGCAGAACTGCTCTTGATGCACAAAATGTTGAGAGAACCATTGTTGCCTTCAATTTCTACTCTTTTCAGAAGAGATCTTGCTTTGATCTCAAAGGTTTCATTTCTAACAATTTTAGAATGTCTTTTTATCACTACCCTACTCTGGAGGATTATTGGGTAGATTTCTTAGATGATTATGAGGCAAAAAGAAGGTACTATAGAAACTCTCCTTGCAGTGAAATTAGGGATTTTGGAGTCTATAAAGTACCCAAAGATATGCAGGATGATGATGAGGATTTGTAATCTCTTGAGTACATTAAGTCTATTAGGCACACTCCTCTTACCACCATTGACAGTTCAAAAAAGAGAAGGATGACTTACAAGAGATCATAACAAGCAACCTTATTCTCCCAAGAAGACAGAGATAATCCATGAAGTTGAGAAAATCATTGATCTTTCAAAGAAGGGAAGGAAATAGAAGACCAAGAAGAAAGAAACTATGATGGAGGTAACATTGAGAAAGAGGATGAAGTGGAGGCTGAATAAGAGAATGGAAAATCGGGGTTGAAACAAAGCATCCCGGGAATCTTGTCAAAGAGACACCTACCTCTAGTGTTGAAACATCTACTATGGAAGTGTCATTGCACAAACCCTTGGCTCCATGAGCACACTTGCCTTGGGTCCCCTTGTCACCCCTCCTTCCAGTACCACCTTCACTTGGGTTCAACCTTTTGTTGAAAGCAAGAAAAGGAAAAATTCATCTCAAATTATTGCTCCCAAGTTTGATGTTGTGGTTGCTTTGTTAGGCACAACTCTGCTCCATCTATCAAGAAGGCCAAGACTACCTCAAGGTTGGTGTTTGATTCAAAAGGCCAACAATTTTTGGAGATTGCCAAACCAAAGACAGAGAAGGATGAAAGAGATTTGACTTTGGCTGATCTAGAGTTGACAAGGATCCCACTGGGTGAATCCACTCCTGAAAGTGAGGTTCATAACTTGAAAGAAACTGTGTCAAAGGTCATTGAAAGAGTTGAGAAAGGGAAGCAAACACAAGAGCAACTAGAGGAACGAGTGCAGACCCTTTCTGATTTCATCAAGTCTCTATTGGCAAGTGACAAGGTATTGGATCCAGCTCCTCTAACCTCAATGCCTCCTCCCACCGTCTTGACTGATGATGAAGTTCAAACTATCAAGGACATCCATAAGCATGTTGCTTATGGGAAAGAAACAAAGGATATGGTTGATGGAATGTTTCTCTCTAGGACTAAATTTCATCGAGGAAGCATCCAAAGCATATGACAACGTTTCTTTGATACAATAGAGGTTTGACTCAACTGTCACTAGCTTGGAGAAAGAACTCAAATTGTGGACTGAATATATACAGGACCTCAGGATGAGGAGTGACATGGACAATCGAATCCTCACTACAAGTAATGTTTTTGATGATTCAAAGAGAAATCTCTCAAATAAATGGGTATACAGTTTGGAATGGAAGATGATAGTACTTGAGGAAGCAATTGATGAACTCAAGAACATGGCACAAAAAGGAGAAGCCTTCCGAGCCGCTATACTTGTTAAGTTCCGGTGAAATCAAGGTGATTAACCAGAGATCTAAAAACCAAAATATACAGAGAGAACACAAAATACGGGAGACAAAAACAAATATGATAAATAACTCAGTCACTATTATTCAATAATTAGTGTTCTCTTATACAATAGCTTGGTTCTAATATTTAGGAGTCAAAGTTTATCGAGACAACTCACACACAAACCCACAAATCACTCTGAGTTATTTAGTAGACAATTAATAAACACTCACTAATAATAATAATATTTATTTTTCCTAACAATCACCCCCTTAGTGTGAACATGGGGAAGGCATCATCCTATACTGCATCTAACAATGACTGTGTGATTTTCCAAGGATTCACAAACCTGAGAAATGGTTTTTCCATGGTTACCATAAAACCAATGAAGGTTTGTCCATGGTTTACCTACAACCAATTGGTTTTGTTGGTTTACCAAAAACCATGTCATTTTATGCCAGTATTTATTTAACCCCCATCACATCCTGACTAATGTAGGTGATACAATCATGTACTTGTTTTAACAAGTTTTATTTGTAGAATGAAACACACAACTAAAAATAAATATCACCAATACAATGCAGCAATCTCTTTGTTGGTGACTAACAAGAGATGCAGTTTTCCTCCTCCTCCTTTGCCTCTAGCCTCCGAGTGTGATGCTACTTAGTTATAAAATGTATCTTTTAGGCTCATATTACAATTCTCTTGGGTGTCGGTTTCAACCGATAATGCACCCCCTCACTATGGACGTCACGTACAAGCGAAAGTGTGTCCAAACAAAAGTGAGATTTTTTTTTTAATTTGCCAAAAATGGAAAAACAATATTTTTATCCAATAGCAAAGAGAATAGGATCAATGCAAAGATCTTGAAAAAACATACGTTTTCAAAAAAAACATCACCTCAATGTGAGTTACAAGGTGAGAAATATGACACTTCCAAGTTTTAAGTCTGACATCTTTTTGGACCCTTTCCAAAACTAGCAAAGTGTTTTTTTCAGTATGTCCAAAAATGGCAAAAATAAAAATAAAAATGCAGAGTTACCAAAACCATGATACAATACACAGGCCGATCAGAGTTACTAGAATGGCGATGCAATACACAGCCGACCGATAGAATGCGCAGGAAGAAGGATGAGGCAATCCGCACGAACAACTATGCAATGCGCACACAAAATGATTTAGTTCGCAGGTAGAATGCTCCAATACGCAGGATGATGCAATTAGTATATCCACCTTACCAGGCCATGGACATTGCGATGAGAAATTTTTATTCAAAGACTCTCATCCTGGAATCCCTACTCTGATACTAGATGAAGTTGATTAACCAGATCTAAAAACCAAAATATACAGAGAACACAAAATACAGGAGACAAAAACAAATATGATAAATAACTCGGTCACTATTATTCAATAATCAGTGTTCTCTTATACAATAGCTTGATCCTAATATTTAGGAGTCAAAGCTTATCGAGACAACTCACACACAATCCCACAAATCACTCTGAGTTGTTTAGTAGACAACTAATAAACACTCACTAATGCTCACATTAATAATAATAATATCTATTTTTCCTAACAGTAAATCCATTGTCAGTTCTTCAAGGAAAATTCCATAGAGAGAGAAATACAAACGGGATGCCAAAGCAAGATTTAGAGCACTCGTAAAACAAGACTTATTCAAGTCGACATTGAATTCAGAGAGAAGATGAAGGATATTTGTGAACTTCAAGCTGCAGTCTCTGAGGTAAACAAAGGTTTCTCACAAAATGCAAGCTTTGGAAAAGAGATGGCGGACTATTTGAACAGGTGGGAAAATGCAACTACAAACACCACTATTTCTCGAGGCATGGAGATCGATGGAGCACTTGTGAAGTTTAGGAACCAAATTTTCAAAGTGAAGACTATGACAACTTCTTCCTCAAATGTTCCTTAATATAGTGCGCTAAGGGAGGGGGAGGAATGGATATCCCTAAGTTACATTTGTACACTATTATTCAGTGGCAAAACACCTCCTCACCAAGTTTAACAACCAGGAGCATTGGTCTCGGTGAACAAAACATGGTTGCACATTCTTAAGAAGATGAAAAAGGGGTCGTCTATGATCGGCTAACTTCATTGTTGAGACCATTATTGCTTTGAGGTGCACAAGAGGGATAAGATAAGTTTTGGCGCGATCCTTCTATCAATTGTGTTTGTGGAGATTGGAGTGCCCAATGGGCCAAAAGATAAGATTTGGCAATACCCTAAAGAAAAGAAGTCCCTTGTTGAGAGATTTTCCAAGTATACATGTGATGGATCCATGAGCGGGCCTTACAAGCAAATGACATAATTATGGTATGAGCACATGCGCACTACATTTGAAGAAGAATGGAGAATACCTAAGGATCTTCCTTCGGTATTGGAAAAAATAGGTTCAATTTTTCGCTTACCAACATTTTTGCATAGGGCGTTCTGGCGTGAAGGATGGGAAGTGGATCCCTTTGTGTAAGCTCCCATATGCCTTCATTGTGTGCTATTTCCAGGCATCAATTCTTAAATTTTCAAATGTGTGAAGGTTGATCTTCAATGCGAAAAGGTGGATTGTGACTATCATACACTCCGGAAGACATATGTCTACCCGGTAAGTCTACGTATATTGAGAAGTTAATTTCAGATGATATTCATATCAATTCTATGAGCCTAGCAATTGGGAAGGCTAGAGTGGCTAAGGTATATATCTACCTTAAGCCCAAATTGGAGAATGGGAAATATGTTGAGAATGAATTCAAGCTCCTTGAGTTGCCCAAGGGAAAACATATTGTGGGCACACTGCAGGATGAAGAGGATACTTTGCCCCGTGATGAAGAAGAAGAAGAGGAGGAACTAAGGGAAGATAGTGGTGGATTAGAGTATGGTAGTGGGAGACAACCCACCATAGGAGAGAAAAGAGTGTGCAAGACAACCCCTCCATTACAAAAGGAAGATGAGGAAGCGGGAATGAGGACAACCACAAAAGAAATAGGTTCGGGAGAGGGCGCCAGGGACCAACAACGGATAGGAGAGGGTTGAGAAGAACCAAAACTCAAGGCGCGGGGCCATCATAGCCCCTAAGGAGGTCACCTAGGACTTCTCCTATTAAAGTAGAGCCGAAAAAGAAGAAAAGGTGTAGGTACATCCCTACTTAGGATGATGATGGCAAAAATCGAGGACAACGCACCAAAGACCCCCGGTTAACACTAAGGATGTTGAGGAACCTTGGGATGAAGAATTCAAAGAGGATGCTAGAGGATTAGAGGAACACAAAGTGGGCGATAAAAATGTTTATGCGAGAGAAGAGTAAAGATAAGGGCGAACCTTCGCATACCTCCTGCTACCCAAATAGGTGAAAAATCGGTTTGGATACGAGCGTACACATTTCTAAAGGTAAGCACTTGGGAAAGGAGAAGGATAAAGGAGTGTATGAAACTCCTACGAGTTGGGTATGTCGATGACCCAACCAAAATTATACGCGCTAGGTTCCAAAGTACTTTGGAGCCCAAAGACCTTTATGGTTGGGAGTTAATGGATGTAGAAATGGCGACCACATGCACACATAAGCAATTATCACACAGGATGTAGACTCATGTAGATGAGCTTGATTTTGATTGTTAGGAAATAAGGGATAAAATATGCGGAACAATCCCACTCATAATCGTAATAATAGAAACTAATATGTAGAAAATATTACAGATCTGAAATAAAAGTGTAGAAAATAAAATAACACAATATAGAGACAATATTTAACGTGGTTCACCCAATTTGGGCTATGTCCACTAAAAATTACTTGCTCATATTTTATTACAAGCCACCTCTCTCTCAATACAATACCCAGATCTATTTGGAGCTATACTCAACAAACTCTCTTGAATTCACACTCAAACTCACACACACCTACAATAATATGTCTCACCTATCAAAAGTACATTAATAGGCAATTGCTTAAGAAATTTTACAATACCGTGGTACCAAAACCATGGGACAAAACTCGCCCCCATAAACCTATGGGTCAAAAATCCCACCCATATGAGAAGAGCACATTTCCCAAGATATTTGGCACATTTTTCAAGGTAAGAAAACTATGGATAGGGTATAATACTTTTAGTGTACAGTTTTCAACACTTCCACACATGAAAACAGGTTCCACAACATAACATTGACATATGTGAAGAATCGTGTGTCTCACGAAGAATGAAGAAAGTGTCGCATTCCTGCCATGTAATACTTAAACGGACTCAGATGTCAGATGAGCAAGTGAGCAATGCATTGGTTAAGGTATCTATAGAAGTTACGGGCATAAACATTAATAAAATGACATTCATTTGTGCTTTGTTAAAAGATAGAAAAGATAAGAATACGAGATTAAGCGCTTGACGAGAAGAAAAAGAGACAACCGAGGCGAAGGTGCGTTCGGTACTAAGTATGTCGGAACAAATAGGCGATGAAATTCTAAAGGCAAGGTTGCATATGGAAGAGAATGTGGCACAAAGATTTCCATCTCGTAATGCATTACTTTCCCACATTCATCCACATGGTGTTGGATGAGGGACCAATTTAGATGCCAAAACCAAAGGATGTTGTGACGTAGGTAGAAAAATCAAAGGCCACAATTGCATGCAAGATCATTAGGTATTAGTCTATATTGCGGATATCAAGGATGAGTTGAAAAGGTAGATTTGACATTAAACATGTGCGCAAATCCTGAAAACATAATCGGGACAAGGACCATAATGGAAGAAAATGTAGTCCCTACAAAGAAACAAAATGAGACACTTGGGTGTGAGGAGAGGCTCACTTTGGTAGAAGAGAAGCGCGATGCACTTGTAGCAGCCCAAGACCCTCACAAGGAAAAGATCAAAGAGATTGGGAAGCTCATAGCATGACGAATGGATGTAATGGACGGGATGGTTTAAAGCCTAACAAATGTTCTCGATTATTGCATAATGAATGTGAGAACATGACTTTAGATGAAATGGAAGCAATACTTGCAGACATCCCTGATAAAACTAATAAGGTGCTGAGTGATTGGAACGAGTTGGAAGTAGAGATAAAAAGTGAATATCCAAAGTTAATTCTACCTGTAGAAGGATAGAGTGCCCAAGTATTCTTTCATTCTTTGTGTATAATTATTATTTCATTCCTTATTCTTTATTCATGGAAAGATGAATCATGGTTACCCATTTCGGGGATGGAAATGAAGTAAGTGTGGGGTAATGTTGGGTTGATGAATTACAACCTAAGTATTGAAGGCACGGAAGGAAAGGGTGCGTGGACATAGGGCGCGAAGGTGCGCGCGGGAGTATAGTGAAACAGGAATGCCCGAGTAAGCATGATATCATGACTTAGTTGTTTTGTATGGTAAGGCTAAAGATAGATGTTGAGTGCGGGAACACATCAACATGAAGAATTGGAGGCGAAGCAAGGCTATTTTGGGCAAGTGGAAGATTAAACGACATGCATAAGTTTTGAGCTATTAATAGGATTAGATCTACAGTTTATATTATTAGATAATCTATTATTAGTGAGCTTGCATGCTTTTGTATTTATCTTGTAAGGGTCGCATGGCTATTCTTAGCATGCAACCTATTTTAAGGATGCATAGGTGGTGAAGGGAAAGTCCCCACCCCTATATATGTATCATCTCGTATATATTAGTAGTAACTTGTTTCTAATAGAGTTATGATGTTGGTTTATGAGCGCACATGACTTATGGTGACTTTGTTATGTATGTATTTAGCTTCTATGTTTTATAGTAATTAATACAATGGATCTTTATGGTTGGATATTGGTTATTGACACATTTATGACTAATTCTTGTAAGGTAAACCTAATATTGATTATTGTATAAGTTATTCTTATATATGATTAGGATCTAGATGTGTATATGGATTATCATTGCATTATTATTATGGATATGGAATATATCCATGTATGTGTTCATCATGCTAACTCCTTGACAAAGATTCCATAAAAGAGGGACCTAGTACCCTTGCACACTTCGAGTGAGCGCTAAGTTGTGTCTGAGTTATGTGTAAGCACGCCTTAGGTTGTTTGGTAAAATAAAAGACTACAATCTAACATAGACATCATCAAATCCATGAATCATACACATAAAACATGATAAATCACGACAAAACTCATATATATATATATCATAGGACATTAAGGGTCATGTCTCAAAGCAGATACATCATCAAAATCAGTAAATTGTACATGTGAGAGTCTCAAATATTACCCCTTAGGGTAGGTTCCTGAATCATGTCTGGGCATCATCTCCTCCATCGTGGCTCGCATCTAGCCGTGGTTGTGCCACACTCGATGTACTCCCGGATGGCATCGATCATCCTTCACCACATGTTCCCTATTGCTAAGCTAGATAAGCTGCATATCTATGTGTCCATGACAACCTAGATGTCACAATCCACTCATAATATTGTGCCTCGATCGCTAATGCCTTATACTACTCTATGGGAGCAAGACTGGTGGTGTCATTTGTCCAACCCCTGTGATGCCATTGGCACACCGCCTTTGACTCGCCCTAGAATAGGTGCGAGGTCTCCAAATATAGCTCTATAGGCCTCTTGTTGCCTCTTGTACCTATCCCTCGATGGATGGCCTAATCCCTCTTCTCGACAAAGGACCACGACCTTTTATAGGGCTGCGTCCCTCTCTTGTTACACTAAATCATGCCCTACAAGTAAATAAGATATCTCGGTAGTAGCCTCTCCATCATCACCCTCCTCACCCCTAGGTGCCACATCCTCTTCCTTAGCTATCACCTCCTCTTCCTCATCACCTCCCTCATCCCCCTCTCGTTGTCATCCTGATGCCCATGTGGTTGTCATCTAGTCTACAAATCCATCTCCAACTCCTACATCATCATCATCATTATCGAATGGTGCCCCGCCTCCTCTAATGGGTCTGCCATATTAAGACTAGGAAGGCCCCTCTCCGACTCATCTTGCCTATATCTAATATGCTCCCTAGGCACTGTCCATACTACTCTAAACTAACATCCGACCCTATTAAATTGTCAACCTCTATCATCTCGGGCCTTTGCCTCTACACCCATCTAGTCCACCTCATCCCAATCAACTCCCCATTTGCCCATGACCATGCAGATAATCGTGGTATGGTTGTCACCTCACCGCCCACATCAAGCCCCTGTCAATAAATATGTATACCATTCTTCTCCTCTCTTCTTCCCGTTGTCATGATCTTGATCGAGTCACCATCTCAAGAACCCAACAATCAGCTCTATGTGATCCCATGTCATCCATGGGAGCCTTTGTAGCCTAATCATTGCTAAATGCTCATATGCCCAATAATGAAGTAAGAATACTACATCCATCCCATGTCCACCTCCTCTCTTCATACATGCACAAATCATGGTATACATGGGATAATAGGTTGTCCCAAAAGACAATATTGTCCCGTGATCAACAATATCTACAATCACACCCACCACTTCCATGGGAATCTCACATCCCTAGAATTTGATAGTGCGTAACTATAAATGACCATCATCACCAAGAATATCAATGTGATCCTGGATACCCCACACTCATATTGTGTCTCTATGTGAAATGGCCCAGATGTGAATGTGATCTCGAGGGCATTAGTTCCAAACAACCGTGTCCATACCCCCAATCTTCGATCAACTGTGATTGGATGAAACAACTCACCTTGTATCGACAACCTCAGGATGCAGTATACATCCTCGAGAGTAATAGTCATCTCACCCATCTTGAACCAAAATGTGCATGTATGCATATCCCACCTATTCACCAATGCAATCATCAGCCCTACATCTTGTGGAATCCACTGGTAATGTAAGAATCCACCCAATCCAACTGCGCGCGCACCACTTCGCATCTGTGACATCCTCCGATATGATCAAACAAAGTGACACCTATCTCATATATATAAGGTCTTTCGGGCCTACAAAAACAATCAAACATGCAAACATTAGTAACCCATCATCCAAATCTAAAACTCAATTTTTTTCTCATTCTAGCCCCGGTCGATGCCAACCCAAGTTGGGTTGACGCCTCAAGTATGGGTCAATGCTCTAACAAGCCCGATTGGCAGCGACTGACCCTTGCGGCGACCCCAAAATTTTGAAAAATGCAAAAAAATAATTAAAAAACATCAAAATGCTTAGAAAAAGGTTAGGGCTTAGGCACTTACCATCATGCGGGCCCGCCGACCCTTCTTCGATGCTCCACTGGCCTCCATCTTGCTCACAACATCAACTCTTCTTTTTCACTCGAACTCTTGATTGTCACTTTGCACCGTGAAAATGACCCTAATCGGTCGACCCAAGGTTTATCAACCCACCAAACCTAGTCGTAAATGCCGACTCACATGGATCATCATTGCTTCATCCTTGGTTGCCACCAACCTTGCCCAGTCATTGATCAATGCTCCTTTTTTATCCTTTTTGATCAATCCTTCCTTTCAAATTATCTTTTCTTCCACTTTTTTCCTGTGTGGTTTTCATTCCACATATTTATTTGTCCCTATGGGCATTATTATCTATCTCATCTTTCATTTTGTATCATCTCACCTTTGTGGCCATCTTTGTGTTCCCTCTTGGGGCACCATTATTTTACCTCTTTTTCATCCCACCCCAGACACATCTTTTTTATTCCTCCTCTACAAAGGACATCACATTCAATTTTTCCCACCCCCTATCCTTTTTGTCACGACCCTTGTCTCAACCATTTTTGCATTTGTTTGTGCTTATTTGTTGTTTTCCTTTGACCCATTGGTCCCTGGCTTGCACATCCAATTGAGAATATTCACTTGGATTCCCTCTATTTTGTAGTGGTTTTGCCGACTCACAGGTCCGTAGGACATTGTCGTTGTCTCCCTTGAGGCCATACTTTGTTCCCTACCGAAGTGATTCTAAAATCACTGCCATATTTTTATTTATTTTTTAGTTTTTGTTTATCCTCGTATCATGATATCTTATCTTCCCATATTCATTTCTCATCCTTTTCATCCTTCTTCACATATCTCTTTCGAACTTGTGCTCAATTCCTTTCGTGTCATCAACTCCTAGTTTGAGGGGAAACACTTAATCAATCATATTTTCATCACTAATCTAAAACAGAACAAGGGAATTTGGTAAACAGTGCAAAACGAAAGGCATGCCAAAATTGGTAATTTTCCCAAAATAGTAGGATTGGAAAAAGTAACCTGCTAAAAATAAAAATGCATCATCGACATAAGAGGATGGAGTGTTTCGAAGGTTTAGAAGGTTAGATTTGAGAAAAATAGGGGATGTTTCCCGAAATAAGCAGGTCTCGGTCCTATCTCTAAAAATAGAAAGTCTCTATTTTGAATGTGAAAAATTACAGATGGATCTAGTTTCACTCATCTTTTCACTTTTTGAACTCTTCACAGGGTTATATGATGATCTTGTAGTTCAAATAGAGAAATGAAACCCTCATAAGGGTCTCGGGAGCATCTTCTTGATATTAGTTGTGCTTGAGAACATCGTGAAGCATAACAGGGAATGTCCAGATCATTGAGCGTCCGGATTCATCAGAGGAAGTCATCATGCTTATCATATGGGCTTGAAAACATCATCATCTCATCAAGATGAACTAGTTGAAGTGAGAAGGTTGAGATGACTGAGTTGAACTTGGTGAGTTGGATGAGTCGGTGAGTCAGGGTAGTTTCGGTTAAATAGTATATCAAACAACTTGGTTCTGATGAGTTGCATACTGACTAAGTGAGTTGAGTTTAAGTGAGCTCATCGAGCCTGCTAGATAATTGGGTAGATTGAGGTAAGTTGAGTTTGAGTTGGGCTGGTTGTGGTGGTGAGCTAGTCAAGAACTCATCCTTTTTCATGAAGATGCATATGCAAGTGAGTCAAGTCAAGAAAGCTGGGTGAGCTAGTTGAATTGTAGTGAACCAAATGAGATTGGGTAAGCTCGATGACTTGGTTGGAGTGAACTCAATGAGCTCAATGAGATTAGTAATCTAAGGGAGTTGATCATTCAAGCATCAAGGGGATCATCATCGAAATACCCGCATTCATCTCGAGCTCGCATCGGGGGTCTCTTAACAATGTTTCTAAACAATAATTTCTCATCATGAGGTGCATCATGCTTAAGATCAGCAAAATCTTCATCAAAGGGAGATTCTTCAACATACTAGTCAATACATATCCCTCCTTCTCTCCTCTCCTTTTCTTTTTATTCTTCATTACACATAATCATTGTATTTTGTCCTATTCACTTAAGTGGCATATTTGTAATTTGTAAAAGTATTCTCTCAAAATTATAAGAGAGATACTTAATTTGTTTCTTCTACGAGCAATCGAAAGGCCACAAGTAGGATATGAACATGAAGAGCCATGTGGGTGAGATGAAAGGTCAATTCAAAAGTTATAAATTGGTATTGCTTCTCCATTCTAAAGGATCCAAAATTTTAGTTTTTGGTAACAATTGTGGTTGTTATAGATTGATTGATGCTTTGTATTCATCACTACACAAGAAATGAAAGCTACATTCCTTCCATTCCCCTATTCCTACGTGTTCTTCTATTTCTCTCTTTTATGTACTTTGTAAACGTAATGATAAAAAAATAGTTGTGTATCTTTGATAAACGAATCTAAGCAATTGTGTGTCTAGGTTTGATATTCTCACTAGATAACTTAATTGTTCCTTTCCTCTACATTAAATGTCAAACTACTCCAGTTATTGGGTGTGAATTATGCTTGTGCCTACTCACAACAATAACCTTCTTTGTCTAATTTCTCTCCTTCACCCCTCATCGCTGCAATTTCCTCCCTTGTACCCCATACAAGAATTTTGCCACAGGTTTAGGGAAGTGTTCCTATGTGATCCCTGACCTATTTGGCCAACCCATAATACTTAGATAGGGGTATATTAGTTTACATTAAATAATGGGAGTTGGCCCATTCAATGCGAAAGGATCTAGTCTCGTGAGTATTTGTGGAAACACCTAATTCGCCATACCAACAAATTATTTCACCAATAGGCATCTAATAGATTACAACAATCAAAATTTCTAACTACTTGGAATGGAGAAGCCACTCCAATTTATAGATTATAACAATGTCCCGTCATCCCCCTACAAGAACACTCCACTAAACATGTGGCAAAGTGCTTGTACAATGTATAAGGGAGAGATTAGTTTGGAGAGAGGTAAAAGGGAGTAGGAGAAATAAAGAGAGAGGGTTGTTGTTGTAAGTAGGTACTGGCATATTCTCACAAACGATAACTAGATTAGGTCCACATTCAATACAAGAACACAATGATGTAAGCAACAACAAGACTAATAAATTAGAGACACAAAGTTATATATATCCATTAATCAAGGACACAAAGTTCATTATTAGTTGTACAAGATTACGATGCTTGTAAAATTGATGGGTAGAGAGAGAGTATAAGAACATACACAAGGAGACAAAAGAAATGTAGCTTTTATTACTTTTAGTAGTCTTGAAATCTATCAACTTACAATAATCAAAAATTATCAACCACTTAGAAGTGAGAAGCCACTCCATTGCCAACAATTGACTTCCACAGGAGGAAGGGCTACCACATTAGGCTATAGGAAGGGTTGCACATAAGTAGTGAGAGTTATCACATACTCCTCCAACTACCCCATAATTTGTTTATACTCCTCATTCCTAGCAAGAAAGCGGGCCACAGACTCCTTGAACAGGTGTGCATCTCCTTCATGTGTGGCTTGCCCCAAGGATATTTGGGTCAACTCATAATCATATTGAGTCATCTCTTCCACAAGTTTTATAACTTTGGGCCAAGCTACCTCTACATACTGGGATCCAAAGGCCCCATAAAAGAAAAGGAGGCCATCTCTACTTTCTTCCCCACTTGGTCTTCATGAATTTTGAGATAGCCTCAAAATTAGGTGTTACAACTTATTGTACCATCCTTGAATCACTCCCAAGTAGCTCTTGAATCCATGGAAGAGTTTCGCAAGAGTAGACACAACATCAAGCATGGGGGCACTTTCGGTGCTTGGTAAGGATCACATTTTGCTCATGATGGGATGATTCTACCACTGAGAAGGATACACTTGGATGTCGGTGAAGAATAGGAGACTGCGATGGATCAATTTCATCCGCTCGAGAGGCTTAATGTGACCTTGATGATCTTAACCTTCTTATAAAGCCTCATAGGATGAGAAAACTTCGAGTCATCTTCTTCTTATAATATTTCTCTTTGAATATTCTTTTGAGTGAGTGGAACCCATGGCTTTTTAGACACCCTTAGAGAGGAAGTGTTAAACACTTTCCTAGATAGAGTCCAAAGACCCCCGGCTCAATGAAAATAACTCTCTTCTTTTGAACCATTCTCTCAACCTTTATATTACCATTACAATGCTCTCCTTAATATTAGCTGATTCTCGGATATTCCATAGAGTCGGGGAAGGGTGAAGATTGCACCACTTGGTATTGGGGATCAAACAAGTACGACCCATCATCTTTGATTCACTCCATGAACCAATCAAATTTGAAATATTTCATTTGGTCTACCATCATTTACATGTAATCCCTTTTTGGACTTCTAAATGATATGTGGAGTTCACCCAATGGTCCACAATTTGGGGCACATGGTATAATATTGAAAATTTGAAGGTATTTGAATTCATCTCGACATCGAAGTCGAGATCTAGATGTGTAGGAGTAAATATTGAGGGCATTGAAGGATGCTTCGATGTTTGTCACATCTACGATATTCTTAAATGAATATATTCCTAAGGGTATGGGAAATGAAACACCTTTATTTTTGGCATTCTTACACTAGACACAAACATGATCCAACAGTTTGCATCGAACATTATCATTTTGTCACGCATGTACTGCGTAGCTCTGTGAGGAGCAAGATCATAGCTGCGACTCGATGTAGGTGAAGGTAGCGAATTGGATGAAGTGTCTCCCATACTTTTCAATTAGTTCAATTGCTTGAGAAGATATCCTTCATTTCGAATTTCCCTCAAGGAGCCTGATAATGAACATGGTGAATGCATCATTTACCCTAGAATAATGGGAATTTTTCTCCTTATGAGTTAGTTTCAAATACTTCTTGTATACAGGTGATTTTTGAGGCACATGGGGAGCAATAGATAATCCTTTGAAGGCTCTTATGAAGGAAAAGGCATACACCAAGTAAGAAGTCATGGTGAACTTCTTACTACTAGGAAACTACATCGATTACCAACGGATGTTATCATTGATGATCTACTCTAATCCACCATTTCGTTTCCTTCTTGCCCTACTAGGATGAACCGAGACATCCAATCCTAAAATTATTTTGTTGTCTCCTTGGCTATTACTCCTGTAGACACCTAAAATATTTCCTCCAAATTCAACCAATTAATGACACTTCATTAATTCCCCATTCTTTGCTCCATTCTCAAATGCTTATTCATAACACTCTTTCAGACATATTCCTCCTATAATCATCTAATTGGGCTAATATCTCTCTTATTAGCTAGACATTCCTCCTTTCGACCATTCAGAACATCCCTAGTTCTCTCTAGATCATTTTATTGGCTTCCTGGCTATCTATCACCACAAATGGTTGATCAAACTCCTCCCAACTCTCAATGAGACTCTAATCACTCACTAATCACGCTTAACTAGCCTAACCATAGCTTAACTAAGCCTAAAACATGTTTATCCTTATCTAATCTAAAAGTGGTTTTTGGCTTACCTTTAGTCCCACATGCATCCAAATTCCAAACCAAAAACTATAAATACAAGGCTAAGCCTACCCATTCAACCTTACAACTTTACATAACACAAAACCAAAACAAGCCTAATAAAGCTTAGATCTCATTTGTGATAGCTTTAAGCTATAAAACAATTAGATCTTGGCCATACTCCATTGTTAATAGCTCCTCCATCTTGCATCCATCCACTCCAAATATAGTTAGTAAGGGAAGATCTAAAGCTTGGCCATGTAGCCAACTTGGAGAGATCTCTTCACTATTTTTGGGAGCAAACAACACACAAATATGATTGCTAGGATCTTAATAGGTTCATGTTTTATAGCTTTCAAAGAGTAGAGAGTAATATACATGTTAGTTTTTGATGTTTTTGTCAAATTTATAATGCTTGCATGTTAGTTTCCCTTGTTTATCTCTTATCTTATGGTCCATAGATGAGTTAGTTAAGCTTTGAGGTTTTCTAACCTCATTTCCATAGCTTTTCAACTTATACATGAACACAAATCTAATTAAAAGGACAATGGTATCTGAATAGGCCTCATAGAATTCACTCTGTGACGAGGTTATTTGGGGTCCGAGAGGGTTTTTGCCTTGTTTGAGCCAGACCCCATAACTAGGCCTTACTGAATAGGAGTCACCCGCCCACTATGCCGAAGAAAATTCCTTAGTTATGATGACCACGTTGCCGATAGTGTAAATCTATAAGCACTCATAAATGCCCTTTGGAGTGAGGACCTGCAGGATCGAGTTGTCATCTACTACGATTGTTCTAGTGTTAGGCTCGTAACGAGGCGTACATGTGAGGACAAGTTTTTGTGAATTCTATTTCATTCCCTTTTAGTATTTTAGTGCGTTTCTAATTAAAATACATAAAAATGGATGAAATAAAGCAAAAGATGGATATTCTAATTTAATCAATGTGGGTTTTACCCCATATCTAGGAAAGAGCATATGCTCAATAATCATTCAATCAACATAAATGTAATAATATGAGTTACATATTTATAGGACCTCTCCTAGAACCACTCTTAATTTTAGATAAATTATTCTAATAACCTATATTCTCTACTAACCTCTATCATCCCTAATATATCTCATACCCTTTATTTTCTCAACCTAACCTATATTCACTCACTTGAATTCCTATGTAAGTTTTTCACAACCCACTTAAAACATTATTTTATACCTTACATATATTAACACACACACACAAATGTACCCATGTTAGGACTAATTCCTAACATCCCCCTTAGTGCTAGCATGGGATGAGGAGTGTAATATGGATTTGTAATACATTGTTGTCATTGTCGTGCAGGTTGTTACTTGTTACTTGTTGTCGTTGTTATGCAGGTTGTTATTTGTTACTTGTTATCTTTGTCATCCTTATTTGTATTTCCCCCAATGTGAAAAACCCTTGGATATCGGTTGAACCGATAATGCATTGAAAATTATTTCCTTACAATTCTTTTGAAAATATCTACCTACCCCCCTTTTCAAAACTATATATATTTCCCTTTTACAAAGTATTTCCTTAATGAGAAGATATGTCCCGTTATTAAAAATGCCTTCACAAAATTTCTTTCCCGATCGAGTTCTTTAACCAATTCAAATATGAATACATAGAAATGCATATTTAAATTTGAAATAACTTAACTTTAGTTTAAAACAATAATAAATAAACTAATTTCCCAATTAGGGTTCCTCAAAGGATATAACCACATTCGGTTTTCATGGATTGTGTGGAGCACGAGAGTATCTCATTGTGGGCGGGATGAGTTGACCATTTCCATATTGAGAGGAGGACGACGGTGAAGGAGCTTTCTAAGGGATGGTCCTAAGGTTCTATGTCGAATCAATCCAGTTAGGCGGGATAGAATATTTTACATAGTCCAAAGTTGAGACATATTTTCGATAGCATGTTGAGTCATGGGTAGGTCGTGTAACATAGGGTCTGGTGCTTTAGAAATCCATGATGAGGAAAATGCCAATGTTGGAGGTCAAGTCATCTAAGATGAGTATGAGTTTCGACCTAATCCACGATACACCACTTTTTCGTTGAGGGTGAGATCCACCCGAGAGATGATCGAGATCTATTAGATGCTTCTTTGCATGAATCCTAGGAGATATCAAGAAACTATCTACACATGACTATCAAAGGAAAACAAGAGGTATCGTGGTATGAATGAGATGTTTAAACTCATCCAAAGTTATCCACATTTGGCAAGTGAGTTAGGTATGGAGCACAATATTTTGATCGGGAGCGATCTGCTCTGAAACACACAGAGTCACAAATGGAGGGGAATAAAAGTGAAGACTTGGTAGGGCCATATTTAAAGGAATGCATACTAAGAGAGAGGAAAGTTTTTGTGTCGAGTATTAAGCCCACCGTAGTGTAGATTGAGCTCATTATTCCACAAAGATCAGATCTTAGCGAATCACAACGAATGCCAAAAAGATATGGACTAATTACCTTATGTTAAAATAGGTTGAAGTAACCATACTACCACATTCGATCAATATAAGTTATGGCCAAGTCAAATAAATTAATACATGTTAATGCGGATCGGGATCTAAACTAGATCAATAGAGTTGAATGCAAATTCAAATGTAAATCACCATCTAATGTGGTGAGTTCATGAAAGCTTCAATTCCCAGATTTGATACAAAATAAAACCTTCAATGCAAATCTTCTCAATAAAAACTTCACTAAAATGATGCCTGAAAATTGAACGGCCAAGGTGAACCAATTTGAAATGCAAATCAATCTCCACAAAAAAGATATATATTATTTATTTTTCAATTTATGAATGAAACAATGAACAATATGGAAATGAAGACAATGGAAAGTGTGAACAGAATGGGAGATTGAAGAAAATGCAAGTGGAAGGTGTATACCAATAGTGTTACACGTGGTCCTCATTGTTTAACCATTGGCAACATGCAAAAATATTGGACAAAAAATCAATGACATTAGCTCATGGTCCGCATAACATAGTTGTTTTTTTGTTTTGACAAAAACAATGGATGACTAAAAAACAAGCTCGAGAGGTCTAAACACCTGATTTGATACCAAATGTGGGTTTTATCGATATGTAGAGAACGAACATACACTCATTAATCATTCAATCAATATAAATGTAATAATATGAGTTCTGATTTTACAATACCTCTCTTATAACCACTCTCTTAATTTTAGATAGGTTGTTCTAACCTATATTCTCAACTAACCTCTAACATCCCTAAAATATATCACACCCTTTATTTTCTCAACCTAACCTATATTCACTCATTTGAATTCCTACGTGAGTTGTTTTCAAAAATCATTAAAAATATTATTCTATGTTTTACATATATTAACACACACACAAATGTACCCATGTTAGGATTAATTCCTAAAAACTAACTTCCAACATTAATTACAAAAATAATATTATTACTTTTCAAAATGAATATTTATCTAGAAAATATCAAACACACAAAGGACAATCATACTTAGTTGATTACTGTGTGGATATGGGAGATTTTAAGTGATCTAAGTGCATGAATAGGTTGATCAGGGACTAAAAATGCTTTATTCTGAAACCGACACCTAAAACTAAACCTGGTCAAAACGTACAACTAGGTTAAGAGGGTTTGTATGGTCCTCACCCTTTTGTATGGTCTTGGACCTTCTTTTATTATGTGTCTACAACTTCTTGAGTGTTTCACCTACATCGAAATGAATGTTGTTGTGTGTCGGTCTTCTTCTCTCACCTTCATAATGACTCACTCTGTAAAATTTGCTTGAACCCTAGAACCCTTGACTTGAAAAAAAGATGTGAGCATCCTTCTGCATAGATTTACAAACCACAAAAAATAAAAGAAAAATGAAATAAAAATTGGAAAATAACTTTAATAAATTTTATATCACGGCCACTTCGAGGGGATCTCCTTTAAGAAAACTCAATCAATAATATTCGCGGATACATTTCTTGGCCTAAGCACGCCTTACTATAATATTTATATCCTAGAATTTACCACTACCCATGCGGGTGGGATAATACTTAATATCTTACGAGACGACATATAAATCATACACATATATCACATCTATTACATTACTAATGCAAGGAGAAATGTAAGACAAAGGTTCTTATCATCCTTTCCCCCTTAATAAAGCTTTATCCTCGAAGTTGTAATTATGGGAATTGTTGTTGAATCTAGAGAAGGGGCCCCCAAGTTACATCTTCTTGTTACATGCCATGTGACTAGATTAAGACCTCAATGATAGAGCGGTTACGAAGTTGGTAAGAGTGCCTATGGAGAGTTGCGAAAGGCTCAAGAATTATGGATCCTTCATTATCGAGCTCTGGTATTACTATTTATACCGTAATGTTTTGGCCCATAACTTTCTTGTAAAAAGAGACATGAAAGACACGATGAACTCATGAGCTGGGTGGAAGTTCAAGCTTGTATGTAGTGGTATTGATCTTTTGAAGAACTTTGCAGGGTCCATAAAACTTAGGGGAAATATTTTAATGCACTTTGAGTTTCAAGGAAGTCTATTTGTATGATTATAAGCATAAAAAACCATATCATTGGGCTAAAAGTTACACTTTGAGTAGTACTAATATGCTCATTGTTTCATACGGTTTTGCGCCATATGGAGATTGTCCCAAAGAGTGTGGAGAATTTGGTCCCATTGGGTGAGGCGGTGTCGACGACCTGAACTAGAGAACTGCCAGGAGTGTAAGGGAGGAGAGGTGGTGGAGGTTGGCCATAGACTACTTCATATGGAGTCATTTTGGTGGAGGTGTGATATGAGGTGTTATACCACCATTCAACAAGAGGTAACCACTTGACCCATTGTTGTTGGTGCTCAGAGGTAAAACATCGAAGGAATGTTTCCAAACATTTGTTAATAATTTCAATTTGACCATCCATTTGTGGGTGATATCTTGAACTCATCCTCAATTGGGTACCTAACCTATTGAATAATCAAGACCAAAAATGGCTCTCAAAAGTGGCATCACAGTCTGAGACAATGGAGGTTGGGATATCGTGGAGGCGAAGATTTGGTCAATGAATATTTGGGAAATGGTTGAGGTCGTATATGGGTGGGATAAGGAACAAAAATGGGCATACTTGGAGAGGTGGTCCACTACGACCAAGATTATTAATTTCCCCATATTTAGGAATCCCTTTAATAATTTATATGGAAATATCGGTGCATATCCGGGTTGGAATGGGTAATGGTTGTAACAAACTTGGGGTTGTCACTATTTCAACCTTGTTGCATTGACATGTATCACATTCGCCACAAACTATTCGATGCATGCCTTCATTCCCTGCCAAAATAAATTTGTATGAACCCGCTCATAGGTTATTAAAAATATGAGTGAATGACAGATGGAGAAGCATGGAGTTCGAGAAGAATTACATGGCGAAGCTCAACTTTAGATGGTAACACCAAGCACCCTTTATACCGCAAATAGGTGTCATCCCAAGAGTAGTGCGAGGATGAGGTAGGATCGATTCCAATTGTTGGATGAGGCATTGCGAGTTGGATCTTTGTTCCACTCTTGTTGGAGTTGTGGAATCCATTCAAGTATGGGCACAAATACTATGCATAGGAGACTTGATCCTTGAAAGTGCGAAAAAGAGCTTGAAATCACAGTCTTTTCCTTTCTTATAGGTGATCTCATAGTCATACCCCATAAGATTGGAGACCCAATTTTGTTGAGCAAGAGATGAGACCCGTTTTTCAGGAAGTACTTCAAACTATGATGATTTGTCTTGATGCAAAAATGTCTTCCTAACAAGTATGGCCACCACTTTTGTACTACATGAAAAATTTCCATCATCTCCTTCTCATAGGTAGACATGAATAAATTCCTTCCCAAGAGAGCTTTGTTAGTGAAGGCAAGCGAACAATCTTCCTGGAGGAGAACAACACCAAGGCCATTGCCACAAGCATCACTTTTGATGATGAAAGTCTTGGTGAAATTTGGCATGGCTAAGATGTGTATTGCACATAGTTTGTTTTAAGGCCTCAAATGCCTCTTTAGTCGCCTCATTCCATGCAAAAGCATCCTTTTTCAACATGGCTGTCAATGGGGCTGCAATTTTACCATAATCCCAAACAAATTTTCATTAGGAGCATGTGAGACCCAAGAATTCACCAAGGCTCTGGAGTGTTTTGGGGAGTGTCCAAATTCACATAGCACTGATTTTATCTGGTTACACTCACACACCCTCAACAAAGACAATATGTCCTAGATATTCAACTTCAATTTGGCCAAAGGAGAATTGGCGTGTTTAGAACACAACTAATTGTCTACGAGAAGTTATAATGCTTTATCAATGTGTTGTAGATGCTCAGCCAAAGTTTGAATATAGATCAAGATATCATCAAAGAATACCAAAATGAAATGACAAAGGAAGGGCCAAAAATCCTGCTCATCAAGACTTGGAATGTCAATGGGGAATTGGTAAGCCCAAAGGGCATGACTAAAAAACTCATAGTGACCATCATGAGTGTGGAAGGCTGTATTCAAAATATATTCCTCATGAAGGCGAATCTAGTGGTACCTCAAGCAAAGATCTAATTTGGAGAAAAACTAAGTGCCATGAAGTTCATCTAGAAGCTCATTGGTAACTGGAATAGGAGATTGTCCTTGATAGTGATCTTGTTGAGTTATATGAAATCAATGCAAATATGCCACAAGCCATCCTTTTTGTAGACAAGTAAAATCAAGGAGGAATACAAGATGGTCCTAGGGTGAACGAATCCCACCTTGAGAAGTTCTGAATGAGCTTTTAAATTTATGTCTTTTGTAAAAAAAGATACATGTAGGGATGAAAGTTGAGAGAAACACTTTCTGGGATGATATGCATATGATGATCTTATGGGCATTAATGTGGTGATCCATCAGGCTCAACAAAGATAGGAGCATGTTTTTCTAAAATGGCTTGTAAATCTATAGGGGTCTTAGAAGTAGTATGTGGAATCAACTGGATAGAAAATAAATGAGCAATGACCCCATGCAATCCTTTTTTCAGAAGCTTTTCCATATGATGGGAATTAATAATACTACTGGAGCCTAGAGAAAGAACTTTTTAAGGTGTGTTTTCTCCCATTTTCAGAGAACTGCATCCATAGTTCAGAGAAATCCCATAGGATGGGTCCAAGTGTGTGCAACCATTGAGCTCTCAAAACAACATCACATCCACCCAGAGGTAGGACAAGCCTATCGGAGTGAAGGTGATAATATCCCATTACAATACAAACATTATGACACTTTCCCTTACAAGGAAATGTACCACCATTAGCAATCATAACTTCAAAGCTAGAACAAGGGTAAACAAAGTAGTTTGCTTGTTTGGCCAGCCTTGGATCAATAAAGTTATGTGTGTTACTTGAATCAATTAAGATGGTTAGAGGAATATTTTTGAAATACCCTTTTACCCTCACGATTTGAGGGGTGGTGACTCCTGCCAAGGCATGAAGTGATATCTCTAGTTGATAATCCTAAGGAGGGGTTTCATCCAATGGCGAATATTCTTCTTGGACTTCTTAAGAATCTTCATAATTTTTTGATTCGGAGGTGATTCAACATCTAGGAGCTACTGATATTTGTTCCACGCATCGGTGCTCTCTCTTGAATTTATCATCACAATTGTAGCATAGGCCTTTCTTTCTTTGAACGCTCATGCATTTTTGCTTCAGATAAGACATTTGATTGGGCTGACTTTAGGGGAGGCACCATGGGAGCACATTGAGTGAATGGATTTTTGAACGAAGGAAAGTGGAAAGTCGATGTAGTCTATGATTTTTTCCTCTGCCAATTTTGCCAAGCCCAATGCTTCTATCATGGAATTAGATTTAAACATTTTAATCCATTCAAATTAGATGAGATTTCATTGGATTCTTCTCATTTGATTTTCTTATGAGTTTAATTCAGCATACCAAAATCAATTGTAACTGCATTTATTGATTGTCGAGCTCACCACAGTCTACAGTTCATCTTCATCACATGCCACAACCTCAAGATTGCCTCACAAATGGCTCGACATCGGCTCACTTTTTTTTCTTCTAGTAGACGGTGATCTTCCTTGTGCAAGTCTTCCATGTGCATCCTACTACTTTTTGTAGTACCAATGTTGTCTAAGATCTAATTCATTGTGTTCTACGCATATGGTAGTGCATTTTATTGAGGTCTTTATTCTATCCTTTTTGATATTCTATCTAAGTGCCTTGTGCATGTCATCTATACATTAGAATCTACACCATATTTGTCAAATTCATAGAGGGTGGACCATAGATTTAATATAGTTATTTTGTATCGATAGCTAAAAAGGCTGTAAAGGCCTTATTTGTTTGTATTTCTAGTCTTTGGAATGTTATAGGTGATTTTAGAATATTTTAATAGTCTTCATGAGTAAGAGTTAAAATATCGTCAAAATAAAAAAATGCCTCACGGACGCATTATCATTGGAACATGACGTCTAATATGTAAAATTGAGCTTCGTGTTCACATTCCGCTAAGCTATAATCATGAAATTGGAGGTTGGAGGTAATGGAGGAAGGAGGTCATTCAACGACCTCTCGTCGGTCACCAACAATGAGGCTGCACAACATATGTGTTGGCATATATATAGTGTAAGTATATGCTTTTCAGTGTGGTTTTCAGTTTTATCAGTGTACTTCAGTTTGTTGTGTTCCTGTTGCTTTGTGTGGTGTTTTGTGGATACTAGAAAAAAGTTGTGATGGAGTGCAGATGACTGCCAGTGATCCTCTTACTAACGTAATCCTCTGACTATTGTATTTACGTTTTGAAGATGGTCCGTTTGTGAATGCATTCACTTACAATAGTGGCCATGTGCAATAAGATCTAACTAGCAAGATACGTTCAGTAATATGTACTTTGATACAATTTGCTTCTCAGTGTTTGCATGTGGAAATTTCACATTGTGGGGAGGAACATGACACCAATGTTTCATTTGCATTCGGAGCCTACTGACGACCAAAGTCAAGGGAAACTTCCAGTGGCAGTGGAAGTTTCCTTTATTGTTTAAGATCAAGTGGCAGTGATCAACAACAGTGGCTTTAATTAAGAGCATTGAGATTATTATAGGAAGTAATGTGAAATCTCTTTCCTTTATATGTTTTATTGTTCGAGTTTTGTAAGAAGTGAGTGGTTATTCCTATATAATTCCTTGATGTAAAAGCATAGTGGAAAACAAAAGCACCAGAGTAAGTCAGTTCATGGATTTTGAAAGGGTTTGTGGGAGGATCTAGAAAACCACACGAGGTGGATAGTTAATGGCACCTGTTCATGTCAAGGTTTGTGGTACACATGTTTAAAACCATGGAAGGAGAGAGCCTTTCTTTTGATCAAGATCATGAGTCACATTGTAGAACATGTTTCACATGGGTGATTGTACCGTAGATGAGTGTGTGGATGTTTTCCCTATGTTTGCATTAAAGGGGGAATGTTAGGAATATTAGTGCTTCATTAATATTGTAGAACTATAATTGTGAGTTGTTTAGAATATTGTTATGTGTGAGTTTTGGTCGTTAAACCAAACTCATGTAAATAAATATATAGGAAGTATTGTTGAAACAACCTCCTCGAATATAGGAATTGTTTCTCCTATATATATGTATGAGTTTTCGATTGAATAATAACGAAGAATATGATTACTATGTAAATTGCTTATACCTTAGAACTTTTACTAGTTTTTTGGCACCTCTGATTAGGATTGATGAATGTAGGGGCAATTTCGGAACCGGAATGGAAAAATTGGGAAATTTTCCCAAGAGGGACAAAGGAGCAAGAAAAAGAGAGGAACATTGTGGAAAAATTTCGAAGCAATTGGAGAAAAAATAAAGAAGTTATGGCAAAACTTGAAAAATAAAAATTGGGATTTTAAGCTAATAAAAGTGGAATTTGGATATGGACCCTCAAGGAAAGAAACGTGCAAAATGGAATTTCAAGTGTTCCAAGAAATTTTGAGAGTCAATGGAACTATAAAATGAAAAATGTGGAAATTTTGTTTTTGATAATTCTAACGATTGCTTTGTTTTTATCAACAACCTACCTAGAAGTACCACGATTACCAACGATTCTCAATAGTGATTTGCTCTATTGTTTGATTGTTGAATTGTTATGTTGGATATGGCCCTAGTCAGTTAGGCTACCTAAGGGTTTTAAGGATTCTCTCTACCAATGTTGTTTGAATGAGTACCGCTCACTAGAAAATATATGGTCATAGATTTTACCCCTTAATTAATTAGGATGTGGCCATTACCACAGACAACTCTTGGTTTACCTCACTAGTGGAAACCAATCAATCAAGATGGACGGGTGTCATTTTCGTCAAAAGGTCATCTTAATGGTCTAGGTACTTCGGGGTTTATGTGGTCTTGACAATAAGTATTAGGGATTATGCCTAAGTACTTCCCACAGTTATGTGGATGGGTATTTACCCTTATCCTAACTTACTGATAAATATGTAGGAAACAAATGTAAAGAAAATATCTTTGGAAATGGCATAGCTCTGGAAGCACCATGAAAAAAATGTCCAAAATATACCCATGAGGCCAAGAAATTGTTATGATACCAGATGTTAGGATCCTTCTATAAATATTTACAAACTATAGAAAATAAAATAACAATGAAATAAACTTTGGAAAATAACTTCAATAACTTTTATATCACAAGCCACTTCGAGGGGGAAACCTCCTTTGAACAAGCTCAATACAATAATATTCATGGATACATTTCTTGGCCTAAACACTCCTTAATATACTAGTTCTATTCTAGAAATTACTACTACCCATACATGTGGGATAATACTTAATAGCTTACAAGATGACTTACAAAGCATACGCGTTTGTTGCATTTATCACATAAATAATGCAAGGAGAAAGGTAAAATGAAGGGTCTTAACAAAAGAGTCCCTACAAAACAAATTTAGGTGGGTTGTGGGCACCTCTGTGCAATGCCTTTAACAAGAGGGCTAAAACTGCACGTCATTATCCTAGCATGTGATATCTACCATAGTGCAATCAGACTTGAGAATCATGCTTTGACAATGCTTCAATTTGAGTTTAAAAATTTCTCAAATACTTGGGAAGGGTCACTTTTCTTCCTTCTAAAAGAATATGGAGACTCTTAAACATAAAAGGAGACTTGACTACTAGAGGGTGTTGCCACTAATGGATGTTTATGATTTATTTCATAGTTTGAGGACCCTATAGTTCCTTTTGTGCTTGCTTTTACATGAAGAGTTCTTAAAGGGTTATGTTATCAAATGAGGTATGATTTACTTGTTTATATATGCTTACAAATGTTGTTATGTCTTGAAAGTCTAAGTAAAGGGGAATATTAGTCCATATGAAGATGATGGAACCCGAAAGTTGCGGTACACAAGGTGTCGATCCAAAAGCTGTACGGTAGGGGGACGACTTTTAGAGTTGTACAAATTGAATAAAAATGGTGGTTTTGACTTTATGGGTCAAAGGATGGATGTTTCTGAATGTGTTTTATGCCATTAAACTTGAAAGGCGACAATAAAGAGGTGTGTAAAGATAAACAAGTAATCAAAGAGCTATCGGGTGTGCTAAGCAAGAGTAAGGAGAGTGTATTTATACATGCAAGTGTGTAATGTCAAAATCAACAGTGTTAAAGGATATATTGTCCAATTTTAGTGTCTACATTTCCCCCTTTAAATATGAAATGAAAATACAAGCTTAAAGGAAATGATACCTGAGTGTGTAGACACACTTTGTCTTTTCTAGTAATAATTTTGTTTTGTAGTATCCCATTATGTTGGTGTTGGCACACTCCAAAATGAAACTTACAATATAGAGTGTAGTCAATGCATAAGATAGTAAACTGATCTTTAACTCAAAATGTAATGAAATGTGTAATAGAAATTCCAAAAGATATTGAAAACATGGAAGGACTACACTTGTTTATTTTATGGAGGGACTGTGCTCTTGTTGTTGTGCCTTAGAGATTATGGATGTGTCAAACTCTAATGAAGAATTGGAGGTAATCATCCCTAATTTGTGTCGAGAAGAGGTCGATACGTTATGTGTACCAACCCAACACACAAATTTTGAAGAGAAGAACAATGAAATAAATTGCATGAACAAGTTAAATCTATGCGAGACTCTATGTTGGGAAATCAAACACATGGGAAATCCTTATTGATTAGATTTTCAAGAACCAAAAGTATGCTTATAATTTGCATGTGAGTTTCTCTTCAATTATCTTATGATACAATAGAGTATTTGAATAGAATAAACACAATAATTGTATTCAATATAATGTTATTATAATGGCTATTATATAGCCATGAAGGTAAAGATAACAACATCATAGCAAATAGAAACGAATCCCCTTGAATAGTCACCAGGTAACATAATAACACAATATATATATTGTTATAACTATATAAAAATATAATATCCAATATAAAAAGGATGGACGAAGGCGAGCGGATGCCGAGAGGGAAGCCAAAATTCAAAAAAGTGATGGGCGGGAGAAGAAAACATACCAGGGCGATTGGGGGATCGGACCAAAACAACACTCAATCTTGGGCTGCGATTGTGAAGGGCGTGTTATTGCTAAAATTTTAATACCCCATTTTTTCAAAATAATCATAAATATTCATATCATTACTTGCTTGCCATTGCATTCATATAGAGTCTAGCGGGGCCACTAGGTATTTAATACATTATTTTAATTGTTTAACACTAAGTGGTTTCATGGCACTCTTTAAATTGTCGACTATCATCATAAAATTTGATACACACACACACACACACACACACACACACACACACACATATACACACATGTCACCTTGATTGTCATATTGATGGTGAATGATTAACATGGAGATTAAATTTCATTTTGCAATATCACTATTTGGGTTCCGAGCTTGCGGTTTTTGATCTTTTAGTCTTTTTGTTTAGAAATGATCATGAAATATTAATGATTGAAATTGGTGATTTGAGATTCACTGGTATATCGTTTTATTTGCATGCTTCCACTCGATATCTTGTCTGCATACAAGATGAACATTTTAGCAATGGTAAATGGGTTTCATTATTTCTAATGCTATGTTTTATGGCTTTGATTGATTTTATTTCCTTCATATATATTTTAGACCATATGAGGTGTATGTGGGCTCGAATGACATATAGGAGATTGTATAAAATTTTGGAAATTAAATAAATCAAATGGTTTTTGATTTAAAAGAAAAACTTCAATCAAGCCTCATATGCAAATATCGAGTTTCAAGGTGTGAATTGGCAAGAAAATAGTGGGAAGAGTAGTGGTGGTGAGTTAATAGCATTCAATGTGTTTGCATGGACATCGAAAATTTGATGGTGTTGGTTTTTGGGGTCATTTTGATTTTGCATTGTAAAATTTTCGAGCTTGGAGTTTTTGGTTCTATGCAAAGTGGTCTCGACTTTGAGCTTTCATACGTGTCGACTAACAACATGTATGAGCTATTTTGCTTTGATAGTTGTTGTGTTCAGTTGAGTTAGCCTTTGTGGATAAAAAAATTAAAGTGGTATTGACATAAACTTATTGGGTATTCTGCCTGCAATTTTTGAGCTTACCCAAGTAAATGCTTCACATACCCAGTTTATCTTTTCGAAATCTGCATGCAATAGAGTGGATATCCTCTACATATTGAAAATAATGTTTCATTCAAGTTTTGTTGGTATTTTGAAAAACACATGTGAATCTTTTTGGGTTTCCATTGTACAAGTGATTGTGTGTTTAAGCCTGTGAAAACTTGAGCTCACCTGAGTTGGGATTTGCATGATTCAATCATATTTTTTAGAGAAGGTGTGCATGGAAATATGGGTATCACTACTTTTAAAATAATTATCATTTAATTATAGCCTTGTTTTCATTTTCAAAACTTGCATGACAATCTTTGAGCCTTCATTGTATATAAAATGATGAAAATGGTTCTTTTAAGTTACAGTGGCTCATATTATGGCATTCGACTTGGGTATTGATTTTATCATAAGATTATTCAATATGAAATGAATATCAATGTTTTTCAATTTTTGGGTGAAAGCAAATTTCTCTGTTTGATTTAAAGGAGCAATTTTTAGTTATCTTTGTTAATGAAAGTACTCAATGGTCGATTTATGAGGAAATATTGATAAAAGAGAGGGTTTGAAAGTTATGTATTTTCATTTCGAGGTGATTTGATAAGTTTTTTTAAAACCTTGTAGTCTGTAACAAAGACTCTTGATGCATGTATTTGTTTTGATCAAAATGGTGATAAGGTTTTTGGTGATATAAGTTTGTTGGCCATATTTGTATATGATGCTTCGATGACAATTATGAAATGGAAATGATGACCATTTTGAATCAGTTGATTTCTCACCTGTGCATACATATTTTGAGGGTTTTATTGTTCAAAGATTTATATTGTGAGAACTCAAAATGGTGAAAACATTTGTTAGTTTCATACAAAGTGATGGTATTATGATTTCTCACTAGATTGTTCGATAAAATTTGTGGAAAATGGTATCAATAAATTGGAATAAGATGGTTCTCAAAAAAATATAGAAGCATGCTTTTCTTTCCGAAAATCATATGTTATCTTTTTTTCATTAAGTGTCATTTGTGATTTTGATTAGTAACTCTAATATGGGAGGTTAAATGGGATTACATGCTAAAACTTGGTGATTACCTTTCCTTTTCAGCACACATCATCATGTCTCGGATGAGATGGTTGGGGTTCTAGAAGGTCTAGGTCACATCACTCTTACGGGAACAATATTTTTCGAGGTCAATCACAATGGCAGAGGGGTTCACCTAGGGGTGGCCGAAGGGGAACCGATATGCTTCGAGGAGGTAGACCTTTTGTTAGACATGGCCCTACACACGAGTCTGTCTATTTCAATGCTAATGAACCTTGTCTTCACAAAGTTCTACAAAGTAATTGAATCTTATCCACACAATCAATCTTCTCGTAGATTTAATAATCCTCCTTTACAAAATTTTGAGCATGCACACGGTGAAAATAACCCAGCCTCCTCTAATAGGCTTGTTAAATCCGCTCCTTCTCATGTACCTCCACAACATACTTTACATGTTACTACTTCACCACTCTTGTAATTGAAAATAATCAAACTCACCTTCTCATGACTCCTGCAGACCTCTTAGTATAATGTTAGGTCCTCTTCCAGTGCCTAAGGTGACAAGTGTGGTAAAAAGTGAAAATAGAAGTAGAGGAAGAATCTGATATCATCACTCGCACTATACTTCCTGTGGAGCCATATGAATATGTCGAGATGATCACTAAGGTGGGCACACCATTGCTGGATTTGACAGGGGATGACTGATTATGTTGTTTGGATTTGATAAACTTGTTGGATATATTAGTCACTTTGCATATACTTTATATTTTGGATATAGTACTTTAATATTTTGAGACAAGTTTTGATGACATAATGGTGACAGTATTATATTATATATAAATGGATGATTGTTGATATTTGATTTGTTGTTTCATGATGGTGATGTGTTAGCCTTTGAAAGGATGAATGCTTTAAATGGTTGTGTTTGCATTTATTTAATGTGTGTAATACTTAGTGGGCCTGTTTAGATGACTCATACCTCATTCAAGTGCATAAAGTGAAAAGTTTAAATATAACCCATGTCCTTAGTTTTAATTATATTTCATTATAAAAGTTTCACTTAAGTTATAAGTGAAGGATTATTATAAATTATAAAACATTCATTTAAAATTATTTAAATGAATTAATTGTTATAATCGATTTTGTTTAAGAGAATGTTATAAAAGGACACGAGGGATTTAATTACAAAGGATGAAAATCAGGTATTGTAGCTATTTTGGAAAGTTATTTCATTTTGAAAGTATTTCTGCGTAATCTTTTTCGAGGCAAGTGATCTTATAGGTGTTATGACAACCTTGTTTTGAGGTTTGAGTATGAATTTCGAATGCAATGTATATCCAGATTTAATATTATTTTTGATTATTTGATTGATTATTCTAAATTTTATCTAACTGATTGTAGATTTTTTCTGTCATATCCAGAGCAAGCCTTGATGATATCTTCATTCCAATCTCGAAATAAATGTAATTTGTAGCCATGTTGGATTTGATTTTTAATCATGACCTTGTTAAGACGTTGTTTTAGTGATCATTGTACTTCATTTCATTAATGCAAAATTTGTTATCTTCATCATGTTTATATCAAATTTTCATCTCATCAATTGTGTAAATATGTTTATATGTTGATACTTATTTTCTATTTCTCTTTGGTTTGCTGTTTGTTTTGTTTTCAAGATCATAATAATATTGGAAAGTAATTGCAAAGAAGAGATTATAAAATATCACTCAAGGTTTTTACCTTTTCAAGAGGTTACCTAATTGATAGGTTTCACTCTGTTAGATAAAGGTTGATAATATATATTTGATACAGAAAATCATTTTGATATATGAGTGATTATTTGCATATAAAGTCATTAAGTTTAAAATAAATATCTTTATTAATCTCATTAATCATTGTGTGATCTTGTTGCGTCTTTAATGTGTTTTGTTTGTCTTTTCATTGATGTATGTATATTCTCATTGCTGCCAAAAATAGAAACTTCCTAGATCTTAGGTTGAATCATTATTTAGCCTATGTTAAACTACCCACACTTAAGCCAATTCTTAAGTACAACTATGATTAAACTGGTCTGATTCCGTCTTAACCTTTTATGTTAGGTGAAAGGGTTAGTTGGTTGTCAGTCTAATATTCATCGATAACAAATTTGGACTCCATTGGGGACATTTCTATTTCTTATTTCGAGTGGATTTCTTCTAACTGTCCACTTTCTCTTCTTTCTGAAATTTGATTACAGAGTAGATTTCTTCTAACTATCTACTCTTGAATTCCATCAATGAAGATTAGAGGTGTTACACGTCTTGAAAAGGTTGGTTTACTTATTGGAAGTACTCAATTAAACGTTAATTATGATATTATAATTGTTGTTTGGGATTACTGCACCACAATTGCACAATTTACACAAACTAGTGAGGTCCTTAATGATGAAGAGGATAGAGCCCTTGACATTCAAAGGCTTGCAAGGTATAATATCCAAACCCAATGTGACATTGTAAAGAAAAATAAATAAATTAAAGATGAGAGAGAAGCAACTTTAAAATCTGAAAATAAGTCTAAAGTTTTACCTTTAGATATTGTGAATGATAAGAAGCTTCTAAAACATTTTTGTTAGATTGACCTTTGACTTGTGTTATTTGTTTCTGATTTATTTACAATGGTTGACTGAAGTTAATAGAGAATGAAGAAAAATGGAGAAGAAAGAGAAAGGATGCCTAGTCCTAATCAGTAACCGAGATAGGATTCTCGAGGTTTGAACAAAATAGAGACAATGTCACTGATGATGAAGCATTAGATCTCAAAGAAGATAACCTCAACCCATGGCTTAAGGGAAATCCAATTGATATTGGAAGAAACCCTCCTAAATTACCATCTTTAAAGGGCATTCAATTACCCAAGTTTTCTAGTGAGTATGGCTCATCTTGGGAAGATCACCTTGATTCATTCAAATTAATATGTGTAACCATAGGGGTAACTAATGAGAGGGCTTCTTTGAGGATTTTCTCACAAACTCTTGAAGGTAGAGCCTATAAATCCTTTATTAGTTTGCCTTCAAAGTCCCTTACTAGATGGTCAGACATAGAAGACTAGTTAAAGATTTTTTTGGAAAAGACAAAGATGAGTTTGAATTTATGAATGAACTTTCAAACATGATACTATCTATCATTTTACCATCTGTTTCACCAAGTTACGACAAAATATACCTTCTAATGTAAGACCTTCAAAGAATCTAGCAAGGCTATATTATTGTAATGCTTTACCATCAAAATATAGGCTTATGTTAGAAGATAAAGAAATTTATGACTTTGAAGAGACTCTTACTTTCTGTTTGCAGTATGAAAAGAAGTTGAAGAGAATTGGTTTCAAGGATAGATCATCATCTAACTCTTCTTGCTAAAATATAGAAATTTTGAATGCTATTCAAAATTTAGGTAATGAGTTGGTCATTGTTAAAAGACAATTAAATGACTAGCCTCATCCTCAAAAATTAGCTTTAGGTCTAGTAAGGTAAAGAATGAACCTGGAAAAATCAAAACTGAACCTAAAGAGATGTACTATGGAGTTTGCGAGTTAGACCACAACTTTGACACGTGTAAAGCTGTTGATAAAGTTAGGAAGTTTATCAAAGGAAAGAATATTTTAGACATGTGTAGTTTTGTTAACTCTGATGTAAATGCAGTGAAAACTTGGTCAAAAGACTATGCTAAGAATGATGGTCAAAAGGATAAAACAACTGATGATCCTAAAGGGAAACATAAATTTGATCACCCTGATAAAGCGAAGTCACATGATAAACCAACCAAACCTATTTCATATGATGTTCCATCTGATTTAAATAACACTCAATATCATCCTTACAAAGGTAAAAATTTTACAAAGTCTTCTATGTTTCCTTCTGGGTATGATATTGTAGTTGACATGAAGGAATCTAGGATCAATCTGAATACGTTTGAGAGCCTAGGACTCGCTTTCTTGGTCAATTCAAAAATTGGAAGCTACTCACAAAAATAGATATGAACCTAAACCATTAGTGGTTGTCCAAGAAGATGAATATGAAAGTGAAACAAATAATGATGAATATCAAGTAATGAATCAATCCAATTCTGCACCTGATTACATTCCACCTTTCTATGTGACAGTTAAAATTTAGAATAAAATCATTCATAACTGCATATTAGATACATGTGCTTCAAAGAATATTATGCCTAAGTCTATTGATGATCATTTAGGTATTCCATATGGACACGAAAACAAGAAACTGGCTTGTTTTGATTCTCGTCAAACCAAATGTTATGGTAAATTTAGGGACAATAATTAAGATAGCTCAAGATGAAAGAGTTAGATTTATTGGAAATGTGCATATCTTAGACATACCTGCTAACTATGCTATGTTGCTTGGAAGAGATTGGTCTCAAGCCACATGGGATTTTGTTGGGAAATATCTTACTTGGGCACTAGTAGGAAATGCCATAACATTCATTCACAGAGAAGAATGGTAAGGAACACCAATCGAGGGAATTTCATCATCTGTTGCTTTTGTAGAAGCCGACATGGGAACTTATGGTTTAAATTATTTAGACATCAATGATTTTGATGATGAAGACTATCAACATGCTATATTATTACCCTCTGATGATGTTTGGAAAATGTGCTTTGATGGAGCTAGTTCTCAATTTGGAAATGGTGTTGGTGTAGTCATTAAGTCACCCACAGGAAGACAATTTAATTATGCTTTTCAATTGGCATTTGAAGCAACAAATAATACAATTGAGTTTGAAGCCTTATGTTTAGGCTTGCAACAAGCTTTAAGTCTGAAAATTAAGAAGTTCGTTATTTTTGGAGATTTAAAACTGGTTATTAGATAAGTTAAGAAGATTTATAAAACTAACTGGACTGCGTCTCCACCGTTATAGTAAAAAAGTTTGGTCTTTCATTGAACAGCTTTAAGACCTTTAACGTGAATCATATCTTTTACGAATTCAATTCCAGGGCTGATAAATTAGTTGTTTTTGCTTCAAATCTCAATTCCATTGATCGATTATTGCATCTTTAAAGAAGTTTATAGGCCCATGATACCCGATTTATAGTCTAATTGGTCTATTTTCTCATGTGATGAAAATATTCATACATTTTTGAAGGCAAAATATTTAGATTCGATGATTATGTGCTAAATTGTGGTGATTAGTTGCATCTCTCAAGCAATAAACTCACCGAGTTAGTTTGGTGAGTCGGAATCTATGTTTTCTCCTCATGACTAGCCCAAAATATTTTCCTCTTCTGAATCTTCTAGAAGGATTATAGGTGAACCTATTTTTGTTAATTTGGGTACATAAGAAGAACCAAAATATGTCTATATTGGCGCTTTCTTAACTCTTAAAGAAAAAGAGGCCTACATTAAATTATTGAAAGAGTTCATTGACATTTTAGCTTGGTCATACAAAGATTTGAAAGGTTATGCTACTAGGATCATCAAACATGACATCCCTATTAAACCTAGTGTTTCGCACGAATGTTTCCGTTCTTAGAATAGAGGTGCTTCTATCCTTTCATTCTCTTGAGAAGCAGAGATAAGGGCTAGGGCTAGGAGGAATACTGTTGAATGTTGGGAGGGTGCGCGCGTCCGTAGAGAGAGATCGAGATCGATTGCGAAGAACTCCTTTTTATCTAGGAAGGACTACCAAGTAAGTAAGAATACAAGACCACCGTTTTTAGTTAGACAATAAATGAGGGAACCGCCTTGGGCCCAGAAATATTAGACTTCCTTTCGAAGGTTGTCATTCCCCTTTTAATACGAATTAACACAAATGATAAAGCAAAGAGGCTATTGCAAAATTACACTTTAATTACCTTGTTAAAAAGCAATAGAAGAAAGGTTTGGTTCTGCTTGAGTCACACAAGATGACCGATGCTGGCCATCCGTATAACCGATTACGGTTATACACCGTACATGGTTTCGATAACCGATATCGGTAGGGGTGGTGATTTAGGGGCTTTCAATGAAGGTTGGCTGTGAGGCGGCTTTGGTGTTTATAAGGTTGGCAAATGATTAGGGGTAGGCAATAGGGTGATGGAGAAGACTCAGAGAGTGTAGGAGCTGTTCTTGGGGCAATGTAAGGGTAGAGGAATGACAGTGAGATGTAGGGTGCTGCCGGGTAGTAGATCTAGGAGTGAAGTTATAATTACTATGATTCAGAAGTTCAAGAAATGTTATTTAAAAATGTACAAGACACTACTTACTAGTTCCTGATGAAGATACAGGTCCAAGGATTGTGATGACGAAGGCAGGGCTCAGGTGGGATGATCTGACAATAAAAATGAGCTATCTTCTCTCCCAATGCTTGGATGAGTGTCGTTGTGCTCTAGTTCCTCAGTTGCAGTCTTGGGCTCGATGTCCTTCTCTGCAAACTCTTCTCTTTTCTTCACTTGTCTCTACTCTGCCAAGTGAATTCTGGATCTTTCAAATGAATTCCCATCCTTTGTTTTTGGTTGGGGGAGGTCATTTATAGGGAACCGATGGTGGTTACGTAACCGACGGCGGTCGAGTAGGAACCGATGTTGGTTAAGTCAAAGTGGGCTATTTTTAGTAAAATAGCCAACTTTCCCTCCTTTTCTCCCGAGGGATTAGTTGTGGGCTTGGTCAAGTCATGATTAGGTTGGTTTTGGTGCGGGTGAGAAGTAATTAGTCATGGGTGTGGATGTAGACCAAGTCATAGGTCTTAATTAGGTTAGTTTAGGGTTAGGGCTAGGTCATGATGAGGTGGCGAAATGAGGTGGCAGGTTTGGAGATGTGGATTTATTAATTATAAGGTAATTAATAAATAATTGTGTAAGGTTTAAGTGGTGAGGTTAGGTTGCGAAATGAGATGCGGGGCACAGGGTGTCGTAAGACACAAATTTGGTGTCTACACCTAGAATCACACTTGTTCTTCTCGCCTAGAAGAGTGAGCACGTTATTGGAAGACACCATCAATAAGGAGCTTGAGAAAATGTTAGATGGTGGTATCATTTACCTTGTAAGATATTAAGTGGGTTCTTTAACATAGTGACAATACAAAAGAAAAAAAGGAGACATCTGTCTTTGTGTTGATTTTAGAGATTTAAATAGTGCAAACACGAAAGATAACTTTCATTTTCCAAATATTGATCAAATTGTACAATGTGTCGTTGGATCAAAAATTATGTCCCTCTTAGATTGATTTTTAGGTTATAACCAAATTTTTATGAATCTGTAAGATAGACATAAGAATACTTTACTACATGGAATGGTACTTTTGCTTTCAATCGTATGCCTTTTGGATTAATAAATGTAGGTGCCACATTTCAAAGAGCAATGCATGTGGCTTTTGATGATTTGATTGGAGTCATAATTCAGGTCTATTTAGATTATCTAACTGTGTATTCTAGGAAAAGGAAAAAGCATTTAGATCACTTGCAAGAAATGTTCATTCACTGCCGCAAATATGGTATTTCATTATATCCAAAAAAAAAAATGTTTTTGTGTTACTGAGGGTAAATTGTTGGGTCATATCATCACACAAACTAATATTTCTATTGACCCAGAAAGAGTTAAGGTTATTCAAGAATTTCAACCTCCTAAAAATGAATTTGGTTTACGTTATTTTTTCGAGAAAATCAACTTTGTGTGTAAATTCATATATGATTTTTCGATAAAGTTTCCCCATTATAGATTTTACTTGAAAAATAATCATGGTTTCTCATGGGACTTTCATGTTGATTCTCAGTATTAGTTGATGTTAAAAATGCCATTGCTTATGCACTTGTCCTAGCTAAACTTTGAATTGTCAAAACCTTTAATCTTATACTTAAATGTTTTTGATAAAGCTAGGGGTGCTATCATAACTCAATACTTTGAGTCCAATAATGAAAAACCCATTACTTATTTATGTCAAACTTTAAAAGACGTTGAATTCAGGTATCTTTTGATTGAATTTTTTTCATACTAGTTTCAGTCTTAGGAAAATACAAGTATTTGTTGATGGGAAATAAAATCATTGTTCATTATAACGTTCTAGTTTTAGCCTATTTGCTTAAATAGTCGGTGATTAATAGAAGATTGGCCAAGCGGATTTTCAAGATTCAACAATCTGACTTAGAATTGGAAATATGAAAAACTATCAAAGATAACGAGCTTTTTAAACACCTCGTTGAAAATGTTGATTCAAACATTAATGTGGTCATCCTAGAGTCATGATGTCTTGCATGTTGTACCTCATTTTCAAACCATGACAGGTAATGAGTTATCATCCAAATTTAATATAGGTTTCAACATGCATGAATGGGATTGTTTATTATCTCAAGATGATTGGTATCATGACCTCATTTATTACTTTAAAAATCAATCATGTCCTAAAAATTTAGAATAAAAAAGCGTAGAGCACTTCGTTTTCAAGCTCTTAAGTTTGTGCTTTTAGAAAATCTGTTGTTTTTCAAAAATTGTGATGGTATACTTTTGAGATGTTTAACCCATGACCAAACTGAACATGTGCTTAGGAGTTGTCATGAAGGTATTTGCGGTGGACATTTTGTTGCCAAAATAACGGCTCATAAAATATTACTTCTTTGGTTCTATTGCCTACTTTATTCAAATATGCATACAAATGGGTAAGGTCTTGTGCTCCTTGTCAAATGTTTGCTGGCCGTGAACGTTTACTAGTCATGCCTTTGAATCCAGTTATTCTCGGAAAGATCTTTTTCAAAGTGGGGAATTGGTTTCATCTCAAATATTCACCCTCATTTTTCTGGTCATAGACACACCCTCACAACGATTGATTACTTTACAAAATGGGTTGAAGCAGTTGCTTTAAAAATCTTTATGGCTAGTGAAGTTGTCAATTTATTTGAAAATAAAAAAATTCACGTTTTGGAGTACCTCAGGAAATTATATTTGATAATGGTCCACAATTCATTTATGAGGAATACTTAAATTTTCTTAGTAAATACTCCATTATTTCAAGTCATGCATCAAAATATTACCCACAGGGTAATGGTCAAGCTGAATCTATGAACAAAAATTTGATCAACATCATGAAAAAGTTGGTCAATGACAACAAAAGGAATTGGCACCTTAAATTTTTGAAGCCTTATGGGTGGTAGAACCACTGTTAAGTCGGGTACGATATTTTCACCTTTTATGCTTGCCTATGGTTTTGAAGCCACTATGCCTATTGAATTACAAATATCTTCAGCACGTACTACTTTAAATTTTGGCATAGATGACTTAAATGACTTATAGCTATGTTTAGATGAATTGTTGGCTTTAGATCAAATGAGGATCACTACTTTACAGAAGTTTGAAAAGGGTAAAGAAAAGTTAAAAAGGTTGTTTGACAAAAAGATTAATACAAATTTTTTAAGGTTGGAGACTTAGTTTTATGTTGGGATAAAGCAAGAGAGAACCTGGAAAACATCACAAGTTTGATTCATTATGGTTGGGTCCTTACCAAATTGCTTCGGTTTTGGGAAATAACACTTTTCATTTGAGAGAAATCGATGGTGATTGGTTGAGATTTACAGTGAATGGAAAACATTTGAAACACTTTTATAATTGAGTCCTTTGACTATATTTTATGTATATATTTTGTTTGTTGTTTTGTTTTGTTTTACTTTTCTTTTGGTTTGGTTTGATTTCTTTGCTCTTATGTTTGTTTGTTTTTCCTAGTCTTACAGTTCATGTCATGATCATTTCATATTCTAACATGCTACATTTGCAAAAAAATGGATGGAGGTGAAGGTATTTATCAGACTTCTCGGTTGGTGAGATTAATTGAAGCTTTTAGTTAGATAATTTATAGAATATATTTATCATATTTTTAGTAAATGATATTTTCTGATATATTTGTTGCAGAAGAAGGCATACTTAATTTTCAAAATAATGAAGGTTGACTATGTATTTTGAGCTTGTCCATCCATCACTTCGCAATCTTTTGTACTCCCTTATTCACTCTTGATATGTCGACTTTCATCCCTTTGATCTAAAATAATTACAAGGTCCATGCAGATCGACTCAAGAAACAATGAACCTGCATTGTACTCTTGAGCATGTTAAAATTTAATCATTTGATGCAACCTAGCCTCTTGTTTCAAGAAACTAGCCAACATGGTCGCCAATGTTATTGCTAAAATTTTAACACCCCTTTTTCAAAATAACCATAACTTTTCATATCATTACTTGCTTTCCATTGCATTCATATAGAAACAAGAACGTTGGAATCATCCAACATAAGGTTTCAGTGATATAAGTTTGCTAGCCATATTTGTATATGATGCTTCGATGACAACTATGAAATAGAACCAATAGAGCATTTCGAATCAGCTTGATTTCTCACCTATGCATACATATTTTGATGGTTTTCTTGTTTCAAAGATTCATATTGTGAGAACTCAAAATGGTGTAGACACTTCTTAGTCTCATATAGTGATGGTATTCTAATTTTTCACTAAATTGAGAAACATTGTGGAAAATGACATCAATAAACTAGAATAAGATGGTTCTGCAAAAAATATAGATGCATGCTTTTCTTTCCACAAATAATATGTTATATTTTTTCATTGAATGTCATTTGTGATTTTGATTAGTAACTCTTTTTGGGAGGTTAAATGGGATTGCACGCTAAAAATTTGTGATTACCTTTCCTTTTTAGCACGTCATCATGTCTAGATGGGATGGTTGGGGTTCTAGAAGGTCTAGGTCACATCACTCTTGGGGGCACAATAGTTTCGAGGTCAATCAAAATGGCAGAGGGGTTCACCTAGGGGTGGCCGAAGGGGAACTAGTACGCTTCGAGGAGGTAGACCTTTTGTTAGACATGGCCCTACACGTGTGTTTGTCCATTTCGATGTTAATGAACCTTGTCTTCACGAATTTATACAAGTAATTGAATCTTATCCACACAATCAACCTTCTCGCAACATTAATAATCCTCCTTTACACAATCTTGAGCATGCACATGCTAAAAATAACCCAACCTCCTCTAATAGGCCTGTTCAATCCCCTCCTTCTCATGTACCTCTGCAACATACCTTACCTATTACTACTTCATCACTCTTGCTTGAAAAGAACCAAACTTTGTCTTCTCATGACTCCCCGCATACCTTTAAGCATGATATATCCTCTTTCACAAAGGCATAAGGTGACAAGTGCGGTGAAAAGAGTGAAATTAGAAGTGGAGGAAGAATCTGGTATCATCACTCGCACTATACTTCCTGTGGAGCCATATGAATATGTTGAGATGGTCACTAAGGCGGGAAAACCACATCTGGATTTGATAGGGGAGAAATTACTATGTTGTTTGGATCTGTTAAACTTGGATATATAAGTCACTTTGCATATAATTTGTATTTTGGATATCATACTTCAACATTTTGAGACAAGTTTTAGATGACATAATGGTGACAAAGATTATATTATATATAAATGGATGGTTGTTGATATTTGATTTGTCGTTTCATGATAGTGATGTGTTTGTGTTTGAAAGGATGAATGCTTTAAATGGTTATGTTTGCATTTATTTAATGTGTGTAATACTTAGTGGGTCCCTATTTAGATGACTCATACCTCATTCAAGTGAATAAAGTGAAAAGTTTAAATATAACTAGTGTCCTTAGTTTTAATTATATTTCATTATAAAAGTTTCACTTAAGTTATAATTAAAGGCTTATTATTATAAAATATAAAACATTCATTTAAACTTATTTAAACGAATTAATTAGTCAGTAACCAATTATGTTCAAGAGCATGTTATAAAAGGACATGGAGGATTCAATTACAAAGGATGAAAAATCAAGCATTGTAGCTATTTTGGAAAGTTATTTCATTCTGAAATTATTTTTGTGCAATGTTTTTTTGAGGCAAGTGATCTTACAAAGTTATGACATCATTATTTTGAGGTTTGAGTATTAATTTTGAATACATCGGTATATCCAACTTGTTAAGATGTTGTTTCGGTGATCATTGTACTTGATTCATTAATGCAAAATTTATTCTCTCCATCATGTCTATATCAATTTTTCATGTCATCAATCATGTAAATATGTTTATTTGTTGATACTTATTTTCTATTTCTCTTTGGTTTGTCGTTTGTTTTGTTTTAAAGATCATACTAATATTGGAAAGTAATTGTAAAGAAGATATTATAAAATATCACTCAAGGTTTTCATCTTTTCAAAAGGTAGCCTAATTGATAGGTTTCACTTTTTCGATAAAGGTTGATAATATATATTTGATACAAAAAATCAGTTTGATATATGAGTGATTATTTGCATATAAAGTCATTGAGTTTAAGATAAATCTCTTTATCAATCTCATTAATCACTTTGTGTGATCTTGTTGCATCTTTAATGTGTTTTATTTTTCTTTTCATTGATGTATGTATATTCTCATTTCACCGTAAATAGAAACTTCCTAGATCTTAGGTTGAATCATTATTTAGCCTATGTTAAACTACCCACATTTAAACCAATTCTTAAGTTCAACTATGAGTCCGATTCCGTCTTGGAATTTCGCATTAAGCGGAGGGTTGATTGGTTGTCTGCAGTATAATTTTCATCGACAACATGGTGTTCGGTCATCATCCGAGAAGGTGAAATATATTTCATCGATACTATCTCTTTCCCCTTTTGAGGTAAATGGAATCCCCTCTTTGTCTTTTCCGATAAGGTGTTGTTCAATGCCATTAAAAAGTATGTGATAAGCCTTGTTATATTTTTTATTGGTTTCGAGACAAAAATAGATTAGGTCATGCATGGACCAAGAAAACCGAGGGTCATGGGTTCTGAAGGTCATTGATCTAGTCGGTGAAGCTTTTTTATTCATTTTCGATTTAGAGTATGATCTTCTTGAAGTACTACAACCCCCTTGGTTTTATGGAAAAACCATCATTAATCGTTATAGGTGGAAACCGGGGCCTTTTTGGATTCTCTCGGTCCTTGTTGGCTAGTATGGGTGTGCCTTCCTATCCTCCCCATAGAGTTTTGGGATCCTAAGGTTCTTTTGGGGATTACTAAGTCTTATGGTCACTTTCTATTCCTTGATCCTACTACCCTTGCTAGAAAACGAATGGTGTGTGCAAGATTTTGTGTCGGTGTGAGCTAAGGTAGATCCATCCCTCATTCTATTTGCCTTACTTCCTCAATTGGCACCAAAGATCGAAGATCATTTATGAAGTCTCTCTGTGTTACACAAGGCCTCTCTCCCGAAATGGAAGATCAAAAGGCATTCAAGAAGAACCATCACAAGGCGGGAGGATTCTCGGTGGGGGACCCTATTTTTCCCAATTTGAATGAGAATACGGTGTCTCCTTCCAGTCGAGGGAAAATGGTGAATACAAAGTTTTTCTCTAGTCAAACATCCATTCAAGATGTCATTGTTATTGTAGGTAGTGTAGATCTAGGTGGATGGCATACGGACCTATCGGTGAATAAAGAATCAACTCGGATATTGATCGTGGGGTAGGCTCGAGATAGATCTTGATGCTGATGAGAATTCAAAAGTCTATTATAAAACTTTAGAAGAGGAGGAGGATACAGAGGAAGCAAACAAGGAGGATGTAGAGGAAAATGAAGAGAAAACCTTCTATGGATGGGATATTAAATGAAGATAAAGAAGCTTCAGGATCACGGCTAGTACTGCAGGGCGGTTTGACACGGGGATAAGGGATATGAAGAAGGTCAATGTGGGGCTTGTGGATGGGGTGAATCCTTGGTTTTTGACAACAATGTGCCTATTGCCTCAAATGGTAAATTTATTAGCACCACCTCGGGGTGAGGATGCCTCGATTGGGGAAAATGAGCTCAAGAAATCATTTGAAGAAAAGCATTGCAAGTGGGATGTTGAGCACTTCCCAAAGGTGAGTTTGAAATGATTTTACCCATTAAAAAGTTGACCCGCCCTTGATTGACCCCCGAATCTCTCAAAATCCTAGACTTCTCGGAGGGTGAATGTTATAGTGAATATGTCAATTTGACATTTGGTGACAGGGTAAGGGTGGAAATTGATAATGGATGTAACACAATGCAATCTAAAAGAGATAAACATAAACATTCCATTCCGATCTTAAATAGAATCACGTGGAGCAAAATCACAGGTACCTTGATCTTGTGCTTCCTTGATTATCTTTCATTTGAAGATCTCTGTTTCTCCTCTATTTTTTGTTTTTTCTAGTTTCTGTTGTTATGGAGTTGTAGTGGTTCTGCAGTGTTGTTTTCATGCTTTGTTTTGGTAGGATGTTCACTACTTTTGTTCTTAACTATTATATTTTGATTTTAGGTCCTTTTACTCCGGGGTGTGGTCCCCACTTGTCAAAAAACCATTCTTTGTATCTTTGTAAATCTGATTTTGAACCTTCTTGCTGTTAGAGTATGGTCCTCCCAAAAACATCATTTACCAATAATAAAAATATAACATCCAAAGTAGTAAATTACTAATTACTACAACAAAACATTAATTACCTTGAGCACTAGATTGATTTCCTAACATTCCACCCTAGTGCGAACATGGGGAAAACTTGTCTTATACTTGCACTTGCTCATGATCTAGTGATTTTCATAGGATAATCACAAACCCTACTAATGGTTTTACAAATGGTTGACCAAAAACTAAAAATGGTGGTTTTATAAATGGAGTACGACAAACCAAAAGATTATGGTTTTGCAAATGGTTTGCCAACAACCAAGTGTGGTGGCTTTACAAGTGGTTTACCACAAACCAAAAATGATGGTTTTACAAGTGGATTAAGAACAACCACATCATGATGTGCCAAGTACTATTATCATCTCTCATCATAATCTCACTACAGGGAATAACATAGGAAAATATGCTCACACATTACATACCGAAAACTTGAAATAGAAAATCGATGTCATGTTGCCCCCTACAATGTGAAATTTTCACTTATTCGTGCAAAATAGGAACTCTTGAATCTAAAAATTGCAACATAAGGTTTTTGGTGATATAAGTTTGTTAGCCATATTTGTATATGATGCTTCAATGACATTTATGAAATGGAAATGACAAAGCATTTTGGATCAGTTGATTTTTCACCCACTGTGCATACGTATTTTGATAGTTTTCTTGTTTCATAGATTCATATTCCGAGAACTTAAAATGGTGCAGACACTTGTTAGTTTCATATAGTGATGGTATTCTGATTTATCACTAGACTGTTTGATAAAATTTGTGGAAAATGACATCAATAAATTGGAATAAGATGGTTATGCAGAAAATATAGATGCATGCATTTCTTTCCAGAAATCATATGTTATCTTTTTTCATTGACTATCATTTCTGATTTTGATTAGTAACTCTGTTATGGGAGGTTAAATGGGACCGCATGCTAAAACTTGGTGATTACCTTTCCTTTTTAGCACTTCATCATGTTTGGATGGGATGGTTGGGGTTCTAGAAGGTCTAGGTCACATCACTCTTGGGGAACAATAGTTTCCGAGGTCAATCACAATGGCATAAGGGTTCACCTAGGGGAGGCCGAAGGGGAACTAGTATGCTTCGAGGAGGTAGGCCTTTTGTTAGACATGGCCCTACATGCGTGCCTATCTATTTAAATGCTAATGAACCTTATCTTTACAAAGTTCTATAAGTAATTGAATCTTATCCATGCAATCAACCTTCTTACATCTTTAATAATCATCCTTTACACAATCTTGAGCATACACATGCTTTGGAAATAACGAGCCTTCTCTAATAGGTCCATGTTGAATCCGCTCCTTCTCATGTACCTCTCGCAACATACTTTACCTATTACTACTTAACCACTCTTGCTTGAAAAGAACCAAAATCAGCCTTCTCATGACTCCCCATAGACCTCTAAGTGTGTTAGGTCCTCTTCCGCAGTGTCTAAGGTGACAAGTATGGTGAAAAGAGTGAAATTAGAAGTGGAGGAAGAATCTGGTATCATCGATCACACTATAATTCATGTGGATCCATATGAATATGTCAAGACGATCACTAAGGTGGGCACACCACTATTGGATTTGACACGGGTTGACTGATTATGTTGTTCAGATTTGATAAAATTGTTGGATATATAAGTCACTTTGTATATAATTCATATTTTGGATATCATACTTTAATATTTTGAGATAGGTTTTGGATGACATGATGGTGGCAATATTCTATTATATATAAATGGATGATTGTTGATATTTGATTTGCTATTTCATGATGGTGATGTGTTAGCCTTTGAAAGGATGAATGATTTAAATGGTTGTGTTTGCATTTATTTAATGTATATAATACTTAGTGGGCCCCTATTTAGATGACTCATACCTCATTCAAGTGCGTAAAGTGAAAAGTTTAAATATAACACGTGTCCTTAGTTTTAATTATATTTCTTTATTAAAGTTTCACTTAAGTTATAATTGAAGGCTCATTATTATAAACTATAAAACATTAATTTAAAATTATTTAAATGAATTGATTGGTTGTAGTTGATTCTATTCAAGAGAATGTTATAAAAGGACATGGAGAATTCAATTACAAAGGATGAAAAATTAGGTATTGTAGCTATTTTGGAAATTTATTTCATTATGAAATTATTTCTGTAATGTTTTTCTGAGGCAAGTGATCTTACATGCGTTATGACAACATTAGTTTGAGGTTTGAGTATGAATTTTGAATGCAACAAGTATATCCAAATTTAATATTATTTTTTTGATTATCTGATTGATTATTCTACATTTTATCTAACTGATTATAGATTTTGTCTATCATGTCTAGAGCAATCCTTGATGATACCTTCATTCCAATCTCAAAATAAATGTAATCTAAAGCCATGTTGGCTTTAGTTTGAGTCATGACCCTGATAAGATTGTTGTTTTAGTGATCATTTTACTTCATTTCATTAATGCAAAATTTGTTCTCTTCATCATGTCTATATCAAATTTTCATCTCATCAATTGTGTAAATATGTTTATATGTTACCTATTTTCTATTTCTCTTTGGTTTCTTTGGTTGTTTTGTTTTCACTATCATAATAATATTAAAAAGTAATTACAAATAAGAGATTACTAAATATCACTCAAGGTTTTCACCTTTTCAAGAGGTTACGTAATTGATAAGTTTCACTCTGTCGGATAAAGGTTTATAATATATATTCGATAGAGAAAACCAGTTTGATATATGAGTAATTATTTGCATATAAATCCATTAAGTTTAAGATAAATCTCTTTATTAATCTCATTAATCATTGTGTGATCTTGTTGCATCTTTATTGTGTTTTGTTTGTATTTTCATTGATATACATATATTCTCATTCTTTTAAAAATAAGAACTTCCTAGATCTTGTAGACACAAAATCACATGCTTTGAGTCATTATTTAGTCCTGGACTCATACTACTATTCATATGGTTCTTAAGTGAAAAGAGTAATAATTAACCCATGTGTTTGGCCATGTTTTCGTCTTTTTGATCTTACACATATACTTGCCTAGTCTATATTGTCATTCTACATTTTCCTATTTTTCGATACGGGTGCCCATCCAAGACTCAGGCACCCCAGAACCCCGGTCCCCTCTCAAGCACCATGATCCTCTCTGCACTTTACTTTCACCTTTTGGTGACTTTCTATCCATTTTAGCTTTTTGTCTTTTTACGGTCATCCTTTTCGGGATTAATTATGAAATTAGAACAAGAGAACCATATAAATATAAAGTTGTGTGACCATATTTATCTTACATTGGATGTATATAACCGAATTATGGCTATCGTAACTTCTTATCATGATGTATTTCTTTCATATATGTTATAATATCATTAATGGGCCAACTTTGGTGATGGCCACAACATATGATAATATATATAGGGGTTAATATGTAGTAGTTGATCATCATATTGATCATTTGAGTCTTATTGTATGGTTTGAATGTTTCCCCCTTGAAGGGGCTAAGTGATTCTACTTGCATATTGAGATCATTTATCTGCAATATTATGTTCTTTTGTGTTCTATTATTTCTCATAATCAATTTATTTAATTTCATTACAAGGGGTATTAGAGTCCTGATCTTAGCCATTGTTGCGTTAAACCCTAATTGTGAAGGTTTGGCTATATCTCAAAATTGGTAGCGATTTTTTTTGTAATTTATTTTTTTAGTGTGGTGAAATCAGTCAAGTAATATCTCTCTCAAATTTCAAGAATTTTTGACTTGTTTTGTAAAAGTTATAGTGGTTTTATGTTTTTTCATAATTTGGCTCCATAGGGTGCAATTTTTGGAATTTTTCCAAGTTTCTTATATTTTTGGAAACCTTTCCAAAAATTAGCTAGGGTTTTTTTTTATGATTTCCTATATTCATCCAAAATTTTGAAACCCCAAACCCTATAAATTTTCCTATTTTATCTACCCCAAGTCCCAAACCCTACATCATGACTAGTAGATCTACCCGAGGCCAAGGGAAAGGTCAAACAACTCCAGGAATGACCCCAAATAAGGAAGATATGGATTTATAGTCTTCTGGTTTGGGAGTATCTGAGGTGGTCATCCAACTTTAGGAAAGGGTAAATAATATGGTGAGTAAGGATGACCTTAATAATGAGCTTCTTCATCTGAAAGGTAGCCTTAGGGGTGAACTTGATGGATTTTCATGCAATTAAGTAGGAGTTGTTTTTGTTATTTTACAAACACCACTCCCAATTCCAGTCATATGGGTTCCTCTAGCAATGCTCACACAGGTCCAAACTCACTCCAATCAAGGAGGCTCCTTTACTCATTCAGTGGATCTCCTCACCAATGGAGGGGCATTATTCCAAAAGTGGAAATGCGTAAATTTGATGGAAAGGATCCACTCAATTGGATTACCCAAATGGATAATTTCTTTGATCTCCATCAGATCCCAACGACAAAAGGTAACCGTGGCATCCTTATACCTAGAACCTGACCAATTTGTTTGGTATTGTTGGTTATGTGCTCAAAGGTAGAAGAATGGTCTAAATGTCACATGGACAATTTTCACTAAAGAGCTTCAATTACACTATAGTTCTAGTGTTTCAAAGAATTACTTCATCCAATTAGAAAAATTATGACAAACATGTTCAGTTAAGGAGTATGTCCATCAATTCCAAAATCTTTCCTTGTGTGTGGAGGATATTACAGAAGAGTATTTGAATGACCTATTTCTTGGGGTCTTAAGGACCACATTGAGCATGAGGTGCACATGTTTAACCCACTCAAGGTTTCTGATTCTATTATCATGGCACGTAGGGAAAAGGAAAAATTTATTTCCAAAGAAAAAGGCAATCCTTCTCTAACGTAAAATATTGTAGCACCTTGCCTCCATCCTACCCTCGATCAGTTCAGTTGACACCTCAACAAATTGAAAAAAAAAGCCAAAGGGTTATGTTTTAACTGTGATAGCAAATATGGACCAAATCATAAATGTTTTGAAAAAAAATGTTCTACATTGAAGGGATCGGTGATGAGGAAGAATATGAGGAAACATCAAGTGAGGAAGTGGAAAAATTAGAGGAAGAATTTGAAGATCCCAACCCACTATTTCATGCCATGCTCTATCAGGTATTAGTACTCCACAAACCCTTCAGTTGTGGGTTATCTTAAGAAGTAAAAGGTGAAAATATTGATTGATTCGGGAGCACACATAATTTCATCAATCATAAGTGGCAGAAAGACTAAATTGTTTCATCTACCCAACACCTAAATTTCAAGTAATGATTACAGATGGTGGCATAATCCAATGTTCAAGTAAATGTCCATAAAATTATACTTATGATGGGTGACTACACATTGGAATCTATGATGTTTTCTATTCCCATGGGTGGATGATATTGTCTTAGGTGTTCAATGGCTCACAACTTTGGGCACCATAGAGATAAATTTCTAGGAATTGTTCATGCACTTTCATTCTAAGGGTAAACAGTTTGAACTTTGAGGACTATAGGAAAAAATTCCTCAGGTGGTGAGTTCTCACCAAATGCAGAAGATTCTTAAAAAGGGGTCTGAAGGTTTTGTAGCATGATTGTTCTCCATGGAAGTTCAACCGCCAAACGATGGTAGTGCATCCTGATCTTCAGAAGGTTATTGATCAACATGTAGTTGTCTTCAAGGATCCTAGAGGATTGCCTCCTTAAAAGAGAGCATGATCATGCCATTCAGTTGATTCCAGAAGCCAACCCCCAACATCAAGCCTTATAGATACCCATATGTGCAAAAGAGTGAGATCGAGAAGATGGTGGAGGAAATGTTGGAAATGGGTATTATTTTCACATTCAGTGCTTATTCTGCTCCAATGGTGATGGTGCACCACAAGGATGGAAGATGGCACATGTGTCCAGACTACAGAGAACTCAACAAGTACACTATCAAAGATAAGTTTCCTATTCATGTCATTGATGATTTATTAGATGAGTTGCATGGTGCAATTTATTTTACAAAACTAGATCTTGTTCAGGTATCACCAAATTAGAGTAAAGAAAGAATATATTCATAAGACAACCTTCAAAAATCATCAAGGGCATTATGAATTCCTAGTGATGCCTTTTGGTCTTACCAATGCACCCTCCACATTTCAGAGTTTGATGAATTCAATATTTAGACCATTCCTAAGAAGTTTGTCTTAGTATTTTTTGATGATATCCTCATCTACAACAAATCATGGGAGAAACATTTACAACATGTCAATACAATTAGAAGTCTTAGAGAAACATCAACTATATGTCAAGCCTTCAAGTGTTCTTTTGGGGTACATGAAGTGGAATACTTGGGCCATATTGTCTCTCATGAAGGTGTTAAGGTGGACCCTCACAAGATCCAGGCCATGGTGGAATGGGAAGTCCCAAGAACCCTCAAAAATTTACAAGGTTTCTTAGGTCTCACAGGTATTATCATAGATTTGTAAAAAACTATGGTAGTATAACAACACCACTTACAAAATTATTGAAGAAATACTCCTTTCATTGGAATGAGGAAGCTTCTAGGGCATTTGAAAAATTGAAGGTGGCAATGTGCACCACTCTAGTATTGGCAACTCTAGATTTCTCCAAGACCTTCATAGTTGAATGTGATGCTTCAGAAATGGGATCGAGTAGTACTTATGCAAGAAGGACATCCCATAACATTTGAGAGCCGATAGCTAAAAGGAAAGAATTTGTTGAAGCCCACCTATGAGAAGGAAATGATGGCAATATTACATGTAGTCAAACAATGGAGACCATACTTGATGGGTAGACACTTTAAGGTAAAAATGATCATGATAGTTTGAAATACTTCTTGGAGTAATGACTATCTTCAAGAAGAACAACAAAAATGGGTCACTAAGATGTTGGGTATGACTTTGAGATTATTTATAAGAAAGGGAAGGAAAATGTGGTCATTGATGCTCTATCTAGGAGGGATGAGTCCACAAAAGCATTGTTATGTGCCATCTCTATACTAAAGGTAGATTGGGTAGATCAAACAAGGGAAGAATGAAAAAGATGCAATAACACATACTCTCATTCAAAATCTCCAAGCATATCCATCCATATCAGAACAATTATATGGAAGGGGGATACATTGTGGTACAAAGATAGGTTATATTTATGTAAGAACTCTACACTTAAACACCATGTTCTTTCAGAGCTCCATTCTTCTCCACTAGGTGGCCATTTTGGGTTCTTGAAAACTTATCATAGAGTTAAGAAGGATTTATTTTGGGAGGGGTTGAAAGGAGATGTTCAAAAATTTGTGGTAAAATGTTTGGTGTGTCAACAAAATAAGGGCGAGACCATTAAGACACTAAGTCTCCTCCAACCTTTGTCTATTCCTAGCGAGAGATGGGAAGAGGTATCGATGGATTTCATCACAGGATTACCTAAATCAGAAGGGAAAAACGTCATCATGGTCATGGTGGATAGACTTACCAAGTATGCTCATTTTTGTGCATCGACTCATCCTTTCATAGTTAGTACAGTTTGCCATCTCATTTATGGACACAGATTTAAAAGCTCCATGACACGCCCAAAATTATAGTAAGTGATCATGATCCAATATTTACAAGCAATTTTTGGATTGATTTGTTCTCTTGTTTGGGTACCCAACTGGCCCAGAGTTCCTCTTATCATCCTCAATCAGATGGGAAAACTGAGGTGGTAAATAAATGTTTAGAGGGATATCTTCGATGTTTTACTTTAGATAAACAAGAACGTTGGGTGCAATGGTTTCCACTTGCAGAATGGTGGTACAATACTTCATTTCATACCTCCTCCAAAATGTCTCCATTTCTAGCACTTTATAGGTACCATCCTCCATCACTCATATCTAGCTTGAAGGTCAAACCAAAGGTGAGAGCAATTGAAGATCACATTCAACACCAACATGAGGTACTCTCTAGTCTTAGAGAGAATTTGGCAAGGGCACAAAACCACATGAAGCAACAGGTGATCAACATCATAGTGAGCGAAACTTTGAAGAGGGTGACTTTGTTTTTGTATGGTTATAGCCATATAAGCAATTATCATTAAAACAATAGAAGAAGGATAATAAGCTTGCTCTCCTAAATACTATGGTCCTTACCAAGTGTTGCATAAAATTGGTAGTGTGGCATATAAGTTGGAGCTCCCTCCAGGAAGTAAAATACATCCAATCTTCCATGTTTCTTGCTTGAAGAAAGTTATTGGGCAGCACATTTCCACCCAATCAGTGCTTCCAGAATTGGATGAGGAAGGAAGGATCATATTGGAACTTGAAGGTATTCTTCAACACACACACTAAAAATACTAAGGACCAAAGTCATTACCAAGTACCTGATCAAGTGGAAGAATATGAATATTGAGGATGCATCATGGGAGGATGAAGCATTTGTGTAGTAGCATCCAAGACTTCCAACATTGGGGACAATGTTTCTTTGAAGGGAGGGGCATGTTATGCCCTTAATCATATATCTTACATTGGATGTATATAGTCGACTTGTGGCTATCATAACTTCTTATCATGATGTATCTCTTTCATATATGTTATATTATCATTAGTGGGTTGGCCTTGGTGATGGCCATAACATAGAATAGTATATATATAGGGTTAGTAGGTAGTAGTTGATCATCATATTGAGCATTTGAGTCTTATTGTATGGTTTGGAGGTTGCCCCCTCGAAGTGGCTAAGCTATTCTACTTGCATATTGAGATCATTTATCTGCAATATTGTGTTCTTTGGTGTTCTAATGTGTACTTTAATATTTTATTGTTCCATTTATTCATTCATTTTATCTCCTATATCATTTGATTACACTAGAATAAAATCTTATTTTAGTTAATCTTTTTAGTGAACCCGTACTCGATCTTCACTCTTCTAGGGTACTCATTCTTTATTTATCATATAATAATCTTGTCCTCATGAATATCTCTATCCATGCCTATTTGCAGAATCATCTTGATTGTATTAATAGACTCAAATCATATTTGGCTACTACCTATATTCCTCCTCACACATCACCCGAATATGTATACCACAAGTTTACTTCAACCTTATCTCTTAATGAGGATCAAATCACTTTCACATTAGATGAACTACCTTCTCAAGCAATATTAGAGCATGACCCCCATTGTATATTCAGGTTTGTATTAACAATGTCGGGTCAAACGTGCCTTAGTTGACAATGGATCTAGCCTTAACATTTGTAATGTCACCTTTCGCATCACTGGGTCTCTCGTAAATTTTCTTGTCTCCTTTATTAGTCTCTATTCATGGCTTTGACAACATTCCCAAGCGTGTCTTAGGAACTATTAGTCTACCTATCATTGTTGGTCCATGTACAATCACTATTCCATGTCATGTCATGCCCAATAACCTTAACTATAACATTCTTCTTGGGAGGCCATGGATCCATGCCATGCATGCGGTCCCTTCTACCTTACATACATAACTTAAATTGCACTATCAGGGAGTTTTTATGATGTTATGGATGATCCATCCCATTTCGTGTATTGTAATGTTATCGAAAATCCAGTGATACCCCTAGTTCTTCCTATATGACTTTAGAATTTTCTAAATATGGGATAGGATATGAATACTTACGCCGCTATGGATTCTCCAATACCAACTCAAATACACTAGAACTTGGAATAATAACACTTTGGGATTTTCCCACGCAATCTAATAAATTTGGATTGGGATATCATCCACCACCCATCCCTCCTTCAGAAGTTTATACTACCTTACACACCTCTTCACTTCCACTCATCCATCCAGAATTCATTAATGATAATGCTTCTACCATTTGGGATACTTTAGACATTTTTGCTACCGATGATGCTCTCTTAGAACACATGGGGTTTATGATCAATTTCCTTCACTTCACCTCTATAAAATGCATCCACTCCTCTTCAAAACACCGCTTGATTTGGAGAGCCCGACACACCTACTGATGACATTGATTCTCCTGACACTATTCCTACAAATCCATACATCAAAGATTGGTCCACCTTCTTAATGAAGAAACCATACAATATAACCTGGGAACATCTGAGAACCCACACATTGTTTTGGTAGTTGCTTCTCTCATGCCTAATGAACAAAATACATTAAGAAAGTAGTACATGACTTCTCCGACATATTTTCACATGACTATAGTGATATGTCCGGTATTGATCCATCTGTTGCGATGCATAATGTTGTCCTTAACCCCAAGATGAAAGCCAGTCCCAACATAAAATCCGCAAAATGCATCCTAAGGTGGCACTCTTATTCAAGGAAGAAATCCAAAAGCTACTCGACGCCGGCTTTATTCAAGTCAAACTATCCCGTATGGGTATCTAACATTGTACCAATAATGAAACCAGATGGTCGTGGTAATCCATTGTTGCATTGAAATTCATGATTTAAATAAAAATTATCCTAAGGATAGTTTTCCATTACCTCATATTGACGCTATTGTCAACTCTACCACGGATATGATATCCTTTCTTTCATGGACGGTTATGCAGGCTATAATCAAATCAAAATCATCCCCGTTAATCGGAGAAGAAGACTTATTTTACCATACCTTGGGAAAATTTTGTTACATTGTCATGCCCTTTGGCCTTAAGAATGTCGAGGCCACTTATTAATGGGAAATGACACATATATTCCATGATTATATTCACAAGATTATCAAATACTATGTTGATGACATCTTAGCTAAGTCCAGACATCGTTCAACCCATGCATGAGACCTACACACATTGTTTGAACACTTACGTCAATACCGTGTCTACTTAAATCCCAAGAAATGTGTTTTCGAATGTCACAACTAGTAAACTACTTAGATATATCATCTCACAATGTGGCATTAAAATTGACCCAAACAAGATTAAAGCCATTGTCGACATGCCTCCGCCTAAAAATTTACATCAATTACGATAACTACAAAGAAAATCCTGTGCTATCCGGAGATTCATTACACAACTTGCTGATAAAATTCAACCATTTACATAGATCATGAAGAAGGATACTAAATTTGTATGGGATGAGCAATTCCAACAAGCATTTGAGAACATAAAGACATATCTCCTACAACCACATGTCTTAGTGCCTCCAGTAGCTGACCGACCTTTCCTATTATACATTTCCGCCATGTTTCATGCCTTACGGGCTCTGCTGGCTCAAAATAATGATTATCAACGAGAAAGAGAAATTTACTACATTAGTCAAACATTTCTCTCTTATGAATGCAACTATAGTTACATCGAAAAACTTTACCTTGGATTGGTCTTTGTCATAGATAAATTGTGTCATTATCTTCTTAACAATGAGGTACATATCATAACCAAAGTAGACCCCTTACGATACCTCTTGTCTCGCACACATCTATCAAGAAGTCTAGCTCGTTGGGTTATGCTTCTTTAAGAAATTTGATTTCAAGTTTATATCGCAAAAAATAAATGAAAGGCCAAATCATCGCCGATCAATTAGAGTTAGCCCCCCTTCTTGATACATCTCCTATTTCTAACTCTTTCCGTGATGATTTCACTGCTTATGCTATTGATTCTAACACATGGACAATGTACTTTGATGGGTCTCATTTCCGCTCGACACACGGGGCTAACATAGTCTTCATTACTCCACAAGGTGATCCACTCTCCTTTGCATATCGATTGGGATTTTCATGTACCATCAACATTGTTGAATATGAGGCCCTCATCCCAAGCCTTCACACCACTCAAAAACTACTCATTTAAAACTTGTGCATTTATGGTGATTCTCAACTCATCATAAACCACGTAAATGATACATATAACATGAAAGAGGAACATGTAATCCCATATAACACGCTTTTCAAAGATCTTTTGGCTACATTTTAGTTTTACACTATTTGAACTATTCCTCATAAGGATAATCGTCATGCGGATGCCATGGCTAGTGTGGCATCACTCATCCCACAAGATATTACCGATGAACAAGCCACATTCATCATTACACACTTACGACATCCTTCTATCTCCGCACTGCCTCTCGCATCTTGCGCCATAACATGCAGTCAAGATAATCATGAATGGTTCACATCCATTTACAATTACTTATATAAACAAACCATCCCTGATAATCTCCAACCTCATGAAACGCGTCACTTGCGACATGAGGCTACTCATTATGTTATTATTGGAACTGAATTGTTTAAATGTGCAATTGATGGTTGACTCTTACGTTTCTAGGCACTCACGAGATATTCCCATAGTTATCTTGCAAATCCATGCCAACATGTGCGGTGGACCTTTTTTTGGAAAAGCTATGTCACAAAAGATTTTGTGCCAAGGATATTATTGACCTTAAATGGAAAAATATTACATTGAATATGCCACTCATTGTGAGCAATGTCAAAATCATGGTAACCTCCACTACACGCCAACATATAACTCCAACCAATTACACCAACTTGGCCCTTTTCTCTGTGGGGACTATACCTCTTGACAAAGATGATCAATCCCGAATCTGTTGAAGGACACAAATACATTATTACGGCTACTCGAGTACTTTACTAAATGGGTCGAGGCAACTCCCCGTGTAATATTACTGTATACTGATATTTGTGGTTTCCTTACCACCCATATCATCACATGCTTTGGTGTGCCTTCCGCCATAATCATTGATAATGGATCTTCCTTCAAAAATAAGGACGTTAAATTTTTTTGTGCCAAATTCAAAATCAAACAATCATTCTCCACACCTTATTATCCATAAGGCAATGGCCAAGTTGAAGCCACCAATAAAACAATTGTCAAAATACTACGTAAAACTATTGCTTCTAGTGGAAATGACTGACATAATCAGTTATTCTACACTCTCTGGGCCTATCATACTAGTGTTTACACACCTACTAATGCTACTCCATTTTCCTTGGTTTATGGTGTCGAGGCCGTCATCCCCCTTGAACTTGAGATACCTTCATTGTGAGTTTCACTCAAAGGCATTCTTAAGGATAATGAATATCGAAAAACCACTTACACAAGATAGAAATGTTGGATTCATGTCGCGTGCAAGTACTTGAACACCTTCGTGCATATTAATCTCATATTATGCATGCATAAAACTGCAAAATCCATTCTTGAGAGTTCAACATTGACGACCTGGTCTTAAAAGAAAATCAAAAAAATAAAAATGCAGACGCTACTCTTAAAGGAAAATTTAAGTCAAATTGTCTTGGTCCTTACATCATCACTAGAAAACTTGGCGGTGGAGTTTATCGCCTCGCAACTCTTTTGAGCAAGCCATTGAAAAACCCACTAAATGTAATGCATATAAAAATACTACACCTAAAGCAACACTCACACCCGATGACACACTCTTGTGCTTTGGTTCACACTTGACTATTAAGGGCATATTACACACATGAACCCCACACACTACACTATAGGCATTGCACATCTTCATACATTCTACATTTTACATCCTACATCTTGTCCTACATATATAATACACATCCTACACATGACTCACACAACACACCATAACCACTACATATTACGCATTTTCACACATCATACACATCATCTTACATTATACATTCTTCACCTTACATTTTACATCTCGCATCTTACATCTACTATGCTACACATCTTAGGTTGTCTACGCATCTTGCATTGCATTCCATACACCCTATTACACACATAGTTCACATTTTGCATATTCTCATCTACGCACTACACTCATTACTTGGTGACACACTCTCTACTTGGTGACACACTCTAGTGTCGTGATCCATACTAGATTGTTGAGGGTATACATCACAAATGGACCTCATCATGCTTACATGTTCATCATTCAATCTTCTTTTTCTCATGCGACATTCCTAGGATTAGTGATATATGCTTTAGGCTATAGGGTCACTTCTTCTAGCATCATCTCGTGATCGATACATCATCACATTCACTTACATCATTTAATGGTATACGTTTTAAGCTAAATCACCACTCATTTATACTCATCTTGTTGTCATATATGCTTAGGCTACTGTGGTCACGCATAGTTCATCTCTATGTATAATTTCATCCCTCCACATTCATCACAACGCGCTACACACAACATATAGTTTGACCATATCCCAATGACACACTCTCGTTTGTGGTTCATTATTGACTACTGAGGGGGCATACTAAATGAACCTCACATATAATTCCATTCACTCAGGGGGCATGCGGATCTTATAATCCACACTGCATTCCATTCCGTCCATCCATCCACAACATACTACATTTTATGGTTGCATTTACTCTTGTTTACACTTGTTCTTACATGTTCACTTTACTACACATGTTAGATAGATTTCTTGTATGTCATTATCTTTACCATACACACATGCATGTTCACATCCTTTTCTAGTTGTGATTGTGGATACAAACCTTCTACATGCAGCACCGATGCTCTATACACTACCTATTGGGGGCATCCACATATACTACAGGTGTTATTGTTTCATTTTTATTCATAGCACACTACTTTGGTTTATACACACTTTGACATACTTGTTATTTTTTTGACATGCTAATGGGTGCTTCATGTGCAAAATTTGTTATGCAAGGATATTTGCTTCTATACTTGTTTGTTATATTGTTTGCTATTGCTTGTTGTTGTTTCATGGGATTTTCCCTTTCTTTTGTGAATACACTTGTTTCTTTCTCGACCACCGTGACCTTGAGTATCTTGCGACTCCGTGAGTGGTATCCTATGTTTATAACCCACTCTTTACGACTCACATTATCTTTTTGTCTTACACATTGTTTGCTTATGTTCTAGCTTACACATTGTTTGTTTGGCTTACACTTATTTTCTACATACATGTTCATACTAACACTTGTTTTCTAGCCACTTGTTTGTTTGTGCCTTGGTCTTTACCTTGCACATTCCCTTCCTCCTGCAGGGCAGAGTTTCAGTTATGCAGTTGGTCCTCTTTTGGGGACGCATTCTCCTATTTGCGATGTCGCATGCATGCGCCCCCAAAGAGGGGGCATCATTTGGGTTTACACACTACACAACATAGTACCAATACAATTCAATTTTTAGTTTTTGTCCATGACATAGTGGGTTATACAACGAGTGGGTTCAGACTAGTCTACAAACCCCATACACAATGGATTTTATAGGGAAAATTTTCCTTAGCATTATGGGGAGTAGTTACAGGTTGGAGGAACATTGGAATTTCCTCCCTACACTTCTTCGGCTAGTGGCATTAGATCACCCAAAAACTAGGCAATACAAAGATCTCTTCATACACTCTCAGGGAAGCAGTTACATGTTGGAGAATAACACAACTTTCTCCCTACACTTCTTCGGCCACAATGGCATGAGATCGCCCAAAAAATCACACTTCACCAATAGTTATAAGATATCCTTTCTACACCCCTTTTGTCTCATCACGGATTAGGTGCACATGTTCCTTTTTCATTTTCATTTTCGTACTATTTTTACATGTTTCTTTACATATATACATGCATTTTTACACATATACATGTGTATTTGACTACTTAATTGTATTCTCTTTTGTAGGTCTATTTATATGAGAAACAAACAAATCATAAAAACATACACATAACGGGTACATCACACACATGGTACTAACCATGTAGGTACACTACACACATTGACATCTACACACACACTTCCACCCTAGGTTCACTTTCATCACTTTTTACACTTTTACATCTTTAGTCTCCACACTCCATCTTTTTGTCACTCCACACTTTGTCTAGTCCTTTGCACATTTGCTACATCACTCTACATGGATTATCAGGTATGCATCTCTATCTACTTTATGTTACCGAGATTTCCACTCACCAACATAAAGTGGGGAAAATGTAGACACTAAATCATGCACTTTGAGTCATTATTTAGTCTTGGTCTCATACTACTATTCATATGGTTCTTAAGTGAAAAGAGTAATAATTAACCCATGTCTTTGGCCGCTTGCATTGATTGTTGTCGTATTTTCGATCTTACCCCGTACTTGCCCAATCTGTATTTTCATTCTATGTTCTTCCTATTTCTAACTAGAGCACCCCAAGTGCCCTAGTCCCCTCTCACAGGGTGCCCCGATCTTCTTTGCACTTTATGTAGACACAAAATCATACACTTTAGACATTTATTTATCTCGGTCCTCAAACTACTATTTAGAAGGTTCTTGAGTGAAAAAAGTACTAATTAACCCCATCCTTTGCCATCTTGTTTATTTTATTTCGTCATTTGTGATCTATTACACCCATATGCTCACCATTTTATGATATCGTGAGTTATTTTAGCCTCGGCTAGGGCACCCATATTAGTACAGGGTGCCCATGGATGCCTTGGTCCAACCAAGGTCGCCCGGTCCTTTTTCGACTTTCCCACCACTTTTTGGGCATCTTCTAGCCGGTTTACATCTTTGTCTTTCTTGTGGTCGGTCATTTCTGGGTTAATTACAAAATTAGATCAAGAGAACCCTATAAATATAATTTTATGAAACCATAAGGAGGGACCTAGAATCGCTTACTATTATCACTCATCTAGAGTTGCATCTATCTATTGCATTTGCATCCACATAGCTCCATCATCAAGGCACAAGCTAGGACATTTGCATTACACTTCATACGGGGAGGGATTCTATTCTATTCCATGCGCACATTCTATTACATTTTCTACATTCAGTTATTGCTCGCTACTTCACAAAGTGTGACTGTCACAAGAGCACCTAGGGCACGACATGCACATACACCAAAACTACATCTGGGTCAAAAATGTGGTGCAATGCTAAGTTAGTAAGCCCATTGTTGTGGCAGTTGAGGTCAATTTGACCCATTCATTTGCATATTTCTTTTTATTTAGGGTTTTGACACTTATTTTGGGTCTTTTTGTAGGTCATCCTTCCTCTTGGAATATTTGGAGCATTCGAGCAATACAAGAAAATTAATGTGACATGAAACTATTGTTTGAGATCATCTTCTAACCCCGTGAGTACTAGTTTTGGGCCTTTTTCCCATAAAGAAGGCACTGTTCTACTTACCGAGTGCTCATGGGTGCCCCAGTCCTCCTCTAGGTGCCCCAATCCAGCTAGACTCTCCAACTCCGTCCTTTCCGGCATTCCCGCACAATCGCTCTGTCTTTTGATTTTTTGTTCATTACTTCGACAAAGTCCTGCCAACATTTGTTATCACCTGAGTTCTTTCCTCATATCTCTTGCACATTAGGGTTAGCATTTCACTTTGCATAGTTTCTTAGATCATTAGCATATTGTTTCATTGCATTTATTTACTTTACTTCATTGTTCATAGCTTAGATTAGACATTCATTTATTACATTAGTTTAGCCAATTTTAGTTAATAATTTTGGTGAACCCGAATCGATCATTCACACCTTTAGGATATTTCTTCTTCCATTTTCATTTTAGAGTTTATTCTTTGCTTGTTATGGTTCTCTCACATGAGGAGTTTACTGAAGCTCACCTTAAGGCTATCAACAATCACCTTGTTGAGCATCCCCAAGATCTAGATTTACTTTTACATGTTGCTTGTGAGGAAGCTACTAACTTGTATGAACTCACCGCTTCTGCAACCATATCCTCTTCTGTTGCCACTCAACCGCTCGCTTCTACTCTTCCTCCTATTTCTACTATTCATGTTTTTGTTCCTACTCCTACCAATCATTTTACATTGCCCTTAGTTTACCGTGTAATGACAAATATTATATATTGGCAATCAAGGCCTAACTTCTCTTTATCATGACCTTCAAACTCAAATTTGTAAGTTATAACAGGCCACTTCGCATGCATCGACGTCTTTAGATTCTATTTTGTTGTTGCATAATCCATTCACTCCTGCCATTTGAACTCATCCACTTCTTCCTAACTTCTCCTAAGCTTCCCATTTTCAATGGGCATGGTGACCGACATGAACATCTTAGGGCATTTCATGTTGTTTGTCTTGACTTTCTTTGATGAACATCTCCTTTTAGCTAATCTCTTTCCTCGTAGTCTCCATGATTATGCGATGTGTTGGTTCTATGACTTATCTATTCACTCAATAACTTAATTCACACATATAGCTGAGCCATTTCTTACTCATTTCTCTATTAACATTTGCTCCAAGATCTCTTACACCCAACTAACACAACTTAAACAAGCTCCAAATGAACATATAACAAACTACGTTTTAAGATATAAGAACAACTTAGATAAAATGACAAACATGCTTTCTGAATCTAAGCTTATGGACTTATTTATTCAAAGTCTATTGCCACCTCTACAAGAGAGTGTTCTCTTTGAGACCTCTCCTTCTTTCGATCAACTTTTTCATACTCTTAAGCTTCGTGAGACCAAACTCTTATCCATAGGAAAGCTTAAGTATCAAGAACAAGCTTCATCTTCCACTCGTTTTCCTAACAAGATGCCATTCAAACCCTCTACAACTAAACCAATCGACGCTAAAATCACTTTATCAATGTTGTCATTCCTAATAAGGAGGCTTAGTCACAAAGAACCTAGGCGCATGTTTAGCAATTTTCCAAAGGCTCGCACCTTATATTGAAACAAATTCTCGAAAGAAATCTTATTACTCTTCCTCCACCACTAGAGTTAGACCCATTGTGACCGAAAGGTAGGAACTAGGATAAGAACTTCCACCGTGATTATCATAGGAACTAGGATGAGAACTTCCGCCGTGATTATCATCCATGTGTGGGACATTATACAAACAAATGCCTAAACTCCGCACAATTATCCAAGATTTGATTGATAACAACAAATTATAATTCCAAAAGGCTACTAGCTCTGCCCTAACCAATAAAAAGGTTAAACTTAAGCTCTTTAACAATGACTCTCAACAACGTGACAAGAAGACAACATATTCTTCTCGCTAATCTTGGGTATCACACGTATCACCCCCTAGATTAGGAGCTCTCGATTTCTTCGTTGTTAATGCTAAAGATTTTAACCAGCCATTTATTTCTCCAATATTAATTATCATGCAAAATTTACATCTAATCATTTACACATCCATACGTCTATTGGTTTGACCTCCATCAATAATACTAAGGTTTACCCATCATGTCCCATGAGTGCATGCTCTATGTCACTTCTCAAGACTATTGGATATCCCCATCACAAATTGAGTATCCTTTGGAAAAGCCCTTTGGTTTCGTTCAACTACATGTTACGCTTTGCCCTCTTACTATGATGGTACCTTTCCTTGTTGGGAATACAGTTGAGGGATGTGACATGCTCCTTGGTCTAAATTGAATTTGTCACTCACAATCCTTCATTTCCATGAACCACTTGTGACTTAAATTCATTTACAACAATTATGTCATTTCTATCGATGGTGTCCCTCCATCTACTCCATGGTTTTCATCTCCTTGCACAATAGCCATCACACCACCCACTTCTCCTAGTATAGCATAGGTTATGTGGCCCAAAGCACAATCTACCCCTAGCTCACCTACTCAAGCATCGACTACACGACAACATCGCTCCACTATTTGACCTTTCATCATGCGACTTTTCTATCTTAGTGACATACACGTTAGGCCAAATCGTCACCCATTTTATCATTTTGTAGTGGTATACACCTCGGGTTACATCACCACTCCCTCCTTTCATCTTGTAGTGACATACGCTATAGGCTACATCATCACTCCTACTTTGTCATCATGTAGTTATATACGCTTAGGGATAAATCATCAATCCACATTTCATTTTGTCTTGGTATACATTTAGGCTATAGGATCCATGTACACATATCCCATGTGTCGCATATCATCATTACTTTACATATACACATTCATCACATCGCGCTAGACACAACACACTATTCGACCATTTCCCGATGACACACTCTCGTTTAGGGATCATTCTTGATTGTTAAGGGGAAAACAAAATGAACCTCACTGCATACATTTCCATCCACTTAGGGGGCACGCAGCTCCTATCATTCCATTTTGCATTCCATTCCACCCATCCACATCATACTACATATTATGGTTTCTTTTATTCTTTCTTACTTTTGTTTGTTCATGGTCACTTTATTACACATGCTAGTTTGATTACTTGTATGTCATTTATCTATATCATCCACACATGTGCATTCATGTCTTTTTCTATTTGTGATCACAGATACAAGTCTCTTACACGCAACATGGATGCTTTCCTTCTACCCTTCCTACACTAGTCGTTGGGGGCATCCACCTTCGTCTCTCACAGGTGCTATTATTTCATCTTGTACTTAGCACTTTGCATTATTTGCATATACACACTCTTGGAATACTAGTTATCTTTCTAACATGCTAACAAGTGCTTCATGTGCAACATTTGTTATGCAGACATATTGGTTTCCATACTTATTTGTTACATTTTCTGCTATTGTTTGTTATTGTTTGCAAGCCTTACCCTATGTTTTGTGTGCAAACTTGTTTGCTTGTCTACGGCCATGATGGCCTTGCGTGTCTTGCGACATCATGAGTGATGTCCCATGTTTACAGTCCACTTTGTGCGTCTTACTTGTCTTATTGTGTGTTTTGCATTCCTACACTATTTTTGTAGCTTACACATTGTTTTCTATATAGATGCATGTTTACACTTGTCTTTGGCTAGCTTTCTTGTTTATGCATGCCTTGGTTTTTACCAAGCACTTTCTAGGGTTACAACATACATATGGTTGGTCCTCTTTTGGGGTCACATGTCTCCTATCAGCGATGTCACATGCACCCCCAAAGAGGGGGCATCATTTGGGGTTTCTACTAACACAACACATTTACACCGGTTCAATTCAGTGCACTTTCCACCTTTGGCATTGTGGGTTACATACATCGAGTGGGTTCACCAATCTATGAACCACATATACAATGAATTTTATAATACATGTTGTCCTTAGTATTCTGGGAAGTAGTTACAGGCTTGGAGGTTATATTGGGTGTGCCTCTCTACAATACTTCGGCCAATGGCGTCGGATCGCTCAAAAAACTAGGTCAATACAGAGATCTCTACACACACAGTTCAAGGAAGTAGTTAGAGCTTGGAGGACACAAATCATTTCCTCCATGCACTTCTTTGGCTTATGTCACGAGAAAAAAATCGTAGTACAGGATATCCTTTTACACCATTTTAATTGACATGGATCAGTGCACATGTTTCATTTACAATTTCCATTTACAATTTTTCATTAGCGTATTTTACATTTACACATGCATCTTTTAAATTGTATTTTTACACATACATACATATGTACATACATATTTGAATACTTGATCGTTTTCTCCTTATAGGTCCGGCCGTATGAGAAACAAGTAGTCTAATGGGGGCAACAACAACAACAATAATGCGTCAAACAACAACACTCTGCAACAACACACTTTACCAACCATGCAAGTACACACATTGGCAATTAAACACATGTTTCACCCTAGGTTCACTCTTACCACTTTTTCTTTACAAATTTTTCATCTTTAGTTTCCACACTCCTCCACCTTTTTGTCATTCCACGCTTTTGTCTAGTCCTTCGGCATGCCTTCTTCATCACTCTACATCGACATCAGGTACACATCTCTATTTACTTTATGTTACTGAGCTTTTCGTTCACCGACATAAAGTGGGGGAAAATGTAGTCACAAAATCATGCACTTTAGACATTTATTTATCTCGGTCTCATACTACTATTTAGAAAGTTCTTGATGAAAAAAGTACTAATTAACCCCTGTCCTTTGGCCATCTTGTTTATTTTATTTCATAATTTATGACCTGTTGCACCCATATGCCCAACCATTTTCTAACATCCTTCATTATTTTAGCCTCGATAGGGGCACCCAAATTATTATTGGGGCCCATGGGCGCCTTGGTCCCACCAGGGGCGCCATGGTCCCTTTTATACTTTGCCACCACTTTTTGGGCCTCTTTTAGCCATTTGACATCTTTATCTTTCTGTGGTTGGCCGTTCGGGGTTAATTTTGAAATTAAATGAAGAGAACCCTATAAATATAAAGTTACGAGACCATAATGAGGGACCTAGCATCATCTACTACTATCACTCATCTAGAGTTGCATCTATCTAGTGCATTTACATCCACATAGCTCCATAATCAAGGCACAAGTTAGGACATTTGCATTACACTTCATGGGGAGGGATTCTATTCAATTTATCCACATATTCTATTACATTTTCTACATTTAGTTATTACTCACTACTTCACAAAGTACAACCGCAACAGAACACCTAGGGCATGACATGCACACACACACACACCGAACTACATCTAGATCTAAAATACGGTGCAACACTTAGTTAGTAAGCCCACTGTTGTGGCAACTAAGGTCACTCCGACCCATTCATGTACATCTTTCTTTTTTTTAGGATTTTGATACTTATTTTGGGTCTTTTTCGGTCATCCTTCATCTTGGAATATTTGGAGCATTCGGCGCGTAAAGGAAAATTAATGCGATAGGAATCTATTGTTTTATATCACCTTCCAACCCTATGAGTACTAATTCGGGCCTTTTTCCCGCACTGGTGGGTCATTATGCTTACTAGGGCACCCGTGGGTGCCCTAGTTCTCCTCTAGGCACCCCAATCCAGCTAGATTCTCTAGCTTCGTCCTTTCCGGCATTCTTGCACAGATTGCTTTTGTTTTTCTCGATTTTTTGTTCATTACGTGACAAAGTCCCGCCAACATATGTTATCACCGAGTTGTTTCCTCTTCTCTCTAGCACATTAGGGTTAACATTTCACTTTTCATAGTTGCTTAGATCATTAACATATTGTTTCATTACATTTATTTACTTTATTCCAGTTGTTCATTAGCATATTGTTTCATTGCATTTATTATCGTGAGCACTAGATTGATTTCCGAACATTCCCCTTAGTGTGAGCATGGGGAAAACTTGTCTTATACTTGCACTCCGCTCATGATCCGGTGATTTTCGAGGATAATCACAAAACCTAATGATGGTTTTTCAAATGGTTGACCACAAACAGAAAATGGTGGTTTTATAAGTGGAGTACCATAAACCAAAAGATGATGGTTTTGTAAATGGTTTACCAACAACTAAGAGCGGTGATTTTACAAGTGGTTTACCACAAACCACAAATGATGGTTTTACTAGTGCATTACCAACAACCACATCATGATGTGCCAAGTAATATTATCATATCTCATCATAATTTCACCGCAAGGAATAACATAGAAAAATATGTTCACACATTACAAATCGAAAACTAGAAATAGAACATTGGTGTCATGTTCCCCCTAAAATGTGAATGTTCCACTTATTTGTGGAAAATATGAACACTGGAATCTAAAAACTACAACACACCACGCACAACTGGAAGAAAATACACAACTAAAACAAAATGTGTCACTAAATGATGCGGCCCCGTTGTTGGCGACTGATGAGAGGTCATTGATTGACCTCCAACCTATGTTTGCCTCACGCCTCTAGTTGATGTGTTCTAACTCAACCAAATTCAATCATGAAGTTAAAATACAACTTGGACGTTGGATTACACCGAAAATGCATCCATAAGTCAATTTTTTTATGTTAACAATATTTCAACTCGACTCAATATGAAAAATTACAAAATAACTATTAACAAGACAATATCAAATCACCTATATTACTTTTCAAATCTTGACAATCAATGACGATGAACTATACAAAGTTAACAATAATGATAAAAATGCCTTATAATGAGACTCATTATACTAACAACACGACGACATATTATTAATGAGAAAAACAACATCAAGAAAGAATAAAATAATTGACTATCTAATGACCCCAATATAAAATAACCCAATTACTCATTCACAAACTTTGATCCATTAACATAAGACAATGCTACATGATGAAACTAAGAAAACCCACTAATGATAGCAATATCGACTTATAATAATCATCAATGACTAAATTTGTTTTTTTATATATTAAAAAAATTGGACTCACTTTAAGATATAAACAAACCACACTAGTACTTTGATAATGTGGCCACTAGAGAGATTGATAACATACTTCATTGTTACAAAACAGGTTGCATGTTTATTTTGTTGGGGCAATAATGGTTGTAGCTTGTGACATTGGCTAGGCTTCCGCTTGTGATGCAAATACAATCATTGACGCTCATCATTTTGTGTATGCAAGAAGTGTTACGAGATTCAACAATGGAAAAAATGGCCTAGTTTTAGAAAATAAAACAGACCTCTTATTTTGTGGAAATCATGTGCTTTTGGCAGCAATATCAAGGGTGACATTAGATGCCAATGAGTCGATGAGTTGGGCTAAAGAAAAATAAGCGCAAGGTATTCCAAACTTAGATTTCGTATAAATGTAGATGTAAAGAAACAAGCCTAAGATTGTAAGAAAAACATTAATGCATGAGCACATAGATCAGACTACATATGGTGTAATTGTAGACAACACATAGAACATGGAATCTAGGTAGATGATAGGTGTATAATGACAGACCATTATACAAACTTGAAATCTCAAATTTTATAGATGGGCAACAATGATTTTGAAATGGAGTTACCCTCAATCACATATCGAACCACAACATTTGATGTTAGATGATCAAATCATGAAGTTAGAGAATCTCATCTTGGATTGAACAACTTTGATACCAAATAATGGTAAAACAACCGAGTTGAACATAATAAACACAATAATTGTATTTAATATAATACTATTATAATGGCTATTATATAGCCACACAGAGGTAAAAACTTGCATCCTAGTAAATAGGAACGAATACCCCGAATAGTCGGGGTAGCAAAATATATTGTTGTAACTATATAAAAATATAATATCCAATAATAAATTACTAATTACTATGGTAAAACATTAATTACCATGAGCACTAGATTAATTTCTTAACAATTTTGAATCCTAACATAGTCACATTTCACCACTTCATGGCCTATTGAGGTTCTAAGCATTGTTACATGAAATTTTCACATAGAGTTTTGAATCTTAAGACCTTAAAATCCTACATAGGCCGTGTTGGAGTTTCCAAGTACACAAGTAAGGCCAAAATCTGCAATGCAATATGGCGAAGAATCGAAATGCACATGTAATTTAAAACTCCGTGTAATATTTGGTAGACATTTTATGTGTGTGTGTGTGTGAAAAGGCAAAACCTTGTGGTGCATCGCAACAAAGAATTAACATGTGCATGTAACATAAAATCTTGCTCAATTTTGAATGGACAACCAGAGCCTACCACATGGCACAATAGAAAAAGGGGAAAACAACTATTGTTGAAAATCAAAATTTCCCTTTTGTTTTTATGGTGTAATTTATATGTAGAGCTTTGCATCTTTGGCCTTATCTTTTGATTGAGGCACTAAATAAAAATACTAGATTCATTCAAATTCTCTTGAAGAATATTCATGGATAAAATTCGTTCTAGGTCATTATTAACTATGATTTGAATATGGTGGAAAAAATAAATGCCAACAAATATTCTAGAATATGCTTATGGGTTATTTGGGTGGAAATTCTCAGCTCAATATCAATTCTAGAGATCCAAACCATTGTGGGAAAATATAGGAGTGGGAAATGTGAGGTATTCTAACATATTCCCTTCTCTCTTCTCCCTTCTATCTTCTTTTGATCTATAAAAACAAATTGATCTCATTCCAAATGATTCTACCTACCGAATGCAAAGTCACTTTACTCTTTTAAGGACTTAGATTCCAAGTTTAGGGATCTTTATTTTGAGTTGCGTAATGTAATATATGCCTCTTCATGAATATTACATAATATTTTTACTTCAATATTTAATATAACTCTTAAATTATGGATCACATCTACCATTTCATTGTTGTGTTATTGTGCCTTTCTTGTCTATTATTATTTTTCATTTATTGTGTGTGTGGTATTTGTAATATTTTAATGCATTACATCTACAATAGAGAGAGAGAGAGAGAGAGAGAGAGAGAGAGAGAGAGAGAGAGAGAGAGAGAGAGAGAGAGAGATCCCCAACTCCTTTGGTGTATCACCTTGTTTACTTTCTTCGTATTTCCTCCCCCTTTTCCCCAAGCAAGTAGTATATTAAAGTATATTAATGATAACATTATATTAGTTTGGATAAGATCCAACTTTCTCTAGAGGTTTGCTTTAAAGAGCCAAGATCCCACACTTTGGAAGCATTTCCATTGTTGATGCTTTGAGAAACTAATCCCCATTTTATGCTCTTGGGTGCACATTATTAGAAGTCAACATGTCATATTGTTAATAGGATTGCTTGCTTATTTGGCCTACGTGGAAATTTTGGGTCAATTTAGTATGAAATGCATCGAAGGTCACCTATAAATACAAACATACGATAAGCTATTAGGGATATCTAGAAAATATCTAATAAGTTCATGAGAAATTATTGAAACTTTGTATTTCTTAGAGCACATCATCATAAAAACAAGTTAGAGATATGAAGTCATCTATATTGCTGCCCTATATTAAATGTTGAGTTAAAACTAAAGTAAAAATGCATGTTGGCAAGTGTTAAGGTTGAATCAAGGGTTTGTTTTACATTATATATTCTAAAACAAATTGTAATAGGTTGGGAAAAATTAGATATGACTTGATCCCTACTCAAAGTAGTGGAATCTAGCATAATGCTCATCACATTAGGGGTGTGGTGAGACAATACATCCTAGCCATGTTAACCCCATTTTAGGGCATTGAGTGAAAATATAGGGTTTTAGAGCAATATTAGATTCAAACATAGTCATCGAAAAGTTTTAAATATCAAACTAAGGTTTAAAGTCACGAGAGAACCTACATATAGCAAAAATACACAAAGGACAAGTTTGTAGCCCTTAGGATAGGCCCGATGATGGTACCAAAGGCATTTACAAACATGTCTAGTGTATATTTTTAGGTTTTGTAATTTGTTGAGAATTTTGAAAAAACTTTAATCCAAATATGCACGCCATCTCATGACTTTATCTCTAGATGGGCCCAACCGGACCTAGGACCTCAAACTGGACATACCACAACTACGTGCTCATAGGACCATCTATGACATAACCACAACACCACCTTCATGGATTTCTAAAGTGAACATGTATAAATACCTATGTTAATGGTCCAGGTATATTATGGCCCCAAGAATATTTCATGCCATCGTCCCCTATAGATTGGCTTATCCTCCACATCGATATGAAATAGACACCCCTCTACTATCTACTATTACAAATGATGCCAATCACAATGTAATATATTTCCGCAATCATGGATTGTCACAATCAAACTCAAATGAATAGTGGGCTCTACAAGGCCTCATATGCCCAATCAAAACACTGTGTGCCATGCACATTTAAAATGACACATTTTTTGGTAATACTTGTACCCTCTCCCCCACAAATGGAAGTAATAAGATATGATACACATCCTCTAGGGTCATAATCATCTCCCATGTTCAAGAAAAAAACATAAGTGTTTGAAATCAATCACCCACACAATACAAAGTGATCAAATACATATTTGGGGGATCCTACCCCAATCTAGATATATGTCATAAAATGACTTTGTCTAGTACATCCCATCCATCATCATCTATGACCAAACAAAGAAGGGTCTTCAAATGGTGAACATCATAGAAATCTCTTGTATGGACATCTCTTTGCAATCATAGACCAATTCAAACATATATTAGATCATCTATCGTAAAAATAACTATGTAATAATCATAATGACATATTGTATTTAAAAAAATTATAACAATATACTAATATCATTCGTTGTTTTCTTTATTGGATCTCAATAATACATATATGGGTTAAAAACATACAATTTGGCTCCGTCAACAATGTACCATTCAACACTATATACCCTATAATTTTTAATTTGAGAAAATTAATGATTTTATTAAATTGCTCAAAAATCATTGTTATTTGTTAAGCCGACTTATGATTTTTGGTACTAACCAACTTTCTAATTGTTTGTGCATGTATGAAATCCACCACTAAGTTAAATTGCAATTGTAAACCCTATTTGGTACATGACATCTTATCTCTTTCAGAGCGCAAATCACCATCAATGACGGTAATAATGAAATTATTATTTAAATTTTTGATCATACTATTTATTGTAAATGGGTCTTGTTATGACAAAAACGTAGCACCCAGGGGATTTTCTCATTACATGAGACCCTACTTTTTTCCAACATGGGATGAACTCACAAGTGTGGGACTTGCAAAGTGAGATCAACCTCTCGAGAAGGCCGGTTCCTCTACTTAATCCTAATGCTAAAACCACTCCTACAACATAAAGAAAATCTAACTAATTCTAATCTAAACATTCCAAGGGATCGGGAGCAGAAGAGAGAGGGTAAGAAAGATGTAGAAAAGGGAAATCCTAAGCTAAAAAGGGTTGTGATAGCACCAGAAATAGGGTGAATCCTCTCCGCAAGGGGAAGGAAAGGGAGAAAAACATGGGAGAGAGGGCAAACAAACGTGCCATAGATCAAGAACCATGCAACTTCTCCTTTCCCATGCATTGACAAAACAACAAAATGGAACCTACAAGCAAGAAATACACACAACATGCAAAAAATGAACAGAGAGGAAAGAATGCAAATAAAATGAGATAGGGTAGACAAAATGTGCCAAAAAAAATTCTATTGCTTAAAATATGCACAACTTCATTACATTCATGATAGAAGGCGCGAGTACATTACAGGGGACCAAATTTGAGGTCTAGAACTCATGGGAAGTCAACCACCATTTTGGCATGGTGTCATTACAACAAAGAGTGTTCCCTCACAAATGAGTGAGTTTTACAATATATAAAGAAATGGCTTCCACCACCGAAAATATGTATTAATTATCTGAAAATAGGTATGGGCCACCTTACAAATGTGTTTCCCAATGGTACTTTTCCTGTCAAAGAGACATGGGTGTCATTCCTCACTAAAACTGGTTATTGATCTACCTTGTACTATGTTCAATCAACCTTGGTATCGGTTGGTAGCATCAAACTTTGGTGTCGACCTGTAGCTCCATACTCCTTCATTCATCCGGTAGCATTTTCCTACTGTCGACTGGTAGCATTATTCGTTACTACTACGAATTAGTAGCATTCATACTCATGTTGACACCTCTTCCCGACATACACCACCGAGATGTGCGATTTGTTCTTCTTTATCAACCAAGAGCATCCGATTTCATGCTATCGGCCGATAACATCGATCGACACTACCTATGTAACTCACCCACCATCACTTTTCTTGTTGGACCAACCGTCACATTGTGTGTCCTTACTACCACCTGGTAGCATCCTAACATTTTATTGGTGGCGTGACATTTCATGTTGTTGGTAGGTAGCATCCGTATTTTCTACCTCCGATAAAGCTCCAAATTGTTGCTCATGCCTAAATTTTCCGCAACACTAACTCGACCCACCAACTCACAATATATTGCAAAGTTCATTTTGATAAGTTATCCAAATTTGAAGGGGGCAAATTTGGGATAACATTTTGGTGACCTCCAAGGGAATCTCCTACTAGATGATGCGAGACTAGTTTCTTTGAATCATCCATTGGTCATGGACTCAAGCCTAACATTGAAGCAATTGATCTTTTCCTTTGAAAATTTGTCTCTGAATCCTAAAATACATATGTAGAGCTCGAATAAAGCTTAGAAACTTGTCCAACTATCTAATTCCCCAAGAACCAGGTTGTGCAACAACAATAAAATCCTATAAAACCATGTATAAAATTGAAAATCATACATGTTCCAAGTGGAAACATGCAGAGTGTGCACAAACACTTATTTTGTTGAAAACAAACCTACCTACTCTACTCTAACCAGAGGTAAAGAGGAGCTAAACAAAACCTGTGCAATGAGATAGGGAAAAGTAATTTCCTTTCCTTACAAATCGCGGACATGTAATTAATTTGGCAATGAGCACGACCTTTAATGAGGGTGAAAAACTATATTGTAGTTGGTTTTCCACCCTTCTCCTCAAAGTATCAACAACAAACAAAATGAATACCTTTGTAGGTTTTTTTACATTTAGTTGGAGCTATTGAAGCTGACCTTTGGTACTTTGATGATCATCCTCATGCTCTAAATTGAACATGACCGGTTGTAACTCTTTTTGAATCCAAATTAGCTAGATACCTTATTGAGCATGAAGCCTTTGGAACCGACGGACCGATCCTTGTGAGCTACCAATTCTTTTGAATCTCGACCCCATATATGAGGTCATCTTGTAGACTATCTACTTAAAGGTGAAGAGTGTTCACAAGCCTATCTAAACTCTCCTCTTCTTGCTTTACGAGACAATACCGCCTTCTAATGGATCCACCTTCTCCTCATAAAACAATAATTTTGATAAATCAATCCTTTCCTCATTAACGTGAATTTCCCTTTGAATGATCAAGGGACACCTAAAGATTTTATTGGTGGATCACTATCAAAAGAAAGTCAAAATTTTGTGTTCCCTTTAGAGCTTCCTTCGTGTTCTTGAAGATTAAATTGATCTTCATCTCTCGACTTCATCCTCTGTTTGCTCCTTAGGGATGTCTCCTTAGTATATTGCTCTCGAGAACAATAGGAAGTTCATCAATTACACTATTAGAATCATTCCATTTCTTGACATATGGTTATCTCAATAGAAAGGCGCTTCAACTGATTTTGTAAAGTGAGGGGAAGGTTTAGTTAACAAGGGTTAAGAAAATCGAGGAGGAAAAGGTTGGCTTGTGGAGGAGATGGGACTTAGAAGAAAAGAGGCGGAGAAGCGAAGGTGAGAGGGAAGGGGAAAAGATGCAGAAGTGGAATCCTTGGGAGGAGCAGGAAAAAAGATATGAGAGTGAAAATTAGGCTAAGATGGTGTAGGTTGGGGAGGAGGAATGTGAGGGATGTGAGATGGTAGTGTAAGGTTGCCCCATTGACAGGGTTTCTAACACTAGATTCATGAGCCTCCATTAACTCAGCCCACTTTGTAATTTGGGGCAACATCTCAATTATAAAATCCATCTTTTGTTGCGGGCTAAACCAGTTTGGCATAGGGCCAACCCATGGACAAGGGACCCTAAAACAATTATTAATGCCTTGATTGCACATGTAGCCTTGATCTGCACCATGTTCACCTCCATTCCTTAAATTTTCCTTTGAAGATTAGCATCTACCATGGAATTTCCATCATCACCTGCATAACCCTGTTCTTGAAAAACATTTTGGTTAGAAGAATAACCATATGGATTAGTTGGGGTTGGGTTATATGCATACTCTTCTTAATTGGGATCATAACACTAATTTGAAGGAGGATTTTGGGAATATGGGGATGGAGGTAATTGTACTTCTGCTAAAATGAGAGTTCCAACGAGGGAATGAAGCCATGATTGCAAAACTTCATGAAAGAGGAAAATGAAAAGATGGAAAGAAAGGAAATGGATGGAAGAATGAAGGGAAAGGTATGTGTTGTCACTTACCTAAAATGTGTACAATTTTTTAGTTTTTTTGAAATTTTGGTTAAGTGACCCCCTTTGAATGTTTTGTTTGCCTTTGTGAAGTTTTGAGGATGGAAAACAATCTAAACACTTAGTCATTTTTGAGTATTTTGAGTGTTCGAGGTTCAATCCTTTATTTTGCGGCAATTACGGGTCTCGGAGGAACAAGTGGAACATGTTCCCTCCGGCCCTCTCATTCCCCACATCCCTGAATTTTCTGCACTTTACTTGGTTTCTTTGTGTGGCAAGTTTTTGTGTTCTTCGGGAATTGTTCTGCTTCGCATCTCTGTCCCCACGCTTATTTGTTCCTTGTACTCCCTTTTCTTCCAAAAGCCTTGCACGATTCCTTTGTTTTGTGGGAATCTCGGTTATTTTAGGAACTCCCGATCCTATTCCTCCCGAGACTTTTGTTCTTCACATTCTTGCATTCTCCGTACATGCCTTTGACTCGCAAATCCTTTTTCTAGAATTTTTCTAAGTGTTTCTTTAATTTGAGGAGATGCAGAATTTTGGTGATCCTACGACCCTTGTGTTCCCAAGGGAATTTTGTTCTCTGCAGACCCGATCTATCCGCACCTTCCTTCGTTCCCTTGTATTGTGTATTTTTAGGTAATTGAGGAACCGACGACCCATGTTCTTTCCAACCTCATGTTCTCCGCAAGCCTACTTCACCTCCACAATAAAGCTTCTATACACATTGCAGAGAGTTTGGAGATGTGTGAACCTTGTGCCCCTTATCCTCACGGGCCCTCTGTTCCCCACATCTCCGACATATCTGCGCTTTAAAGGAAAAAGGGGTAAAATTGTTCCACGAGTTGTTCCATTTGCCACAACATACTTGAGGGATCCTAATTAATGCATATAAATGAGTCTATTTCAAACAAAAAAACATAAAAGAGGATAAAACAATTCATTTACCATTGCAAGCTAGATTTTTAACTGAGCACTATGTTTTTTCAATTCCCGTGCCCTGGAGCCTTTTTTAGCCGTAATTGTAGCATTTTCCACCCAAATTCAAAATTCAAGTTGATGTGTGATCCCGAGAGCAACGTCATTCTCCTTGTGGCCAAGGTAAGTCTTTCTAAGATCTTTGTGGGGATTATTGTGTCAAATTGATTTCTTGTGCCATATCATTCAATCTTCCTAAAACTAGTATTGAATTCCTCTCCTCTTGAGTGTCAATTTCCTTAGCTTGTCACCATTAAGTTCCATTACAGAGGCTATGAGCACATTTCATCCCTCGAGACATCGGTACCTAATATTGGGGACAGTGATGTTCGATACATTGATCTTAATGAGTTTTGGGCTCGTATTTCTACAGAAAAACCCACCCCCATGGCTCAATGCATTAAAGATAGTGGTCTTGCTCATGTAGTTGGTTTTCCCCTCAAAGTAAATAATGTGTAGACACTATCCTAGTCTGTTCCTTTTGATTTGATCTAGATTCAAAGGAAATTAGAGATCCTGTGGGCACATAATTGCCAAATTAGATGTCAATTGCATAAATGTTGCTTTTAAAATCCCCATTGTTGAAAATTCCAACGTTTTGACTAAGGTACAAGCTCAAGGTCTTTTTGAACAAGATAAGGAGAAGTATAGAGCAATGATAGCCAAGTCATGGCTTAAAACTCAGAAAAGAGGAGCTTCAAATTTTCCCAAGGTCATGTATAGGTCATATTTCAAGGAGGAGTTGTCTGACATTATCACTTTGTTGTCTAGATTGATGGGTCTTCCTACTACCAATGAATTTCAGTATTGGATGTGTGTGTACATAAATATCATCTATGAAGGAAGGCAAAGTATAAACTGGGGGAGATAATCTATGAGAACCTCAGTGAACAACTGGTCAATGTGCACCAGAACAAATCCTTCTACATGACTTCTTATCTCATGTACACAATTACAACATATAGGGTTTGGTTAGGTATTTCTCCAGTGGATGATAAAAAGAATGAAGCAACATATGAATTTTATCCTCAACTGACCTTTGAAAACAACAAATCTCACTTCAGAAGAGTCAATGATACCTTCACCATGTATATTGTCAGACTCTTAGAAGGAAATACAGCTGAGAGGGTGTCTGTTGAGGCTAAAAATATAATCTCAACATATGGTAATCTATTCAATCAATTTAGAAGGTTCTCATACATCATATTGGATGGATTTGAAGGCACACCTAATTAACTCCCCATGTATTGTAATGATAAGTTGGTCTTAGTTGAGGTTTGCAAGAAGTTAGACATATTGCACAGGGACTGCGAGAGACAATAAAATTACAAGTATTCAATTCCCAATCATTTTGAGGAATTATACTTGCAGGACAACACTAGATGCCCAAAATGTAGAAAGGACCATTTTTGCATTCAATTTTTATACTTTTCACAAAAGGTCATGTTTTGATATTAAAGGTTTCATCTCTAATCACCTCAGAATGAACTATTATCATTTGTCTGCTCTAGAAGATTATTGGGAGGATTGTTCAGATGAATATGAGGTAAGAAGAAGGTACTTTGGCTGGCTTTCTCTTTAGCTAGATTAGAGATTTCAAGACTTACAAAGTGTCGGAAGACTTGCCGGATGATGTCAAGACCTGCATTCTCTGGAATACATTAAAACCATTCAGCATACTCCTCTTCTTACCATCAATTGGTTTCAAAAAGATAAGGATGATCTTGGGGAAATCATCAATCCTATCTTGGTAAGAACAAAAGTTTGGTTTGACAGGAAAATGAGAGCATACAAGGCATGTATATTTCAACCCTCTTCACAAGGAGCCTCAACACCACGAGAAAAGAGATTGTTATTTCAAGTGTTAGAAGCACATGCCCAATCAAATCCTTCTCCTTTTGCTATGGAATCTTCAACCAAAGTATATTCTAAGAAGAATAAAATTGAGAGGACTAAGAAAACAAAGGAGATAGTTGAAAAAGAAGGAAAACAACCCCTCTCCCTAAAAGGAATAGAAAAAGTCCAGAAAGTTGAACAAATAGTTGATCTCTCATAAGAAGAAGAAAAAGAGACAAAGGGACATGAGGAGAGCAATTATGAAGGTGGGAGCACCTTTGAAAAGGAAGAAGATGAAGAAGATAAATTGTAGGTTGAAAAGCCGATTTTGAGGCATTGAGCATTCCCAAGCTCAAAACACCAACTAAGGAAGTGTCTTCTTCAAGTCTTTGAAACACCCACTGAAGTGTCTCTGCTCACACTCTTGGTTCCTTGAATACACTTGCATTAGGTCCACTCTCTGCTCCACCTTCTATTGACTCCTTCACATGGGTCTAACCCATGATTGACAATAGGAAGAGGAAGGCATCCTCTCAGGTCATTGTCCTAGGATTTGATGTTGTAGCCCTCCTTGGCACCACTCCTACTCCTCATAATAAGAAGGCAAAAACTACTTCTAGATTGGTATCTGATTCAAAAGGCCAACAATATTTGGAGATAGCAAAACCAAGAGTAGAGAAAGATGAGAAGGACTTGACCGTTGCTGACCTGGAGCTAACAAGAATTCCATTGGGTGAATCTACTCCTGAAGGAGAGGTTCAAAACTTGAAAGAAACAATCTCCAAAGTGATAGAAAGGGTGGAAAAGATAAACAAACACAAGAGCAACTTGAAGAGAAGGTACAAGCTCTTTCTGGTTTCATCAAATCTCTTCTTGCTAGTGAGAAAGTGCTTGATCCTACTCCTCTTACCTCAATGCCTCCTCCCACTATCCTGTTTGATGAAGAAGTTCAAGCTATTAAGGATATCCATAAGCATGTTGCTTATGGAAAGGCTATTGAAGTAATGGTGGAAGGAATGTTACTATATGGCTTGAATTTCATAGAGGAAGCATATAAGGTATATGACAATATCTCCTTGGCACAAAGTGACTTTAACACAATAATTAATGGGTCGAAAAGAGCTTAAACTTTGGTTAGACTTTATTCAAGATATCATAATTATGAATACCACATATGAGTAAATTCTCCTTGCCCACAAAGATTTTTATGATTCTAAAAGTAATCTTTCTAAAAAATGGGTATTTGGAGTAGAATGGAAAATCAAGGTCCTTGAAGAAGCAATCACTGAACTCAAAAGCATGTCACAAAAGGGAGAGGCCTTCAAATCAAAAATTCTAGCAGACTGCAGGATCTCAGGTGTCACATGTTCAAAGACAATTGAGCATTGGTCATGGAAGATCTCTTCAAAGCTAACACTGTGACTAAGGATAATATGGAAGAAATCATGAAATTGCATAATGTGGTCATTGAAGCTACCAAAAGTTTGTTACAAAATGGATGCATTGGAAAAGAGATGGAGTATGCTCTAGGAAGCTGGATGAATGCTACGAGAAAACACTGCAATTCCCAAGGGCATGGAAATTGTTGGAGCTTTAGTCAAGTTCAGAAATAAAATACTCAAAGTAAAGACTTTAGCGAGTGCCATCTAAAAGTGCTCCTTCCACTAGTTCCTAGTTCTTTCTTTTTAATTGTTATAATTTGAAGTTAGCTTTATCATGTTGACAACGTATAAATTGTAAATAAAGCTAACAAAAATAATTTATTAATTAAGTGGCAATGCTTGATTAAAAGATTATGGAACTAGATAAAATTAGTTGCAACCACCCTTGTGCCCATATAAGGCTTTTCTCTCATTGTAAAGAGGTGGTTGGATTTTGGTGTCCTGGAATGTAATGATACATTATTTTTATCAATACAAAAGAAGAAGAAGTTCCCTCTCTTATCTGTGTTCTTCCCATTTCGATCCTTTCATTTATAAATGTGAATTTGATATATTAGAATTATAGAAATGGTGTGTTCAATTCATCTTGCTATAGTGTGAAGAACTTTGTGTCTTTTGTATCTATGTTTGATGGATTTTCTGATATATTAATTCATGTGTTCTTAAAACTTCATGCATGCATAATTAAGGTGTTACTCTGCAGTCTCTACACCCAAACATGTTGCCTTCTTCAATAATGAGTAATCTTGCATAAGCAAGAAGAACACTTGTGTTGTTGATAGGTGAATAGGATGAACTTTGTCTCTCTCTTTACCAGTCTTATTCATTTAAAATATTGTTTCTTCTAAAACCTCCTATACCTTCTCATCTCCTGTATTGAGAATAATTGAAAATGGGAACGTTCTTTGCACCAAAATCCTCATATGAATATTGTTAGATTGTATATTTGTAAATAAGTAGTCTTCTTCATGTTTTTGGTGAATAAGGGAACCTCTCCCATAAAGAGGAGGGACTCTTGTCCCTGAATCTGTTGCTTGTATTGTGAGACAAAATTTCCAACCAACAATTAGTAAATGAGATAATGGGTTTGTTGGAACAATGGAGTCTCCGGATGTGATTAGAAATGCCTCCAAAGGCTGAAATTTACCAAGATACACACCAAAACTTGGCAAAATAAAATAAAATAATTTCTTTAGATTGTCCCATTGGGTGTGCCAAAACTGTTATCACAAAAAAGTAGCACCTTGTGATTTTCTCATTAAAGACCCATACTTTTTACCAATATGGGATGACCTCACAAGTGTGGGACTAGCAAAGTGAGATCAACCTCTAGAGAATGCCGGTTCCTCTACCTAATCCTAATGCTAGAACCACTCCTGCAATGACAGAAAGTAAATCTAACTAATACTAATCTAAACATTCCAAGGGACCAATGTTAGAAGGAGAGAGGGTTAGAAAGATGCGAAAAGGAAATCCTAATCTAAAAGGGCGGTGATAACACTAGAAAAAGGGTTAATCTCTCTCCATAAGGGGAAGAAAATGGAGAAACATAAGGGAGAGAGGGCGAAAAGCGTGCCACCGATCAAGAACCATGAAACTTTTCCTTTCCCATGCATTGACAACACAACAAAAATGGAACCTACAAGCAAGAAATATGCACAACATGCCAAAAACGAATAGAGAGGCAAGAATGTAAATAAAATGAGCTAGGGAAGACAAAATGTGCCACAAAATAGATTTTATTTCTTAAAATATGCACAACTTCATTACATTCATGGAAAAGATGCGAGTACATTGTAGGGACCAAATTCAAGGTCTCGAAACTCATGGGAAGTCAAACACCATTTTTGCATGGTGTCATCACAACAAAGAGTTTTCCCTCACAAATGAGAAAGTTTTATAATATATAGAGGAAGGGATTCCACACACGACAATACACATTAATTCTCTTAAAAGAGGTATAGGCCACCTTACAGATTTGTTTCCCAATGGTGCTTTACCTACAAAAGAGACATGGGCACCATTCCTCATTAAAACCGGTTATTAAGATACTTTGTATTGCATTCCATCAACATTGGTGTCATTTGGTAGCATCACCTTTGGTGCCGATTGGTAGCTCCATACTCCTTCATTCGGCCAAGTAGCATTTTCGTGATGTCGACCTGTTGTCCACTCAAAATTTCCCCGTTCTTAAGAAGTCATTTTCAAAAAAATTGAGTTTAAGTGTTTTCTCTAAAGTACCTAAGTCGTGAAATTGGGAAAATCTACGTTTTTGGGTCATTTTGTGTGATTTTCGGGCCTGTCGGAACTTTTTGTCCCACTGTCCCAATTTCAAAAGTGCGTTCTGTTCCCCGATCGGCCGAAATCCCCGAAGTTGTTCCATTTTCGGGCCCGTCGGAACTTTTCGTCCCAAGTGTCCCAAAACTTATTGTGCGAGTTGTTCCAATTTCGGCCGAAATACCCGAACCGCGTACTTCAGAGCTTTTCGTCCCAAAGTTAAAAGTGCAAGTTGTTCCATTTTCGCCCGAACCGGCCGAGTCGCGTACTCCGGAACTTTTTGTCTCAAATGTCCCAAGTTCAAACGGGCCTTTTGTTCCAATTTCGGCCGAATTACCCGAATCGCGCACTTCGCGCACTCATGTCCCGCATGTCCCAAAATGCATTCGTGCGTCTTCTCCCTGCTTCACCCGAATCGGCCGAGCCGCGTGTTTCGCGCATTCGCGTCTCACATGTCCCAAGCGTACCAAGTGTCATTCGTGCTTATTTTTCCCGCTCTACCCGAATATCATGCTTATTCAAATTGGTGGGTATGTATTAAATGCGCATTTATGACCTTTCTCTCTCCTAAACGGCTATATAACGAGCATTTCCCCTTTGCATTTTTCGCACTACTTCCATGCTATCTTTTGCTCGAACCCTTGCAATTTGAAAACCTGCGCGTGTATCCCTTCCCTCTGTAATTCCTTTCCGAGTTTAGGTTGCGGCTCTGAGACTATCAATATGAAGATCAAATTTCAGGGACAGGAACAAATTTCTCCACTTGAGTCTGCCGTTCGCAATATTGGGGACAACGAAGCTCGTCATCTTGATTTCAGTGATTTTTGGGCAAGAATGGCGGATGCAAACCCTACACCAATGGCGCAGATGATTCACGATAGTGGTTTGGCTTTTGCTGGAGGTTTCCCAATCTCAGTACAGTGTGTTGATACCGTGCTTTCATGCGGAGCTCACTTCGACCCCGCTTCGAGCGAATTGACCAATATACATGGGGAACTCATCGCCAAAACCGGATCTTTCCGCCATTAAGCACTTTCTCTGAGGATTCCAGAGATGGATAATGCCATAGTCGTTTCCCGGGATCAAGCACAGGCCCTGTTCGACCAAGACAGTGACAAATATAAGGCACGAGTGGCGAAGTCCTGGCTTAAAAACCCTAGGAAGGGAGCTTCTCGTCTGACCAAAACCCTCTTCCGAGAAGATTTCAATGAAGAGTTGTCAGACTTCATAATCTTGTTGGCTCGGGTTATGGGTTTGCCCTCTACCAACGAATTTCACTTCTGGATGTGCCCGCTCATCAGCATGGTGTGCGAAGGAACGCAGAATATCAATTGGGTGGAAATCATAAGCATGAATTTGACGGAGCAGCTGTCCAATGTGCAGCAAACGAAGAAGTTCTATATGACTTCGTACCTGATGTACACTCTGGCAGCATCAAGGCAGTGGTTCGGTTTTTCTTATATAGATGCACACAAAGACGATCCAGTATATGCCTACTGCCCGCAGTTCACCTTGGAGACCAGCAATCGTAATTTCAGAAGGGTCAATGATGCTTTTACCATGTACATGGTCAGATTGCTCGAAGGTGACACTGCCAGGAGATTTTCAGATGAAGCTATGACTCTAATATCGCACTACGGTGCTTACTTCATCCAGTTCAGGAAATTCTCTTATATCAGGCTCGCCGGCTATGAGGGCGCCCCTCTGAGACTGCCCATGTTCTGCAATGATAAAATGGCCTTGATAGAAATATGCAGGCAACTAGACAAGTTGCACAGAACTTGCAGAGATAAGAAGATTTCTGGCTTGCACTTTCCCATCTCTTTGGGAAATTACACTTGTAAAACAGCTCTGGATGCTCAGAACATAGAGAGAGCCCTGGTTCCTATCACTGTTCATTTCTTCAAGCCAAGAACCTGCTTTGACTTGAAGAAGTTTATTGAACAGAACATCAAGATAATCTACCATCATAGGGCGGATATCTGAGAAGACTACTTGGGCCGATCATGCGATGATTTTGAAGCCAGGAGAAGGCATTGTGGTAGGTTCTCCCTGCAATTGATCCAAGAACTCGGTCTGTACCAAGTTCCTGAAGGTCTCCAGGATGACAATTCTGATCTATACTCGTATGAGTATGAAAATGTGGTTAAGCACACTCCTTTGGAGGACCTAGATTGGAACAGGAAAGAGAGGGATGATCTGGCTGAGATCCTTGCTCCAGTCTTAGTCAGGACTAAGGTCTGGTTTGACAGGATGGTTCGAGAATTCAGGAGGCATTCAGGAGAATCCTCTTCTAAGGATGCTTCAACACCAAGAAGAGAAGCATCTATTCCAAGGTCAGAAACACCAGTGAAGACCCCTCCTGCCTCATCAATACAAGGACCTGCGGCTTCTACTCCTTCTTCATCCACTCAAGTGTACCAGAAGAAGCTCAAGGAGGTTAAGAAGGAGCCTGTGGAAAGTGATCCTCAAAGAAAGCAGGCAGAGTTGCCTATGGGACCAGAGAACATCATTGTTCTCAGTGAAAGTGAAGAAAGCGAAGTACCAACTCTTGCAAGTGCTCCTGAAGATCCAGCTGATAAAGATAAAGAAATCCAGAGCACTGAGCTTTCAGGTGATGTTGACTCTTCTGCCGCAATTGCCCCAAGTGCCCCACTCACCTCTCAACTCGAGTCAACAGCTGCGCAGACCTTGAGCGTCATGAGCTCTCTGTCTCTTGGTCCCCTTGCTCCTCCTGCTGATTCCTCTTCCTCTTTTGCGTGGGTGCAACCTTTGGTTGACAAAAGGAAGAGGAAATTTTCCTCTCGAGTTCAGGGTCAAATTTTGATGCTGTCGCAGCCTTGTTGGGCACCACTCCTTCTCGTGCCAAGAAAGCCAGAACTACCTCCAGAATAGTGTCTGATGCTCAAGGTCAGCAATTCTTGGAGATTGCCAAGCCTTCAACGGATAAATCAGAGCAGGACTTGCAGGTGTATCGACTTAGAGCTCTCGAGAATCCCAATGGGAGAGTCTACCCCGAAGGTGAAATTCACAACCTCCGGAAACTTGATCCACAGAGTCATTGGGAGGGTAGAGAAAGGGCAACAAACTATTGAACAGTTGGAAGAACAGGCCCAAGTTCTCACAGGTTTCATCAAGTCTCTTTTGTCTAAGGACAAAGTTTTGGACCCTACCCCATTGACTACTCTCCCACCTCCTGTAATTCTAAGCCAAGATGAAGTGCAGAGTATCAAAGATATGCACAAGTATTCTGTCTATGGCAGAGCTATTGAAGCCCTGGTGGATGACATGCTTGTTGCTGGATTAAACTTCATCGATGAAGCTTTCAAACTCCACGAAAAGGTGAGCAATGTGCAACTGAAGCTCTCCTCTACTATTGGAATCATTGATAAAGAGCTCAAACTCTGGAGCAGTTGCATAGTAGACCTCCGACTCATGGGACAGGCAGATGAGAACGTTTTGTTGGCGAGTAAAGTCTTTGATGATGCAAAGGATAATCTGTCGAAGTCCTGGGTCTACAGCGTGGAGTGGAAGATCAGAGTCCTGGAGGAGGCTTTGGGAGAACTGAAGAACAGTTGGCAGAAGGGCGAAGCTTTCAAGACACTGGTTATCTCTGCTTTCAAAGACATACACTGTCATCTTCAGGATGAGACTTCTGGTACTTCCCTTTCCTTGCAAGAAATCAAAGCTCAATTCAGAGCTTTTGTCAAAGATAACTTATTCAAGGAAAGTTCCATCTCCAAAGAGAAAATGAAGGAGATTTGCTCTCTTCAATCTGCCATTGAAGAAGCAAACAAAGATTATCATACTCATGTCGAGTTTGATAAAGAGATGGAGAAGTGTCTGGGATTTTGGACTCAGTCTACAACTAACACGTCAGTCCCTCGTGGCAGAGATATAGCCGAGTCATTGAAGAGATTCAGGCAGCAAATTCTGAAGTCAGTGGGTCCCTCTCAGTGACCGACCACCTGTCTTCTTCTCCTTATTCTTCTCTTCTTTTCTATTTCTTTTTCTCGGATTCATTGTAATAGGTTGAGGTATTGCGATTGGCAATCCTTAACTAATCTTTAGTTAAAAGAAGTAGTTACAAAGAGTAACTGACTTGTAAGCTATATAATGGCCTTTCCACGCCATTTTGAAGGAGGAAGAACTTGGCATATTTTCTGAAAGTGTAAATAGATTACAAAGAAATCAATACAGAAGGACTTTTCCATTCTTTGTCTATCTGATCTCTGTTATTCCTAAGCTTTCGTTTATTTTCTTTGTGAAGATCATTTGTCTCAAGTTCGTTAGTCTTACCGATTGCATACTCTTCAACTTTGCAAGCTCGGTGATCTTGTATAACCAAGAAGGAACTTTGTGTCCTTGATTAATGAATCTGTGTTAAGAAACTTTGTGTTCTAAGCAGATGTTATTTACAGAACTTTGTGTCTTTAAATTCCATCTTATTTATTCAATACAAATGATCTTGTTTCAATTCACTGTGACTTTCGCATACATAAAGAATTACTCTGATATCTATAATTCTGCATGTTGCCTTTCTGCTCTTTCCCGTACTCTCATTTCCTCAGTCCTTTTGTAATTGATGATCTTCATAGAAAACACTTTCATGATATCCAAGTTTAACCAACAAATCATGTCTTGTACATTTGTAAATAAGTTCGTTTCTGAATAAGGGAACCTCTCCCATTAAAGAGGAGGGACTTCTTGTCCCCTGACTGTTGCTCTTCGTAAAGTCCTATCTGACGACCAACACGACCGGTAGCACTATTCCTTGTTACTGCGCCGGTAGCATCCATACTCCCATTGACACCTCTTCCCGACATACACTTTGTTAAGACCCGCCATTTGTTCCTTCTACTTGGCAAGTGCCATCATTTCATGCTACCATTGGTAGCATCCATACGACACTAATTACATAACTTTCCTTGGCATCGCTTTGCTCGTCGGCCTAGCCTGCACATCCGTGTCCTTGCTATCGGTCGATAACATCCTAACTTGCTACTTGTTGGTCGTACCATTTCATAGTCTTTGGCAGTGGCATCTCAGTAGTTGGTACCGACCAGATGTTGACATTGTTTCTCCGATGCTTGCATTTGCCACAACACTAACTCAACTCTTTGCCAACTCACAATATACCGCAAAAGTTCATTTTGACAAGTTATTCAAATTTGAAGGGGGAATTTGGGATAACATGCCCCTTTTGGCATATAGTTACACATATTAAACTACTTTATTGGTTGATTAATGCCTTAAACTTTTGTACTCCACATCTTGGGCACAATTCCTCCAATTTTCATGTTGTCTTTTATTCACCCTATTTTTGTACTTGAAACATGATGACACTACATTCATACTCTATTTGGGTCCCATGACCCTCATTTTATGTATGTATATTTAAACACTCTAAGCCTACATGCTCACTACAATACTTTTTCTAAATCATTATTCATGACAAGTTCAATACGTACCTATTTTATTCTATCAAGACTTGATCTTCTTTCAATTACATACTATATTCTATTTTTGCAAACATATAATTTGATTCAAAACTTCTACGAATCTAATACTCCTTTATCATGATGTAGTCTTTATGGTACACCTATTACGAAATCCATATTATTATGTCGAGCACTCAATAAAAGTTACAATCTATACTCTACACTTTATACTAACATACTCACTTTGTAGACAAAAAAATATATGCACTTGAGTACATTTATAGGTCCTAAAGCATACTAATGTATACATTATTCCTAAGCAAGAAAAATAGTGGTTGATGAAATCCTTTTGGCCTTTATGTTGCTTGATCTCTTACACTTTCTTGGCTTTACACATCTTACGAGTTCCACCAAAACTTGACTAATTTACATTTTGATGGCCTCGAGACACTAACACCCAATTAGGACATAAGCGCCTAGGTGATCTTGTACATATATTTCTTCTTTTATACTTTTTGGTTCCTTTTCACTTCTAGGTCACCTTTTAACACTTTAGGTCAGCTTTTAGTTGTCAATTACAAAATTCAAACAAGGGAATCATATAATACTTGGTTACTTCTTCTAAATAAGGGGCCAAACTCTTTAGGCATTAGCTATCAACACCTAAGCTTGTAAAAAGGCACAAGGGGCACTACAAAGAATTTATCTAGCACATTCATATAAGGGACAAAGGTTGTATTCATCATCATACATTGAATAGGAGGGGAGTCTATTCTATTCCATCACACACATTTTGCATATTCAAGACAATCTAGATCTAGCCCGCTATCATTGTGCAAATTACACAAGGGAAACCTAGGGCATGAGACACGATACACACACACACAAAGAACTACATGTACTTTTAGATGTAGTGAAACGTTATGGTCTACGTTCACTCTTGGTGGTGATCATTGGGGTCAATCTAACTCTACATTCTGCATCTTTTTTATTATATTTAATGTGATTTGTGGACATGTGTAGGTAGTAATTTGTTTTGCAGGTTACAGTGCGATTAACGACCTAACAAAGGAACACAAAGCGAAAAGAGCATATTAGAACAAAGATCTTATAACCCGAAAAACACCATATTCCGAGCATCTAAGAAGACACAAGCCCCGGATCGAGTCATTGCACCGGGCACTCCTATCCTCCTGCAAGAACTTTTGTCATGTATATTCCTAGGGTTCCAAACCCTCATCAAGCCTTTGCTGACATTGTTTCCATCTTGTTCCAATAGATACACAATCTGATCACTCCCGGTCACACAAAATCAACTAGTTCATCATTCATTTCTCATTTGTTTATGGTGTTACATATTTGAATGCTTATTGCTTACGCGTTATTGTACTTAACTATCTGAATATCATTTGTTATAGTAAGTACCTTTGAAATAAGATTTAATTCAAATTAGATTAAATCATTTGGTGAACCCCAACTCATGATCGACAACTTGGATCCTTATTTGAACACTAGATCTTAGTCTTGCATATTACCTCCATCTTTCTTATCACCCTAGATACCCTTGGATCCTTCCATTTTCACCAACATGAGGGTTTTAGATAATGATCCACCCCTTTATATTCAAGTTTGCATCCATAATATAGGGGTTAAATGAGCTTTAGTTGATAATGGATCTGGTCTTAACATTTGTAATATATCATTCCTTCAGCAAATTGGCCTTTCTAAAGCCTCATTAACTCCCTCGTGTATTTGTATTCACATATTTGATGATATTCCTAGACGGGTCTTAGGTACAATCACACTTGCCATTACTGTTGGTCCATATAATTTGCTTTCCCCATGTCATGTCGTGCCTAATAATATTAATTATAATATTGTTCTCGGAAGACCTTAGATACATGTCATGCATAAGGTCCTTTCAAACCTCATGTGTGTCTTTAATTCTTATACCATGGTGTGGTATATGAGACCTTATGCAGACCCCTCCCCTATCGCCTTTTACAACACTATTTATCATTCACTTGAAGCCCCTACTTTTGCTACATGTCCTCCTAATTTCACAAAGTATGGTCATGGGTATTAGTATATGCTTCATTACGGTTTCACTGACACTAGCTTAGGAAAAGATGGAAAGGGAGTCACAGAGCCTCTTTCCATTCCCACACAATCCACCAAACTCGGCATTGGATATCTCCCTTCACCTGCTCCTTTTATTCCCGCCACATCTTCTCCTGAGGTTTACACTACTTCACATACTCATAATCTTCCTCTACTATACCTTGAGCTTATTGGTGATCTCGCTTCTCCACTTGACTTGAATTGGATACATTCCTTAATGATGATGCTCTATTAGAATACATGGGAACTTACAACCATTCTCCCTTACCATCACAAAAATTGTTTTCCATATGTTCTCAATGCTATAACTTACTTTGGTGAATCTGATCCTCATAACACCAATATTGATACTCCTGATACATTTCCACATCTGCCACCATGGCATGGTCTCTCTACCATCATCGAATAGATCTCCATCATTGGCACACTTGGGGGGCATTCAAATTCCCCCACAAATTGCACATTCTAATCAATGTTAATTATCCATACTCCTCACATACACACCTATACCTTATTTTTGCATTGTACTTCAAGTCAATCTTTCTAACAACACTTTCTCTTATCTACACTATAAACACACCTTGTTACATCTATATATACTTATGGATTCCCTTTCCACTCCTATGCTTCTCCATACACACTTTTATCCTCATGCTTACTTATGGATCCTTCTATTCATGATACACATACTACTTTATATATGTGGTATACATCATTTCGTTCACTATACATACTCTGGCTATTCTTGCTCACAATGATCACATCTATTTGCCAACAAATCTTGATATACATACATGGGGGGAATCAAACTTCCCCGTCCTTGTTTCTTATCCCATTACTTTTTCTTATCTATGTAACACAATGTTGCTACTACATACCTGTTTTTCCAAAATAACTCGCCTAATTATTTTGACAATTAACATCCTCATTTTGACTCAAATTTAAAACTCCAAGCTTCGCGCGCTCACTTGGTTTCCTTGGCACATTACTTGGTTGTAGTTCTTCCGTGTGACCTTGCATGCCCTTCCTTATCCATTATTATAGATTCTTATATTCTCCCTTCACCCACAATTTTTGCGCACTCACCTTTTTTTCCTTCGATTCGCATACCCTTCATACGCACCTCGACTTTGCCTTCCAATTTGGCTAAGTCCCCGTGTGGTTTCTCCCCATGTGCCCTTTTATTTTTCCATTGTGTGCTTCTCATTTGAATGGCACGCTATGTTTCCATACTTGTATCCTTTTCAGATATATATCTTGTCTTCCCACTTTTGCGTGCACCCCTTTTGCATGCCCGTCTTTTGTATTTTCACGCCAAGTGCATTTTTCTACGCAGTTATTGTGCCATGTGATAGTCTGTCAAAATTGAGTGTGCATACACAACATATATCAAGGAGTGCCAACTAAAAACCAAATCCTTACAACAAACCAATGCATGACACATGGCAGAAATGACAAAACAAATGAACATTCAAAGTAATCCTTTAGCCGATTAAAGCACGCTACGTTTCATTGCGTGTTCAGATTGTATCAGAGCCTTCTTGATCGTCATAAATTTTGCTACTGAGATATCATATCCATGCACTTTTGGCCTTGTTGGAAAGATGTTGACCTAGGCTACATGATAGATAATTCAAAATCAGATTTTGAGGGATTTGGTAGGTGATAATAATGAAAATGTGTTTCAGCCATTAATGCATATATATAGTTAGCTCAACCTCCCAAATTTGATTTGATTTTCCCTCCATCCTTCTTCCACTAGGAAAATAGACATGAGGAAACATATGTGATATCCTTGTAGGTTAATTTGTAGGTAGTTATTGCTCGTTATTGGTGGTTTAACTTTTGAATATGATTTCCTTTTCTATCTCCTCCTCTTCTCTCCTTCTTATTCTCGTAAATTACATAACACTTCTCATTGTAAAAGGTTGTATTCCTTTAGTTTAAAAGAGCATTATTTATGTATTTACTTGAATTTTGAGTTGTAGGTCTTTAAATCTGCTCTTTTAATGTGGATACTCTCTCGCCCCACCATCAGAATGATCGTTCATCTTTCAGAAGTAATAAAAGTTTATTTTGTGGCTATTTTTTGCCCTAGCTCATTTTATTGTATCTTCTTACCTTTCCCTTTGTGTTGATGGTTTGTTGTGCATTCTTATCCCCTTACAGTCCCTTTTCAATTGTGCTCCATGAAAATGGATGTATAAGTGTGTTTCAGATTGTGGTACGCATGTCTGCCCTCTTTGCGCATATTTTTCTTCATTTTCGCTCAAAGTTGATTGTGTTCATCCCCCTCTTTCTATCAAGTATCGCCTCCCTTTAGTTTAGTTTTCCCTTTTCATGCATCTCCTTCTCACCTCGGTCCTTGGAATTGTAGAGTACCGATAGGTAGCTTCATTTACCTTCCTAGGAGTAGTTTTAGCAGTGAGAATTAGCTAGAGGAAACAAACTTCTCTAGAGCTCTGTCTCAAGCACACAAGGTCCCATAAATTAGAGACAGTCCCATATTGCCTCAAAAACATAGTTCATCTAGAGCTTGGATGGGTACAATTTTGAGCTCCAACAATACCCTACCTTTGTTACTCGATGACTTACTCTTTTCTATGGTTCATACTAAATTATTGATGGCGCAATTCTAAAATGAACCTCACGTCACACACATGCAATGGAGGAAAACGTGGCTCCCCTTATCTACACATCACAACACATCATCACATTCACACGACATCTACCTATCTTGGTTATCTTTACTCTTGTTAGTTGTATTATTTACATGTTGCACTTTGTTTCCTATGTTAGCTAGATTCTTAGTATGTCATTATCTTTTTCTATACATACATGCGTGTTCACGTGGTATCTTGAGGTGAAGACATGAACTTTTACAGATTATTAAAAGATGCGTGATGCTTGACACCACTCTTTACTAGTCCCATCGAGGCTTTTGGGAACATATACCTTTACTAATTTCCCTGCTTCACAATCACATGCCCTATTGTTATAATATTCACTACTTATTACTATCACTTTACTTTTTGTTGATATATACACGTTTTGACATACTAGTTATCTTTCTAACATGTTAATGGGTGCCTCATGGGTGGTATTTGTCTTGCAGGATACTCTACAACCATGGTTATCTCTGTTACTAATGTTTGTCATTGTTTCATGGGGCTATGCCCCATGTTATGCTTGCTCATTAGTTGCCTATGACCGCTTTGGCCCTGATTGTCTTGTGAAATTGTGAGATATGTCCCATGTATGAAACCCACTTTTCATGGTCCCTCTTGTCTTCATAGTTACTTATTACATTGTATTCTATTACATGCTAGCTCTTTTATACTAACACTTATTTCTAGCATATATTGTTTGCATTTTCCTTGGTTTCTACCATGCACATCTGCTACCCCTTATAGGTATAATTTCTATGATATGAATATCACTCTCTAGTCTTCTCGTTTTGCGCCACATCCTCCTACATTTGTCCTAGACACCCCAAATGAGGGGGAAACTATTGGGCAAATAAATCAGCCTTTTAGAAGTACAGAGCTCTAGAACATAACAACACATTATGTGATTGGTAAAGGCACACAATTACAGAGTAGCCTATAATAAGATCTAGATCAAAACTCATGGCAAACACTAGCACCCAAAGATCGGACAAGAATGGTGGGCACTTTTATCCCACCTGGATGCTTGTGTTATGGGTAAAATCTCGACAGTTTTCTTAGCTCAACAGAGTTTCCAATAGTTTATAGTACATACACCAGTAGTAACAACACTTGGCTTCAGTTACAAAATTCAGTAATTCAACTACAATTCAGTTACAAAATTTAGTCATCTAGTTAGAATTTAGTTACAATACCGTTACACATCGGGATGTGTCAATCAGAGTGACACTTATCATTGAGAAGTGTTATGGAATGAGAGAAAATCATACCTTTCCCCAACACTCTTCTCTTGGCCTAAGATCACCCAAAAAAATCATCCTTAGTCCAAAACCTCACTCTTGGAATGGGATCACCCAAAACCTCACCTTGGTGGCAAGATGCTTTCTTGGTTGGGAATTGATCACTCCCAACCTCATCCAACAACATCTCTAAGACAAACAAGAAAATTTTCTATCCTATACTATCTCATACATCAGGTGCACTCTTTTCTTAGATACTACTTTCTACTACTTTTACATATTTATACATACATTACTCTAATTTTTCATATACGAGACTTTGACTACTCTCTTGCTCTTCTTTTATAGGTTCTTCCTTACAAGCAACAAGAAGAAATTTGCATTAAAAAAACAAGCTCCAACAACACACTACCATGCATACGATTCACCCATAGGGTCTACCTCCCTTTCCTAGTTGTCACGCTTCACATTATGATCACTTCACACTTCACATGGCTACTTGTCCACTCGACATGCTATCAGCTACACTCCTCTCTAGATTACAAGGTACACATCTTCTATCTACTTTATGCTATCGAGTATTCACTCAATAACATAAAGTGGGGAAAATATAGACACAAAATCTATGCACTTAGGTAAATTTATAGGTTCTAAAGCATACTAATGTATACATGATTCCTAAGCAAGAAAACTAGTGGTTGACAACTCCTTTTGGCCTTTTTGTTGCTTTATCTCTTGCACTTTATTGGTTCTACACATCTTACGGTTTCATTAGTACTTGATCGGTTTACCTTTTTAGTGCCCAATTAAGACAGAAACACCCAAGCACCCCCTTTCCCTATTGGGTGCTCTTGTCCCTCTCTTTCTTATTTTTTACTCTTTTTGTCCTTTTCACTTCTATTTCACCTTTTAACACTTTGGTTCGGCCTTTCAATTGTCAATTACGAAATTCAAATGGAATCATATATATACTTAGTTACTTATTATAGATAAGGGGCCAAACACTATAAGCATTATCTATAACCACTTAAGCTTGTACAAAGTCACAAGGGCACTACAAAGCATACCTCTAGCACCTTTATACAAGGGATAAGGGCTGCATTGATCTGCATACACCGCATAAGAGGGGAGTCTATTCTATTCCATCACACACATTTTTAATATTTGGGGAAATCTAGATCTAGCCTATTATCATCGTGTAACTTACATAAGGACAACTTAGGGCACGCGACATAGATACACACACAAAAGGAACTAAATGGAGTCTAAGATATATTGCAACACTTGATTGTAAGTTTACTCTTTGAGTGACCACCGAGGTCACCCAACTTCAAATTTTGCATCTATTTTTATTAGATTTGATGTGTTTTGTGGACATGTGCGGGTGATCATTTGTTTTGCATGTTAGAGGTGCGACAAATGACCTAACAAAGAAACTTGAGTGACAAAGAGTGAGTAACAACGAAGGTCTTCCGACCTAGAAAAGACCATATTGTGAGCATCCGAGCATCTTAACAGACAGAGGTGCCTGGATCGGTCATTAGTGCTTGGGGCATTCTGTCCTCCCGTGGAGCTTCGTCATGTATATTGATAGGGTTTTGAACCCTTATCAATCCTTTGCAATGCTATTTCTAGCATATTCAAGTAGACACATGGTCCCGATCAATCCTAGGTCGCACAAAATCAGCTAAGTCATCATTCCTCTCTCATTTGTTTAGGGTGTTACATCAAAGTAAGTTACTTTGAAATAAGATTTAATTCAAATTAGATTAAATAAATAATTATATTTGGTCACTAATTTTTCTATTGACACTCACATGTGATGAGATGTCAATCAAATTTCTATCAATCACAACTCTCTTTTTTAGCTTGTTTTTTAGCTCGATGACACACATTTAAAATTCTATCCAAAAGAAATCTTATTCTCAAGCATTCCATATAACTTTGTTGATGACACCAATTCAATTTTCAACCAACCATTACTTTTGTATCAAGAAATTATATTTTTTATTCTTAGCACATTATTCAATGTTGATGACACAATTCAAGTTACTTTCACCTCAAAAGATTTTATTTTTTATCACCCCTTTCATTGAAAATGGGGTAATTATATGGGTTGGTTATGAAAGGTCTGCATGGTTGGATATTTTGTCAAGACGAAATATGAGGTTCAACTAAAGTACATGGGATTGAATCCCTCCTCAAAGACAGTGAGGCTGCCTGTTTATTACTAATCTAAAACACAGTAGAAATAATGCGTACAATATTCACACTAATCTAACCATTGGGGTTGGGATAGAATCCTGAAATCCATATTCATAATAGGCGAAGATATTTCTCTTTTGAAATGAAATGAATTGGAAAGGAAATTATTATTATGGAAGAAACACAGTGGAAAGGAAATGAGAGGAACGTATTTTATTTCGAGTAAACACAGAGCATGAAATAATCATACGAACTTTGGATAACAAATGTAATGTTTGAAATAATTAGAACCATCAAGATGCTAAACAAAGAATAGCTTAAGATTATGAACATAAGAACAATATCTTAAGAAAGATACATCTCACAACACAAAGTAGCATCAGCTTCTCTTCCTCAAATGATTAAAAGAAAACACAAAGTTTTTCTTCTTCACAATAGTTCTCAATATTCCAAAAATCTATCCTGTGGAATGCATAAGCATCCCTTATTTATAATAAAAAGAGTAGAGAGAAAATAGGATAAATCCTAGAAAATAGTCTTTTAACTAGAGTCCTATTTTGCTTGACTCTCACGCAGGAGACCAAGTCAAAATTTACTTCTTATGTGACGAAACATAAACAAAAAAGACATGTCAATTTCAAGATTGAAATGACATGTTGCATCGTGAATTAGTCTAAATCGTCGTCTTTCTCTTCTTCATCTTTCTCTCCTTCCAACAGAGCATGTTTGTTTCAAATTCTTGGAATTTCCGGATTATACCTTGCATCTCATTCTCATCAGGTGCAGTGGAATGATCACTCAAGACTTCACATGTTTCATGAGTGTCACTGGCATTTCCGGGAGCTTTCTCAACCTTTTGTTAAGTTTTCTCAGGGTCTCCAAAGTATGTTCAATCTTTACAAACCTGTCAATGATTTCCATACCAAATCCGTGAGTTGGTTCATGCTAAATTGATTCTTGGATTTGTTTGAAAAGATCATCAACTGGTAGGATACCCGAATCTCCACTCAACACTTTTGCACAGATTTTCATCAGTTCTTCTTCTAGGTCGCTCTTGCCATCAATTAATTGATCTCTTGATTCTCTCAATTTTCTGCAAGCTTCGTTGAGAATCTTTACCCCCGAATCAAGGCTTTGGTTAGCTAGAAATGCTTATCCGCATCTGGGATAACTCCTCTTCGACCAAGATGCATGATGGGATTTTCTTCAGCACCTAGAGAGCTTCGAAAGTCAACTCCAAGTGCCCGATCTCTTGAGAGAAATCATCATCCATCTTTTCCCCATCACTCTGTATATTCTCCAAATATTGATAGACTTCTACAGTGTCTTGGATTACTTCTTTCCCCTATAGGAGCAGCCTTTGGGTCCATTCATTGACCACTCTCCCTTTTCATTAATCTTCTCAATTATGGGTACCGATGAGAAATCAAACCCGACAGGAATAGAGGAAGATGGTACAGACTCAAGGGGTTTTGAGAGCTTAAGTAATACTTCCGTCAATTGCTCCACCTTTTCTTTAAGCTCATCCATGTTGTCCTTTGTTTCCTTTAATTTCTGGACATAACACGTTCATAGCATCTTGTGCATCTTGTTGTGCTCCTTCACTAGTCACCTCTCCTAGAGCAACCCTAGTTATCTGATAATCAGAGGCCACTATGTCCTCTTTGGTCTTGTTCATCGCGGGAGTGGCTATCTCTGCAAACTTATGTCCCGAAGCATCCACTAAAACCCTCGAAACTATTTTGGGTTTTTTGGCTGACTTAGCAGTAGGAGCCTTGAGTGCACTAAAATCAAAGGCTGGTATGGGTACAACCACCTTCCTTTTCCTTGGAGTTTTCTCAAGTAGCCATTGAGGCGTACCAGAAGGAGTAGTCACTATTGTAGAAGTTGGTATCATACTTTCAGGTGGAGTGGGATTCACTAGTGGAGTGGGAATAGTTATCAGTGTGGTAGTAGATTCAGTGAAAAGAGGTGTAGGGGGCATATCTCGTAGTTAATTTGGTCCAAAGATGTTTTTGATTTCTCGTATCCCTGATGTCATAATTACAATCAATGTAGGAAGGAGACTCCACCTACCTAAATTTATACTTCATCCTCCCCGATTTTTTTCGTCTTTTCCCGTGATGGATCGGGATCCAACATGAGGAATTCCAGAGAAGGGGCAAACTGATTGCTTTTGATTTAGACTCTTCAGGTTTGAAGACCTGCTTAGCAATCCCAGAGGTCCGAAACACTATAGAGAGTATCGGAGATTAGTGGGTGTCGAACACTTGGAAAGTCCCGACAGTTAGTTGAACCTGTCGGAAGGTATGAGATGTCCGCCACTCTGGAAAACCCGCAACATTGGAAGATGTCAAAGGGTTCAGAAAACCCGCACTATTGTTAGATGTCGGGAAGATAAGAAATCCCACTATATTTGGAGGATGCCGGAAGGTTTGAAGTGTCCGACACCTTAGAGGATGCTGGAAATTTCGGGATGTCCGACACCTTAGATTTCCCGAAACACTGCGGGTTTTGGAAATTGCAAAACACCCTATGAAACTTGAAAAGAGGGAATCGGGTTGTTGTTAGGTCAAAACATGCAAATTCCTCTCCATTGTTATGATTCTTGATACACATTTTTTTTATTGTCATTACAACGGCATACTCCAAGGAATAACAAACTGAGCATTCCAAGGATGAACCCCAAAACACAAACTTGATTGGAAAATAACCTCAAAAAGGAATAAATAAATAAAAACCCCAAAACCCCAACAAGAAAGAAAGAGGAACTTAGAAGAATCATCACACATTTATCCCAAAAATGTCATAAACAAAGAACAAAGGGAAATACCTTCAATCAGATCGAAAAAATGATAAAAAAAAGCAACGCAATCGAGCACGAAGGCAAGTCGGGTTTCGGGGTCGAAGACGCATGCATGAAAATCCACGAGGTAAAAAGTACGTCTAGTAAAAATGATGTGGAAATCCGAGTATTTATAAAAACTCTGCATTTAATACACTTAAGTTGACACGTGTGTCAACTACCCGACAACTTAGCATTAATGCCATGTCAACATGTTTGGGATGTCCGAAAACCCGACACAAAGGATTTCATATTAATTTGGGTTTCGGGTTGTGGGAAGCAAGCGACATGAAGCATGATGCTTGATGGTTCCAAAACCCGAAACAAAGGAGCGAGTTGGGTTTCAGGAATTGAAAAACATACGACATGAAGCATGTTCAGAATGAGGCATGTTCCGATGCTTGGTGGTTCTGAAATCCCGATACAAAGGAGCGAGTCGGGTTTCGGGAATCGGAAAACATACGACATGAAGCATGTTTTGAATAAGGTATGTTCCGATGCTCAGGGAACCCGAATATCCGAAAGACTTACTTGATGCGGGTTTCGGGTTTCGGGGAACATACAACATGAAGCATCCAAAACTCATGTTGTATTGCTATGGAAACCCGAAAACCTAATTATCTCTCTGAAAGGGTGATCATGGGAAAACAACTCAATTTTTTTCTAGGGTTATCACTAAGTTTTGGTGTAAACAAAAAAACGAGATAACAACTGGCTCTAGCTAGGGACATTCTTTGTGATAACAAAGGAAGAGAATTCTCGAATCTCTGGCTTTATCCATTGGGATAGGAGTCAGAAAAAGAAGAAAAACAAAACAAGGAAAGAAAGAAGATGAAAAGCAAACACACGATAGAAAACAAAGTATGTACAATGCAAGAGAGCATCTCACATTAATGATGGAACAACTTCAGATGTTGGCCACTGAAAGGTAAGGGGAGTGACTCTCCATCAAGATATGATAGACAGAAACTATTTTCACCATTCAGCTGGTGAATCTTAAAAGGTCCCTTCCACAAAGAATCAAATTTTCCGTGCATTCCTTTCTGCTCCCTTCTCTTATCCCAAAGCAACACCAGATCTCCAATTTGGAAATTATGTTGTCTTGATTTCTTGTCAAAAAATTTATTTATTTTGCTTTGATGATTTGCAATGCGATCAACCATCTTGCTTCGTTCCTCTTCTAGCACTCGGCTAGGTACATAACCCTTTTTTCAATAGAATCTTCAAAAGTCACATCTTCGACTGCTTTGGCCAATGTAAGGCTAGCAAATCTACTGAGATAGTAATCTTAGCATCAATCCCATACAAGATTGGAAAGGGGACAATCCTATAGCTCGCTTTGGGGTAATCCGATCTGCCCACAACGCATCATACAATGCTTTGTCCCATGTCCTCTAGTTTTCATCTACTAGCTTTCTAATTATGGTAACCGGGTTCTTGTTGCTGGACTCAGCTTGCCCATTGCCTTGAGGATAATAGTTAGATGAGTGATCCAGGGTGATGCCGAATCCATAACAAAATTTTTTCAACTAATGTGACGAGAAATTGGAGGCGTTATCAGCCACAATCTTGTGAGGCACGCCGAATATAACAATTATATTTTCTTTAAGGAATTTTCACACGGCGGCTTCGAGGTTGCTCGCTTGATTGGTGCAGCTTCCACCCACTTGGTAAAATAGTCTCAGCAGCAGTAAGCACGTAATTGTGTCCAAACCTGAGGCGGATTCAACATTCCAATGAAGTCAATTCCCCACCGGTGGAAGAGTTTTCAATCACTACGGGCTTCAGGGGAAGAGCTGCTAGCTTAGGGTGACCAACGAAATGTCGACAAGCTTCACACTTGGACACCCATTCTGATGAGTCTCGAACGAGAGTAGGCCAATAGTACATAGCCCGTAGGATCTTATAAGTCATTCTAAGAGGATGAGAAATGTCCTCCGCATGCTAGATTATGGAAGGATTCTAGTAACTTTACCTATTGTGACTTATCAACACAGTGCAGGAATACACCATCAATACCTTTCTTATATATTCCGTTATCCCACAAGAGGTATCTTGCAGATCTTAACTTGACTGCCTCTTCTCCTTTTGGCTTAAATGCGGGGCATTCACCATAAGTAAAAAAAAGAAAGCAATATCTCGTGTACCATTCATCAATTGTACTCATGAAAAGCACCATGGGTAAATTTGAAGAGGTGTCTTCAGTCCTTTCGCATTCTATTTCAACATGATTTTCCGTGATCAATTGGCACAGGCCCCTTCCTCGTACCAACTTGGTAGGTCTAATGTCCAAGTCATACTCCTGAACTTTAGCTATCCAGCTTACCTCGCTAACTACCTAGCTCTTGTTGAGTCAAAATGGATTTAATGGCGGTGTCGGAACAAGAACGAGGGTATGAGAGTTCAAAGACATAGTACTTGAAATGTTTCACTGCTCGTACCACTGCATAAGCATGCTTTTCAACTTGTGACATTTTTAGTTCATGTTCCTCCAATGGGCAGCTCATGAAAGCGATGGGAGATTTAATGCCCTCTCTATTCTCCCCGCATCGGATGGTGACATCTTGTGTGTGCGCGAGGCATAGCTGTACATGATGAAATATTTTTTGAAATCTAGACATACTAGGATAGGAGCGCAAGCAATTTCCTTTGCTTCATCAAATGAGAGCTTCCTTCAAGACTAATCGAAATGGAATTTTGCCTTTCATCATCCCAAGGATATCCTTGGTTTTATCAGCGAAATCAGGTACGAACCTTCTTAGGAAATTGACCTTTCCGAAGAAGGAATGAACTCCATTTTTTCTTGTGGGTAGGGTAAGGCTTTGAATGGCCTTCACCCTTTCTGGGTCGATCTTGGTTCCTTCTCTAGTCATAATATGACCCAACAACTTTCCTTCAGTCACTCCAAACATGGACTTCTTGGGATTTAATGAAATCTCGTGACGCCGGCATCTCAAGAGTACTTGTTCTAGATGATCATAATGATCACTCCATTTTTTAGAGAAAACGGTCAAGTCATCCAAATATACCACTATGACTTTTCCCATCAGATCTCTGAATGCCAAGTCCATAGCTCTCTGAAAGGTGGCTCCGGCGTTGATCAAGCCAAAAGGCATCCTCCTGTAAGCAAAGGTCCCCCATGGGGTTGTGAAGGTCGTCTTGTGTTGATCCTCTACAACTACCTCAACTTGATTATATCCTGAAAATCAGTCGAGCATGGATAGCATTTCGATCCGGTCTCGGCCTGTAACACCTGATCCATGATAGGCAAGGGATAGTTGTCTTTTAATGAAGATTGATTCAGTTCATGAAATCAACACAAATCCAGATTTCGCCATTCTTCTTCCCGACAGGACGATGTTAGCAAACCTGTGGCATGATGGATTGGAAAAATTATCCTTACATCTAACATTTTCGAATTTCCTCGCAAGAATAGTCTTGGGATTGTAATGTCTTTGCTTCTGCCTGTAAGGTTTTACATCAGGCTTCAAAGGAATACTGTGTTGTACATCTTTGGGCTTGAAGGATTTTAAATCTGCATAGGACCAAGCTAAGACATCCATGTATCTCTTTAGGAGTGAAGTGAATTTTGCTTTCTCCTCAGGGGAACAACATTTCCCAATATTCACCATCCGAGGTTGATCAGACGAACCTAGATTGACTTGATCTACTTCCGAGGAAGAAGCTCCTTCAACTTGTCTCTTGTTTTGAATGAAACGGTCATGCTTGTCAAACAAACCCTCCAGAGAAACCAACCCTTTGGGAATCTTGTTGCCTTTAAGATAAATAAACTCGCCATCAACCTCTTGATATGGATCTGAAATAGATTCAGAAAAGCTGATTCTCGAACCTTCAAAGTATAGCTCACTAAAATTGTTAGTTTTTTCTAGAAAAGACAACACCTGTTGATCATCGTTGAACACTTGCCAATGAGCCGCATTATCCGGAATACTGGGACGATACACAATCTCAATGGTGTATGTATCTTGTTTGAACTGGGGATGAGGGAGAAGGAGGGATACAAACACGACTAAATAATCAGCCTTGTCGTTATAATCTCTCAACATCAAGCTTTGATGGAGAATGCGTTAAAGCATTCTATATTATCCCAAACTTTGTTCCCGTAATGTCTCAGTGATCATTTTTCACTTGATAGATCCTTTGACTGTTGACAATCGCCTCGCATCTCCTTGAACTTTGAGATTTCGAATTCCCTTTGTCTGGCCATTTCTAATCCTAATAACAAAGCTTCATATTCAGCCATGTTATTAGTATTATCAAACTACAACTTGAAGGCAGAGGGAAAGATCTTGGAATCAGGAGATATAAGAACTACACCAGCGCCTGATCCAGTGGTTGAACAACTACCATCAAATTTGAGGGTCCAAATGGCATTAGAATCTTCTTCCTTGACATCTACAACTGGTACCTCTGATGTCATGAAGTAATTTCCAAAACTAGCGTCTTCGAAAAGGATTTGAGCCTTAGGGTCATCTGATTTAGTTACCAAATACTTTGCCTGAGGCTCAGGATGGAGAACACGATAAACCCCATTGACTAGAATTTTGGCCTTAGTCCAATCCATATTAATCTCTCCTCCGACGTCTTTACAAAAACCTCTACCCAAGAGGATGTCGTAAGCTGCAGGAATGTCAACAACTAGAATGGTCATTTTCACTCTCTTCTATGGGAAAACAACGAATGCAAACTGTGCATCTTTGATTTGACGAATCAAGGGAACTTGCTTGGTTTCCATGGAGTAACACCATCCATATGACTTTGTCAAAGTAAGCCCAAGGGCATGGGCTACTTTTATGGGCATAACATCACGGAGGCCCTTGAGTCGATGATGCAATTGCTGAGTTTAAACCCATTTATAAGAAAAAACAAATAAAATGGTTCAATCTTTCCGAAGAAGAAGCAGAGGTCGATTGTTCGAGGTGGGGATTGAGTAGGATTTGCAAAAGACCTTTTGAAGGTGGGGGAACAATGCTTTTCGCTTCTAATGAATTTGGTGAATTTTTCAAACTGTTCGTCAGATTTGATCAAGGTATTCTCGCTTCGACATTTGGATCTTGGTTCTTTTTGCATGGTCAATGATGTCAAAAGCAAAGATAAGGATAATAGTAGGTTCGGTTCTAATCACATGAGCTTGAGCCGAGGTACCGACTTGAAGAAGGAGAATGAGGGGAAGTTGTTACCTTTTTGGTGACTTCTCTTCTGTTTCATACGAGATAGGGGTACCTCTCTTAACTATGGCTATGGGAGCTTCCTTGTTCTTCTCCTTGGGGCTTTCAAGAGGTTTTCTTGGATTCTGAGATTGGGATCGAGTGAAGATAGAAAATGAATGACCATCCAGTGCACATTCATCTTCCTCATATTCTAAATACCCAATGCTGGAGTCGCCAGCTGAATCGTCATAAGACTCATTAGCATATCCTGAAGCTTCAAAAGCTTCGTAGGAATCATGTTCTTTTGGTTCTTCCTCTTCTTCAACTATCTCTACTGCTGCATTAACGGGGGGCTTCGATCGTCACCTCGGGCTTGAGCAGGAGCAACCGTGGCCTGTCTCTTGTAGGCGCACCATTGGCGTTATGGAAATTCCGTCTAGGGATATCCCAATACGGAACGTTGCTCACCTATTGGGACATCTACTTTTTCAAAGCAATCAAATAATTAGCCATCTTTTGAATCATAGGGTCAGTGATACCTTGAGAGGAACCTTGATTTTTAGGCTTGGGTGCATCTTTCCTGATTCTTGCTGCCAGAATGAGATCATCCTCTATTTCAATAGCCGTTGACTGAGCGGTAGCCAAATCACATCGGGGGGCTGAGCATTAATGAAGAAGCATTTCTGATTTTCTGGAGTAGGGACAGCTAGTTCCGGAATCTTTCTGATCAGCTTGTTGAACTTTGCCATGAAGTCCCACATGGGTTCGTGAGATTCCTTTTTCATATGGGTAAGTTGTGCTAACAAAGCATGAGAATCTTCAGCCGGTTTGAATCGTGCTTCGAATCTGGTCCTCATGGTAGCCTGGGCTTTGTGATGCATGTTTAGAAGGTGGTAAAACCACTTGCTACCGCACCTTGCAATGTTTCAACAAAAATTCGAACGGAGACGCTTCGTGAGCTACTCAAGGACACCGCATGCTACAAAGAAAGATGCAATGTGTTCATCAGATGTTGCTTCCCATCACCATCAACTTGGGAATGTTCTTACGTGATCCATGTGGTAGCTTGTGCAATGGTGGAGTTAAAGAAAGAGGACCAATAGTTGTGCCCTGTGGCACAAAGTTGGCCGCCATCCTTCTAAAAAGAGTGCATATAGGGATCTGAGTGTCGACAAGAACAACGCACGACAAGTTGTAGACACTTCTTGTTCTACAGGGGATCGGTTTCTCCGAATAGGCGAAGAACTTCTGGTTCGGTTAGAAAATAACGCTATTGGGGGAAAGATCTAAATTATGCTTTTGCAAAGAAATCAAAGAGTGGATCAATTTCACCTCGGGCTCAACAAGACCGAGTGAATATCTTTCCGCTAGCTTGAACCGGGAAAGAGATCTTGTTGAAAATAAGGCAAATACGGAGTCGCCAGACACCAAGAGGATAAGCTTTATACTATTAATCCGTATTCCCCAGTGGAGTCGCCAAAACTATTGGTTGGATATTTTGTCAAGACGAAATATAAGGTTCAACCACAGTACATGGGATTGAATCCTCCTCAAAGACAGTGAGGCTGCCTGCTTATTACTAATCTAAAACACATAGAGAAATAATGCGTACAATATTCACACTAATCTAACCATTGGGGTTGGGATAGAATCCCGAAATCCATATTCATAATAGGCGAAGATATTGCTCTTTCGAAATGAAATGAATTAGAAAGGAAATTATTATTATGGAAGAAACACAATGGAAAGGAAATGAGAGGAACGTATTTTATTCCGAGTAAACACAGAGCATGAAATAATCATACGAGCTTTAGATAACAAATGTAATGTTTGAAATGATTAGAACCATCAAGATGCTAAACAAAGAATAGCTTAAGATTATGAACATAAGAACAATATCTTAAGAAAGATACATCTCACAACACAAAGTTTGCAAAATAAAGCATCGCCTTCTATTCTCAAATGATTAAAAGAAAACACAAAGTTTTTCTTCTTCACAATAGTTCTCAATATTCCAAAATATCTCCTTTGGAATGCATAAGCATCCCTTATTTATAATAAAAGAGTAGAGAGAAAATAGGATAGATCCTAGAAAATAGTCTTTTAACTAGAGTCCTATTTCACTTGACTCTCACGCAGAAGACCAAGTCAAAATTTTACTTCCTATGTGACGAAACAGAACGAAAAAGACATGTCGATTTCAAGATTGAAATGACATGTCAGCATTGTGACTTAAATCAATCGTCTTTCTCTTCTTCATCTTTCTCTCCTTCCAACAGAACCTATTTATTTCAAATTCTTGGAATTTCCGGATTATACCTTGCATCTCATTCTCATCAAAGCGTGGAATGATCACTCAAGACTTCACATGTTTCATGAGTGTCACTGGCATTGCCGGGAGCTTTCAACCTTTTGTTAAGTTTTCTCGTGGTCTCCAAAGTATGTTCAATCTTTACAAACCTGTCAATGATTTCCATACCAAATCCGTGAGTTGGTTCATGTTGAATTGATTCTTGGATTTGTTTGAAAAGATCATCAACTGGTAGGATACCCGAATCTCCACTCAACACTTTTGCACAGATTTTCATCAGTTCTTCTTCCAGGTCGCTCTTGCCATCAATTAATTGATCTCTTGATTCTCTCAATTTGCCGCAAGCTTCGTTGAGAATCTTTACCCTGAATCTGAAGGCTTTGGTTTGCTGGAAATGCTTATTCGCATGTGGGATGATGCCCTCTTCAACCAAGATGTGTGATGGGATTTGCTTCAGTGAGAGCTTCAAAAGTCAACTCCAAGTGCCCAATCTATTGAGAGAAATCGTCATCCATCTTTTCCCCATCACTCTGTATATTCTCCAAAGATTGATAGACTTCTACAGTGTCTTGATTACTTCTTTGCCCTGTAGGAGCAACCTTTGGGTCCATTCATCGACCACTCTCCCTTTTCATTAATCTTCTCAATTATGGGTACCGATGAGAAATCAAACCCGACAGAATGTAGAGGAAGATGGCATGGTGACTCAAGGGGTTTTGAGAGCTTAAGTAATACTTCCGTCAACCGCTCCACCTTTTCTTTAAGCTCATCCTCGCTCGTCCTTTGTTTCCTTTAATTTCGACATAACACGTTCCTAGCATCTCGTGCATCTTGTTGTGCTCCTTCGCCGCACCTCTCCTGAGCAACCCTAGTTATCTCGATAATCAAAGGCCACTATGTCCTCTTTGGTCTTGTCTCACACGAGTGGCTATCTCTCGCAAACTTATGTCCCGGCATCCACTAAAACCCTCAAAACTATTTTGGGTTTCTTGGCTGACTTAGCAGTAGGGGCCTTGAGTGAACTAAAATCAAAGGCTAGTATGGGTACAACCACCTTCCTTTTCCTTGGAGTTTGCTCAAGTAACTATTGAGGCGTGCCATGTAGGTAGTCACTATTGTAGAATTTGGTATCATACTTTCGTGGAGAGGGATTCACCGATGGAGTGGGATTCACTGGTGGAGTGGGAACAGTTATCAGTGTGGTAGTAGATTCGGTGAAAAGAGGCATAGGAGGGGGCATATTTGTAGTTGCTTTGGTCCCAGCAGAGAGGGGTGAGAGTCTGGAGAAAATTCTGGCCATGACTGATGAAGTGGATGGGGAAAGAGGAGGTAGAAGTGGTTGTGAAGTAGGAAGCGCAGATCCTGATGCCAAAGCCTGGGATGCAAGAGATAAAGTTACTTCTGTTGGGTAGTCAACAAATGGTGAAATTAGGGGCTGACTCACCTCTCCTTCCAAAGAAATTTCCCTATTTCTAGTGGTGTTGGTGATTCTGGCACGTTCACCATTTCAACTAGAGTAGTAGTTGAAGGGGTTTCTTCTTCTCTTCTCTTCTTGACAAATTTGACCTTTATAGGTCCCTTGGAAGAGCTTTTGTCCTTTTCCTTTTTGGAGGGCCCCGCCTCCAAAGCAACCAACTTTGAAAAACTATCTTCTTTGAAACTCATCCCCCAAGAGGTGAGCCATGCCTTGGTGCGTGTGAGAATCGAGGCCGATCTATCGGTAATAGAGGCTTTTTCACCGATAGACCAATCAATAGGTGGGAAAACATATTGATCTTCATTCAATCCGTCATAGGAAGGATCTAGAACACTTTCATTATCGCCAAGCATTCTCCTGGGAATGTCAACGCCGAGCCCGAGTGTCCGAATCTCTCGCGTTGTCAACTGTTATGATCTTTCCTTCGACAACAACTTCATCACGTAAATCAATCCGACACGCCTTCTATGCTTGGTACGTGCGTGCAGTGCGAGTTCCATATTACTTGAGGACTCCTCGAAAGTCGAACCCATCTTTGGGCTTCATGTGCTTTTTCAATTTATCTTGAAGCTCGTGCACAACGTTCTTGGCTTTTATCACCATTGAGCAGGTATACCTTCCAATAGAAATTGGGAAGGTTACGGCGGCCTTGTGTTTACTCTGTTGGAACTTGTGAAAATCCAACAATTGCCTGACCAACTCCATCAAGATTAATTTGTCCCCTAGATATCTGGGCAAACGAAAAGGATCACCTGAGTACATGACCACCCGAAGGTAAGTGAACTTCTTGAATTGTAAGAAGACACAACCCCATTTCAAAACTTCAGCCCATGCCTCATCAGAGACTCTTGTTTTCCTCAGTTGGGGTTTAACCTACAGATGTTCTCGTAAAAGAAGGCATCATTTACCCTTTTGAATTGGTCTTCAGACCCTTTTCTTGTTAACTGAGGAAAATACCGATAAATATGTTCCACTGTCTTGTTCCCCTTTGTGTCCAATCTAGGGTAATTCCATATGTCAACTCACGTATAGGTGACATACGAGGACATATAAAAATTCCCGAGACAAGACTGCTGTATCTCGAGAATCTATCTCATTCGATAAGGGTACCCCAATCAATCCCCTCTCGTTGATTCTTCTTAATGATGATCGTGAATTGGTACATCCATCCTTGGAAAACATTTGATTCGGGGAAACCAAAAACCCGGCTCAACAGAGTAATGATATCATTGATTTCCTAAATGAAATCACTTCTAGGAACAAGTCTTGGGAACCTGGAAACAACCAACTTGGATTTGATTAGGAACTTCTTATTCACATGTTTGATACAGTCTTCCTGATCATAGTCCCAAGATTTTTGAGCTAACTTGAGATCTACGTCTCCGTACTCCTCAAAGTTAGGCAACTTGAGAAGGTCATCGAAGTAACCTCCGTCTAACTTGATTACGACCTCTCCTTTGATTTTTCATAGAACGAGAAGCAAAGTCATAATTTGAAGCACAAGCTAAGATGAACTTGGGACACTGAGCAGACATGGGGAAACCTAGCTGCAAGAGGGAGACCACTGCCAACTATTGATTTCATCCATGGGGTTTGGGAAGAACTCTTGACTCTATTCCAAAAGTCTTCCATATCTATGTTTCCGAGTTCTGTATCCCGGATGTCATAATTACAATCAATGTAGGAAGGAGACTCCACCTTCCTAAATTTATACTTCATCCTCCCTGATTTTTCTCGTCTTTTCCTGTGATGGACCAGGATCCGACATGAGGAATTCCAAAGAAGGGGTGAACTGATTGCTTCTGATTTAGACCCTTTGGGTTTGAAGACCTGCTTAGCAATCCCAGAGGCCCGAAACACTACAGAGAGTATCGGAGATTAGTGGGTGTTGAACACTCGAAAGTCCCGATAGTCAGTTGAACCTGTCGGAAGGTATGAGATGTCCTGCCACTCTGGAAAACCCGCAACACTGGAAGATGTCGAAGGGTTCAGAAAACCCGCACTATTGTTAGATGTCCGGGAAGATTGGAAATCCCGCTATACTTGGAGGATGCCGGAAGGTTTGAAGTGTCCGACACCATAGAGGATGCTGGAAATTTCGGGATGTCTGACACCTTAGATTTCCCAAACATCATGCGGGTTTTTGGAAACTGCAAAACACCCTGCAAAACCCGAAAAGAGGGAATCGGGTTGTTGTTAGGTCAAAACATGCAAATTCCTCTCCATTGTTATGATTCTTGATACACATTTTTTTATTGTCATTACAACGGCATACTCCAAGGAATAACAAACGGAGCATTCTAAGGATGAACACTAAAACACAAACTTGATTGGAAAACAACCTCAAAAAGGAATAAATAAATAAATACCCCAAATCCCCAACAAAAAAGAAAGAGGAACATAGAAGAATCATCACACAATTATCCCACAAATTTCATAAACAAAGAACAAAAGGAAATACCTTCAATCAGAGTCGAAAAATGATAAAAAAATGAGCAACGCAATTGAGCACAAAGGCGAGTTGGGTTTCGGGGTCGAAGATGCATGCACGAAAATCCACGAGGTAAAAAGTACGCCCGTAAAATGACGGGGAATCGAGTATTTATAAAAAATCCGCATTTAATACACTTAAGTTGACACGTGTGTCAACTACCCGACAACTCGGCATTAATGCCATGTCAGCATGTTTGGGATGTCCGAAAACTTGACACAAAGGATTTCATATTAATTCAGGTTTCGTTGTGGGAAGCAAGCGACATGAAGCATGATGGTTGATGGTTATGAAAATCCAAACAAAGGAGCGAGTCGGGTTTCTCTGAATCGAAAAACATACGACATGAAGCATGTTCTGAATGAGGCATGTTCCGATGCTTGGTGGTTCCGAAATCCCGATACAAAGGAGCGAGTCGGGTTTCGGGAATCGGAAAACATACGACATGAAGCATGTTCTGAATAAGGTATGTTCCGATGCTTGGGGAAACCAAAAATCTGAAAGACTTACTTGATGCGGGTTTCGGGTTTCGGGGAACATACAACATGAAGCATCCAAAACTCATGTTGTATTGCTATGGAAACCCGAAAACCCGATTATCTCTCTGAAAGGGTGATCATGGGAAACCACTCAAAAAAATTCTAGGGTTATCACTAATTTTTGGTAAACACAAAAATGAGATAATAAGGTCATCCCTCCCCTAGAAAAATCATTATACAAATCAAGGATCAAACACTTAGATCTAGATACAAATATGCACTAGACACCGAGGTTACTAAGTTGTGACTAGATATGCGCAAGGCCATCCTCATTCCTATACAAATTGATATACAAGCTCAAATGACCAAATGGTCAAATTAGACATAGAAATCCACTAAACAAAAGGAAACAAACAAATATGTCATAATGTTTATTACAAATATAGGGGCAAGAAGACCTATCAAAATATACAAGTTATCAATACCATTGTAACACTCGTAAAATGCATAATGATGATTGTTTATGGTCGGTTATTACAAAAAAATTGGGATCTAGATCCATCTGCAACGTGTGGTCACATAATATGGGAAGTGTTTATTTGGAGGCCAACTAAGATTCCTTGTGATAGTCTCTCTTCCCTTAGTAACGGGACACCTAGTTCCCTCAAACACAAATCAACCACTTGTTGGGATTGATCACCCCAACCCTATAAGAACCTCAATTAAAAATATCCATGTTTGCAAAAATCCTTTCGCATGTGTTACACGCTTTGACACTTATAACACTCTAATCCCTATCTCCAAGTTGGCTACATCGATGTCCCACAATGTTTGCCACACTTTTGATACTTTATCGGCATACTTGACCTCCTATGTTTCAACACTATAGTAAAATTTATTCACTAGCATAAAGGGGGGGCAAATGTAGACTCTAAAATTTGCAGAAAATCATTATTACATCATATTTTTGTAAGATTTATATATGCTGGTCTTGAATGATGAAACCGAATCTCAATGACACAAGTCCTTCTCATTTCACTTTTATATTGCTTGAATTGTCTTCTATTTGGATTTCTAAATGTTTGGTTATGTTTTTATGTTTCATTATAGAGATCTCTGCATGTTTCATTATTTATTTGTCATTTTTTAATGTTGGGTCAAAACCATACAAATTGGTCAAGACCGTACTACAGCTCTTCACCAAGATGCATGGTCCTCGCCTCTTTTTTATGTTTTGGGTCCTTTTACGCTGTTGATATCTTCTTCACCTTTTTATCTTGTATAATTTATATATATGACGGGATTTACATGCCAATAAGATTCAAATTTCAAAGACTCTTATACATACAAGTTCATCTTAAGATTTTATCATCTAACAAACACCTACCTATACACCAAATACAATGCCAAGAATTCAAGAGAACAATCGATCGCATATCACAATGTAAGAGAGAATAAATCTATTTTTGACATCTACACACAATGGTTTCATAGGATTGTAGTCTTTATTTTACCAAGAACCGCCCAAGGCCCGCTAGCACATCACTCGCATACCCGAGAGCTCACCCGAAGTGCACAAGGGTATCAAGCCCCTCTTGTATGACAACTTTGTCAAGAAGTTAGCATGATAGACACATATGTATAATCCAGATCCATAACAAGCATGCATAGATAATCCAAAACTATATCTAGATCATAATCATATTAAAGAATGAACTAAACAAGAATCAAGACCAGATTTATTATGTAAGATCCATTGAAAGATGAGTCAATAACTAATCTCCAACCATATAGATCCATTGTATTAATCATTGTGAAACACAAAAGCCAAATACATACATAAGAGTATCATCATAGATCACGCGCGCCAGTAAACCAACAACATGACTCTATTATCAATTGTTTGATCCCTCAAACCGTGCAAATCAATACATATTTATAGGTAGTGGGGACTTTCCCTTCACCGCCTATGCACCCTTAAAATAGACTACATGTTAAGAATATCCATGCATGCATTACAAGGAAACCGAAAGAGCATGCAAGCTTGTTAATAATAGATTATCTCCTAGTATAAATTGTAGATCTAATCCTATTAATAGCCTAAGCTCGCATGATGCTTCACTTCCTCCGTATGAGCTCTATCTCAAAATAGACTTTTCTTGAACTGCAAGTCTTCATATATTATTCTCATCCCCACAACCTTGCTTGGCCGCTACTCCAACTTTTCATCTTTCCATTTCTACTCATGGCAAAAATGCAACTAAGTATGAAATCCAATCATGTTAGGGTGTGAGCCTTCGTGCGTTGTTACCTTACTTTCGCCCTTGACGTGCCTTTCCTTCGCTTAACTTCGCGTGCATCAAAACTTTCATGCCGCTTATACTTAGTACCATACTCGGGGTCCAACATTACCCCACACTAATCTGGATTGTTACCCTCGGTAATTTTTCAATCACCAAGTACGAAAGGATTTATGAAGACAAAAATAGAAGCCAAAAATGAGTATCATACCAAAAACCTTCAAGGCACCTGGAGGAGCTTAGGGAACTCTATGTCCACTTCATCCTTCAACTTCTTCCACTCCTCCAACTCCTTCAACGCCTTCCCGGTGTTGCCCTACTAAATATCTCGGTACTTGGTCCAAGTGTTATCTCCTCAACTCTACTCTTCAGCTCCTGTATGACCACCACTAGCTCTACGCAAGCTCCATCAAAAACATCCATGTGTTCTAGTATGGAATTCTGAACTCACCAATCCTAAACTCAAGCTTCTCATGCTTCATCTTGATTTTTTCCTTCTGCATGGTGGTCTCAACAATCAACTAAGTGCGCTCAAGTTTGTTTGTGTGGACCTTCTCTTGTATAGCCTTGAGGGCTACCTCCAAATCCACCATCATGGTATTAATAAATTGCTCACACTTTCTGCATCTATTGAAGCCCATATCCACCAGTGTATTTACTTCCTTGAGTTGGGCGAGCAAGTCTTCCAACTCGGTGGTTCGAGCCTCAACTATTGTCTTCTTGTTCTCTTTTTCATTAACGAGCTTTATTAAAGATGGTCCCGGGCTGTTTTGAATATTAATCAATACCATTCCCACCAAGTCCTCAAGATACTCCATCTTGTCACCATAATTTGTTCGCGCCTAGCTCACCAAAGATGGACATTGCACCAAAATCTTCTTAACTTGTGTGTCGGCCCTATCATATGCTTCTTTTGTCTTGGATTGTTTTCCGTTCAACCCCTTGTGCAATTTTTATATTTCTCTTTCCTTCTCCTTCTTATCACCACAAATGTGTGAACAATGGTGCTTGAATCCATGTTTCTCTGGACCACTTCAGAAGATAACTTGTGCAACACATTACATGCATGTTCATTAGTCGATGGTTAGGGTCCACCGCTTTATATGTCTCTCCATTTATTACTCTTCAAGTAGATAGTATTAATTGCATGTTCATTTACCTCAAACTTTGGCTCCTCGAGTGATTGTGTAGGTTCCAACTCAACATCTTCTTTGTTCCTGATACCCTCTCCGTCTTGGTCTAATAGATCCCAAACATGTAGTTTCTCGCTTATTACTATGCTTTGGAAGCGCTTGTGTAATACTTTCGTGGTTCATCCAAGAAATCCATGTGTGGCGACCTTGGGTCCACTCATCGCCTTTGCACCTTCATCTTCGTTTGTTGCTTCTTTGGTGTTGGGGTGCTAGTCCTCGTCCCCAATCCTTTATCTTCCCCGATAACAAAGGTATCACCTTTTTCGTCCCACCCCATGCTCCGTAGACTCGCACAAGAGTACTCCCCCTTGCCTGGCTCTTATCTTTCTCTTCCTTTATGGGTGGTTTATTCTTCTTGTACACCAAAACCTCTAATTTTTCCTTGGCCCGCTTCTCCCATTCTTCAAAATCTTGCTCCAATTCTTCACGTAAGGAAGCACCCACCTTCTCCAAATCTTCTTCTTCTCCCATCTCTATCTCCGAACTAGAGACCACTTGTGCTTTTGCGTGTTTATTCTTTTCTAGCTCCGCACTACCTTGTTGAGAGGTCTCAACACCCCCACCGCTATTCACTGCGAGTATAGAATTCTCTCTTACGGGAAGTGTTAATCTTCCCCTCTTCTTCACCTCCTTTTTATTCCTCTCAGTGCCTCTTCCCCCAACTACCTTGATGGGAGGCACTTGGTTTTCCCTCGGATGTAGAAAAGTGGAGTCTGTGACCTCCACTTCGACCCTCCCTAAGTCTTTAGGCGTAGTTGTAAAAATACCCTGTTGAATAAACCCTATAATTGTCACATTTATTAGCGGGTGTAGATCAAAAAATTATGGCTCTAAGACCTCCAAGTGTGCGAGACTGGACTCATATATGTATGTGGTGTACAAAGTGTGTAGGTCAGAGTCAACCTTATTTGCATTATATGTCAATTTTTGTGCATCCTTAAGTCTATTGATGGAGCACTTCAAATACTTGTCTCGTGAATGTGAATGGAGTTTGCACCATGGCCCCATCTATCCTTTCACCATTTTAAACTTTGCAAGATCAGAAGTGATCCATTACTGCAAACTTCACTTGGTCCCCAAAAAGTGGGTTATTCGCATGGAATGCGCTATTCATTCTCAAAAGCCCCATGTAGTATTTCATACCATTTGTTGATCCTTGCCTTGTAGTTACTTGTGATAGAGCCATCACAAGTGAACCCTGCAAATTGAACTACGGGTGATGGATCTACTAGGTGGGTAGACCCACATATTCTCGCTAGGCCCATCTGGAACACCTACCTCCCGAACATGATCAATAAAAGGATGAAACCCCAAGTAATGTTTACTCCTTCCTCATTTTGTAGCTTCACCTCCTCTATAATATTGTCTCGCAACATACTGAGCCAAATCAGTAGTGTGCCCTTTTCGAGATTCTATAGGCCACGTATAAAAACCTCTTATTTATATTAGTCCAAAGCTCGACATGCCCAATTTGTGACTCACAAGTCGAGAAGTGACCCTAAGTGTCGATCATCCAAGTACGTGATGGTTTGTGCCTACTTCTCTTCTCATAGCATAATTTCTTCGCGAGCTCTTTAATCTTCATCAGTAGCACACAAGTATAGGGTCATGTCTTCTCCTATACTCCTCAATCATGTAACGTGTTCAATCGGTTGACTCTGTGAGACATGTACTTCTTCCCGTGAAGTAGAAGAATTCTACGTGCACTCGCGACATCAGCCACCGAAACAAATGTGCAAAGGTTTAGCAAAGAATGGAAGCTCCCATAATTACAAAACACCGATTTTTGCTAAGTCCCTTTCTGCACATAGTCATCGATGAGAGGGTTTACACCTCATCCGTTCCTCGGGAGGATTTTTATTAAGCTCCCTCATCTTTTTCTCATTCTCCTCGGTCAAATGGTTAAACTCACTAATTTTACACCGTGTGAGATTCGACTTCCAGATATCCACCCGCAAAGACACCATTGACAGGGTACTACATTTTGGAATATATTTCTTCTAAAGGCTCCTTCTCCTTCACCCGAGGTTTCTTTGTCCGCAACTTCCCTCGGTGTCATTCCTTTATGACCACTGCCCTAGGTTTTCTGACTTTCAATTATTCGCTACCCAAGCCCCTCAACTTCTAACCACTTTGATTGTATACAACCCTCCGATGCTTTGCTGCTAACTCTAACTCATCTCTCTCGCAAGGATATTTGCACAACTCCCAAGTACTTCTGGTTTACATAAATTCCGCATCACTCAAAGCTCTTCGTCTGTTCTTCAATCCGCTCGGTAGAACTTTGATTTCTTAGAAAACAAGGTAGCCAAATGACTACCCTAACCCTCTTATGTATTCTTTATCACGACCCACAACGGTCCAATTGTATTTATAACCAACGCTTTTTAAGTCACTTTTCAACAAAGTCACTTTTTCTGTTTTTGAAAACTTTCGCGACTTCACCTTATGCAATACGCTTATAACTTTCGGTGCACTACTACACGCTTCTCACCACAAACCCCCCGCATGCCTTCTTACACCAAAGTAAAAACCTCTACACCATGTCCCAAGTAGTTTCTCATGCCACCGCTGCACCTCGTGTTACATTGCACAATCACTTTCCTTGCATGGTTTTCAATTATCATAGTTTTCTTTTTTTCGTGCCACACAATCCCGCAGGAAACCTTCAATCAAACCAACTGTAATAATTACCAACCATTTTCATCTTTGTACTTCAATCTACCCCACACTAAAAGTATGTGTGGTCCTCTGCACATGCACTCAATAGATAATAATCGCTTACTAGTGTGAAAACGCGCTTATGACAACAAAACACAAAAGTAAATTGACAAATCATAAACGTGAAAGGAAACGCATATAAAGAAAATGCATTAAAGGAAACCTAATCTAAATGGAAATATTGCTTTATTACAAACACTAAGAAGACTTATTTATAGTAGGGCTTCACCTAGTCTTGTTAAGTAACCAAACAACCAAGTACCATCCAACGTCTCAGAATTCAGCAAACACCGAATAGAGAATGTAAGTCACTTCATAAGGTCCCAACCAATGCACTTGGAACTTTCCAGGATGGTGTAGAAACTTGGAATCATAAAGAAGGATCATTTGTCGACCTAAAACTACTTATTCTTAATATGCATGGCATGTCAAGCCTTCTACCTAGCTTTCTTTGTCTTCGAATCTAACATGTTATGGCACGCTTTTCATCCAATCGCATCAGTTTTCAATGCATTCTTCAAGTGCCTATTCATTGTCCAAATCCACTTGTGTGCACAATATGCAGGAAGGTAACATGAATTCTACTGGTAAAACAACCTTCACACCAAACACCAATTGAAAGGGTGTGGCCGTGTTCAACCTTTTATAAGTTGTTTTGTATGCCCAAAGTACAACATAGACGTTATCATCCCGCTTTTCTTCCAACCTCATAAATCTTAGTCAATGTATGTCCCAATATCTTGTTGAAAGCCTCAGTAGTCCCATTGGCTTGTGGATGATAGGGTGTTGTTTTATGGTGTGCCACCATAAATTTTGCCCACAATATCGTGATAGTCTCATTAAGGAAATGAGTACCCCTATCACTTGTCAAACTCAATGAACATCCATACCTATTGATTACATTCTCCCACAAGCACCTCATTGTAGTAGTTTTCATGCAATCCTTTGTAGGCGCCGCTTTTGCCCACCTTGTAAGATAATCTGTACAAGTTATAATATAGCGCGAACCAGCCCAGGTACTGGGGGGGAAATAGGACCCATAAAGTCAATTGCCCACTTCTCAAAAGGTTCTACACTAGCAATTGGCCTCAACGACATTTCATCCCTATGCCTAGGCTTCCCAAGGAATTGATAATGGTCACAAACCTAACAATATTCTATACAATCCTTATAAACAGCTTCCCACCAAAACCCCGCTAATAAGATCTTGTGTGCAAAGTGGCATTAACTTGATAATGACCACCGCAATCCCTCCATGAGATTCCTCCATAATAGCTTTGCACTCATGCTAAAGTACACATCGGCGCAAAACCTCATCCCAACCTAACTTGTATAAATCTCCACCAATTAACATGTAAGGCATGACGCATATGACAAGTTGTTTCTTCTTTATACTCTTCATTCGTTGCAAGCGCCACACAAGTATGTAATAATACAACAATGTCTTCTAAGTCAAAGTGTGTATGGTTCATTTTGAATAGTTGTGCATCCAACATTGTGTCCTCAATTCTTTGTGCATTCTCACCTGAATTAATCCTTGATAGATGATAAGGTCCTTAGTTACTTTTACCTAGCTTTACCACTCATCAGAATTCAAATTCTTGGAGCAACATAATCCAACGAAATATGTACCCTTGTAAAACAATCTTGATAACAAAATATTTTAATGTCATGTGATCTATACAAAATATAAAGGGCGTAGAGGTTAGTCTTTCCTTCAATGCCTCAAAAGATGTCTTGCACCTCATTTCAATAGAACTTCCCTTTACTCTTCAATAATTCTTCCAAGGGTGTGGAAATATTAGCATATCCCTTAATGAACTTTCTGTAATAACTTGTATGTCCTAAGAACATGCGCACCTCGCTCCGATTAGTAGAGCTCCTCTAAGCCCAAAATAACAACAATTTTAGAAGGATCTACCAATAGGCCTTATTTGCAAATAATATGTCCTAATAAAGTTCCAAAGGGCCTAAAGAAAGATACAATTTGTTTAGTTCCCTACATCTATCAAACATGAGGCCTCAAATTGTCATGGTGATCTTTCATTAGGCCATATACACCCAATCATACAAATAAACTTGTAAGACCTTTTGTATAAAGTCTTCAAATTCTCGAACAACAATGCAAGAAAAGGTTGCAGTACATTCTTCAACCCAAAAGGCATAATCGTATATGCAACATTTCCCACTCAAAGGTGAAAGTTGTCTTTTTTATCTTCGGGGAAATCCACACTTGATAATTACCAGAGAATCCATCATTAAAGGAGTAGATTTCACAACATGTAATGCCTTCCAAGATTTATTTTGTAAAAGGCATGGGAAAAGGATCTATGACACAGTAACATTCAACTCTCTCGTAGTCCACATGTATCCTAATCCTTCCATCTTTCTTTATACGTATTACCATGGGGCTGACCCACTTTGATTCTTCAATGGGCTCAATGATCCCAGACTTCAACATTTTATCAATCTCTTCCTTAACTTTAATGTGCATATTAGGATTCATCCTGTAAGGCCTCTTCCTAACCGGCCGTGCACCTTCTTCTAACTTGATCATCATTTCACCCAAAGAGGGATGCTTTCCCTTCAACTCATGATAGCCTCTAGGGAATAAGTCCTGAAGTCACACAATAACTCAGCTTATCTTATAAATCTCTTGTTCAAACCAATAGTCACCAATAATGGCCTCCTTATGTTCTTCTTATGTCCCAATGTTGACCTTCTTCATTTTCATGGGATTATGATAATCGTGCACCTTCTCATCTGCATTATCCAAGACCTTGCATGTACCCTCAGTGTGGTCAACATCCATATTGTTTACTTCTTCATCATCAATCATATAAACCAGCTTAACTTTTTCCTTTTCTAGGTAGACACGCACAAGCCGCTCCTCATCTGTCTCTTCTTCTTCAAAGCACGCCTCTAAGTCCATTCCTCCAAATATTTCTAACAGGATTTCTTCAGCCTTTGCACTATCCCCCATTGTAAGGTACTTTATAATCTGGAACGCTTCATTCACTCGGAGGTCTAGTAGAAAAATAATAAAAGGACTAAATCACACATAAAGTCATCTCATGTCAATTAAGTGTGGCTCTTATTAACTCTGCATGAACATACCATGCACGCACACAACCACTGAGAGTGGCGTAGAACTTATGTAACCATAGTGATGGCGGAAAGGCCTCCTGCCCCTCCGTCTAGAGTCTCTCACACTTCTAAACGTGATGCGGCGAATCCTTCCCATGGTATTCACAAATTTGTGAGGGTAAATTATTCCTTAGGAACCTAGTGGAGAAGGCAATTCTCACTTCTCACCATTCCAAAAGGTTATCCTCAGTAAGGGTCCATGGGGCACATCCATACCACACACTCGGTATAAACTAGCATATTCCTCCTTTCTACTTGATCTTCCCATTGAGCTTCCATGGCGCGCAGAAATACGTCGAGATTTCATTCACTAGTATACCAAGGTACCTGATTATGACCCAAATGCCCAACCATGTGCGGTTTGATTACACGAGTTACTATGTTTTGATCTCCCTCCTGACTATCTCATACGTTCCATGCACCTAGTTATCACATGCAACATTGTTTGTATCACTCATGGACTAAGCATCATCCCACAAAATAACACCTTCCTCGGATGGCTCAAGTGCCTTAGGATCCCTAATCGTATGCACATATATCCTATGTAGATACTCTTCACTTAATGGTTCGACATAAGGTGCAGCCTTCCCACCTATCAAAGGAATAATCACCCATTCCTCCTTGTTCTCAAAACTCGATATATCCCTTAATAAAGTGCGATCAACATTGTTAGCATAATACCAAGGGCACCCAAGTAAATATGGAAATCTATCTCGTTTCGCAAGCACCAAAACCTCAAATTCCCAAAAACTTGGCCCTTTATATAGTAATAGTGGCATCCTTCAGTATCCAATGAGCATGGCCTTAGTCATGTTTGCCATAGACAACACATTTGAAGATGGGTGTAATAGTGGTCTTCCTATCTCGATTCCATGCATCCAAAGTGAGTACATTAACTTCTGCACCTCTATCAATCAATATATTACTTAACAACCACCCATCCACAACTACATTCAAAGTTATCTCTTTATCGTAGTCAAGACCGTGAGGAGGTAAGTTTGCATGCAAGCAAGATGTGTCTCTCGCACTCAACTCCAATGCAGGTAACTTCTCCCTTAACCATTCTTCTAACAAAGGAATGATGTTTTCTTGACTCAACATTTTACAAACCTCCTTTAAGTCATCAACATCTTTCTCGAGGTAGGTCAATTACCTTATCCCGATCCAACTTCCGCAATTGTTCCTTCAAGCATCAGATCTCACCCTACAAGTTCCTAATCACCTCCATAGTTTCCGAATAAACCACCTTTTGGTGGGAAGGATGAAGATACTTTGCATGTAATATATCCTATTTTGTAATAAAAGGTTTCTTATTCATAGTCTCACAAACGTGTGTAAATTTCCTCGCAAGCATGTAGTCACTAAAGATGTATCAACTCGTGATTAGGCGTCAACTTTGGCATCCACCGATTCTCTACATCACGCTGCACTCTAACCATTCCCGTGCCTTAATCTTGTTTATATTGTTTTCTCATATGCTCATACAAACCGGACATTCCTCATAATTGTGATTCTTTCCACACCATGAGCAAGTAATATTCTCGAGGGCATTTGCGCTTATAATGGTTAGGGGACCCGCATGTTTAACAGGTTCCTTATGGGAATTCACTTCTTCCACCATCGTGTCCTCGGCCTCTGAATCCTCCATGATAACCTCTACCTTGACCACCTCCATTAGAGCGTCTTTCATTATAATTATGGTTATGATGTTCACCTTGTTCCTTTGAATTATTTGCAACATTGGTCTGACATACACCAATCTTAATGGCATCATGAATCTGATCAATCAACGTGTAATTCTCTATATCATGGGTGGTAGACTTGTAAATATTACAATAGCAAGAAACGATATTCCTAATCACGCACTACAACAGGGGGTATCTACTTCAATCATGGTCCAAGTGACAGATCTCACAATCTAGTAACATAACACACACTGACTTACGAGGGCAGTTATCCTTGGTATGTCCTTCTACCTCGCGATCCATGCACCAAATGCCACTACATGTCTCGTGGAGCTGAATCGGATGATAGTTTTTCCATTTGTTTCACCATAGCTGTAATTTTTGCCTCTAAGAATGGGCTAACTCAAAGGTATACACTACTAACCGCCTCGCACGCAGAGTTGCGCTAATGCCTTGCAAAGTTTGTAAATGTCTTATGTGAGAGCGCCTTTTGAAAGGCACGATCAAGCCTCCAACAAACCATTGAGCATGTTGGCTAGTGTGAATATCATAAGATAACTTTGATAACAAGGTTTTGAACCGAGCATCATATTCCCTTACACTCTTAGTCATTCCTTGTTTAATGTCCTTCAGTGTGTTGATTCTTTTATGCTCAAACTCGTATATGGAACTCAAATAAGAAAGCATCCCATAAATAAGCGCAAAGATAGTCTACATAAGTTTGGTTCGTATCATACTTATAGTACCAACTATGTGTGTGCCTTTGCAAAGTAGTTGCAAACTAACTTGCCTTACACTTAGGGGTTGTGATCCCTTTAACGCGCTTATAAAGATCTCACACATATGCATGTGCTTAGTCGCATCTTCAATACCTATGTACTCGGGTAAGCAAAGAGACATATTGTAATAAACTTGTTGGGGTTGGTTCGATTGTGCCCAAAAATCCAAAACTCGTATTACCTCCAATATTCTCTCCACCTCTAGATCCACTAGAACCCAAACCACCCGACCCTCCCGAGCCTACCCCCGTAGTGGGCGTTGTACCGCAGGATGAGCTACTTTGTGTTCCAAAATTGTACTAAATTGAATTCCTATGTTCGTGAGGTCAGTGCTACTTCTAGACGTATTAAAAACATTCTCCCGCGTGCCTACACTTTTCCTCGATGATGTGCCATTAAATATACCTCTAAAATGACCTCCAAATAACAAGGATGACAATTTTGACCGCAATAGATGATTGGGCTATCTCGATGAACTTTTTTACTTAAAGGGAAATGGTATCTATCTGATGTTGTTGTATTACCAACACTCTTTTGTTTATTAATTGTAACTTTTGAAACTCGGGACACCAAGCGCAAGGGCTAGGTCGCCAGGTGGGGTCAGGCGCGCGCCCATAGTCCTTGTACTTTATTATGACGCACTATCATCAAAAGCTGAGGAGGGTTCTCTACCGTGCTTTCCCAAATGGAGGAGAATCATATGCTTCGCTCCACGCCTTCCACATGAGCTGCAAATACTCCACGGTTCATCTCTCTCCGTAACACAATTTGTTCCTCAATAACATTTTGCTTTGTTATTTCCCTTTCTCGCGCCTCATTATAGTTAAGTTGCATTTCTTCTCTTTTTCTCTCGCCGCAAGGTCTATCATCCTTCACTACACCTCGCTCCTACCCCTGTGCATGGTGGGGATTAGTTAGCCATAGTTCGCTCTTCCAAATCCGAGTTATCATCAAGATTTTAATTACTAAAGGGATAACGTGCAAATAAGATCCTCTAGGTTCGCACAAGAACTGGAACTCAACAACTTCTAGACATGAATAAGTAGAGACAACGTATTTCAACATATAACTCGCTCAAAATATCACTCCACCAATAATCTATGATGCGTGTCCAAGTCATATCGACATCATGCAATTTCGAATTCTTCTTGTGTCCAAACAATTGTTCTATACCTCTAATTCCTTCCCGATGCATATGCTACGAGCCACTCATACAAAACTATAGGAAAATAGCAATAGAATGTCTTATAGAGCTCATGATACAGATTTTATTCAAGCCACATGAATGCATCAAATTCATGACCAAAGTGTTGTATCCGTGAGCAAACTCTTCCTCTAAATTTTGTAGCCAACTCTCAATACTAGGCAAAGTTAACCAATACGTCTTAATCATGCAACATCCTGAAACAAATTAAAAAGAGGTCATGGAAACGAAACCAAAATGTAGTCTTTATTTTACCAAGAACAACCCGTGGCATGTTGGCACATCACTCAAGCAAACCTAAGCGCTCACTCAAAGTGTGCAAGGGTACCAAGTCCCTCTTTTATGGCAGCTTTGTCAAGAAGTTAGCATGATAGACACATATGTATTATCCATATCCATAAAAATCATGCAAAGATAATCCAAAACTAGATCTAGATCATAATCATATTCAAGAATGAACTAAACATGAATTAAGACCAGATTTACTATGCAAGATCCATTCAAAGATGAGTCTTAACCGATATCCAACCATATAGATCCATCAGTATTAATCACCACGAAACATAGAAGTAAAATACATACATAAGAGTATCATCATAGATCAGGTGTGCCCATAAAACAACATCATAACTCTATTACTGAATTTTCTAATCCTCAAACTGCAAATACATACATATTTATATGTAGTTGAGACTTGCCCTTCACTACATATGCACCCTCAAAATAAACCGCATGCTAAGAATAACCATGTGTACATTACAAGAAAACTAAAAGAGCATGCAAGCTCATTAATAATAGATTATCTCCTAATATAAGTCATAGATCTAATCCTATTAATAGCTTAAGCTCTAAATGATTCTTCACTTCTTCCTATGTATGAGCTCTATCTCAAAATAGACTTTGTTTGAACTACATCTCTTCATACTTTATTCTCATCCCCAAAAATTTGCTTCGCCACTACTCCAACCGCTCATCTTTCCATTTCTTCCCGTGGCAAAAACGTGGCTATTTATGAAATCCAATATGTCAGGGTGCGAGCCTTCACATGTCGTATGTCTTACTTTCGTGCGTGCCTTCATGCCTAACTCTTGCACGTCAAAACCTTTTACGACGCTTATACTTAGTACCTTCTTCGGGGGTCCAACATGGATTGAAAGAGCATAACTCACCTCCAATGTGGAAGTATAAGGGCAATGTTAGGTCAAGGTATAGACACCTAAATTCTCGCTTTTGTAATCTTATTGCCAAAACACATGCAAATCAATCTCATTCTTGCCAATTCCGTTATAATTAGTGCTCTTTACTATTTAACTAACGCTTTCGCCACTCGTCAATTAACAAGCACTTCATTGATCATCAAATCTCTTTCACATTCAGGATGCCACTTTACGACGAATCGTAAGTCAAAATCCTCTTCAAAACAGACAATTAGCAATTATAGGCTAATTAAGCCTATTTTGCCCTTGTTTTGGTCAATATACCTTAGTATTGACTTAAACCCCTCTTCCAACCACTTAAAATCACTCCATTCACCTCCATAATGTCTTGGCAAGATCCAAAAGCTTATCTTAACCTCCTAGTTAACCCTAAGTCATTGATTAAGGCTCCACACCTCTTAATCACTTGGTGATTCACTAATTGTGATTATCAAAGTTTAATCATCATTATCAATTCTAATTTAATTTGAGGCTTTTAGTCCCACATGCACCAAAATACAAGTTTCTCCCAAAAGGAAAACTATAAAAGGGTGCACCTCATTCATTTATACTTTACACCATGTTTTGATTTGCATCTCATATAATACATATGATCTATAAGCAAAGTTCAATCTTTGCCTAAAACCTTCAACAAGGTTAGTAGATGAATAATATAAAGTGACTTAACAAGTCATTTGGAGAGGTCATTTCACCATTGTTTGAGTAGCAACCATAACCATTTGATTTCCTCTTAGGTCTATTTAGGCCCATGTTAGGTAATTCAAGCATATTAGTAGACATGTTTAATTAGATCTTGTATTGTTTTCTTACTAGTTAAGCATTCCTTTTAGCTTTTATCTTCATTTTACATTCCTAGAATTAGAACCTTAGCTATTAGGTAGCAATGGTGTTAGTCTCCCTTTTTTAGCTTTGCAATTTGATTATGAAATTTTAGGGTGACGTCACAACGATTCTATATTTCATGCACATTGGCATAATGCACTAGGAGAACTACATGTTGGCATGTGGATGTTGAGTTGTCATTGATGTCAAAGTCATGTTAATTAGAAAGAAGAATACAAGAGAGCTAGAGAGAACTTGGAATTAGGTTGTGATGCAAGACATGTCCAAGGTCGTGAGTACACCTAATAAAGCACTCGACTTCTTGAGCACCTAGTGGGCTGGTACAAGAAAGGTGATGATGTGAGAGCATACTAGGATGATTTCATATTGATTCTAGCATGTATCTGATATGGAAATAAGGTCATAATGATGGATACATAGGTACATGAGTGGAATTGGTGAGACAGCCCAATTTAGTAGCCTAACCCCTAGGTCCACTTAGCAAAGTGGTCTCGGAAAGGTGGAGTGAAGGCATGAGGTATCTAGTGAAGCATGGTAAAGGAATGAAACACATGATAGGACATGTTTAAGGGGCCACATGGTGAAGAAAAAATCATAAGTGATGAGTTATGATGCAAACTAGCTCAATTTGACCTATTTCAAGGACCTAGCATGAGGTTATGAAGAAAAAAATTATATTGATAAAATTCAAGAATGGGAAGTATGTAGGGACATTTCTAACAGTCCTAAAATGAAGTTACATGTTATAAGCCAACAATTAGAATAAAATTTAGGGTCAATGGTATGACTGCCCTTCAGGACAAACAGATTTAGCATGCACAAATCAAATTGTTCAAGAAGGTACAGGTGCATTTATTAAAAATTAGCCATTGGAGATCATGGAGGAGGTATGTTGGGGTTAGCACATCGGTTGTACAAAATAATATATCATATCTAAGCATACATGCAAATAAAACTAGATATTCTACAAGAAGAAATATACAGATAACAATAGATATAAATCAACACCCATTTAACGTGGTTCACCCAAAGCAGTGGGCTATGTCCATCAAGAAACAAGTCAATCTATTATCCAAAGCTTTCACAAGATATACAATTGAAGATTTACAATCTTCCACACTTCTCAGATGTACAATAATTTCTTTCACACAATCTTTTTCTTCTTCTCCAAGAATTCTCTCTCTCACAATTATTCTCACAATAATCATTAACTTTTACAAGTTCTTTTTAATTCTTACTTCTAAACCCTAGCTTTAATATTTATATAGGTGTATAAAACTTAGGGAACTTAGCCATGTAATTACAATCAATAGATTTGTTTTAATACTAAAAATAGATATAATTCCTGTGAATTAATTAAAACACCCACACACGTAATCGACGTTGGTTAGCTCTAACCGATGTTGGTTCCTCCTTGCTCGACCGATGTCGGTTATAGGTAGTAAATCAGACGCCGGAAAAGTGACAGGCGAGCGTGAGAATCAACAAGTAACTCTTCCGCGTACCCGACCTCCCGAGGTCGTGCCGAGACAGCCGGTGGGGATGGAATATGCAGACAAACTAGTTAGGCAGTCTAATGTCTTCGACACGCACTAGTGGAATTTGTGAATCTAAGGCAAAGAAGGCCCTTCTAACTTGGACTGGTGTGATAGATCGATCAGCGAGGATGACTGCTCGAAGGCTCCAATCAATATCGAGCTCTGGCGTGATTCGATCTATGGGTTGCGGAATACGTGGAAAATGACCTGGGATTGTTTCGTGTATATCTCCTGATAAGGTCATATAGTGGATGATGAATACAATCGATTCTATGGATGATTTTCTGGCCTAGTCCAGAATTCCCTAGCTTCGTTAGCCGCTATATCTAGTAAGGACAGTTGTTCGATGATGATAGGTGGAAGTGGAGTGGACCTGAATACCAAAATACGTAGGCTGGCGCGCCTATATCGGATTGACTGTGGACTCGTTGGGTTTGTGGGATCTCGTGGATCACAACCGTAGACTCTCGGTTGTTGCGGTCCTCGTTATGGTCATACGTGAAATCAAGTTCTAATCCCTAGTATCCGAGTGAATCGTATGCTTTCTCAAACTTCTATGTTTAGAACCAACAGTTGTGCAATCTTCTCGTAATACCTTGCGACGTTCGCAACCCGGATTCTTAAGCTGGTATCTATATCTACGAGGGTGTCTCCATGGCATTCTGGTCAGGAACTAGAGGATCGCACCCGAATGTTTGTTCTCTTTCGAGCCCTTCTACAGTCATGTGGATGTTTTCTAGGGTAATCTGTAGTTTGGCTGACTTGACCAAAACGTATGTGCTTGGTCGTCTTCTATGTTTAGTCCTCTTAACTGTGAACTGATCAGTTGTAAATCTGTGGTTGTTTGGAATACTTGTATCCTGAGATTTTGGTCTATGTCAACTATCGCTGTGACGAGGTTTGGTTGAGGCACGATTGGCTCAAATATATATTCCCTGGGCTCTTGAGGTCCCGTGATTGTCATACGAAACAAAATGCAATCTAACTGTGATGAAACAAATTCTAACTAAGTGAAATAAATCTAACTACATATAACTTTTATTTTTCTATGAAATATTCTAACAATTTTAAGGAAAGCAAACTATTTTAAGCGTATCTAGAAATAATAGCTAAGCAATAATTTAAAACAGACAAGATAACCGAGTGTGGTTATTTGCCTGTGCGATTTATAGAATTATTCTAAATAAAACAGTTTGTCTAATCTACCGGCAAGATTCTCGATCCTACCTCAGAAGTGAGGAGTGAATCATAGTTTCTCAGAAACTATCAATCCCCACAGCTTCCCTGGCAATGTCGAGAATAGAATGAAATGAAATAAAGCGATTAACTACTCTATTTGATATGAATCTGACTAGAACTTTGAAATGTAAAACCTGGATTCCGCAGAACAGTGGCGAATCCGATGGTGTGTGTATGATCTCGTCCCCTCAGTATGATCTTCTCGTTCTTTCGTGTTCACTTGGATCCAGAAAAGCGTGTAATGCTAGCACCGATAGGAGTAGATTTTGGGACAAGGACAGCTCAGAATACAGACCGAGAATGCGAGTAGGAGAGGGATAGCACAAGAGTACAGAGCTTGGCTTATGCGATTCCTAGCGGGATTTTACTGCGAGTCATGCAACATGAAGCGACCAGAACCTGTAACTATCCTATACGAAGAGCAAAACCTGCAACTTTAATGGCTTCCTAAGCTATTCTGTTCCAATGGATTGGATAAAATAAAGACACTGCTTGCACAAGTTGGATATGTGGCTTACCAACAGCTGGATAAAGCTAACCAGGTATATAATGAATTGAACTAAGAATTCTAAGACACGATGAAGATAAATCTACAGCAAAGAGGAATCAGAGGCAAGCTTCTAACTGGATTGGATGGAACAATAGCACTGCCTGCACAAGATGGGTCTGTGGCTTACCAACAGCTGAACAATACTAACCAAGTATGAAATGAACTATGCTATCAATCCTAAGCAAGCTGATAGACCAAACCACTAAAATGAGGGAATGAGAGCAAAGATCAAACTTCAAAATCCAGCCAAGCTTCAGACCAAAAACTCCAGACCATTTGCATGTGCACAAACCATGCATTTATAGGAATTCAAACATCCAAGAACCAAAACCAAATTGAACTCCTAAACAATAAACAAAGGAAAAACACTATTCCAGGGGACCAAAAACATAAATGCATGCTCAAGTCGGCAAAGAAAAGCTGGTGAAATGTGATATTTCACGCGGGTCGCGTCAAAAGAGCGTTACGAAAATGCGCAAGCAGACCGCCGCTCTCACGAGCAAGGCGGCGGTTCACAGGACCGCCGCCTGCTTCGGGGCCGTTACTAGACCGCCGCCCGCAGGTGGCGGCGGTTTCAAATCACCGGAGGTCAAGAGGCCAAGGAAAGAGGGGAAAAAAAAAAGGAAAACAAAGGGCGCGGGGCTAAGCAGGCATGCGGGATGTTAACGCATACTTCAAGGCTTTTCCGATCCCAACACCTCGAAGAGACTGTATCATCATCGGGGCACTTGTTACACTGCTTCGGGCAGCGATAAGACATTTACAATTTTAGGTACGTACGAACCAATGTCGATTCATTGTGTTTTCCAATAAGTTTCATATCGCATGCTAATCCGAAGTAATTGAGCTCCACAACTCAACAATCTCCCACTTGAGATTAATTACTCGCACCATACCTGTACAACATCATTTTTGGATCCTTCCTTAGCTATATTTCTTCCTCTTCAAGTATTAAACTCGAAGACCAATAGAAATGAAGTGTAGCTCCAACTTCTCCTTTTCTAATGGCTTCAAGTTAGCATATCCACAGGGTTCTCGCTCATATAATTTTTTTCCAGATTCAACTATCCATCCTCCAATACCGCTATATGAAGTGATACATCAACCGAATGTGTTTCATTTTCAAATGAAACGCTGAATTATTTGTCAAATGAATTGCACTCCGATCGTCACTTTGAGCAGCTTAGCAATCATCTTTCTCCTTTCCCAACTCTTTCATGAACCTACTCATCCATATCATCTCCTTACTAGCCTCTCGTAGTTGCAACATACTTTGTCTCTATGGTAGACAAAGCCACAACCTTCTGCAATTTTGAAATCCAACCAATTGTCCTCCCACCTACTCAGAAAATATATCTAGCAAGTGCTCCTCCTAACATCCAGATCTCTAGCCATATCCGAATCAACATAGCCACATAATGAAATATTCGAACCTCCATAACATAACCGCATGATAGATGTCTCTTTCAAATACCTGAGTATCCATTGGATTGTTTTCCAATACTCTTTACCTGGATTATCCATATATCTACTCATAACTCCGACTGCCTATGTAATCTCTGGTATGGTACAAACCATATCATACATGAGACTCCCAACTACTGAAGCATATGGCACTCATGTCATGTATTTGACCTCCTCATGTGATGATGGACACTGATATTTGTTCAATTTAAAGTGTCCATCCATAGGTGTACTAACGGGTTTTGCATTTTGCATCTTGAACCTTTCTAACACCCTATAGATATAATCCTCCTTAGACAAATACAATTTCTTGTCTTTGTGTGTTTTTGCATGCCAAGGATTCCTTTTGCAACTCCTAAATCCTTCATAGAAAATGTTCGAGCTAGCTTTTCCTTAAGCTCACCAATGTCATGCATATTAGATCATGCAATAAGCATATCATCCGCATACGGTAACAAAATAATATAGCTCTCATTTTTAAGCTTTTTGAAATAAACACAATGGTTAGATTCACATCTCAAGTAACCATGTTTATGCATAAAACTATCATACCTCGTGTACCATTGCCTTGGAGCTTGATTGAGCCCATATAGACTTTTTTTCAACGTGCACACTAATTTCTCCTTACCCTTGACTTCATACCCAAGCTATCATTGCATATAAATCTCTTCATCTAAATCACCATGAAAGAAAGTCATCTTCACATCTAGTTTCTCTAAATGCAAATCCTCTCTACCGCAACTAAATTAAATACAAGATTTAATATAAGTCATCTTTACAACAGAGAAAATATTTCACCAAAATCAATACCGCTTTCGTGTAAATCCCTTTACTACAAGTCTTGTCTTGTACCTTTTCTATCCACCATCTTCTTCATTAATCATGTAAACCCACTTGTTCTCGCAATGTCCTCTTACTGTGCCTGTAACTTAACCAAATCCCAAGTCCTGGTTTTGTTCTCCAAGGAGTCCATCTCCTTATCCATGTCATGTTCCCACCTTTGGGCGTGGGTCTCATCCCGCATTGCTTCTTCAAAACTTTCTCGGTTCACCATTATCACGATCAATAATAAATAAAATAGAGAATGTGTAAATCTTTCTAGAGGTTTACTTATCCTTTGTGACCTTCTCATAGGAGTTTGGGGTACTAGAGGCTCATTCTGGACCTCCTAGACATTCGTATCCAAATCTATCAAAGGTGATGTCGGTCACCCAGTAATCGACGTCGGTTCTACTAACCAATGTCGGTTTGGATTTTCTGTGACCGATATTGGTTCATTAATGTTTGTCGTCGGTCAACCAACACCGGTTACTTTGTAACCATGTCGGTATTAATTTTAAATCCGAGAGTTCATTTTCATTCATAAACTTCTCAACCGGTTCGTCCTTGGGTACCAAAATTTGATCCTTGTACATTCTCTTTTCATTCCATTCAATATCACAACTCCTAATAATTTTAGAATTTTATAAATCCCAAAAACGGAATCTGAAATCACCAAATCCATAACCAATGAAAGTGCATCTTTTTGATTTTGCATCCAACGTTTTCTTATTTTCCTTATCAATATGCACAAAAGTTTCTGAACCAAAAACTTTAAGAAAAAGAAAGATCTACCTCTTTTCTGGTCCAAGATTCCTCTAGTATTCCTCCATCTAGTGAACTTGAAGGCCCACGGTTAATCAAATAAACCGTTGTATTAATTTCGCTTCTACATCTAAACTGCAAGGGCAATCCAAAATGTATCCTCATACTTCTAGACGTTCCATGATTATCTTGTTCATTCTCTCTGCAACTCCATTCTCCTCGTAGTGTTTTTTGAACCGTTCTTTCTCTACATATCTCATTAACTAAACAATAATCATTAAAAGTTTTCTGCTAATATTCACCACCATTGTCAGATATGAGGCATTTTAACTTTGAATTTGATTCATTCTCAACAAGATATTTTCATCTTTTAAAAGTTTCAAAAACATCATATTTATATTTAATACAATAAACTCATACCTTTCTTGTAGCATCATCAATGAAAGCAACATAATACTTGAGATTCTCCATGAGAAGCTACTTAAGCTGGTCCCCACACATATGAGTGTACAAGATTCAATTTCTAATCATTTTTAGTTGCCCTAACTTTGAGAAATTTCACTATCTTTTACTTTCCAAAACACAATGCTCATAGAACTCAAGATCTATATCTTTCAAATCCGATAACTTACCTTTAGTCTTTAAGATCCGCATTCCTTTTTGACTCATATGGCTCAATCGATTATGCCACATATATGCATCTAAATCCGAATTAGATAATACAGAAAATGAATCAAGAATACGTAGATAAATATAACGTTCCTACCTTATTAGCTCTTGCCACAACAAAATCACCCTCGGTGACTTTCCAAGAGTTTCTGTAAAATGTAACCATGTAACCAACTTCACCTAGTTGCCTGCAGAAATAAGATTCCTCCCGAGACTTGGTATATGTCTCACATCTTTTAATACCCATGTATTTTCATTCTGTAATTTTAGATGAACTTCTCCTTTACTAGTAATACTACAAGGTTCATCATCACCCAAATAGGCATGCCCAAAATTACCCCGACATCATTTCTAAAATGACCCTTATTAGGGGTTGCATGGAAAGAAACTCCTGAATCTAAAACTCATGATTCAATTCTATTATTTAAAGAAAGAATAAAAGCATCTTGCATTACTTCTATCATGCAGTAAGATTTTCTTTTTTACCTTTGTTTGGTTTTTGGTTCTCTTTATCCTTTGACCAACAATATTTATTTACATGTCTTTTATTTCCACATTTCCAACAAGTAATTCTCTTACCTATGGATTTAAATTTGCTATCCCTTGACTTTGATTTCTCATTACTCTTACTCTCGGATCTCTCCTTCTACTCGCCCTTGTTTTCTACATTCAAAGCATTCTCGATGATGATTCCTCTATCTTCTTCCCGCGAATTTCTTCATTCAAGATTATATTAACCACATCATCAAACTTCAAAATATTATTAGCAGATGTTGTATTACTAACAGTCATTACCAAGTTATCTCAACTATCATGCAAAGAACATAAGAATAAAAAAATTTTCACTTCATCATCAAACAGAATATCAACCGATTTTAACTTACTTATAATAGATATGAAATCATTCAAATGACTAGATGTAGATCCACCTTCATGCATCTTAGAACTAAATACTTACTTCATCACATAAATTTTATTTGAAGTACTATGTTTTTCATATAAATTAGTAAGATATTTCATTAACCCTACCATAGAAGCCGCTTGTAATATATGGAAGCCACGGATGTTGCTGTGCTCAATCATATAGATCCCAAAGCTTTTCTCACAAGAATATTTCATTCTTCATCACCATCTTCGTAGGTCTAAACTTCTCATCTAATGGTAAATACAAATCTCTTTGATAAAGATAATCATCAATTTGCATCTTCCATAATTGATTATTTCAATGTCACAAATTTCTCTACCTTGTATTTCTTTTCTTCTCGCCATTGTTATAGCTCGCACTCAATCAAAAACCCTATGAGTAAATCACAATACATAAAACCTCAAACAAAGATCCGATACCGGTTGTTGGGGTTAGCACATCGGTTTGCATGATAATATATCATATCTAAGCATACATGCAAATAAAAGTGACTATTCTACTAGAAGAAATATACGTAATAAGAGATATAAATCAACACCGGATTTAACGTGGTTCACCCAAGGTGGGCTACGCCCACCAAGAAACACGTCAATATATTATTCAAAGCTTTTATAAGATATACAATTGAAGATTTACAATTTTCCACACCTCTTAGATGTACAAGACTTTCTTTCACACAAGCTCTTGCTTCTTCTCCAAGAATTCTCTCTCTCACAATTATTCTCACAATAATCATCGACTTTTTCAAGTTCTTCTTAATTCTTACTTCTAAACCCTAGCTTTCATGTTTATATAGGCATATACAAACTTAGGGCACTTAACCATGCAATTACAATCAATAGATATATTTTAATAATAAAAATAGATCTAATTCCCGTGAGTTAATTAAAACACCCACACATATGTAACCGATGTTGGTTAGCCCTAACCGATGTCGGTTCCTCCTCTCGACCGATATCACCATATGTGACCGATGTTAGTCCCTACATAATCGATGTCGATTCTCGTGTTTTCCAAAGTTTCATATTGTATGCTAATCCAAGTAATTGAGCTCCACAACTCAACAAGGTAGTCATGAAGGTGTAGACAAAATTTGAGGATCTAAGGAGTTTTGTGTAAGAAATTACAATTTTACCAAAATCGGGTTAAGTAAGGTATGTTAAAATAGTACATTGAATTGTTAGCATTTAATCAAAATTTACAAAATTTCTTCATATAAATAATAAGAGACATTTTTAAGAGCATAGGGATAAAGATATTTTGCAAAAATTTTGAGGTCAAAAGGATGAAGGACAAGAAAGTTCTATCCGTTTTCTAAGACTGACTAAAACCATCCTAAATCCCATTTAAAATCGTTATGGAGAAACATGTTTGGTTATGCCTTAAAATGGAATTATTTTACCTTAAAAATGATTTGAGGGTGTGGAGAATTCATCAAAGCATCTTTCCATGGTCATTTGAGCTTATGACTCATGGTGTACCCCACAAGAAAGCAACCATTTTGTGAAGAATTCGGTGTAAGCCAAATTTGCAAAGAAACCCATGCTCAATTTTTTGTGAAAGTTGTTGGCGATTTTCTCTTGATGTTCATGAAATTATCTAGGTTAGTTGTTTGGATAAATGTGATGATATAAGTGTGTTTGTGATCCTACTATTTGAGAATGCAATGAAGGGAAACCAGACATGAAGGTATGAAGAGTATACATGATGAATTGCATCATAAAGTGATTATTTTTGGTCCTGAACAACATGAAGATGTCCCATATGAGCTGAGAGAGTACTTGGTTTGGGTTGATGAAATTTTTGCATGTATAACTTTGAGTGATCTAAAATTTCCCTCGAGCTAGTGAAGAAGCTTGTTGTTATAACTGAGTAGATGAAGTTTTGTTCAAACAAGGTATGCCTCTGAATGTTTGTACATGTTTGTGATGTCCTTCAACTGTTCAAATTGTTAGATGAGCTTAGAGAGCACTTTGAGGATGTTTGAACGTGAGGAGCCAAGACTAGTTTTTGAGAACACTAGAACCCAGTCAGACCAATTTTAGAAATTGGAGTGAAATGATGGTCCTTGCAATGTTTGTATGATTTATGTCAAATGTATGTGAAAGAAGACTTTAAGATATTTCATGTTGATGTATGATAGGTGATTGGATGACAAGGTTTAGTGCTCCAAGTAATCAGATTTTGAGGATTGTATTTCTGAGTGTGAATATCTGATTGTTGCTTGTTCAAATCAGCATGTTCTTGCTTGAATGAGAGTGATGAAGATCCTCTAGGAATCTGAAGGTAATGTAGAGACCACTCACCACCTTATATAATCTTTGAATAATATTTGAATACATGTTCTTTGAAAATTTTCAAGCATCTCCATGACTATAATTTATGTACCTCCATGAATACAAGTAAAGAGCTCCAAAGAAGAATAAAGAAGAAATGGCGAGTGAAGAAGAGTTTCAAGGAGTTATAAAGATAAATGAGGTGTGTTTTAACATACATACAAGCATAGGACACTTGTCTTAAGTCAAATCAGCTAGAAGACAAAAGAGATCTCTGTCATAAAGGAAGACAAAAGGTGACAACGGAAGTTACAAAAGAGATGTCAGATGTCAGTTTTCAATGTTAGAAGAATCTCATCAAGTGTGCAACAAAACAAGGAGTAATTTGGTGATCTAAGTGAAGGTTATGAATGCTTTAACAAGTATTGTAAGGTCTATATGTAATCGACACCTATTCGATATAATCATTGCTAGAAATTAGTTTGTATGAGGTCATCTTCCCTTTCCCACCCGAGTTGAATAGTGAAGTAGAAGTGTTTCTTCTTATAAGGTGAAGTGCAAGATTCATTTAAGAGGTTTGATTTGATGATTTAAAATAACTAATTGTGAGTATGAATTCATTATTGATATAGATGTTATTAAAGGTGTAGTAAGGGTATGAAAATATGAGAATGTATATAATGCATTGAGGATTGAAATTTTGCAACATTTGTAGACATGAAAGAGAAGATGTTTGAGAGGGATATCTGATATGAGAAGCAAGATAAAATGTGTATGAAGAGGCATCTTTGAGTGAGGTACTTGCAACATATGAAGGAGAGTGAGAAGAGAAGGAGTCGAGTTGAAGAAGTGGTCATAATTTATTATGAGAGACAACACAAGTAAAGTGATCAAAACATTGTGAAGAATTCTGAGTGGATGTTCAACACTTAGGAGTTGATGCTTCCTTGTAAGTGGAAACTTACAAAAGATCAAGTTGAAGCTTGGTTGAAGTGTTGGGAGTTGAAGATTCCATGCAAGTTGAAGTTTTCTAAAGGTCGGGTGGCAGCTTGACGAAATTGCTAGAGTTGATGCTCCAAGTTGAGTGGATGCTCAACATGAAATCATTATAACATTTACAAGACATTCTTGTCCAAGTTAGTTCTTTGGTTTCAGTGTATTTTCTCCCTTGAAGGGTTTCCCAAATTAAATCTTGTCTCTCATATGTGTCCTCTTATTTATAGCTTGTGAATGATTTCGTGGTTTCATCATAACTAAGTTAAGTAAATTCAATTGTATGTCAAAATTTATATAAGCAATTATTCACCCTCTCTCAAAGGTGCCTATAATTTCCAACATTCCAATGAACCAAAAATGTGGTGTAATGCTCTGTGACTCACAAAGGGGGTGAATGCCAATATTAGTTTGACTCAAGCATTTGCATATTTTATTTTTAGATCTAATGAATGCTTGAGGTTATTGCAAGAAGCTAGGTTTGTTTTAGAGGTATAAATGCGAAATATAGGGTTTAAGGTAGATCTAAATATACGAAAGTGTGATATAGGTGATAACAAAGAAACCCAAAAATCAAATTCCAAAGAGTTAACCGTTTGAGATAGTAGGAAATGTAGTCACAAAATCATCCAATTTAGAAATTATTTAGTCTCGGTCTAATACTACTATTCATATGGTTTTTGAGTGAAGAAAGTACTAACTAACCCATGTATTTTGGTCATTTTACTTTTATTTTTGTTATCACTGTAGACCTTCACCACATACTTGCCAAGTCATTTTTTGTCGTTTGGCATCATTTTATCTTTCACCGGGTGTCCTGCCAATACTAGGGCGCCCCAGGCGTCCCCGGTCTCATTCGGGTCGCCTTATCCTTTCTACACTTTCCCGCCACTTTTTGGGCACTTTCTGACCGTTTGAGCTTCTCATCTTTTTAGTGGTTGGCCTTTTTAGGGTTAATTAAAAATTAGAACAAGAGAACCATATAAATATAAAGTTATGATACTATAATGAGGGACCAAGCACTAAGCATTACTATCATCACCTAAGGTCAGCATCCTTCAAAGGCTCCATTTCGCATCCATCACAAGGCACAAGGTCGGTTCATCTACATCACATCGCATAGGAGGGAAGTTCATTCTATTCCATCCACCATTCTATTACATTTCTACACATAATTATTGCTCGCTACTTCACAAAGTGCTACTAGCACAAGAGCACCTAGGGCATGATTACACACACAAGCACATAAAACTACATCAGGTCCGATATGTGTGCAACGCTTTGTTAAGAACTCCACCATTGTGGTAGTTGAGGTCAGTATGACCCCTTCATATGCATCTTTATTTTTTAGGGGTTTGACGCTTGTCTTGGGGTTTTACAGGTCTCTTCTTAATCACGGATTACCAAAGTGAAATAAAATCGAGTACAAAGAAGTTAGTGCGACAAGAAGCGAAGGAAGGCAATCATTCAACAACACCTTGGAGGAAGGTTACTAAGCTTTTTCATAGACCAGGTGCCCATATCTCAAACTAGGGCACCCACATGTGCCCCTCGTACCTATCCAGCTTCCCGGTCCACTCGATTTCCCGATCTACACTTTTTGGACTTTGGCACGCCGTGTCTTCCTCTTGTTTCTCCACCATCTCTCGCAACATAGTCCAACAAGCTCATCGAATCAGTTGAGTTCTTTCTAACTCTCCTTGCACTCTAGGGTTTTACATTTCTACTTTCTTAGTTGTTTGGGTCATTTTCTTTATACATTTATTTGTTATTTACTATTGGCCTTAATGTTAGATTAGCTTAGAATATAGAATATATTTCATATTTCACTTAATCAGAAATGTTGGTTTGTGGGATCCACTCCTAACCTTCTATATAGTCTTTCCTTATACGAGTTTGTGAAGAACAATTGATTTTGGTTTGTTGATAATCCTTCATATTTCCCAATTTTGGTAGTGGCATACTTGTGAAGTTGATTTGAAACCAGCTAAGTCATCCCTCTAACCCCCTTATGTTTTCAATTACTCTATCAGTTTGGCATGCTTGCAAATAACCTAGTTTATATTGTAATTATGTAAATAATTGTATTGTTCTATACTATGTACCATAGAGTATTCAATCCTAGTTAAAACAATTAAATTAATCATCCAAATTAATTTAAGGTTGATACATTATCTCACAAAATTGAATTATCCACTACAATCTTTTACATCTAATAAAGTGTATTTAATTATGAATAATATACAAAAATCTTTTGGACTTATTAATTTCTTCTTCCTATCCATAAACCAATTTTATTCTTGTGTGAACATTAATATTGTAATTTGTAGACAATATTATTATTATTTTATCTAGTTATATCATAAAATTAAATTGAAACAATTGTCAATAAATTGTAAAATTGAAACCATATTATAAAATTGGTATATATATCTTAAATACATCTATCTAATGTATGCCAATCTCAAGGTTTTTTATTTTTGATTTTTACGTAATACATGAATTAATAATTCTAGTACCTTTTCTCCCAATTTCTTTGTGATTAGAGTTAAATGGAATAAATATGACTTAATCACTTTATTAGGTTTGGAAAATTATTACAACAAAAATGACTCCAAATTCTATTATATATCTAAAATATTTTAACTTTCGGATCAACTTCTCCAAATAAAACCAAAAACCTTCTAAATAAGTAACAATTAAATAAACATTAAATTTAACTTTAAAAATATAAATGAACATACTCATTTCGTTATATACCATATAATGCCTATCTTAATAAAAAGATAAATTGAATCAATTCACTTTATTACAAAAAGCCTTAACTCAATTACTAAAAATTTAAATTGAAACGCCTAAATAGTCTACGAATATTTAAATTATGTACAAGTTTTCTTATATAACGTTGATATCTTCCCAATTTCATGGAAGGGCCTTGGGTTTCTTTTATCTTTTATTCTTTTATTTATTTTTGGGTTGTAAGAATGTTTTCAAAGTGGAACAATATGGTTTTAGGAATAAAATGATCTTTATTCATTATTATTATTTATAATTATTTAAAAATAAAATAAGCACCTAAAATTTCTAACATTATGTTGGCATATGGATTTGCACGCATGCAAATGACATGCAATAGTTTGAGAACGAAGTCCCTCCTCAATGAAGGTGAGGCTGCCTTTATTGAAAACCAAAACTGTATTTACATCTATACATTCAAAATTGTATGTGGGGGGTGTTTTGGAACATCAATGGAAAGAAAAGTGAATGAGGGAGATGGAATGGAATGAAGGAAAGGAGTGAAATGGAATGAATGGAAGGAACATGCAAGAGTTAGGTAAAACAGAGCCTAATATTGCATGAGGAAGAAAGACGAATAACTAACACAAATAAAATGGAGTTTGAGTTAGCCAAACAAGAACGTGTAAAAGGGAACACACATGAGCAAGTAGATAATCAGAGCTTGATCACTGTGAACTAGAACAACAGATTAATAACATTGATAATAAGATCAAAGACAATATTTGCATGCAAGATTCAAACATCTAACATCTAATGAACATAAGAGCATCAAATGTTACAAGAGACAATGAATGAGACACAAAGTTTGTATTTCATTAACTCCAAAATGTTTTCACAAAAAAACAAAGTTTCTTCCTGAAATAAAGCTTGCACACAAAAGTATTTCTTCTCCTCTCTCAAAGTCACCCTTTACAAATGAGCCCCTCACTTCCTTTTATAACCCAAAAGTTGGTTACAAAGTAGTTAGGAGTTTTAAATGCACATTAAATAGGGCACTTAAGTGACTTTTGACTTTTTCAACCAACTTTATTAAAAACAACTAAAAATAGAAACCACTTAAGTTAAAAAGTCATAAAAGAAATGGGCACACGTGGACCCCACTTAAATGACTTGATGCACACATAGACATCCTAGTCAACAATGTGCCACCTAGATCAAAACACCTATGATCAGTGCCTTATCCATTGGACCAAGAGTCCGCCTATCCCGGTCGTATGGGAATAAACTCATTGATCATGCTCCACAATCCTCCAGATGACAAGAGAGCTGAGCTTGAAACTTGATCAATTCATCCACCTCTTCGTTTGAGCAACACCCTGGTGAGCAAGTTTGTCTTCATTCGCATTCACATTCACAATTACACACAATTCTCCACATGCTCCGAATAGCCTTCCATGATGAATTATTCATTTGTCGCGAGACTGTAGTCGTTACACCACCTTGGCTTGTTAGAATCCAACTTTTGATCTTTCGTCATTGAGAAGATCTTCCAAGAGCCAAAATTGCAATTCACTTCCTGGAGTTATGTATTTTGTCTTTATCACCATCCCGAAGTGTTGGCATTCTGATTTGCTCACGATTGTCCAATTCGAGAACACTCCAACTTTAAGATTGGTTGATGAAGTATTGCACACACTGCTAACTAAGAGCTGATAGGGACACACTTGAATGATGTGGCCTTGCTTGATGATCCGCACAATTGTACTTATCATTGGTCTTGGTTTTTTTATGAGTAGCTACGCATAAACGATCAAGTGAAAACATTTTTTTATGGACAAGATTCTCTCATTATTGATCTTTGCGATAATAATGGCTTTTGACTTGAAGAGACCAATGCCAATAAATACGACTTATACCACATAATGAGGAAGTTAAAGGTTGCTTTCGCTTTGAAGCCATTGGAGTCAATCACCACACTATGCAGGTTTCGTGGTGCATCCATTCAGAGATGACCAATTCAGAACAAGCATCAGGAAAATTGTGACTCGCCTTCGGTTGATATGCGATCGCAGAATCGACCTATGTTGACGTGTCCCAAGTTGGTATCGGTGATGTTCTCATACTCTGAATGGAGCGTCGGGGTGATTAAAATGCCCTGGAACCTATACTGCAACATCATTTTATTTGGGAATGACATGACTGTGATAGAAACGTGATTTCAGGCTATTACTTCCATCTTACAAAACTGCACAAATTGCTCTGAAACTGCCCTAGGAAAAATAGCAAATCTTGTCCTGAGAATTTCTCACTGCATGAGGAAGTATATTAAGGTACCACAAGTTTGTATGTCAGAAGGTTTTTTCCCAATCAAATTCTTCAGTCAAATATTAAAGGTCAAAGTTGACTCTTCTGAAACTGCTAGGAAAATGCAAGTGTAAAACTGCGAAAATCCCGTTTGGTTTTAGCCTAGGAAAAATAACAAACGTCACCCTGGGCATCTACAACTTGGCAAGGAAGCATATGAAGGTGGGAAGAAATGAAAGAAATAATTATTTTCTCTTGACAATCATCTGAATTCAAAATATCAACTCTTGAAGTGAGCCACCTTGATAGGCTGAAAACTGTGCGTGCAGTGAAATCATGCAAATTGCATTTTATTTGACCCTTGAAAAATATCAAACGAAAGTGTTGTACATTTGAATTTTTGCAAATAAGTACATGAATGTGGGAATAATTCAAAGAACTAAACCGTTTCTCTTGACGATCGTCTGGGCTCAAGATACGAATTCTGAAAGTAGGCCTTATGCCAAGTTGAAATCTGCAGCGTGTGCGACAACATCGAGCAAACTGGATTTTTCTTGGGTTCATGAAAAATATCAAATGAGGTGTTGTGCATTTGAATTTTGGAAAATGAGTATACAAAGATGAGGAGAATTCAACGAACCAAACCTTTCTTCGCGACGATCATCCGACTTCGAGATATAGAGCTCCAAAGTTGATTACTTTAACAGATACAACCCGCGCACGTTCTTTCCGCATCTATCATTTTCTTTATTAAATTCATTTTTCTTGCGAATGCGTGGAATTCCTTTGATTGGTTTTTATCTTGAATTATACAAGTTTGGATCTATATTCCTTCATGGTTGCGTAGTCTATCTCCAGTGAAGGCGTTGTGATTTCATGGAAATTTCTATATATGGAATATATATATATATATATATATATATATATATATATATATTTCCATGCACAAGAAATTGCATCACAACGCTTCACTGAAGATAGACTACACACACACACACACATTTGACTGCTTCTTCTTTCTTTTCTCCAAAGGTTTATGCACGTGTCTTTATTCAATTTTGGCTGCTTGATATTCTTTTTTTGAAACCTTGGCCTCTTTGATGAATGCGTGGGTTATTTTGCCTTTTGGAATTGCATTTTTTTAAATTTTTATATTAACAAATGCGTGGGTAACTCCTCTCAAAACCAAGACTGCAATTTTCTCATCCCCACGTGTGGCCTTTTTTCGCAAAAAAACAAACAAAAATTAAAACAAAATGCGTGGAATTTGCAAATTGTCTTTTGTTGTATTTTTGACTGCCCTTACTCCATGCGTGGGAAATTTTTGTTTTCTTGCTTGTCTTTTTTCAGCGTGGTGTTTTACTATCTCCTTGTTGGGTGTTGGAAATTGTTTTATTGTCTCCTTGCCTCTTCAAATACCCAAGCTCCTTTGCATCTGATTTAATTTTTGATTTCTTTCTTTATTGAAAATTGTCCTCCTTCTATAAAACCTGCGCAGATCTTTATCTCCCCCACATGGCCTGTTGGCTTTTAAGATGCGTGAAAAATGATGTTTATTTCTTTTCTCTAACCTCCAGCGTGTGGAAACTTGTTTTTGTTTTATTTTATTTATTCCAAACTACTTGTGCATGCGTGGAGACATCCCTCTCATTGGCCGTGGACATGATTTTAGAGAAATGTGTGGATCTCTCTCTCTATTTAGACTTCCCTCTCGTCGTTGGCTGAACAGCTTGTTCTTTCCTCCAAAAAACGTGGTGATCTTCAAACTACTCCCGTGGGTCTTTTGGACTGGGTGGAAGTTGTATTATTTTTCCTTCAGGTGGAGAGCCTCTTCAATATCTAGCTTTGTGAATGCATGATGATTCGTTGAGGGATGTGATAAAATATTACTTTGTTCCTTCAGAAGAAATAAGAAGCAATTGGAAAGCTTCGCACGACTCTTTCCAACGAGTTTGACGGAGGAATTTATGAAGGCTAAACCAACTTCCCTTCTTCCCGTAGTGGAATTAATTGCCAGGGGAAATGGGGAAAGCAACGGCCAATTGCCAACAGGAATGACAAAGTGTGCTGGCAATCTCCGTTTAATTTCCCCATGTGGGAAATCGGAGATTTCTTGCCCGTTTGCCAATCCATTGATTTGGCAATTGATGGAGAAAATCCCGCAAGCGGAAATTAAAATAAAATTGCTAGGAAAGGGGAAATCCGGGTTCGGGAAGCCAATTTGGCATTCCCAGCAATTGGAAGCACAAGCTTACTTCCCTAATAAAATAAAAATTTGTCGAATGACTTTTAATAATTATTATATTAATAGTTATTTAATTAAAAACCCCAAATTTAATAAAAAATGATTTTATCAAATAAAGGATAATAAATTAATTAAATATTAACTAATTAATTATTAATGCATTTTAAGACACAGCAGAGGAGCTCTTTGCCCAAAATGGACGAAACGAATATTGGTACGATCACAAAAATGAGACAACCGTGATGAGAGCGATGAATCACGCAAAGTAACACTTTTGAACAATTTCAAAATTTTCTTTTTTTTTTTTAATTAATTTTGTGAAGTCAAAATTAGCTAATAACACATTATTAACTAAAAAAATATGCATTTATGTTTCATTATAGAGATCTCTGGCCCATTTCATTATTTATTTGTCTTTTTAAATGTTGGGTCAAAACTCTATAGATTGGTCAAGACCATAATATAGTCCTAACCAAGATGTATAGTCTTGCCTTTTTTATGTTTTGGGTCCTTTCTACCTTTTGGGTATCTTCTCCACGTTTTTTTCTTTTGTAATTTATATATATGGTTGGCTTTACACACCACCGAGATTCAAATTTCAAAGACTTTGATATATACAAGTTCACCTTAAATTTTTATCATCTAGCAAACACCTATCTATGTACCAAATACAATGTTAAGAATTCAAGAGTACAATATTCATATGCATATCACAACATAGGAGGGCATAAATCTATTTTTGACATCTACACACAAGGGTTTCATGGGAGCAAAGGAGGATAGCTCACTTTGTCATCCTTTGTGGAAACATAAGGGCAACACTAGGTCAAGGGTTCTAGATTGCATGCACATTGGCACAATGCACTAGGAGAACTACATTGAGTCTAAAATGTAGTGCAATGCTCGGTGACTCACAAATGGGGTGATGACAAGATTAATCTAACTCAAGTATTTGCATATTTTATTTTTAGATCTAATGAGTGCTTGAGGTTCTTGCAAGAAGCTAGGTTTGTTTTGCATGTATAGGTGTGAAAAATAGGGTTCAAGGTGGATTTGAATATATAAAAGTGTGATATATGTGATAACAAAAAACCTAGAAAAATCAAATTCTAAAGAGTTAACGATCTAAGATAGTAGGAAATGTTGGCTTGTGGGATTCAATCCTAACCTTTTGTACAACATTTTCCCTTACATAGATTTTGTGAAGAGCAATTGATTTGGGTTCATTCAAAATCCTTCATATTTCCCAATTTTGGTATTGGCATAGTCTGCAGTGATCTAAAACTCTGGTTAAGTCATCCCTCTAACCCCCTTGTGTTTTCAATTACTTTATTGGTTTGACATGCTTCAAATAGGCTAGTATCTATTACAATTATGTAAATAATTGTATTATTATATACCCCGTAACATAGAGTATTCAATCCTAGCCTTTTGTACAATGTTTTCCCTTACATAGATTTTGTGAAGAACAATTGATTCGGGTTCGTTCAAAATCCTTCACATTCCCCAATTTTGGTAGTAGAGCATAGTCTACAAACTGATCTAAAACAAGTTAAGTCATCCCTCTAACCCCCTTGTGTTTTCAATTACTTTATCGGTTTGACATGTTTGCAAATAGCCTAAGTATCTATCGCAATTATGTAAATAATTGTATTATTATATACCTTGTAACATAGAGTATTCAATCATAACCTTTTGTACATCGCTTTCCCTTACACATGATTTTGTGAAGAGCAATTGATTTGGGTTCGTTCAAATCCTTCATAATTCCCAATTTTGGTAGTGGCATAGTCTGCCGCTGATCTAAAACCAATTAAGTCATCCCTCTAACCCCCTTGTGTTTTCAATTACTTTATCGGTTTGACATGCTTGCAAATAGCCTAGTATCTATTGTAATTATGTAAATAATTGTAGTATCATATACCCTATAACATAGAGTATTCAATCCTAACCTTCTCATACAGTGTTTTCCCTTACACATATTTTGTGAAGAGCAATTAATTTGGGTTCATTCAAAATCTTTCATATTTCCCAATTTTGGTAGTGGCATAGTTTGCGGTGATCTAAAACCGCTTAAGTCATCCCTCTAACCCCCTTGTGTTTTCAATTACTTCATCGGTTTGACATGCTTGCAAATAACCTAGTACTGTTGCAATTATATAAATAATTGTATTATTATATACCTTGTAAGATAGAGTATTCAATCCTAGTTAAAACAATTAAATTAATCATCCTAAATTAATTTAAAGTTGATTCATTATCTTACAAAATTGAATTACCCACTAAAACTTATTCAATTATGAATAATATAAATTTTCTTTCTTTTGGACTTGTTGATTTGTTCTTCCTATCCATAAACCAATTTTGTTCTTGTGTGAACACTAATATTGTAATTTGTAAACAATATTATTATTATTATTATTTTATCTAGATATATCATAAAATTATAAAATAAAAAATTGAAACAGTTGTCAATAATTTGTAAAATTGAAGCCATATTATAAAACTAGTATAGACATCTTAAATACATCTATCTAATGTATTCCAATCTCAAAGTTTTTTATCTTTGATTTTTACGTAATATGTTAATTAATAATTCTAGTACCTTTTCTCCCAATTTCTTTGTGATTAGTGTTAAATGGAATCAATATGGCTTAATCACTTTATTAGATTTGAAAAATTATTACAACAAAAAAATGACTCCAAATTATATTATATATGTAAAATATTTTAACTTTCGATTAACTTCTCCAAATAAAACCAAAAAAACCTTCTAAATAAGTAAAAATTAAATAAACATTAAACTTAAATTTAAAAATGAAAGGGAACATACTCATTTCATTACATGCCATAGAATGCCTATCTTTAATAAAAAGATAAATTGAATTAGTTCACTATATTACAAAAATCTTATAATAATGTGTAAGTAGATTTTGGAAAATATACCTCTCCCGAGCCCTAATCACTATGTTGCCTTTGCTTAGGTGTCCTCGATAACGATAGGTGCAAGCCGGAGGTGATGGGGTTTTCGTTGGGCATGGAGGAGGTGGCACCGCAGTGGAGCTGCTATGGTCGTACACCGGTAAATCAAGGGGGTAGGGGCACTTCGCATTCCAGCCCATCAGCCTGACGGCAGCTCGACCCCATCACTTGCTCAAAAATCCTTCTGGCGGCGGCCGCTACTAATATCTCGGGCAGACTTCATCGAGTGTAGGGCTGCCATACATTGTCGAAAAAGCAAAGGTCACTCTCATGGTTACTATCTCATATTCAGAGGTAATTGAATCTATCTTTGCCCTCCAAGATTATGCCCTTATTTGTCGATTTAATGGTTTTTGGCCCCGTACTGAAGATCTACACAAATGGATCTTTTCTACTTGGACCAATGACTGTGAGATTCAATTATGTGCAAAGGGTTTTTTTATTGTTTGTTTCTTCTCTCCTACAGAGTGTCAATGGATTCTTAATGAGGGTCCATGGTTCTGAGGTAAGGCTGGTCTTTTTCTTACTCCATGGTTTTTGGATTTTGATCCTTCTACTATGGTAGTTTCAAAAATGTTGGTTTGGGTTCGTCTCCCCAATCTTCCTCTCCCCTTTTGGCACCCTGCGGTTTGTGTTGCTATTGGTGACTCTCTTGGTCGATTCATTAAGATGGATAATGAATGGCCCAAGCAAGGGTTGTTCACTTATGCACGTATTTGTATTGAGGTGGATCTCAACAAAGGTCTTCCAAAACAGTTGGAGTTAAACCATGATGGTTTCAAGTGGATACAAGTCCTAGACTATGAGAACACGGCTTTTCAATGCCGGTTTTGCCATCAAACTAGGCACCTTCAAGAATCATGCCCATTGTCACCCACTCAAAATAAAAAGAAAATGAACAAAGGGGCTTCTTCGTGGCCTAAATATTGGTAGCCATTTTCAATGCCGGAAGTCAAAAATTGTTCTCACCACGAAAAGTCAAAAGATATGAATGTTGAGTTTCCCCCTGCTAGCGGTTTTGCCAAGCGATGCATGTATCTCGTGTCTTCTTATTCTCGACCCCAATCGGGATAGCCCTTGCCTCAAGTTGGCTACCCAACAAGCGTCATGGACTTGTCACACACTGGATCCAAGGAGAAGAAGGGACGTTTTGAGCCTCTTGTTTCTAGTTCTACTTCGAGGCCGATGCCTTTGTATTTGGCTTTTGTTCTGATCCATCCCTCGGGTGTCCATGTAGCTTGGCTTTCTTTATGTTTTGTTGTTTTCCTAGGCTCAACCTAGTTTGTTGGTGTTTTTGGGGCGTGCTCTCATATCGCCTACTTTTTGTTGAAAAGTTATCTTGTATCATGTTGTATTTAATATAATATAAGATCCTTTTTCATCAAAATTTAAATTGAAACGGCTAAATAGTCTATGAGTATTTAAATCATGTATAAATTTTGTTGTATAACGTCAATATCTTCCCATTTTCATGGAAGGGGCTTGGGTTTCTTTTATCTTTTATTCTTTTATTTATTTTTGGGTTGTAAGAATGTTTTCAAAGTGGAACAATATAGTTATAAATAAAATTATCTTTATTTATTATTATTATTTTTAATTATTTTAAAATAAAATAGACACCTAAAATTTCTGACATTATTAACTAAAAAAATTAGGGGGCAAAAATAAAAAAATCCAAATTTTCTGAAAAACCAAGGACACCCTCCATTCTCCCAGTCGTCAATATTGCTTAATCCAAGTTCTATATTAATACGCAAATAACATTGGGATAAGTAGATGTCATCCCTTATCAACGAAAGTGATGAAGAAGAATTTCTTGTTTTGATAACGACATCTCTACTTGCGAACAGAGCCGTCATTTCCAGCGAGAAGCCTGTATTTATCCTTCCTCGTGAAGTTGGTACATTCAAACCCCAAAACCCCCGCAGTGATCTTCTGCACGGAGTTTGCAACTTCATGGCAGCTCCTTCCCCTCGACAGGTAAGATCGGGAGGAAGTTCGTTCAAGAAATTTATTTCATAGACAGGGGAAGGATTCATGAAAAAGAAGAACGAATCCATGGCCTTGAACCCTCTGCTCGTGGATCCGTGAAACATCCATGTACGGCAGTTGATGGCAACGGGAACAATATGCTCCGTTAGCTCCGCAAACATGGCGCTGTATCGAAGAAGAAAAGGCTCCCTACAGGTAGTCCCTTCCGGGCACAGAGCCACGTCCCCTTTTCCAGTACTTTGCTTATGTTTGCGGCGTCTAGGTCGCGGTTTCGAGTGAGCCTCACTGTGGGAATCGGCGCCAGAAACTCCGAGAGGCGTGAAATGGAATAGGTGACTGCGGCGACTGGCCTTCCCAGGGATTGGGACAGCATTATGGGGTCCAGGAGAGTTCTGTGCGAACAGACGAACATTGTGCCGTGATGCCTGTTGAATTTCTGTCTGTTGATGGACTCTGGGGGTTTCCTCGAACCCTAATCCTTACCCCCATGAACCAGAATACATAGTACTGGATGCGCATTGGCAGCAATGCTCCTGCTGCGATACGGATCATTGAGAGGAGGAAGCCGAACGGCATCCATACAAATGTTATTAGCGCCATTAATGGATCTGGTCGCTGTACCAGGCGCCCGTCGTGGAATATTATGGGCTTCGGAAGCTTGTATTTTGAGAGTGGATCGGCCTTTGAGCTCCCAAACACACCGTACGATTCCTGCAAAGCGACACATCACCGCATTAAATTTTTGCAAACAAATTATCAATTCAAAATTCACATGAAAGTTGGAATTTTTAGATCAAAATCATAATGCAAAGGGGAAATTTTGAATCAAAAACCATTCAAATTCACATTAATTATAGTTTTTTAAACTGAAAATTCGCTGTTTACTGAAAAGTGGGTATCAATAATTTTCTACTAGCCAAGTTGCCATCCATCCACTTTGAGCTAAAATCAAAACGTCGGCTATGACAAATAAATAAGTACGTAGGTATTAGTTTTAATTGAATCCCAAGTTTGTTCTGGGTATGGTTCTCCCTCGTCCAAAATTAATACGTACCTATTTCTGAACAATTAAAACAAATATTTTGAAAAATCACAATTAATCATAGTCTATTTTTTTTTTTTTAATGTGTGAATTCTCACAATAGTTAGAGATAACCGAACTACTATCCACTCCACTCTCTTATCCACCTTCTAGATTAAAGATAAGTAAATTACTATCTACTCCATTCGCTTATCCATCTTTTATGTAGCATTCCACATCGTTAAAATCAGCGAGGTACAACTATTATCCACTCCATTCCCTAATCCACCTTATAAGGGGCATTCTACGTTGTTAAAGTCCATCATGGGCACGATCCTAGCTTCAACCGATTGACTCTCCGTGTCGGATGTCTTTAGGCCTTGTATTCAACAAGACTTGATCCCTAGTGGGTTCATTGAAAGTCATACATCAACACTAATAGATCAAAAGCCCTTCTAACTATATTACAATCTTTTAGTTAATAAACTTAAATTTTATTAACATCCTAAAATTGCATATTAATTTTTGAAAAAATAATTTAAGATTTTGTAGTTATATTTAAAATCAAAAATAAATAAATAAATAATTTTTTTTTGAAAGTTAGATGGTCATATTATACATATAACATTATTTAACACTAAATAAAATGATAATATGATCTTATATTGAAAACTTTTAGACATTGTCTTTTAATTATTAATTATATTTTAATAATGATTTTTAAACTTGGTTATAGGAAAAATATAAATTCATTATTTATGAATTTTCTCTTTCATTAATAAATATGTATGATGAGGGCTCAAGGTCTTGGTCTATTGGTGAGTTACAAGTAGTTTGTAATCATCAACCCAAGTTCCATTCCCATTGAGGCCATTGGACACTTTCAATAAGTAGCCATGGAGACACCTTGAGGTAGGGGTCAAACTTCTCCATGTGAACCAAGCGGAACATAGCGGGGCACTCCGAATGCGGATCGCTCGGCGGACATTAAGGACCCAAGCCCACCTCCATGTCACACTTAGAGAAAGTGCTCCTCCAAAACCACCACTCCAGTTCATAGCTCTGGTATAATAAAAGCATTTACCATCCAAAGTTTAGCCAATAGGGTGGAAGTGGTGCGATAAGTCACATGGTTGTGTGCTTGCCCACCCAGGTTCAAATCCCCCCGAGGCACGATCCTCCTCAAAGGTGGTTTCGCCGCTAGAGAGCACTTCTCTACTCGTGTTGACATTGGTGGTTTCTCCTCGTTGTTGACACTAGTGGCTCTCCTCTCATCGCTAACGCGCGGTGGTTGCTCCTCTCGTAGTTGACGCTTGCTTCTCCTCTCGCTGCTAACGTTGGTGGCTACTCCGCTCACTGTTGATGCTCTCGCCGCTATCACCGTGGTTATTCCGCCACGCTAATTCTGGTGGTTGCTCCTCTTGTTGCTAACGCCGATGGTTGTTCCTCTCGCTCCATTCACTGATAGTTGTCCCACTTGCCGCGCGGCCATTGTCGTTGGTCGTTGCATCTTCACTATGGTTTCATGGTTGCTCCAATTGGGTTCCTAAATAATGGTCCCCTTCATTATAACCAGTTGTAATTCCTCTCAAGATAAATCCTCAATTGTACAAAGATGCGGGTCCTTTCAAACACCCTCAATTTATCCTCAATCCAAAAAAAAAAAATGTATAATGCTTCTATTTTAAATAATACCTTTATTTTATATTTATTATTGTACATAAGACCCCACGACAAAAAGTTGTTCAAAATAAAATATGAAAGGAAAATCATTGTTGATCCTTGTAAGGCATAATAATTGTCACATTAAATAAGTAGAATGAAAACAAAGACAAAAATTAAAAATAGATAATATTGAGCATCTCTAAACTATATATACTCTTGTATGGCATAAAAGGAATAAGATACTATTTCAGCGGGTTGGAGATAATGCGCAAGTAGGAAGAAACGACATCTTAAACTAAATAAGTACCTACCTAAGTCTGTTTTGAGCATTCATACACATGCCTAGTTTTTTACTTATTAAATTAAGCTCTAAGTACAAACTAGCTGTTTGCAGTGGTAACTTTTGTGGTCCGGTTATGTCGAATGTACGTAAATATAACCCTTTTTTCCCGTTACCATTTCATAAAAAGATAGACAGAAAAACATTGCTGGTGATAGAAAGCTCACAGCAAAAACTAGAGGCAACAACTAATTATTGTCGCTGCAATTCTGCCATTAAATGAGTTTTTCAAATTTGAAAAAGGAATTCATACGATACTTGAGTAATACATACCTTACAAAGAGAGAGAAAATGTCCAGTGGAATCGGACTTCCCAACGCCAACATCGATCATACATTCTCCGACAGCTTGTTTGACTGCATCTTTCTTTCTCAAACCCGCGACAACAAAACCAGGCGGCTTGACAAATCCAGTGGCTCTGCCATGGCCGTCAACCTCTATTTCAGTCCCAATGACGGCATCCACTCCAATGTATTCCGCCGCAAACGGCTCGACCAACACCCGGGAACCGCCGTGACGACGATTTTCCTCCCAAACGACGAAAAAACTCTCCAAACCTCGTCATTCAGATCCTCCGCAAAAAATTTAGGCAAAACAGCTCTGGCCACACCGCCTATCTCAGAAACCCTCACACCTCTCATGGATATATAAATCATCAGCTTCATTGCACAGGCAGCGGAAACGAAGGTGTACAGAAACCACACAAGAGGGGCAGCGAACAGCAGGAAGAGGGATCGAGTCACGCCGGATCCCTCCAGGCACAACAACAGGAAATAACAAAACAGATTGTGCCCTCGCAACAATGCGCCGCACAGATCTGAGACAACCGTCTGCATTTCCCTGCCTTTGCTGCTGCATTTCTCTATTCTTTCCATACTAAATTTTTCTGCTTCTAATTTCAACTCCTCCTTCCCTGCGCATATAATAATTCCGTTCGGGAGTCCGCTGTGTAATACAGTGACACACAATTTCCCAGAATTAATCGCCAAATTTTGTCTGATACACAGTTTGGCCTCCACTCCAGCTATTTATACCCCGAATTTATGGTCAAATTCCTTTTCGGGTCACAGAATCATTGCCGAAAAGGGCAAGCAACAACCAATTTTTTTTTTTTTCAGGGCTGGCAGTACCAAGTTATTATTATTAAAGCAGCATTGAGCAACTGGTTAAATGGATAATTGTTGGGCCGGGCGAGACAAGGGTAACTCGTGGGCCGTGATACACAGCGCCAGCGCGGCAGATTAGCTGGTACAGATTTAGTGTATTAATGGCGTCAATAAAATGTCCGAGCTACCCACCCCCTCAAGTTTCAACGAAACGAGTTCTTCTTCTGGTTGAGCGACGAACCACTCCAATCCGTATGCAAAAGTGGGTAAAAACATTGAAACTTGTCAATGTCGAAGGAGTGAGTCAAAGTCTGATTGAAACTTACGGGGGCCAGGGCGGCTGAGGGTCGTCCTAACCTCGTGTACAGTGCGACTATTGTCGGCCCCCGCCCATAATGAAAATAGGGTCCCATGCTCATATGACCTGCCTGCCAATTTTCGATGGAAAACATTTATGCGCGTGATAGAATCATACTCGTAAAATAGAAATGTGACACTTGCCTAGCTCTTCTAATGTTGCAATAATTATAAGGAATACTTTACAAGTCAATGCCTTCCAACAAAACACATACATTGCAATCACATTTACAATGATATAACAACTCTTTAAATTATATCTAACTACTATGGATATCTTAAATACATTTATCTAAAATACACCAACACATATTAATTTTGAAGCTGACACATGTGCAGTAAGTATACCGAAAAAAATTATAATAAAAATACACCAACGCATATTAATTTTGAAGTTAACACATATTAATTTTGACGCTTATGTTAGTGCAAGTAAGTATACCGTAAAAATTATAATAAAAATACACCAAAAAATTTATAATAAAAGAACAAATATAATATAATACATTTATTATAATAAATGTATTTATATGAAATACATCAATCATATCAATTTCAAGGTTCTACCTTGAATTTTTCACATATTACATTAATCAATAACATGACTAAAGTCTCTTTCAACTTCTCATTAATTTGTGGCAAATGGAATCAATTTAGCTTCGTCATTCTCGAAAAAATCTATTGAAGAAAATGGGACCCAAACATTACAATATAACCAAGATATTCCTATTTTAAAATTGAATTCTCGAGTACAAAATGAAAAAAATAAAATAAAAAACACCTAACTAATAGTTCAATGGAAGTCAAATTTATGGATGAATTGTCACATGACGGTCAAATGGACGTCAAATTTAATGTGAATAATAAAAGTGAACAACTCACTCCATTACAACCATGGCGGCCATTGTAAAAGCGCCTCTCGACATAATTATGATTATTCTATGCTATAGAACTCTACATGAATATGCTTTAGAGTGATATCATGTTTGCCTTCTTTTTAAAGATAACAAAAAACTTAGCAATTACACTAGAGGGTGTAATGGTTACGTCGAATAGGGATGTAATATCAAGAAGAGAGATAGAAAAACAATGGTTGTAAAAAGTAAAGACTATCAATATATCAATGGGAGAGTAAGGACACAAAAGGGAGAAGGGGCCAATTACACAAAAGTATAATGTGGAAGAGTCGTAGCACTTGTGTAGTCTCACTTTAACAATTAGAGGAACCTTGTACTTAATATTACTTCTTCTCTAGACAGGAAAGAAAATAGTAGATAGTAAACAATTTGTTATCGATTCGGGGTTGTGGAGATATCTTAAACTACAAAGCATTTTTAAGCATTTGATGATATAAATAAGCAATGAGGAAACTATTAACATATTCCTAACATGCACAACCTTCCTAAAGCAAATCTATAGTTTTCTAAAAATGAAATAATCAATATAATATAGCTATTTTTTTAATGAAGATATTGATGTTTCAAAAGAAGGATATGACTTCATAGTTGTTAAAACAATGATAACACAAAATGTGTTGATAAAAGGCATATACACGAATAATTTAATATTATTATATATTCTCGATTTTGATGCTATCATAATACATTGTGGAAGACGTATACAAGAATAATTTAATACTATTATCTATTCTACTTTTGATTCCCGATTATTGATGTCACGGAGGAATGCACCTTTGGGGAGTGGTGTGATGACTCCCCTTCCAACTAACAAAATTGAAACACTCCTAGGTTGTGGGTGACCTAAAGTTGGAGTGAGTCTCCATATAGGGTTGTTTCCTCTAGAATAAAACCTAAAACTAACCTCTTCTCTATTGTATGAAATGGGAAAAGGGAGAAGGAAAGACTAAATATAAAAAGGGAGTGATGCACCAGAAAGTTTGAGGACTTTTAGACTTGTTTAAACCACATGAACCATACACAACTTACAAATGAATCACAATATAAAAGTGTTTCAGAGAAGGGTTTGAAGTTGTGACAAAATAAAAAAGGGAAACAAACGACTCTAGAAGGGCAATTTAGTAAGCTCCCCAACTAGATCTTATACATACACTTTGTTAAACACAATCTATGACCCGCAAATTAACATATAATTACATAAAGGCATGGAAATTAGATCAGTAAATCAAGGATAAAACAATATCACGAGATAAAATCAACTTAAAGACACAATATTGCATAATAAACATGTTGTAAGAAGGTAGAAATAGCTCCTTTATTGATCCAAGAGGTGAAAACAATACAAAAGATCACCCATGACCCCCGCACTTCGCCTATGAACGCTAGATAACTCTAGGATAATTAATAGAAATTCAAGAGATCCCTTTTACTATGAATTCCATGGATTTTTATATAGAATTGAGAGAAAGAAGAAGAGGAAAAGGAGGAGACATGCAAATCAGATCAGTTGAAAATAGAAAAGCAAGAGAGTGTTGTATGTTCATGTTGCCCTTGTCATCCATAAATAGTTGATCTTGCTTGAAACTGGCAGATTTATGCATGGAATGAGTAATTCACACAAAAAAGGCAAATTATATGCTTAGGAATGGATATGTCTCTGTTGTCCAAAAATAGAATTTTGTGTCCCTTGCAGGCTCATGTTGATTTTAGCCTTTTGTGCATGATCAAAACAAAGTCTTGCTTGCATGATCATGCTAATCTTAGCCTTTACATGATCTAAATTTGCAAACTTGAGTAAATAGATGAGCTAAAAATAGCTCGCTAGGATGTTTCTAGATTTTCGTGTCTTTTTCTCGGCATGTAGACACAAAATCATGCACTTGGGTACATTTCTAGGTCCTAAACACATAATAGCATTCATATGATTCCTAAGCAAGAAAAATAGTAATTAACAATTGTCTTTGGCCTCTTGTCTTTGTTTCTTGCTTTCTATTTGGTCTTTCATACCCCACATCCCAATTGGTATTTTACTTATTTATCTTTTATGGCTCCAAACACCAAGATCCAGCCCAGACAGGAGCGCTGGCGCCCTGTCCCCTCTGGGCCCCCCTAGCCCTTTTCCACCTTACTTGCTTCTTTTGGGTCTCTTTTATATTTTGGGCATATTTTCCACTTATGGGTCGACCTTCCAGTTGTCAATTACAAAATTCAAACAAGGGAATCATATAAATACATAGTTATGTGTTCAAAATCAGGGACCAAACACTAAGCATTTACTATCATCACCTAAGCTTGCATCCAAAGGAACCTAAAGCACTTCAAGGCATCCATCTAACATCCATTCAAGGGACAAGGGACTATATTTTTCTACATACACAACATAGGAAGGGGAAGTTTCTTTATTCCATCCACACATTCTATTACATTCTTACATCTAGCTACAACTCGCTATCAAGTGCACTTACACAAGGGCATCCTAAGGCATGATTCTTACACACACTCACCAAAATACATGGAATTTGAGATGTAGTGCAACGCTTGGTCATAAGTTCACTCTTGGGGTGACCGTAAGGGACATCCATCTCCCCATATCAGCATCTTTCTTTTTAGATTTGATTTGGTTTGGTTTTACAGGTTACAAGTACCTTTGGCGATAAAATAGTGACACACAGTGCAATCAACATGGAACATTTTTGACATTTTGTAAAATCAAATTCGACCATTTGCATAATCACGAGTGCATAGTAGTAGTCTCAAGCACCCAGAACCCATGTCCAACCATGGGTGCCCATTTTTGGCATCATCCGTGAGCTTTAGAATTTATCTTGAGCATTGACGACATAGTTCACCTCATGTGCAACAATTTTCCCAATTTAGAACACTTTAGGATTAAGCACATATAAACTAAGTCATCTTTCTTATATCTCTTGCTTAGGGTTTCATACTTTGTTTGCTTATTACTTGTGTCATATTGTATTTAGCAATTGTATATCATAGTTTACATTCAGTTACTCTGCAATTAGGGTTTAATAACTCTATTTTTGTTAAATCATTTGGTGAACCCAACTTCGAATACACTTGGATCCTTCTTTTTCTTCTCTCATGGCTCCTAAAAATCCTCTAATCTCATTACATGAATTGCTTTAAATGCACCCACATTGTAAAGATGTTCTTCAAAAATACCTAGACACTATGTATCTACCTCGCAATACATCACCCGCTCAAGTAATTGTCATCTTCGATCATCTATCTGATGACTCTATCGCTCCTAATCCTCCATCCAATCAACCCATCTTAGAGTCAATTCAAGATTTACATTGTTTATTTCAAGATAAAATTCAAGCTATGGAAACAATGATTACATCTCTTAAATCTAAAATCCAACATCTCAAGGATGTTTCTCAAGCCCATGCTAGTTCTTCTTCTACATCTCATTCTACTTCTATGACTTCCACATGTGCTCATATCAGTGAACCCCAAGTCTTACCGCTCCCCATGCCTCTCAAGTTTGATCTCAATGTTAAGCAACATGATATTCTTCCTCAACTCCTCACTCATCAATTGATCAACTTGTCATCTACTCATTGTTATCCTCCTTATCGGCTTACAAAATACCAAGGTCACCCATATTGCAATTATCATCGAATCAATGGACATAATGACAATGATTGTTATGCTCTAAAATGACAAATTGACCACCTTAAGCATTATGGTCTCATTTCATTTGCTACACAAAATGTTGCTACATGTTCATCTCCAATTGCTACATCCCACTGGGTTCCTAAATCTAATTCATCTATGTCTAATGAGCATCATGCCATCGTTACTAATGTTCCTCTACAGTAAGTCAAGAGCTGCCTAAGAAACTTCCTCTCAAAATCAGTCCAACCCCTCCTCCTCTCAAGTCTTCTACCGTGTCGCCAACTCCTCAAAGAACTTCCTCTTAAAACCAGTCCAAAACCTCCTCCTCTCAAGTCTTCTACAACATTATCAATCCCACATAAGCTACCACCATTCAAGATCCCTCCCCACCCTACTCCACTTTCGTTTCCAATTCATTTTGTCAAACAAACTATTCCTTATACTGATGGCCAAGACACATTTCAAGCCCAATCACCATCGCAATGTCTTTATTTCATCGTCTAATAGATATCCATCACTCACATGCTCGGGGGGCATCACAACTTATCCCCCTTTTATTGCTATCAAATGTCTCTATCATCTCATACACTTAACACTTTGTGCTTAATTAATGTCTAAATATTTCCTAAACATCACTACAAACCCTTTGATACACAACTTGTATCTTCATTACCCTATGATGCACTCTAGTTCCACGGTTCATACTTGACTATTGAGGGTCTAAATATGAAATGAACCTCACATCATTCACTCTTTACACTCTACACTTCATGATCTATCTTTATAGTGCACATTTTCAAACCATTTTCTAATGACGCACTCTTGTTCTATGGTTCATTCTTGATTGTTGAGGGGTATTTTATAAATGAACCTCATCTCATACTCATCTAAATTCGTTGGAGGCACGTTGCTCCTATCACATTTACATTACATATCATTCCATCTCATTCATACACAACATATTGCATATTTTGGTTACATTTATTCTTGTTTGCTTATACTTACATGTACACTTTGTTTCCCATGCTAGATGAATACTTAGTATGTCAATATCTTTTCTATATACACATGCGCATTCACTTTCTCTCAAGTTGTGAATGTAGACTTCTTACAGTATTTACACCTTGTAAAGGTGTTTGGCACAATACCTCTTACCATTCCTATCGAGGATTTTGGGTCCATCTACTTTCTCACACATTACAAAAAGTTATTGTTTCATAATTTAGTACTTCATATTCTTACTAGCACACTACTTTACATTGATACATACATGCTTTAACATAATTTTTATCTTTCTAACATGCTAATGGGTGCGGTGCTTTATGCACAAAATTTTCCTTGCGGACTAGTTGTCACCATGGTTGTCTTATACATTTTTCTTGTTATTGTTTACCTATCAGTATGTTATTGTTTTACATGGGTTATGCCCTCTATCTTTTTTATCACTATTTGTATGCTTTTGGCCGCTTTGACCTTGATTGTCTTGTGACATTGTGAGCGATGTCCCATGGTTGAAACCCACTTTTTGTAATCTATCTTTTATGCACACTTGCTTCTTACATTGCTTTTCTATGACATGCTTCCTACTTTTTCTTAACACATATATCTAGCCACCAAGGGTTAAATTTAACGGATGTTTAGACATTTTTTTGTGATTTTAGATGTAAAATACTTTCAAATATTTTATAGAACTGTCACGTGTGACTTGCGTGTTTAAAATGTGACCGTCAATTTTTATATACATTTATATATAAATTATATTAGTATATATTAAGCATAGTTAAATAAATATGGAATAGTTGTTTATAAATTTTATAAGTAGTGTATAAATAACATTGTTTTTTGTTTTTTACAGGTAATATTAAAAATTTACCGTCACCTTTTTTTTTTTTTTAAAGTATAGGTGGCCATTAAATTTAACCCATGTTAGCCACTTTGTTTTCATGTGCCTTGGTTTCTACCATGCACATCCCCTTCCCCCTGTAGGGTTACAGTTCATATCAACATCAAGTCCTCTCTTTGGGTTGCATAATCCTATCAATGTCGCATGCACCCCAAATGGGGGCATACATTAGGTGAATAAATCACCCCATATAACAACTCAGAGCTACAACACAATACAATATAACACAAAATCAAAATAGGAACATAGTTACAGAATGACCCAGAAATTGACCTGGGTCCTCAACACAACATAGACACTAGCTCCTAAGCTCATACAGAGCTCCTAGGCACCTATGTCCGCCCCTAGGTGCACTAATGTCTTGGGGCACATACAATCAATTTCTTAGATCGGGGTAGTTCACGGCGCTTACAAAGCAATTTTCACAAGACATGCACAATCCTTAATGCATTCTATCTCCATTTTCACAGAAAAAATAATACATTCGAACAAATCAAGGACAATCATGAAAAAATAGGAACATCCCATCTGCAGTGGTATTTATCAGGGAAGAGTCGTGGAAGGAGAGTAATACTAGACTTCTCTCCCAAAAACTCATTAAGGAGAGTAATATTAGACCTATTTGGCATGAGATCGCCCAAAAACTCACTCTTCATAGCAGCTTCAAGATATTTTTCTATCCTTTTACACACTTTTACATACTTTTACATACTTATGTACAATTTTCTCTAATTTTTCATATACACAACTTTGACTACATTCTTGCTCTTCTTTTTCAAGTTCTTCCTTACAAGAAGTAGAAATCACAAACATAAAAACAGTGCACAACAACAAGCACAACAAATAGGTATAACACGATACAACACATACGCATACACCCCTAGGGTCACTTTTCTTTCCTAGTTTCCACGCTTCACTTGTCCACTTGGCACGCTTCTCGTCATACACTCTATATGTTTATCGTGTACATATCTTCCATCTACTTTATGTTGTCGAGTATTCACTCAACAACATAAAGTGGTGGAAAATGTAGACACAAAATCACACACTTGGGTACATTTATAGGTCCTAAATACATACTAGCATTCATATGATTCCTAAGCAAGAAAACTAGTAATTGATGATTGTATTTGGCCTCTTGTCTTTGTTTCTTACTTTCTATTTGGTCTTTTATACCCCATACCAAGTCGATATTTTACTTACTTATCTTTTATGGCTCCAGACACCAACACTTAACCAAGACATGACCACCCAGGCGCCCCTGACCCTTTTCCATCTTACTCACTTCTTTTGGGTCTCTTTTATATTTTTGAGAATATTTTCCACTTATGGGTCGACCTTCCAGTTGTCAATTACGAAATTCAAACAAGGGAATCATATAAATACATAATTATGTGTTCAAAATCGGGACCAAGCACTAAGCATATACTATCATCACCTAAGATTGCATCTAAAGGCACCTAAAACACTTCAAAGCATCCATCTAACATTCATTCAAGGGACAAGGGACTGCATTTTCTACATACACAACATAGGAAGGGGAAGTTTCTTTATTCCATCCACACATTTTATCATTCTTACATCTAGCTACAACCCACTATCAAGTGCACTTACACAAGGGCATCCTAGGGCATGATTCTTACACACACTCACTAGAACTACATGGATTCTGAGATGTAGTGCAATGCTTAGTCGTAAGTTCACTCTCGGGGTGACCACAGGGTCATCGACTCCCATATTACATATTTATTTTTTTGATTTGATGTGGTATTGTGGGTTTTGCAAGTGATATCTATTTTACATGTTGCAAGTACCTTTGGCGTCAAATATCGACAAACAAGAAATCAACATGGAACATTTCAACACTTGTGTGACACTTTGTAAAAATCATATTTCAACCATTTGCACATCACGGGTGCCCAATAGAAGTCTCCAATGCCCAAGTGTCCTTGTCCAGTCATGGCGCCCATGTATGCAGCATCATCATTCGTGAGCTCAAGAATTTATCTTGAGCACGACGACACCATTCACCTCCGATGCAACAATTTTCCTAGTTCAAAACACTTCAGGATCAAGCACAAATCAGCTAAGTCATCTTTCTTATATCTCTTACTCGGGTTTCATATGTTGCTTTCTTTTTGCTTGTGTCATATTGTATTTAGTAGTTTTATATCATAATTTACATTTAGTTACTCTACAATTAGGGTTTAATAACTCTATTTTTGTTAAATTAAGGCTTGTCGATGAATTGGAGAAATGTTGGAATGAGGGAATAATTCCTTATGTTCCCTTCGGAGTCGACATTACCGATTTGTTACAGATTCAAACATGGCGGGATTTCGAGAGAACTTGCGGAACCTCGCACTATTCCACAAGTGCCTAACAATGTTAAGTTTACCAACTAAGGCCTCGTAAAAATATGGCGGGTGGTCGGGGAATTAGAGGAATGACAGAACATGTGAACTATTCCGGTGTTCAATGGCGGGGTCATTAACCGATCACTTACCCTTTGAACTATTATCGACACTGCGCAGAAAGTGGGGATCTAACGGATCCTGTGGAACTACTCCACAAGTTACCAATGTGAATGCTTTTTTTGGTTTGCCATATTTGTCTCTATTATTAGCTCATCCGGGAATTCATATAATCGACAAAACAAAACAATTGTTCCCTTTGTGCCCATAAAACCTAATTTATCTTATTTCTTAGTGCAATACAACCAACGGGAGATGCAGAGAACTTAGGGAACGATGGAACTATTCCCTCGGTTTCTGAAAGGGTAGATTTATCCATTTTTTCCCGCTTTAAGCCAATTTCTTGTAAATTTTGACTAACTCCCGATAGGAGACTTAGAAAGATGGATTGCCCAAAAACTAAATTTTTTCCATAACTTGTAAAATTTCATTGATCCATGATAACACCATGATAGCTAGGCCTAGTTTTGGATAACAATATGAAACCCTTATGAGAAACACTTTTGCATTGACATGTTCATTTGTAAGTTGTGTATGGTGTGTATGATTCTATGTGGTTTAAACAAGTCTGAAGATCCTCAAAATTTCTAGTGTATCACCCCTTTTTTATTTTTAGTATATCCTTCTTCTTTTTCCCATTTCATATAATAGAGTAGAGGTTAGTTTTGGGTGTTACACTAGGGGAACCAATCCTCTCTGGAGACTCACTCCAAATTTAGGTCACCCACATCTTAGAGTGTTTTGATTTTTCATTCCTCCATGAAAACAATTATCAAATATGAAAGTTCAAGATTATTGGATTATTCAATGTCCCCTTATTAAAAAATCATGAAAAATGGATTTGCTAGATTCATAGTGTAGACACCTATAGTTTAATCAAAGCACTATTATTTCTAATATTGCACTTACTATTCTCTTCCTCACAGATTGAAGACACCTCGTCAGTTAGATCTATCTAACTCCCCTCTTACGACACTCTTTTGGTCGTATTTCCTCTTGTACACTAATTAAATAGGTTATAATAACCTCTTCTTGGCTAATATTCTCTTCTTTACCACCTCTATTAGCTCCCTAGAATATCAATCCACTTCATTGGATTGATTAGGCCTTTCAAAACCCTCCTAGAAACCTAATTTCTCTCTAAATAGGATTAATTACCCTCTAAACATGGTTAGCTAGTCTTAACCATGATCAACCTCTCTCTAAAACTAGTCAAATCTTACTTTGACTTGCTAATTAACTTGTTGACTCCTTTTAGTCCCACATGCACCAAAAAGCCTCCCATTTCCCAAATGGAAAACTATAAATTGTCTACTACCCCCTCTCATTTCTAAGAACACTTCTTCCCTCTAACCTACACTATAGTATTATTGCTAGGATTAGGAGTTTCATTTCATTCTATTGAACTATTTGATTTTATTTTGCATTTCTATCACACAACATGGAGTAAATGGGAAGAACCATTGGCCTCAAGCCATTAATGGTGAGATCCCATTCTCTTGAAGCATAAATGGATTGCTTAGATCCTTTTAGGTTCATTTACTTTAGGCTTTCAAGAATAGAGGTTAACTTCATTTGTTTAAGTTGTTTGTTTACTTCAAGTTAATGCATGCAAATAGGAATCCTTGATCATTTCTTATCATATGATCCATTGAGGGTATTTTGCACAAAACTTTGGGTTCTTGAGTGTTTCTTACCCCATTTCAATAGCTCGTGTAAAACCTTTCATTGAACACATTTTGGCAAGCTCGGTGGCACACTTACGTCCATCCTCCATTAATGGAGGTATTTTGAGTTCTTCAAAGTTCATTTACAAGTTTTTTAGTTAAAACAACTTGTTATTTGCTTGTTTCTATTTCTAACACTAGCTAAATTGCACTTATTTGCATATGTTTCATGGGTTTAAACTAGAAATAGTCTACTTTGACTAACAACTAACCTGTTTTCTCTTAAACAATTTTGAATCCATGAGTTTTGCAGGTTTTTCATAGGGTACGCATAGGTGTTGTAAAGGGGTGCATCCACATTGAAACCCTAGCATTCCCGTCGAAACAGTGCTCGCACTTATTTGGTTATACTTATCATTAATGGTTTTTTTCTCTACTGAGGACGCACACGTCTTCTCTCGTCGGTTGGTCGACGTCTCTATCTCTCTCTGGACGATCTGTGTAAATTACCTCACTATGTAAAAATTAAAACTTTTTGTTTTATGCTTGGACATGTCTCCGTTGAATCCTAAGTGTCCGTGTGTGTCAGTTGCGAGTTGCGTGTTTATCTATCCTGGACTCGTTTGTATTTTTTGCTATCGTGTGGATTTTACTAATTTTGTTTTGCACAGTGTATCCGTTGAGTTAGGCGTGTACCAGCTTGGTTGGGGGCGCGTTGGTGTCGGTTTGGGCATACATTGGCTATGTTAAAATTGGAAATTTTTCTACAGTCTGTAAAATCTATTTTTCTGATCTTTCTTCAGGTTTCTAGGACTAACAAATTAAATACAAAGTTTTCTTTGGTATTTCAGTTTGCATAGTTAAGTGTTTTTGGTTCTTAGCTTAAATTAGGTTTGTAAAAGTGCGTATGCTCTCTCCTCGCGCCTTCAAAGGTGATCTTGGAGATCGAAACACTTGTACAAACTTGTATCAAATGTTCAAAAACTTGTTCTATAAAGGATAAAGTAAACTTTCATGTGATTTAGTAGGATTTTCACATTGTGTATGTTCTTCCTTCGCACCTTTTGGCGATCTTAGGAATCAAAAGCAAAGTGTAAAGTTCTCTTTCTTGACATCAATCTGCGAAACTAGAAAATTACTAAAACTTGTTGTTTACAAGACCCAACGCTTGTAGAAGAAAGGCGTAAAAAACAAGACACAAAACTTCTAATACACGTGTTTTATACAAGCTTCCAAATGGTGTGCTACTTAAAACCACATTAAGTTAAGCAAGATAAAAAACACACCACTTTCATCACACGTATTCATGTATTACAGGGTTTCAAAAAGGGTACGTCCTATCCTCTTAATCGAAACATAACCCCTTTGGCATAATGCCTTAAGCTACAACAATGGGGGTGGTTCCAGAACCCTAAAGTAATCCACCATTGAGTAACCTCGTGGATGAAACAAGAAGCACTCTGCTTACCCACTTGACTAGTATTCCTCATGAGTTAGCATTACCGGTTGTCCGTATGGTGACCCCAGTGAGAGTACACGTGGATGCATTTATTTCCCACTATGCTTAAAGGGGGTAAAGTAAATCCAAGATACTCCCAAATTAGTCATTGCAAATTTTTGGGTAAATCATGCTCGCTTAAGACAACTTTGTAACACTTAGGTGAGAGAACTTATTAAGGAGGCCATTCTGTCTTGGAACCCACTTTGCTAGTCCATTGTTGCGTCAAGCCATCACAAAGTGACAACTCATTCGAAATCTGAACCTTGTTTTTCGAACACGAAAAGAATCCTTGTAAAGTTTGATCTAAGTGTCTTTCATCATGAATTTAAACTACATCCCACTTTAGCTCAGTTTTATTCTCATTTTCGGACAAGGCGAAACTCTACCCAAGTGGTGCTTACTTTTTTCATCTTTTGATCTATACCCTTGCATTCTCACTACCCATTTTTCTAGGTGAGAAGGGTGCATACCTTGCATGCGTTTTTATCAAAGATAGTGCTCGCCATTTTTTTGTCCGTTTACGCCCATCCATGTTTGTGGTTGGGTTGTTAAACATCTAAAGTGTGTAGGTACATTTTTCGTATCTTTGATAAAAGTCCTTCAATCTTGATTTCAAGATCATCTTCACCACTACGCGAGTTCGATTCATCATTTGTCTCTTCTTGAGTTAATAGTTTTGTTTGCATTCTAGACACACAATTTTGGTACTTACATCATGTTCTCATTTTTATGATAGAATAGTATAAGTCCCTTTATTGTGCGGTTACACTGCTCACACAATTAAAAATCCTTGTTATACTTATCACTTGGTTTTGGTTTCGACATCATCTAGAGTCTTTTGAAAAGTGTCGATAACACCTTATATATATCATGATAAGGTTGTCATGATACTAACACCTTGCTTGCTCGGTTAATGTATCACGATGACATTGTTACGCTATATCTAGTCGTGAATTCCATTTTTCAAAAGGTTTGGCTTTCATCGGCATTCAAACTAGTTTTAGTATACCTTGTCGAGGGATCACACATCACTACCACATCAATACTTAGGCCTTGTTAGAATTCTAACTTGACCTACATATTGATATGATATTGTCACTATCTATTTTAGGGCATAGGCTTGGTAACAAAAAATTGAGTGATCATTACATTTAGGTGTGCATATGAGTGTTCCTTGATAAAAAAATGACTACATAACACTGCATCTAGGATACACTGTGGTATAGTTCAAACATCACCTTGAATGGCTTGCGAGAAACCATACACTTAGGGGTCACACTAGCCGTATACAAACATCGGCTAGTAATGCCTAAAATCACAAAGATGGAAACCAAATCAAATGAACATGACTTAGGAGAAAACCCTTTTAAAACCTTCCCATTTAGTGACAACAACTTAGTGCCTCTCTTTTCTCAAGTCAAGGATGTGGAGCCATTAATTGACCATAGTGGAGAAGAGTCGGACTCTTCCAAAGAACAATAGAGATTAGACCTAGGTAGATTTGATGAACTCCTATATTATAACAAAGATCAGGTACTTGCAAGAGTCCTAGAATTAGGAGTAAAACTTCCACACGAGCGCGAAGCAGAAACCAAGGTCATCAACCCTCAGCTAGGAGAATGAAGATTCATCTTAGACACGATAACCCTTTTGATGTGGGATACACTTCCACTTCTAGGCAACAGCATCATGCCACTATGGAAGGGGACCTATCACAAAGACCTCACTACAAAGCTTCATGTAAAGTGAAAACTAAGCGTAAAGCTTCCCCTCCTCCCAAATTTGATGAAGAAGAGAACCCTCTGGTTGAAGAAGAGATCCTTCAAAAATAGATCTTGAAATTAAGCTAGAAACTAGAAAACTTAGGCTCTTCAAGAAGAAACATATACAAAGACAAAGAAAAAATAAACCTAGTGAGTTTCACATTGATCCACACATGGACCATACCTTTAAGGCAAATCAAGTACAAAGACCAATGTCGCCTATTAAAGAGCAACTCATTCAGAAAGAGTTACAATCAATGAAAATACACTTACTACATTACAAGAGGGAAATGTAGGTCAGAATAGAAAATATTTGTATGAAGAACTATGCCCTTACCCCTTCGATAAGGACATGTTATAGCAGCCTTTCCCAAAACACTTTACCATTCCCAAGTTTGATAAGTATAAATGCAAGAGTGATCCTCATGATCATATAAAAGACTTTTACATGGCTTGCCAAGAGGTCGCATATAGTGATAACTTCTTAATATGACTTTTTCCTCGCAGCCTAGGAGCCATGGGATTGGAATGGTTCTATAGTATACCCAAGGGCTCTATTACAACGTGGCTGCGCAGCGAAAAAAAATGTACGGAATTGCTACTTTAATATGGAAAGTGACATCACAATGAATGATTTATGTAATACAAAACAAAAACCCCATGAGACCTTTGCAAGTTTCTTATTAAAAGAGGGATTCGCAAGAACCGATGTCGAAAACAATGCACCACAATGAAGTTGCACTCCAATGGTAACGTCAAGCTCCAACGCAATAAGCAAGATTCGAACAATGGAAAGAATATGTAAATAAGAAAACAAGTTTGCTCATACTCATAGATTGAAAAAGGAAGTACAAATAGGGGTGTTGTGTAACCCCCATGCCTAAATAAGGAAAGAACCTCAATGACACCACTAACATATGACATGACTGACGCATATGATGCCACTAAAGGAGGAGTTACAATTCCAAATAAGGAATGTAACTCCTATGACACACTAACGCAAATGACAATGACAGATTCTATGATAGAATCTAACACTTGTCATTTGACTTCCTAAGACCTATGACTCTCGCAAGGCAAGATGAATCACCAGGTGATGTGGATGATGACTAGGCATGTCACACACACCAACACCCCCCTTCATTGAAGCCGAGGAAGAGGTCATGGTAAGCCAGAATAGAAAAGAAGACTCCCCTAGACAACTAAGAAAGATGTGTCAATGGGGCCCGACAACTAAAGGCCTGATAAGGTGCCCATATACAAACAACATCTTTCTGGAAAGAAGAAGAGGAGAAGAAGGAGGACTATATAGCTCGAAGAAGATGGGTGGTCATGCAGCAGACCTCACCCCAAGAAGAGACCACAAGTGAAGAAATTTCACCTCAGTGAAGGGCTTGGTGAATATGTCTACAACTTGATCAGTTGTTTGAACATACTTGTATGTCGATGATGTTTTCATGTATCATCTCCCATATGAAGTGCATGTGAATCTCAATGTGCTTCATCCGCTGATGCTAAACTGATTTCTACAAATTGAGATAGTGCTCATGTTGTCATAGTAGATAATGGTAGGCCACCGAAAGTGGATGCCAAACTCATCAAGATACCCTGTAACCAAACAAATTTTGTGGCGTTAACTACTCCTCTATACTCTACTTTTGTCAATGATATGGCAATGGTGTTCTGCTTCTTGCTGGACTAACTGATAAGACCTGAACCAAGAGTGAAATTGTAGCCTAAGGTAGACTTTCGATGATCTAGATCACTAGCCCAATCCGAGTCTGTAAATCCAACCAAGTCAATCTCAGTCCCTCCTAAGTAATGAATACCATCTGTGTGAGTGCCACAAACATAGTGAAGGATCCACTTTGCTACTTTTAAATGCAGCTCATGAGGCTCCTGCATAAATCTGGACACGATCCCAACAACATACGAAAGATCTGGCCGAGTGTGAGTAAGGTAGATCAAGCTCCCCACCAACTGCGATAAAGGGTACCGTCAACCAAGGGGGAAGAGCAATCAGAAACCAAATTGACCCTAAAGTAAAGGAGTAGGTGAGGACTTGCAATCAGACATGTGAAATCGAGAAAGCAAATAAAGAGAGTACTTAGGCATGAGATCATAATTCCCGAGTCAGATTGTGAAATTTGGATCTCAAGAAAGTAATGAAGAAATCCTAAGTTAGACATGGAGAATTTGTTGGCCAAGGAGATCTTCATAGAATCAATGATAGAGGAAGAGCTACCCGTGATCAATAAGTCATCAACATAGAGAACAAGAATAAGCATGGAGTCATCCTGCCATAGAATATACACATTTGGGTCAGAGTGACACCGAGTGAACCCTGATGCAAGTAAAAGGAGTCCATCTTGGCATACCAAGCCCGAGGGGCTTGTTTAAGGCCGTAGAGAGACTTCTTTAACTTGCAAATGAGGGATGGATCATGGACATAACCCGGAGGTTGTTCCATATAGATCTCTTCCTCTAGGTCCCCATGAAGGAAGGCACTCTTAACGTCCATCTGGTGGAATTCCCATCTATTAGCGGCAGCGATGGCAAGGGTCAGTCGAATGGAAGTCATCTTCACAACCGGAGAAAAGGTTTCGAGTAATCAACCCCAACTACCTAGGAGAAACCCTTAGCTACAAGTCGCACTTTATACTTCTCAACTTCTCCATTGGCTCCATACTTTGTTTGATATATCCACCTACACCGAATGATTTTTCTTCCTTTTGGAAGAGGGGTAAGATCCCAAGTGTCATTCTTTATGAGTGAGGAATACTCCTCATCCATAGTAGAATCCCACTCAAGAATCCCAGAAGCTTCTTGGAAAGACGGTGGATCAGAAGCAGAGGCAAAGAAGGAGTGGGGTCCAACGAAACTTGAGTGAGTATGTCTCTCATCTAAAGGATCTCTAACTAAATCTCCAGCACTCTATAAATTTTCCCGACCCAAAGAGGTCCCGAAGGTTCAAGCTCATAGTCGGAAGATTCTTCACTTGAGTGAGAAGGGACATAGTCCTCATCATCACTACTTGTCGAATCAGAAGACTCAGAATTTTGAGGATCGGGAGGAGTAGGGAGAGGAGGAACTCGCTCAACAACATCATCATCTGAGTCGAATCAATGGGAAAAAGAACCTCAGTGGAAGTAAAGTCAAGGATGACTCATCAAACTTCACACTCCTCTCAATATAGAGCTCATGGGTTGTAGGGTTCAACAATCGATATCCCTTCACGCCATCAGGATACCCGACAAAGATACAAGGTTTGGATTGTGGATCCAATGCCTTGCATTTCTTCTTGGGAATCGAGCCATAGCCTTGGATCCGAAGACTCAAAAGTGCTCAACATCAGGCTTGTGTCCAAACCAAGCTTCAAAGGGTGTCATCCCTCTTACTTGCCTTATGTGGAACATGATTCTGAATGTAACAAGCAAAATTCACTACTTTAGCCCAATACTACGGAGGAAGGGACTTCGAGTGAACCATACAAGTAGCCATCTCCTTTAGAGTTCGGTTCTTTCTTTCTCGTGAACTCCATTTTGGGAAGGGTTGTAAGCAATTATACGCTGCAAAGCAATCCCCTCAAAAGTGTAGAAATCCTCAAACCTATTACTCACATACTTGCCTCCATTGTTGGTTCGAAGAACCTTGATAGAATGTTCCACTTGTTTCTCAGCAAGAGCCTTAAAGTTTTGAAAATTCTCAAAGACTTCAGACTTAAGCTTAAGAAAATATACCCAAGTATAACACGAAAAGTCATCAATGAAGGTTAGTATATATAGAGATCTAGTGAAAGAAGGAGATGGAAAGGGGCCAGAAACATCACTATGAACAAGATCCAAGGGACGAGTAGCTCTCAAGATTTTCCCTTATCAAATTTTTTTCAGGGTGCTTTCCGAGGGTGCAACCCTCACAAAGACCTTTAGAAAAATTAACTCGGGGTAACCCATTGACCATTTCGTTTTGGCTCAATTATTCAAGGTAAAATAATTTAGATGCCCAAAACGCTCATGTCATAGCTTGCTAACCTCATTCGCATGAGTGAGCAAGGCATTGGGCGTCAAATCAGAAGAGAAGTGGGAAAAGGTATACAACTATGAATGGTGATCCACCTTTCCCTTAGCCACAGTGCAGTCAGAGTTAAGCTCACGAATGATCACCGAGTTAGGACCAAATTCCACTCACATTCCTTCACCAAGGTGGGTGATTTGGTAAACCGATAAGAGATTGGTAGAGATTGGGAACACTCAACACTTGGTTAAATGTTCCACCTTCTATCTCTACCGATCCACTACCAAAACCGACACATGAGTGTCATCACCCAACATGATTTGGGACATGCCACATGGTTCAATGCTAGAGAATTCAACCTCTGAAGAATCCATGTGGTGTGAGGCACCAAAATCGATAATCCAAGTTGATGATGGATCTGATCTAGCTACGAGGGCCTTACCTTTCTTCTTTTCATTTTTAGACTCCTTTGCTTTAGAAGACTCGCCCTTCTGAGCATTTTGTTTAACAGATTCAGGAACACTTATTTTATTCTTCTCAAGCAACTGAGTTAAGTGATCAATTTGTTTCCAAAACAATGATGCTCATCATGGCTAGGATACTTACAATAGGAGCATTTACACTTTTCCTTCTTCGCTTTAGGCTTAGAAGTCAAAGTGTTAGTGTTGGGCTTAGCTAGGGGTTGGTTGGTCTTGGTTTCTTTCTTAGGTTGGTCCTTTGTTTCTTTCTTCTTTTCATTTTTCTTGCCCTTATTCACCACAAGGGCATGTGACTTGGATTTTAGAGTCCCCATTTGAATGAGTTTGTCTTGGGGATGAAAAATGTCAAATGAGGGAATTTTCCAAGCACTACCCAAGGTGGCTTTTGTGGCATGGAAAGTTGAAATGAAGACAGAGTATTCAGGACCTAACTTAGAAAGAATCGACAAGATCAATTGAGAGTCTTTCTTCTCCACTTTACATTCCTTTAGAAGTAGTCTAGTGTGGACAAACTTTGAGAAGAAGGCCTGCAGGTTTTCAAAGTCACTAGGATTTAACCCTAGTAGTTCATTCTCCAACTCATGCACTCTCATGTCATCTTGCTTCCCAAACATCTTGTCGAGCATTTTCCATGCTCCATCAGGTGTTAAGGAAGTTTTGATGTGGAAGAGCAAGTCGGAAGAGATAGACATACAAAGAAGACCTAAGGCTTCATCACAACGGTTGAACCATTTAGATCTTTCGGGTTCATCATCAGGTTTGGTCTCTAACCCCATGGTGACATGGTATAACCCTTTACTTCACAAAACCAATATAATTTTAGATTTCCATTTGAAGAAATTAAAAGGTGTGAGCACCGATACTTTAGAGATATCCATAATGAAGAGATAGAACCAATGAAGGAAGAAGGAAGGAGAGAGAAAGGAAACAACCACCCCAGAACAATATCACACCCCCTAAGTTAGGCACTTTATAGTTTAGTGCGTTGATTACAATCAGATGTGACTGTGTGCCGAGAACTAGTCTATCACTCACCTTGCAATCAGCGTAATAATGCACAGAGTGGAGACAACAATCAAGGTTCATTGGGCAATGACAGTTCGACACCATAAGCAAGCACAAGAATGAGTGAAAACAAGAAGGGGAAGAGAAAGCCTTGTGAGAAATAACATCTCACATTGCACGAAAAGAATCCCTTTGTTGTAAGACTATGGCGGACGTGCTCACAAGTCCACAAGCAATAAAAGGGATAGAACAATGCTCAAGATGATTTGAAATGAGCTGAAATAAGCAATACAAAGACACCCCCAGAATGTGGCACTTTATAAAATAGTTCATTTACAAAACTGATAATCCCATCATCTAGAGTGTGAAAAAACATGCAACTTTGACTAAAGAAGTGCTCAAAACCGAGCAACGAGTCAAAAGTTATAGCAAAAAAATGATTCCCATAACTGATGGAAAACACCAATAAGCCTTGTAAACATATTTAAAAAGTGCCCTAAATGCATGCAAAGGGTGTCGTATGTATGCTCATTAGAAATGAAATCAAATTTTAGATAGGGTTTGTTTTAATTGTGAGGGGGATTAGCCTCCTGCCAACCCTGACCTCACCCTCCATCTTCGACACTCGAAGGAAGGATAATAATACAACCAAAATATACCCAAATAAGGTTTACAATGCCAATGAAATAAATGTTTTTAACCTAAAAACTTTAAGGGAGATTGATTTACCAATAATCAATTCTTAAAAAGGAAATAGGGGCCCACGTTGACCGAGTTGTATGAGAGAATGGAAAACCACCGTGGATGTTGATCAAGTTCTTTGGAGAGAATGGAATCCCACGTTGTCGAAGCCGGGGTTTAGAGTGGGCTAGGAAGTCTTGGCATGGTCGGAAGTCAATGAAATTGCGCTGGGAGTGAATCGAGAGTCATTCAAAGCACTAACGCCAAGTTGGACGGCATAGAGATCCCGAAACGACAGAGAAGACCGCAAATGTTGGAAACGGCTATGATGGGAGCTTTGTACATGAGCCAAATGTGCAAGTGACTTCCGAGGTCGGGGAGGTAACAGTATCATGATGCCAATGGTGGTAGTTTTGAAGCCACAAGAAAATAGAGATCCCAAAATGATAGAGTTGCAGGTCGTGTAGGAACAGATCATGGTCTGAATGAGCTGAAATTTCAAACAGTGCACGAGCCCAAGGTTCCACTCCACGTTCATAGCATGAGCTAGGTCCAGATGGTAGAGTCACCAGAGAATGTCGTGGGAGCAGACATGCAATGATCAAGGTAGGAGACTCGAGTTGTTTTGTCCACGAGGAGGCACCGAGAAGGCACGAGCCACAAACAAGCCAACATGAATAAAAAGAGTTACACGTAGATGGAGGGAAGAAGATCCAAAACCAAGCACGAGAATAACCCAAGCCAATGTAGAGAGGCTCAATTCACCAGGAGGAGGATGCATGCGAAACAAGGTGAGTGAGCGGTAGAGTATATAGCTCAAAGTGAAAAACAAGACAACTCTAAACTCAAAATCTGTAACCCATGAACCTGAAATGCACCCCAAAACACACAAAAATGTATGGAGATCTGAAACCAACTCTAAACCACGAACGGATTAACAAAGGTATAACACCCCAAACTTGCAAATGTTGAAACCTCAATGTGAGGTGAGCAATACAATTCCAAAGTAATAATCGAAAAAACTTGCATGAGGAAATAAGAAGAAACCAGAAGTAATAAGCAATTGATAAATGAAGAGTGCACATTTTACCGAAACCAAATTTGATACCATGAAAGAGGGATTCATGAGAACCGATGTCAAAAATAATGCACCACAATGAAGTTGCACTCCGATGGTAACGTCAAGCTCCAACACAATAAGCAAGATTCGAACAATGGAAAGAATATGTAAATAAGAAAATAGGTCTGCTCATACTCATAGATCGAAAAAAGGAAGTACAAATAGGGGTGTTGTGTAACCCCCATGCCTAAACAAGGAAAGAACCTCAATGATGCCACTAACGCATATGACGTGATTGATGCATATGATGCCCTTAGAAGGAGGAGTTACAATTCCAAATAAGGAATGTAACTCCTATGACGCACTAACACAAATGACAATGACAAATTCTATGACAGAATCTGACACATGTCATTTGACTTCCTAAGACCTATGACTCTCACAAGGTGAGATGAATCACTAGGTGATGTGGACAATGACTAGGCATGCACACACCAACACTTACAATGATGGCACGGGTTGGCAAGTTGTTTCCCTTGTGCGTTACTAGAAAAATAGCTAGTGAGCATCTTTGTTCCTAACTTAAACCCAGAAATAGCCTTTCATTTATAGATGCATTGTGGCTCAAACTTCAAGAAGTCATAGAGAAAGGCGGTCAAATTAAGAAGGCCCTCATTGAAAAGGTACGCTTAAACCATTTGTTAAAGATAAACATGAAGCCAAATCCGTAGACAAACCAAAGTTCTTTAATAAAAACAAGCATGTCATTGGTGATGGCATTATGGACTCCAAAAGAGTCCAAACCATGTAGACATGCCCGCTTTTAAAGCTCTCACAAGGACCTCGTCCCAAGGCACCCACTAAACACACGTTCACGCCATTAGCGAGTCCTTGTCTGCCATACTCAAGCAGTTAGATAATGGAAAGATGGTGGAATATCCAACTGCGATAGTACCATACCCAGAGGATGCTCCAAAACTTGGTTGGTTCAAAGACCATGAATATTGCGACTTCCACCATGTTAAAGGACACAAGACAAATAGGTGTTTGAGATTGCATCATTACATACAAGACCTCATCGAGGAGGGTAAGATTGCCGTGGATTCTCCCCTGAATCTTAGAAAAGGTCCAAATGAGAAAATGGGTATCTACAAAGAACCTTTTCCTAATCATGCAGATAAAAAGAAAAGGAAACCAAATCACGGAAAACCTCCAATGACTATAGAACTACCGCTTATGTTTACCCTACTAATGATAGTCCTTTTGATTCTCTCATAGGATGTATTAGCTCATCTAATGAATAGATCAACACTATCCGGATTTTAGAAAAGAGTTGTGCAGTAGGGATGAGACGTGCTTGCTTAATCATACCAGATCCCATGCCTATCCCTCAGGAAGGTCAATATAATTTAATAGATCAGTTAGAGAAAACACCTGCTAGGATATCTATTCTCGATCTCCTCAAAATCTCTAATGCCCACAAGAACATATTATATAAAACATTGCAAAATTTAGGGGTTTTGACAGATGTAGATCCCACAAACCTCCAAGCCATGATTGCACACCTAGACTCCAATGATCATATTACTTTTGATCACACTGCAATCCCGTAACAACCTAGAACATAACTTACCCTTATATCTCGAAGTGGTGGTTACCCATCGCAAAATCAAGAGGGTACTTGTGGACGGTGGATCTGGTCTAAACATTTGCACTTTGAAGCTGGTTAAGTAGCTAGGCCATTCAAAAATAGATCTGGGAGCTAAGACTATCACAATCACAACTTACGACAATGAAGAACAAGAATCAATGGGTACTATAGTAGTTCCCATGGAAGTAGGCCCAACTTTTCATGACACAACATTTTCCATGTCCTTGACTTGGACCTTCCATACAACATGCTCCTGGGGCACCCATGGATCCATGCCATGCAAGCTATTCCATCAAATTTTCATCAGTGCATCAAGTTATGTCATGAAGGTCAAGTGGTTACCATTCTGGGTGACCCAGAACCATTCACACATTGTAGGGCATTGCACAATTTTTCTCGTGTGGCTTATGAGTGTCCTTCTACAGATGTTGTTGTCCCCCTACAAATGGAAGCTATTAAGAAATGGATAGATTCAGAGTCCCTCACGCCTTATAATCAAGACTTTCCTTCATTAGTCAACCCATTCTCTTCATGGGAGGCAACGTCGGAAAAATATGGCCCAGGTGAGCCATTCACTCTTGAACAGGCTTTGTTAATATCAGATTTATCAGTATCTCCCAAACAAGGGGTAAGCCTTATTTTTAGTTCAAGAGCACTCGGGAGCAATGTCCTAAACCATTGGAAAATTTTGTCCATAGTGGTCTCCTATCTGAGGAGAAAATGTTAGAAGATCCTACCAGCAAAGTGCCAAAAGGTACCATGGCTTCATGCCATCAAGCACCCCAATACATCAAAGGTCACCGCATGATGTTTGTCATGGGCTATAGTGGGTTTGGATGTGGCATTAATGCACAAGGCCAGCTAGAGCCTATTCCCATCCCTCATTTTAAGTCAGATAAGCATGGCCTTGGGATAAGGCCTCATAACACTCTACCCTCTGAGAATGACACCACCTCTTTTGAACATGAGGATGTTTCATCTCATTCTGATAGCGACATGAGATTCCCAATGTAGCCTCTATGAGGATCTTGCTTCCACTAACCTATTCCCATTCAACGGTCCTTACCTTATCCAATCCATCCCCTTAAACAATTATCAAGTAGCCCTTATATATCCTAAACTTATAGATTGGGATCAACAACTTCACATGCCCTAGACTTCTTTGAAAATGATGAGGCATTTACAGAGTTCATGGGACTCAGGGATTCTATTCTAGCTGGGACCACAAGAAAGGATTTGCAATTCAACTAGACACCTGTGCATACTTTGGGGAAGAAGCAGAGATGTGTGGATGTTTGAATAAGAAGATGGTAAGTAAGAGTACAACCACTTCCGAGAAACCTGGAAAAAGGATAGACGAAATCTCACAGTGACAAACTCTTTGAAAAACTCATAGATAAACAAAATGAAAAATCTAAAGATGAAGTAGTTTATCCATTTAAAGATGATAATGAGCTACCACAGGAGGTCGATCTTACTCTTCCCCCTGATCCTACATGGATGGAAGATGCTTCTAAGATGCTTGTTGAGGAAACAATCAACGTCAACATTGGCTCAGAAGAGCAGCCTAGAATGATAAAGTTGGGGGCTTCACTCTCACTCAGAAAAAAGATCTTTGTAGAGCTCTTAAGAGAATACGTGGACATATTCACATGGACATATGCAGATATGCCTAGTTTGGACCTAGAGCTAGTTGTGCACAACCTCGTTGTGCACCCAGATGCCAAACCCATCAAGCAAAAGTTGAGAAAGATGCATCCTAAGGTGGCACTCCTTGTCAAAGAAGAATTGGAAAAATGTTAGTTGCTGATTTTATTAAACCCATTGACTATTCAAAATGGATCTCTAACATAGTCCTTGTATAAAAAGAATCCTATCGGCATAAGAATCTGCACTTGATTTCCATGACATTAATAAGGCATGTCCTAAGGATGAATTTCCCTACCTAACATTGACATGATAGTTGATTCCACTGCTGGTTATGAAATGTTGTCCTTAATGGATGGATTTTTAGGTTATAACTAGATATGGATTGCAAAAGAAGATCAACATAAAACAACCTTCATCACCCCTTGGGGACATTTTGCTACAAAGTCATGCCTTTCGGGCTCAAGAATGTTGGGGCTACTTATCAATGGGCCATGACTATTATCTTCCATGATATGATGAATGACATCATGGAAGATTATGTTGATGACATCCTAGCAAAATCCAAGAGTAGAGAGAGCACCCTAAAGTACTGAGGCATATTTTTCAGCATCTACGAGACTATAAGGTTCGCTTGAACCCTAAGAAATGTGTCTTTGGTGTTTTATCAGGAAATCTCCTAGGGTTCATTGTTTCACAAAGAGGGATTGAAGTGGACCCTGCTAAGTTACGACTATCATAGAAATGCCACCACCTACCACTCTCAAACAACTAAGGAGTCTACAAGGAAAATTCAGGCAATCCATCACTTTATTTCACAACTTGCAGATAAGTGCCACCCCTTTACCCATTTTCTAAAGAAAGATGTTGCATTCAATTGGGGACCTAACTATCAAAAAGGCCTTCGCACTACTAAAATAAGTACTTGGTCAGCCCACCTGTACTCATGCCGCCTACCCTAGGTGAACCTCTCCTCTTGTACATTTCCACTACCCAGTTTTCTATTGGTGCACTACTTGCCCAATATGACTTAGACCATAAAGAGAGAGCAGTTTACTATCTCAGTCGCACCTTGATTGTGTACGAATTGAATTATCCACAAATAGAAAAGGCCTTGCTTGGCAGTTGTCTTCACCTTCCAAAAGCTTCACCATTATCTCCTAAACAATAAAACCAAACTCATATCCAAAGTTGACCCTCTCAAATACCTTTTATCCAAACCTTCCCTCATAGGCCGAATGGCTAATTGGATCATTCTCCTGAGTGAATTTGATATTGAGTTTGTAAATCAAAAATCCTTGAAAGGACAAGTATTGGTTGATCAGTTGGTAGAAGCACCTCTACCAGGTATGGAACCTTTGTGTCTAGATCTTCCAGATGCATCTATGATGTACATTGAAGAATCCATAGAGTGGCAGGTCCATTTTGATGGATCGTTCACCTTCCATGGATCAGGAGTAGGAGTGGTGCTTATCACTCCCACAGTGATGTCATACCAAGAGCATTCCGGTTGGGATTCCCATGCACTAACAATATTACAGAGTACGAGGCACTCATCACTGGCCTCAAGCTAGCTATTACTTGGAACATCCGACAACTACGAGTCATTGGAGACTCTCAACTTATCATTAAACAAGTTAATGATGAGTACAAAGTTAAAGATGAGAAGCTCATTCCATATAAAAAGATGGTCAAAACCTGAAGGAGTACTTTACACATATCATATTTGAGAAAAACCAAGGTCACACAATAGATCCATGGATGCTATGGCTACTATTGGGTCTCTATTACGCATTCCCCTCAGGAAAGTAAGATGCCTTTCTTCGTAGAGCATTTACAAGTGCCAACATATGATATGCCAGAGTCATGTTTGGCATGTGAAGTTGTTGGTCCCTTATCCCCTTGGTATGATCCAATCTTTCGATACCTACAAGATGGCACTTTTCCACCAGACATTACTCATTCTGAAAAGAAAGCCCTTATCCACCGCATAGCCCATTATACCCTCCTAGGAGGCACCCTTTATCATCGTGGCTACGATGGGAATCTGCTTCATTGTTTGGATGTTGTTGATTCTATCCATGCCATTAAGGAAGTACATGGTGGTATTTGTGGAGCACACACCAACGGCATGGTCTTAGCTAAGAAGCTATTGAGAGTAGGCTATTATTGGCCTACCATGGAATCAGATTGCTGCAACTTTGTAAAGAAGTGTGAACTATGCTAGAAATATGGAAACTTAATACATGCGCTAGCACAGCCTTGCAGCCTATTGCAACACCTTGGCCATTCTCTAAATGGGGCCTAGATCTCATAGGAAGCTCCATCCTTCTTCTTCTAGATGGTCATACTCACATCATCACTACCACCAAATATTTTACCAAATGGGTAGAGGTTGTCCCTCTTACTTATGTCACCGGTGCAGTGCAAAATTTCAAAGTTCATCATGAACCATCTCATCTGCCGTTACGGGATCCCTTCAGCCATTATCACTGATAATGGTAAATCCTTCAAAAAAAAAATGGTTAAAACCTTGTGTCAATGTTTCCATATCCAACTCAAGTGGTCTACCCCCTATTACCCTCAAGGTAATGGACAGGAAGAAGCTACTAATAAAACCCTTGTATGGATTATGGAGAAAATGGTCAGTAAAACCGGCCGTAATTGGCACTTACAGATACATCCCGCCTCTCGGGCCTATCAAACTTCCATCCGCACTCCTACTGGTGTGACCCCATATTCACTCATCTATGGCAACTAAAGCCATCATACCTCTGAAGTGGAGCTTCCTTCCCTGAGAATATCTCTCAGAGACTATCTTGATAAAGATGAGGACTACAGAGTTGCTCGCTTGACAGAGTTGGAACTATTAGATGAAAAGTGTATTAGAGCACTCAATCACCTGAAATTCTATCAAAACAGAGTATCCAGGGATACAAAAATGCATCATTCATCGGAATTTGATGTAGGAGATCTAGTTCTAAAATAAAATCAGAAGAACACCATCAAAGATAGAAAAAAAAGGTAAGTTTGAGGCTAACTGGCTAGGTCCTTATGTAGTAGTTGCAAAGTATGGATCAAGAGCCTATAAACTTGCATATTCAGATGGTGAAGAGCTTCCAGAACCTATGAACACCATGCACCTCAAGTGGTTCTATGCTTAAGCATGATGAGAATATCAGATAAGAACTAAAAATAGAAAAAAAAAAAAAAAAAAGCAAAAATGGAAAATTGAGAAAATAGTAAAGAAAAAGTAGGTCATCCACATGTGAAAACCACGCAATTGTGGCACAATGGGCAGGTCTTTGGGTGAAAACTAGTTTTTCGGTGCTCAAGGAAGATTCACCGGGCACAAGTCACTCTTACAGCAGGATGGGTAATCATCACCACTTTCTAGATATGACTTCCTTTGCTAGGTCTAGAACCCTATTAAAGCTACCTTTGCCGAACCATGATCTGGCTTATTTTCTCTTATATCTACATGAAGGACATTGCCTTTGCATACTCCCATCTAATGCTTGAGGGCACCTTCACATTTTCACCTTCTCATACATACACGCATGGCATTCTACCTTTTGTATATTCCCACATCACGCTTGGGGGCATCCACGCTTCTTTGTTCTTGTACATTACTTTTAGAACATGACCTTAGAAAATGCAAAAACACTTAGAAAAGGATATGCAAAAAACTAAACATTCAAAAAATCTCCCTTTTTAAGGATGAAGCTACGACAACCACACAACGTTGTCTTAGAAAACAATGTGAACAGTAGCCTTGAAAACTTATCTTTTTAGATAAACCCAAAAACATTAGAAAATATATCAATGTTGTCCCACAAAAACAAGGTAATGATTTAATTGCTTTTAGTTGTTGGTTTGTATAGTTTTGATTGTGAATACCTTTTCATGTGTGATGTTGTGACTTATTTTCTTAGCATGGGTTGATCTTGTTTGAAATAATTATATATGGCATTTGATTCATTTGTAGCTTGTATGCATTTATTAGGGTTCATTTTACTTACTTAGATTAAAATGTCAATTTGATCTTTTTAGTATGCTTTATCAATTCATGTGTTTGCATCATAAGTTGTGTTGTGTTGTATAGGTACAATTGTTTAGCTTTGTTAACTTTTTCTTGTGTATTTGTCTCTTGCACAGTTGTTTGTTATCACATCTATCATCTATCATTCATCACATATAAAACATCATCTACTACATCATATATACAAAAATGCTAAGTATAACATCATGCATGTATGCTAAGCTAATCATCACATATCATATCATCAATGGGGGCAAGAGGGGTTGCGCATAATCACAAATCTATCCCCCCACACCAATATCATCTAGTATCATCCCAAGTGCTAGAATAAGAACTCAAAACATCTCATAAAAATCTAAAAACATGTGATACTCTCTATGGATACATCATCAATATGAAAGCATGAAACATACACATCTCTAAATCTAAGGTATGTCACATACATAGAGGAAAGGGAAATCATACATCATGATGCAATGATTACAAAACAATAATCAATAATCATACAAAGCATAATCATAGTATAACATGACAAAATCATCATCAAAATGTCCATATAATACATGTATAATTGTCCATGTCAATACTCAAATGTACATCATCGATACAATATGCCATCTAAAAAGGGCATGCATCAAAAAAATCGAGCCTTCATCAAGAGGCATCATCAAAACAATGGTACATGAAACTATACATCAAAATCAGCCTTCATAAGAGGCATATATACAATACATCTATACAAAAGGAGAAGTAAAGAGCTCAACCACAGCTCTCGCCCTCGTTGGGGCTCTCGGACCATGACCTGGAGGTCGGAAGAGTGGTGGCTATGATGGACCAACACCAGGGGTATCACCTACTGCTTCTCTGGCTGGTTGTCTGTCAGTCCAATGCTACTCCTCTGCAATAGGCTGCCGAAATCTATCTAACTAAACGACCTGATCACCATGACCTAGAGCCTATCACACTCACACTGACTGACTACTCAAAAGGAACCACTCACTGCTCTATCTGGGACTTCCCTGAAATAAGCAAGTCCTATAATATAAAGCCTCACCACCAGACCTCATGGCATCACGTATCAGATCAACATCTCCAGAAGTGATAGCTACCTATAAGGTGGCATCTCACTCACCTATCAACCTACCACTATCATCCTGAGCCTGTCTAGAAGTAACGGCCTCTCGATCTCTATCTATGGTAATAACCTGCACCTGGGCTCATGCCTGATCTCTCTGTGTAATATAACCCTGTGACTATGCCTGGCATGGTCCCTCTGAGCAACAACCATCTGCACCTGGGTCTGAGACTGATGTAAAAGGCTCAATATCTGAGCCCCCTATGCAGCCATCTCACTAATCCACTCTACCATAGGGTACTATCACTACCCTGAGTGGCCTGTGCTCTAGCCTGATCTCTCTCCAATGTCAAAATATGTACCTGAGCATGTGCCTGATCTCACTCTATATGAGGGCATGTACATGTGCCCTAGCTGCATCTCTCTCTCCACCACCTATAATTGAATGAAAATCACCACCTTAACTAATCGCTACTTGAAGGGCAGCCAATGCTTCCCACCATCACCACCACCCCCTAGAGCATGAGGTGGCGGGCCTGCTCTAGAAGTACCTACTAAGAGGGGTGTATATCCCCACTGGAATGCCTACTAGGGGGAAACTTATATGTCAGCTTTCCCTAAAACTTGTCTCTCGCCTAGGCCTCGGGGCCCGTCCCTGTGGTCTGCTTGTAATGTTGACCCTGTCCCCTACCCCCCCCTAACATACTGGTGTGAGTCGAGACCACCATCATCATCATCATCATCATCATCATCACCAATGACTCCACCCTCGCCACCACTAGGAGGCCCCACTGGAGAGGAGCTCTCACACCGCATTATACGCCACCCTGGAAATAGTCAAACGACATGGAAGCACACCATGGTACCATGGCGCATACTCAGTGTAGTACCCAGATCTCTAATCTATCTCAAGTGGCACCCACATAATAGGTACCACCTATGTAGAAACTTGGCAATGCTCTATCTCGGGAATCTGTGGACCCATATCAACATACTCTCGGGCCCTACGAGCGTACCACCTATCTGGCCCAGAACATCCTGGTAATGCCAAACTACCTCTGACACCGATCCACCCTGTATAACTCCCACATATAGTTGTGGCTGCCTAATATAAAATGCTCCACTATGGCAGTACTGAGCTCTAAACCATCCTCGGGCCACTAGAAATGTTTGTAAGGCCTCCAAACCATGGAAGCCTGTTGTAACTCATCAAGCTCACAGGTGATAGTGATATGCATCCCCCATATATGGCCACACATCATCCCCTCGTCGGACCCAACCCATCGTAGAAGGCTCCTCGGGAGCCCAAACTCTCAAAACACCTAAGGGGTGACCAATGGCAATGTGGTCCCACGCCCAAATCTGAAGCAAGCAGGCTGGTCCTACCATCTTCTGATGGTAGTAGGTAATCAAATGAAGGTCCCAATGTATAGATGTGCTAGAATGCACTGACCCCAACAGTAGGTCTCTCCCTCTACCAAACCGTATCACTCCAAGGAGGCCGAGCGGAAATGAAGCACCGGTCTTGTCAGGGAGTAAGACTCCACTGACAAAGGCCATCATATAAACCACTACTCGGTCTAGCTCTAAGTCCTCAATACACCGTGATAGCCTAATGGTCATCCCACGTCATGTGGTATCATCGGGACACCAAACAACTCTACGATATATCACTGAATATCATTCCAACGGCTCAGACTGGATAAGATGACCCTGGATCGGGACCCATAATACGCCACACATCCTCAAGAGTAATCATGATCTCCCTGGTCGGGAGCCAAAGCACTGACTCTCGTTGTGTCATCGCTCTACTATAGCTATCAAAAGGCCATGATCTAATGTGATCTGGGGCATATCAGCCACATGAGCCAATCCCATAACATATAGAAGGTTGTCCAAAGTATCACTCTATCATCATCATCAAACTGGGCCTCTATCATCGCTAGCCAACCATATCACTCACGGTCTATAGGATGGGTAGTATACGCTGCAAACAAGAAAACACACATGTATCAGTTAACATTTCTATCTACTTCTATCTAAAAATTGTTGGTAAATCACCATTCTTCTATCTTATTTCCTAAAATTTTCACTTTCTTCTAGTTTGTCTTCTTTTCTCCTTGGCCATTTGGCCGGAAGGGTGTTCTTCCCCTTTCTCGACACATGCGCACTCTCTCCTCCGATGCCTACGCACCCCATCCCCAACGCATACGCGCCTATCTCCACGTCATACGCGCCCTCTTTTTTTTTCTCATCCCATCCCATCCCAATGCATGCACACCCAGTATGACACCGACGCGCACTCTATCTCTCACACATGCATGTGCATGCACGTCCCCCCCCCCACCCAAAATGCGTATACGCGGCCCTTTTTCGATGACGACGTGTGTGTGCACCCTATTTTTTCCTCCAATGGCTACATGCATGTGTATATCATTTTTTTTTCGATGGATACGCATACACGTACGTACCCATTGTTTCACATGCATGCATACACGTATATGTCATCAACACATGCATGCACGTGTGCACATACGTCAAAATTCTTCTACCTAGCCTAAAAATCCCTAAAAATGCATTAAATGTGTAATTCACAAAGAGGGATAGGCCACTCACGTAGGGTCCATCCATTGGGTCTCGCATGAACTCTCGGATGCGATCTTCATCTCCTCCTACTCGGTAGTCTCACCATCTCACTCCAGGGCTGTCACTCTCACTCATGGTAAAAATTCACAAGAACTCTGGTAGAAATGAACTGATCGTGATTGATTTACCCCCCCAGGGTGGGTATATTAGGTTCCGTGATGCCCCCAGGGCATGTTTTCTCCACCGTGATCATTCTAGCCCTTCTTCTATCCGCCAAGATGATTATTTTTCTATTAAAATAATTATTTTTACTCATTTTTCACACGCTGGGTGCTTAGTGTCACCCTGCGGTCACTTCTTCATTACACTGGAATGATTTACGCATTTTTCGGCATCATTTCTTATCATTTTTTCTTCTATTTTTTCCTCTATTTTTCACCTATCATGATGATTATTTTTATTAAATAATTATTTTTGGCTTGTAATTCTTCTCACTGGGCCACTTTTATGTCCTGACAGTCCTTTTTGCCTTTGCCTTTAGGTAGTTGTGCATATTTTTAGAGATCTTTGATCTCTTATACAAATTCTTCCAACCAATCAAAAAATAAAAATTGTAAAACCATTTAAAAAAACAAAAACATTGAAATACTTTGAAAATGGACTAAAAATTGGTAAAACGCTCATCTACAGCTGAAATTTGTGTCTCTCGCATGGCACTCATCCCATATCTTGCTGACATTTTCAAATATTTTGAAACAATGACTCACGGATCATCTAAATCTTCAAAACATCTACAAAAGCTACACTGCTTACTTCATTCTATACTCTGGGGCACTCTCAGTTTCTCTGGTACTATTTTTGTCATGCACATTGCTTTTTCATTGGACCCAAGTGTCCTCCATCTTTTCCCTTGCATATACACATTTCTTGGGGCATCATCCTTCACCCTTTCATTTATCAGAACATTTGGGACTACATCTCGATAACAAAATATTTGTGCAACTATCTTGAACGTTGTTGGTTTAAGTGTGTGTGATTGTACTTATTTCCCTGTTAGGTGAGATTGTTTATTTCTCGTATTGCATTGCATTCATGTATGTTGCATGGAGTTGGCCATTTTTAGCAAGATGACGATTGTTTTTATCTTGGATTTTCATGTCATTTTACGCCTCCGTCATATGCTTACATTTTAATAAGGACCAATGATGAGGATTCTAAGCAAAATGATGATTATGTATTGTTTCTATAAAGCATTGGTTTGTGGATAGCTCAATATCCCTTTTTACTTTCTCATCTCCTTTCTTCTCGCTTTCTCTCCTACTTTATTTTTTGATCATCGATCGAGTTTCTCCATCACCCCATCGACACTCGAGGGGGCATCCTTCATCCTTCATCCTATTAATTTTTCTTCTACCCCTTCAAAATTTTCTACTCATTTACGTTTGTCTACTTTCTTTGAAGTGACGTAGCTTACGTCACCCCAAAGAGGGGAAAATGTAGACACATGTAGTTTGATCAAAGCACTATTATTTCTAATATTGCACTTATTATTCTCTTCCTCGCAAATTGAAGACACCTCATCAGTTAGATCTATCTAACTCCCCTCTTACGACACTCTTTTGGTCGTATTTCCTCTTGTAAACTAATTAAATAGGTTATAATAACCTCTTCTTGGCTAATATTCTCTTCTTTACCACCTCTATTAGCTCCCTGGAATATCAATCCACTTCATTGGATTGATTAGGCCTTTCAGAACCCTCCTAAAAACCTAATTTCTCTCTAAATAGGATTAATTACCCTCTAAACATGGTTAGCTAGTCTTAACCATGATCAACCTCTCTCTAAAACTAGTCAAATCTTACTTTGACTTGCTAATTAACTTGTTGACTCCCTTTTTAGTCCCACATGCACCAAAAAGCCTCCCATTTCCCAAATGGAAAACTATAAATAGCCTACTACCCCCCTCTCATTTCTAAGAACACTTCTTCCCTCTAACCTAAACTATAGTATTATTGCTAGGATTAGGACCTTTTATTGAGCTATTTGCTTTGCTTTTGCATTTCTATCACATAACATGGAGTAAATGGGAAGAACCATTGGCCTTGAAGCCATTAATGGTGAGATCCCATTCTCTTGAAGCATAAACTGATTGCTTAGATCCTTTTAGGTTCATTTACTTTAAGCTTTCAAGAATAGAGGTTAACTTCATTTGTTTAAATTGCTTGTTTACTTCAAGTTAATGCATGCAAATAGGATTCCTTGCTCATTTATTTCCATCTTGGATGCCAACATAACACATCTTGAAAGTCCAAGAGGAAACATTATAAATGGTAGAATATGCTTATATTTGGAGTGATGAGATCAAGATTAACAAGCCCAACCTAAAATAAGAATTAATTTTGTAAAATATCTTGCAAGTTCTGAGGCCTCTTATTTCTCCAAAGTTTTATTTATGGACTCTTCAAGGGTTTCTTTTTTTTTTAGAGTCAATTTCCTTAACTTTAGGGTTTTCATCATCCTTTAAGGTCTCCTTGTCTTTGGAATCTAAAATGGGTGGATTTTTAATGGTTCTTGACACATTTGGATGTGATTTTTCTCCTCCCAAGTATTCTAAATAATAATCCCTTTGTTTTGGAGGATTTTCCATTTTGGTGTTTCATTTTTCTTGATATCCGGGCCTACTCCACATTCAAGACTTCTATATATTTTATTATTTACAAAAATAAATGGATCATCACGAAAACAACAACAAAAGGTGGTTTCAAAACACAACAAATATGAATTACATTATATAATTTATACATGTAAAGAAGGTATACATGTTGTCAATGGTCAGTAGCGATTTCCTGCCGATCATCTTCCAATATTTCATTCCCATATGTCATGATTTTTGTTGCCATTACCATTAAAATATGTCCCTCATCTTCATGAAAATGCATGCATAATATTTTTTAAAAATATGAAATTTGTTCCTATCACTTGTTCATTGTTTTGCCATTATTTTCAAATAATATATAGTGTGATCTACATTATAGTTAAATTCATGGAAACAAGTCAACCCCTAACACCTTGCCATAGGAGGAATATGACTTGCATTAGAGATCATTACAATTTAATTTAAGGTAACATTTCTCACTCTTGTTTATGGTGTTACAAAAATATGGCTTTGGAGGAGGGTTACTTGCATGGGAATAACACTTCCTTGTAATTCTCCCACACCTTTGTCCTCCTCTCAAATACTAGTATTTTTTTCTTATCTGATTTAATTGAGTTATGAATATCCATTCAATATCCATTCAAGTATGTTGGAACATTGTGCCTTTGGGCATGTACTTTGATATATGAATGTAAAAGTTTTTAATACATATATTTGTGACCTACATGAGGTGTTATGATGTGGTGAGTAGGAAGCAAAAATGATATGTAATTGCCTTGTAGATGATATCAAAGATATTCAAATGGTAGTTCCATAGAGGTTTTGATATTATTGTAACTCTGAGTCATAAGGTTCAAGTTCAATTTCAATGAGGATATAATTTTGTTCAAGTCGTTATTGTCATAATAATATGACTATGCACAAATTTTATATTTGGATACCTTAATCTAATATCACATGCACATCCCATGCCCTTAGAGAAAATTCTAATCCCATGTGCATCGGCCTATCACCTAGTAGGCATTGGGTGCTCACCCGAGGCATGCGCGGGCGCCAAGCCCCTCCTTTATGTGAGTTTTGTGAGAATACATCCCCTACTTGACATAAGCTTAGATGCAAGAAGGGAAAGAACCATGCATTCATTATGAGGGTCTTAAGATGAGTTACTATATAAATGCATCCATTTAGATAACAAGGAAATATCAAATAGATAACAAATCTGATAATACAAAGAAAATGCACTAGGGTTTATACCCATGAACAATGTATATATTTTGAGAGAAAGTCATATATTCATATTATTGTTTTTTCAAAGACCACATTACATCCCTCAAGGTCATTACGGACCAAATGTCTTAATTCGATAAGACTTATACATTAGAGATCCTAACTATGCTTTCCAGATTACAAAGATGTTCATAGACCCATCCCTCTAGATAAGTCATCTCTCTTATAGCCTCCTAATGAGAATCCCTAGAACCCATCACTATTTTTGCAGAGCTTCACCTCTCCTCTTCTTCTTTTTTTCCTCTCTTGATATCTCTCTTGACACGCCTTTTCCTTTACCTGAGCATCTCTATATATAGCTTTAACATCCACCGCCATGCCTTTTTGAAGTAATATATTGGTTGCCAAGTGTCCATGTGGTCCTTCAATGGAGCATGCTTCTTCCCATTTGAGCTCTCCACTTTCTATAATGATGTCTTTCTAGATCCTTCCATTGCATGGAATATTCCTTCCTTGACCATCGAGTTTCCATGCGGCACCTTATCCATTCTGCATGCTCAGTTGGGTCACGCTTTTCTCATGTGCCTCCTAAGACATCAAATATGGCTAAGTCCTGAAACCCCTTCCTTTGCCTTACGCACGTGCCTTGGGTTATACTAAACCCTTCTAAAACCTTGTCCTACGCACCTTCACCCCACACGCCCTTCTTCATATAGGTCTCACGTGCCCACATGCATTCTTGTACTTAGCTAATATTTTGAGGCCCAACATCACCCCACACTACGCCTATTCTCTCGTCCTTGGAAACACTTCTCTTTAATGAATAAAGAATGGTGGGCTTTGAATAGTTGGAAAAAGAATGAAGGAATGAAGAATTGGGAGAAAGAATGAAAGAATGGGGAAATGAAGGAGAACATGTTCATTGTTGAAGGAGGAGAGGGAAATCCTTCCCTATATCTACCTCTAACTTCTCCCAAGAATTAACCTCACTCTGCGCTTGCTGACAGAGGTCACCTACTAGGGCACTTACCTCCTCAAATCTTAGCCCTTCCCCCTTGGTGCTCATCATTTCAACAATTCCTTCCAGTTGTTTGCCCAAATCCTTAAGGGTGTCCATCCTACGGGTGATCTGGGGGTATAATTCCTTCAATTGGTTTTGATCGAGCCCCGCAAGGTCTCGATAGCCTCTAATTTCTTCTCCACCTCATCCAGGATCCTATCCCACTCGCTTTGTTCCCCTTATTATTCTCCTAGAACTCCTTGAGTTTTGTCTCATGTGTAGTGACCAAGATGCTTGCTACTTTATCTCTATCAACACAATTATCATAGAAACTTCAAAGAACTTGCACACAACCTTGACATCAAGAAGGAGTTTGGTATACTTGAGCCACAATCCCTATTTTTGACTTGTTATCTAACAAGAACACAGGTATTCACTCCTTTCATCTCTGGAGTCCACATGGAGAGAAGGCCAAGATAGTATTTTCAGTTCAAGTGGGTATGCACCTTCTACGGAAGGACAGATCAGAAGTTAGAGAACACATAAAAGGTTTGCGTGGGAGAGAAGGCAAGTCAAGGGCACAAGGATGAGAAGGACTTTCAGTTCACTTAGCCGATTTTGAGCATGGAGACCTATTTTTAGAAGATGGCATGCAAAACACACCAACGATGCAAGAGACATGCACGCCATGCATTTTCTATCTTTGGAGGAGTGGATCGAAGCATTTTTGCATGGAGACGAGCTAAGAATAGAATTGACACTTCAGTTAACTACAAGAGGTCTATAGATAGCACACTTGCATGTGTGGCTATGCCTAAAAATGGCATGTGGCTATCAATAGCATGCGGCCTATTTCTAGAATAGATAAGTGGTGAAGGGAAAGTCCCCACCCTATATATATGATGTTAGGTACATAGTAGAAAAGTGTAATAAAGAATATACAGAGTGTGTGTATGTATGTGTGATGGATGTATGGAGGTAAAGAGATATACACATATGACTTGAATTATCAGTATCGATCCATACGCATTCGGTATAGATTGACATTACTGTAAGGAGCTTCTGTATTTATTAATAGATGGAAGATATTGGCTGAATCTAAGTGTCATTCTGTGTGTAGTTGAGTAGTGCATGTTATTAATTCAATCATGATTATTGTTTAAGCTTGTTCTTTCATAGATATGAGGGTAACATGCATTATAGAATGATGGATTAGTTATGAATCTATATGTTTCTTCCTTCATCATGCTAACATCCTACTACAACAACCCTAAAGAGGGACCTGGTACCTTTGCATGCTTCGGTGAGCACTCACTCAAGGTGAGTGATGTGCCAACGTGACTAGGGTGTTATCTGGTAAATTCTAGGCTGCATCATTGGTTCCATTTCCTCGGACCTCTTTTTCAGTTGTTTTCAGGATGGTTCATGATGAAGACGTACCGGTTAACTCTAGCAAGTATTGAGGAATGGATACATGATCTAGAGGAAGAATATGCATGGTGGTTCAAGCAGTGGATCTGAGTTTAACGCACGCACTTGGGTAGAAACAAAATCATGTATGACAACTTATATGAGAGATTTTTCACTATCTTTCTAGTAGAACTATACGAGTGGCTTACTGCTTATGCATCTCAATGGAATTAGAGGTATCACACACTTGTTCTGGACACAGAAGAATTTTAGGCCCTTTATGATGTTGATCTGATCTAGACTCGTGTTGTGGATACGTGGTTTCATGGTGTTCTAAATAGTTATATTCTGGAATATTCAATTTCAACATACTCTTTCCCAGAGGTAGCTGAATTCCAGTTTTTATGGTATCCAAGAGGAACATATTTGCAAGGTATTCCACTGGTGATCAAGATCTTGATGGTAACTTTGAACCTAGAGAGTAAACCGATGGCTAACTAAACTTCACCACGCATGCGAGGGCAGGAACAGGTTTGGTGAAAGATGGCAGACCTAGCGGTAGAGAGGCAGAGAGAGGAAAGGTGGCTTAAGTTTAATGAGGTGTGCAGAGAGGGAGATAGAGAAGCAACGTTATCATTGCAGAAAGTATGGCATTGAGGAGAGAGATGGCTCATGAAGGATTTACAACTCACGTAGAAGACATGGAGCTAGAGCATCAGGAACTCCCCCATCTTGGAAAGCATGATAGAGATCCCCTCTCACACAGAAGTGCACCAAGAGACTACTTGACCATGGGTGCACATCTTAATCCACCTGGTGACCTAGCCCTTGTGCTTGGTTTTCTAGTATCTAGTATGACAAGTAACCAAAAAGCTAATTTGGGAAGTAGGAGAGCAGGAGTAAGTCAGGGATCAAGTACATCAATGGTAGGATAAATGACTTCAATGATATTTGGAGGAACATTCTTAGGTGCATCATCCATAGAATGTGAGCGTGCGCAGAATGTTGGATTCACCTCTGAAGTGGAACTACCTCACAGATTGTAGGGGTTCAATATAGTACTACTATCGAGCACAGGGGAGTACATCTACAGTCCTATTCCAACTATAGGTGGAGGATCAGAGGTATAGGTGGTTCTAGTTCTAGTGGATCTAGTGGTTCTGGAGGCAGAGGGAACACAGAGGTTCTGGATCAGGTGGTCAAGGTCCGCAACAACCACAAAATATCTATATGGAGATGTCTCTTCGTCTCCCGAATATAGAGGTATAGAGGATGCTTCCAACATGTGCATATGTGTGAAATATTGTGGCACACTAAAGGGATCATGGCTGCTTGAGTGCAAGGCAAGTCAATTTTCTACTACATTACAGGGCATGCACACAACTGGTATAGGAAGTTTGACCTTGATCAAACTTGTGTGGATTATGCAAAGATTGAAGGATGCTTTCTTAAAAGAGTTCCATATCCCTGAGTTTGAGCAGAAGAGTATTAGTGCACTCAAGGATATCAAGCAAGGCACTACTGAGAGTGTACGTGAGTATGATGCTCATTTTAAGACACTTCTATCTAAGCTATCTTATGATATTCACGCTAGCCAACATGCACAATGGTTTGTTGGAGGATTGATTACACCTTTTAGAGGGCGTTGTCACATAAGACATACACTATCCACGTGAAAGCACTGGAAGAAGCTTTTCATGTGCCGCTGAGGTAGTTGGGAGCATTGACACTAGCATTAGTCCATTCCTAGAGGCACAGATTGTAGCTATGGAAAAGTAGTTAGAGAAGCTATCAAAAAATTCAGCCCATGAAACGTGCTCAGAATTTGGTGTATAGATTGTGAAGTGGAAGGTCACACCAAGGATAGTTTCCCTCAGCAGATCTATATGCTCATTATTATTGGAATGTGAGATTTTCATTTGAATCATGATGCTAGTCACTATCCTTTGTTACAACATGCGATAAGGAAGAATGTATCTTGCTTTTGCAAGATTTGTAGGTCCACGACCCATGATACTGAGGATTGTCAGCTTGATTGGTCAGATCCAGGATGCTATAGACATTGGGGTATGATAAACAAGTATAATAGATAATTCTAAGGGTAAGAATGAGCACCAGATCGGGATCATAATCAAACATGCTATGATAGAATGAAGGGGCATTTTGAAGGAGGTCATGGAAGGGGACGTGGATATCATGGTGGATATGGAGGATGAGGCCATGGTGGAGGAAGAGGTGAGTTCCCTCATGGAACATGTTATACGTGTGGATCTCCTGACCACTATAGGTGAAATGTCCTCAGAATATTGCATGTTCTTTTTGGAAAGAACCATAGCTATGAAGAGTGCCCAGACTTATATGAGCATCTGAGTAAGCAATATAAGCAAAAGAAAAAAAAGGCATCGGGATGGTTAGAATCCAAAGTGCATGGTAGAAGATCAATGGATGCCCAAGATAGCAGAAGGACCTGAGGCATTGATAGTGAAGATTACTACACGCACTGAAGTGGCACGCACAAGAGAGGCATTGCACTAGAAGCCTATGATCACCAAGGAGGAGGTTTTGCATGCAAGGTACCCAGATCCTACTCATCAGAAGGAAGTTTACCAGGATACCATGGAAGTGCTAAGGAATCTTCAGGGTGAAATACAATACCTAAAGGAGTAAAAGAAAGCATCAGAGACAGTCCAAACTGATGTCGATGATCTCATGAGAGGTGTGCAAGATGTTGCGCCAGGAGAACATTATTCCACTATTAGGAAGTTGGTTGAAAGGGAACACTCCACGCACAAGTCTTGAGACCAGATGATAGATTCTACATATGCAAATCTTCCCCCTGATAGCATTGACTATGACAAAGAAATTACTCTAAATGTTGTTGTAGATGGGTGGTTGTTGAGCAACATATTGATTGATACAGTGTGAAGTAAATGTGCTTACATTAGATGCATGGGTACAAATGGGGAGGCCTCCATTGCAGCCATCATCTAATGTGTTATTTATGGAAAACTGACTAAGGCCACTCCCATAGGAGTTTTGAAAGATGCATCTATAACTATACAAGGGGCCAAGTTCACTAGGGATTTTGAGGTATTAGCACTTGCAGAAGCAGACAATTTTCCATCCTTTCTTGGATGCCCTTGGTGTTATGCGAATAATGCTGACTTGAGATTCAATAAGGGGTATATCAGCTTTGAAAACAAGGAGGAAAGGGTTGTGATACCTTTGACAGATGGGAAGTCTACACCATATGTTGAGCCTCTAAGTGAGGAGGACTTAAACAGAGTTTATGTACATGCTTATTCAGACCCAGAGGTCAATGAGCCATCAAAAGAAGGCATCCTACAATGGGAGGATTCTCATTCTATTAGTGATACTATGAGTATTGCTTGAAAATTGGGCTCATGGTACATATGAATTGGTAGGGCATGAGGTAAAAAGTGTGGTTATGCACAGAGAATGGATTTCATTCGGTTTGACGATAGGTAGCACAATACCTTGGTATACAGGGGCAGAAGATCTTCCTACATTTTTGAAGGCCATGGAAACACAGTGGATAGATCAAATTAAGAGAAGAGCTATGTTAGTATATACCTTGCGTGGGACAACAGCGCACTGGTGGGTAGTCCACAGAGATAATCTTATAAACTGGGAAGAGATTGGAGTCACTTTGTCTACTAGGTTTATAAGGAACAATGCACCTACACAAATCTGCACTTATCATGGTGATCAACCTGTTCAACATCATATTCAAGCAAGTGTGAGAGACTCTAGACAACAGACAAGAAGCATTACCACCTTCACTCTAGGTGCATCATTGTATTCTACACTACAAGGATGCACACATGCACTGGTATGTATATGCAAAACTACATCGAGAGACTAGAAACTTGGCAAGATTTGATTACAGGAATGATCCAAACTTTTGACTACTTCTCACTAAACCTCCTATAGAAGAGGCATTAAAATTTTCAAGCACTTAACTATGGGAGATAGTGCAAAAGTAAAAGAGCATATTCAGAATTATTTGGTGAGACAGAGTTCGAGCATGTTTTGAAAAGGAAGAAGAACTGGACTCCATACTACTTGAACGTGCTTTCCTTGAGAAAGAGAAAGGAAAGATGGTTTACATCGTAGATGATGAGGAAGTTGAGAACCTAGATATTGAACATTCACAAGGGGTGCGTGAGGTCTTGGATAGTGTAGACAAGGATACACATGCCTATCACAAACCCATGAAAACAAAGAAGGTGAATATAGGTTCGAGGCTGAGCCTAAGGAGGCCATAATTGGAGACTACTGGTCAAACTCTGAGAGGTAGCAAAGATCATTGAGTTACTCAGGGATTATCAAGACTTATTCCCTCGAGGGTATCATGAACTTAAAGGTGTGCATAAATCACTTGGGGAAATGAAGATAAAACTTAAGGATGGTGCACACCAATTAGAAAGAGACCTTACAGAATGAATCCTAATTTGCATGTGAAAAGGTAAAAGAAGAGATTGATAAAATGTTGAAATATGGAATTATCAAGCCCCTTGATGAGTCAGAATGGGTTAGCCCAATGGTGATCAATATCAAGAAGGATGGACGAATTAGAATATGTGTGGACTACAGGAGCTGAATGTTGCATGCATCACAGATCCATTCCCTACGCCATTCACTGAGGAAATACTAGAAGGAGTCAGTAGGCAGGCAAAATATATTCCTTCACAGATGGGTTTTTCAGTATCATCAAGTTAGGATTTCTCAGAGGATCAAGAAAAGACAACATTCACTACTGAATGGGGTAGTTTTTCCTATACTTGTGATGCCTTTTGGATTGAAAAACATGCACTGTTGTATTCTCACATAGTTGTTCAGCATTCAAAGATTTTATTCACAACTTCTTACAGGTCTACCTAGATGATTGGATAGTATATGGGCTTGTGAAAGATCATTGTGACAATCTACGCTTAATGTTTGAACGATGCAGATAGTTGAGTATCTCTTTGAACATCAAGAAGTGCATATTTTCTACACCATTTGGAATACTTGTTAGGACATATAATCTGCAAGGAAGGTTTGCTTGTTGATCCAACTGAAGGTTGCAATCATTTTAGGCCTGAAGCACCTACCATTCAAAGTGAGGTGTGTGGATTTTTAGGTCATACAGATATTATAGAAAATTCATCAAAGGGTATGCCAAAATTGTTGCACCCTTGGAAGAGTTACTAAGGGGAAAGGTACATTTTATTGGGGAGAACCACAGCAATGCATGCGTTTGAGATATTAAAAGAGAAACTTACTACCACCCATTCTACGCTTTCCTCATGGGATAAACCATTTCATGTGCATGTGGATGCTTCTGGCATGGCCATTGGTGTTGTGTTAGCTCAACCTAGTGAAGGTATTGTAGATCATCCAATCTATTTTGCTAGTAGGAAGTGACTCCTACGCTAAATGGAATTATACAACTACAGAGCGTGAAGCTTTGTCCATGATCTATGCATTACACAAGTTTTGATAATACTTGTTAGCAACACCATTTGTGTTTTATACATATCACATGGCATTGAAGTACTTGGTAAACAAGCCCATCTTACAGGGGTGCATATGCAGATGGGTGCTCCTATTTCAAGAGTTTGACTTCACAATTGTGGTGAAGCTAGGAAAAGCAATTCTGGACCAAACCATTTATCTAGAATCAACTCAGAGAGAGGAAGCACATAATTGAAGAAACCATGCCAGATGCATAGTTATATAGGTTACAATGTGCGCCCATGGAATTAGAAGACATTGTTGTCTTTCTACAAATAGGTATGGCACCAAAAGGAATGAAAGCATTAGAAAAGAAACAACTTGCTATACGCGCACACCATTTATGTTAATCAGTGGTGACCTCTATAAGTTAGGTAGAGATGAAGTATTACGTCATTGTGTATTAGAGCATGAGCGTAAGGATATTATGGAAGAAGCTCATGGTGGTATTGCAGGAGGCCATTATGCAGGTGATGCGACTTCCCGAAAGATCCTACTTGTTGGATTATGGTGGGAGACATTGTATAAGGACTGTAAAGAATATTGTAAGGCATGTGATCATTGTCAACACCTAGGAAAACTAGGGCAAAGAGATGAGATGCCTTTGAGACCGATTACTAGTGCCGAACCATTTGAGAAATGGGCCATTGACTTTGTAGGACCTATTTCACCAGCACACAGGACTGATCACGCTATATCATTACTTGCATAGATTATCTCACACGGTGGGTAGAAGCAACACCTACCAAGGACTCAGATAAAACATACAATAGCTAGGTTTCTATGGGAGAATGTTCTTACAAGATATGGATGTCCCTTAAGCTTGACAAGTGATAGGGTACACACTTTTGAATGAGACAATCAGGATCCTATTAGATGAGTTTATGGTTGCACACCATAAAACTACACCTTACCATCCTCAGGAAAATGGAACTGCTGAGGCTTTCAACAAGATTTTGAGCTAGACTTTGACAAAAATATGTGATGTTGGAAGAAAGGATTGGGATGACAAAGTGTCAGCTATTCTTTGGGCATATAGAACAACTTACAAGAGATTGAACAAAGCCACACCATTTTAGTTGGTGTTTGGCACGTGAAAGTCATTTCTCCCTATAGAATTTATGTTACCTTCTTTGCATGCATTACACGTGCTGGAGGTCTAGCTGATGAATAGGCTTTAGAAGAGCATATCGAGAAGATGATTCAACTGATGAGTGTCGAGCCATAACATGATGGAGTCAGAAGTAGGAAAAGGCCAGCAAAGGCATGGCATGATAAAAACATAAGGGATAAGAAGTTTGAGATTGGACAAATGGTACTTCTTTATGACTCAAAGTTCTTGCACCATCCAGAAAGCTTAAAGTACATTGGTTGGGGCCGTATGTCATCACTTCTATACTTGAATCAAGTGCTTTCCAGTTAGAAGCACTTGATGGAACATGGCTACCCAGTTACTTTAATGGGAGTAGGTTGAAGCCCTACTATAAATAAGTCTTCTTGGTGTTTGTAATAAGGTAGTATTATTTCATTTAGATTAGGTTTTCAATTCTGTATTTCCTTAATGTATTTCCTTCATTGTCACTATGCTTTGTCAATTTAGTTGTTGTTTTTGTGTAATAAGTGCACTTGCATGCATGAAGCTAATTACTATATGAAGAATGTCTATGCATAGAGGACTGCACATACCTTTCATGTGGGGTGGTTGTAGTTATCCAAGTAAAAGACTATGGGAATTGAAAGGTGAAAGGAATAAGCTACTATGGTGTGCTTTAAGTCAAAAGAAGATTGCTTCTCAAAAGTGACCAAGGATGGAGATGAATGAAAGGATAATATAACGCGAGGTAAGCAGGAGGCCATGATAACTACCAGAGAAGGTACAATGATGAGGTACTTGGGCAGCAAGGGCACACGCTGAAGAGAAGTCTATGTGACCAGAGGGTAGGAAGGCACGCTAGAAGGTTATAACTGGGGCACAAAGATGTACCACATGGGATGAATGAATTTGGTCAATGAATGAGGGATATTTGGTAGGTGAAGGAGCAAATAAATGCATCAAAATTTGAAAAAAATTATATAAGGATGGGATGCAGATTCATTTTTACCATTGTGACTAAGAGAATTTGAGGAAAGAGCTAATTGTGAAGAGCCAGTGATCGGGTTAAGGTGCGAAGGGTGTGAAACCAAGCGTGATAAACCAGATCTATGTGAAAAGAAGCTTGTCCCCGTGGTGAAGGGTTTGAGTGAAGCAGGGAGACAGAAAAGAGTTAGGTTACAAAGTTTCCACCTAGGGCATGATTGAATCGAGCTAGGGTTTGATTCAAAAAGTTACAGAGTTAAAAGGAGACATTTGCAAGGTAAAAATGGCACCTAAGAAGGCATCTGTAGTAAAAAAAAGGAAAAAGAAGAAGGTGGTCATCGAGGAAGAAGAGATGGCACCCAAAAGCCATTTTTTAGAAATGCAATATCCAGAAGGAGTCATCATCACCAGAATGGGATTCACCCATCAAAAAGAGAAAGTAAGTGAATACAATCACAGACCATGGAGAACAAGAAGGAGCTCGATTCCTTGCTCACTGCTAGGATGAACAAGCACACGGGATGACATGCCAGTTTATGATGATGTAGGTGAGAAGCTTCTGAAGAGAATTGGGGTCTACCAATTATATGAGCTTCCATATTTTGGGAAGTATGAGCCCTTGTATCAATGGCTCATGAGCAGGGTGCACATGAGGACTTCTTCTACTTTGCAGGACGTAGAGTTAGAATCTCATCTGCACTTATCTCATCAGTTATAGTTTGAAGGCCACAGAGAGGACATAAAAAGTGATCTCATAGATAAAGCCATGATTTTAAAGACCAGACAGAGTTAGGGTACTGAAGGGTCCACGTGGAATGGATATAGACAAATTGAAGAACTGTCCAGTTGTGTAAGTAGTAACACACACCTTGTTACAAAGTTGAATGATCAAGAGCGGTGGTCACAGGTAAATACTATGTGGTTACATGTTGCACATAAGATGTCAAAAGGGAAATCTACAACATTATAGGCTATATTGCAGAGAAAATAGTCAAGAAGCACACAGAGGGAAGATCAGCTTTGGGGCTGTTCTACTATCACTGGTATTCATGGAGATTGAGTACTAGATGGACCAAAGGAAAAGGTATGGGAATACCCCATGGAGAACAAGTCACCAACTTTAAAAGGTTCAACAAGTATCTATGTAAAGGGGCCATGATAAATGACGTAAAGAAAAGGGCATAGAAATGGTATGACAGGCTCCACATGACATTTGGAGAAGAGTGGCATGTCCCAAAGGACCTACCAATGAGTGGTAGGGAAACAAGTCCAGTTTGTTGTATATCAACATTTCTACATCATGCGCTTCCCAATGAAAGATGGAGTCTGAGCCCTTGGTGTAAATTGCCTTACGCATTCACTGCAAGGTATTTCCAAGCATCTGTTCATAGATTCACAGACACACGAACTGGTATTCAATGCAGATAAGGTAGACTATGACTACCACACGTTGAGAAAGAAGTATGTGTATCCTGGAAGAAGTGCTTATACAGAGAGGATCATTTCGAGGTGTTGAATATTAAGCCAATAAGTCTGGCTATAGCAGATGTGGGGGAAGCATTGGTGTATCTCCAGTTGAAGCCAAAGATGGAGAATAACAAGTATGTGGAAGGTGAGTTCACACTTCCAACACCACCAAAGGGAAAGCATACAATGGAGAACATCCCAACGCCTAAGCCCACAGAGCCAATTGAAGTGGAGGATGAGGAGGAGGAGCAAAGATAGTGGTGGTTTGGAGCATAGAGGTAGGAGACATCCTACAAATAAGGGTGAAGTTGAGCATGTAATTACACCACCTCAGCCACAAGAGGGGGATGATGAGGACTTGAATGCAATCCAAGGGGAGCACATATTTAAGAAGGTGTTTCAGAGAACCAAGACCCAAGGTGCTACTCCAACCACGGTGCACGTAGATCACCTAGACTCTCTCCACAAAAGGAGGAAACCATGCAAAGAAGGAGGAAACTAAGTTAAACGAGGAGGTGGAAGAGTCAGAAGAAAGCACCTAATTCTCCTACACTTCCAGAGAACATAGAAGAACATAGGTGAGGGATCAAAGGAAAGAGAAGAGGATGAGAAGAGACCAGAAGAGATAGCTGCAGAGAATGTTCAGACATGGAGACACAAGTCCCAAATTTGGAAGCTAAAGTTCCTAAGCAAAGCAATGGTCTAGAAGAACAAGTGGAGAGCACATTCCACCAACCATGGGGTATGCAGAGGATGCAGGTAAAATTTCTCACGCCCACTTCCAGAGCACGATAGCATAGAAGGATTTATTTGGCTGGGAGCTAATGGATGAGGATATGGTGACTTGTGCACTCAAAAACAACTATCATGGTCAATGCACACCCACATGGATGAGCCTGACTTTGATGTGTGTGAAGAGTCATGCATTTCGAGATGACTGAAGAAGGCACCCCAAGCTAGACACATGACAATAAAGCCTACTGATCATGTCAGATGAGCAGGTCAACAATGCATTGGTGAAGGTTTCTACTGAGGTGGCTAGAAGAAATATGGACAAAGCTGCAATGATCAGAGTGTTGTGTGAGGAGCTGAAGACAAAGGATGCAGAGATAGCACACATAACACAGAGAGGGACTTCACATAGAAGAAAAAAAATGAAGTATTTATCAACATCACAGAGGAGATTGGGGACAATGTCATCAGAGCAAGGCCACACTTGAGGCCAAGGTACCACAGATGTTTCCTTCAATGATACATTATGTAGGAAAGTTGGTGGACTTGGTACTTGAAGATGAACCTCTACGCATGCCAAAGCCAAGAAGCTCAGAGCAAGATGCCAAATGGGAGAAAGCCTCGGTGATGTGAAAGATTGCATCTTATGAAGGGTTATTGCAAGCATTACAGAAGTATTGAAGAAAGTAGACCAGCTTTAAACATATGCACAACTCCAGAGGCACTTATCAACATAAAGACCCTAGAAGAGAACAATGAGGTCCAAAAAGTGATGAAGGATGAGACATTGGGCCACGTAAAAATATTTCAATGGTTAAATAAAAGTGTGAGGCCCTGGTAGTAGTGCAAAAGAGCCACACAAGACTCGGCTGAAGAGCTTGGGAAGCTAATTATGTAGAAGATGGATCTTTTAGAAGGAAAATGACATCAATGTCCAGTGTTGTGTTAGTTCTATGAGAATGAAAAAGGAGAGATTGTGAGGGATGAGTTGGAATCCATTGTTGTGGACATCCCAGAAAAAGTAGAACAAGCACTCACTAAATGGCAGGTTTTGGAGGCCAAATAAAGGAGGAGTATCCAGAATTGATACTACAAAGTGATACAGAGGAGGTTGTCTAATAAAAATTCTTTATTTGTCTACATTCTTTCATTCTTATTCTTTCCATTATTCTATTCTTTACTTCAATTTTTGAGATACCCATTGTCGGGATGACAATGAGATTAGTGTGGGGTAATGTTGATCAGAGAATACTTGTTAGAGAACACACAAGGAGTCCACGTGGGAGAGAAGGCCAGATCAAGGGCGCGGAAGGACAGAAGGACCCGCACGTGGAAGGCAAGTTCAGCTTTCAGGACTTAGCCATTTTGAGCATGGAGACCTATTTTTAGAAGATGGCATGCAAACACACCAACGATGCAGAGATGTGCATGCCATGCATTTTCTATCTTTGAGGAGCAAATCAAAGCATTTTTATGGAGATGAGCTAAGAATAGAATTGACACTTTAGTTAACTACAAGAGGTCTATAGATAGCACACTTGCATGTGTGGCTATGCCTAAAAACAACATGTGTGTGGCTATTAATAGCATGCAAGGCCTATTTCTGGAATAGATAAGCGGTGAAGGGAAAGTCCCCACCCTATATATATGATGTTAGGTACATAGTAGGTAAGTGTAATAGAGAATATATAGAGTGTGTGTATGTATGTGTGATGGATGTATGGAGGTAAAGAGATATACACATATGACTGAATTATCTATATCAGTTCCATACGCGCATTGGTATAGATTGACAATATTGTAAGGAGATTCTATATTTATTAATAAATGGAAGATATTGGCTGAATCTAAGTGTCATTCTATGTGTAGTTGAGTAGTGCATGTTATTAATTCAATCATGATTACTTTTTTAAGCTTGTTCCTTCATAGATCTGAGGGTAGCATGCATTATAGAATGATGGATTAGTTATGAATCTATATGTTTCTTCCTTCATCTTGATAACATCCTACTTCATCTAACAGGGACCTACTACTAACAACCCTAAATTCTAGGTTGCATCAAAGGGCATGGATAGGTGTTGTTTTGTTGGCACAAGGTGCTCCAGAAGCGCGCATGTAGCACCTTGCTTGAATCATTGATGTAACCCATTCCTTTCCCTTGTGCCACAACTATGCTCTTCCCACCTATTCACACAACCTTTGGAAAGCTCACTGCTAGGTTGGGATCTCCACCCATGCTACCATACTCCTTTCCAACGCTTTCTTCCTCAATCTCCCTCATCACTTCATCTGTGTTGTGCTCTTCTTCCTATTCCACTAAATTTTTTATGATGCCTACCACTTCTCTCTCTGCGGCCTCCTCTAAATCTCTTTTAGTTCCTCTAATCTCTTGTGTTTACATCTTCACTCACCCCTTTTCCTTAAGCATCTACTTCTTCCTCACCATTCTTCCCTTTGCTTCCTTCGTCTTTTGAATCATGTATATCATGCACGGGATGATTATGAACTTCTTCATCCTCATCATCATCCTTCTCACCCCTTTAAGCCCCCAAGTCCTCTGTTTCTCCGAGAGTCTTTCTTATCTGCCACCTTATGTTTCTTCCTAACTAGTGATTCCGGTAAAGAAACTCTTCCTCTCTTCACAGAAACTCCTTCCTCTCTCCTCTCTTGTGAGGGGCTCCTCTTGCTCTTGCACCTCTTTTTCTCAGGTGTCTTTTCCTTGACTGGGACTTCTTCGTGCATATGTATGTGTTTGGCTTAGCGCTTGTTTTCTGGCATGCCCAAAGATTGTGTTGTCTGCACACTTGGTGCCTTCTTCTCTTACACCTCTTCTCTCTCCCTCTTCTTTGGTATGGCCTTCTTTCTTCTTGTGGGGTCTTCTAGAATGGAGACATCATTCTCCAGGTAGGCACCCTTCTCAAACTTTGGCCTTATGCTCGATATACCCTTGTTGCAGCCCTTCCAACGATCGGCAATGTTATTGGTTTCATCATCTGCACTTTGTGGGAGACATATTTCTCCACATATGTGCACTTCTTTAGGTATACGAGCTTTCTACATAGCTCACGGTGGTCTTGGTCTACCTCACTAAGGTCAAACCTTAGTCTCTTGGCCTCCTTAAAATGGTTAACCCCGCTTGGAAGTATTGCACGGTGAAAGAAAACAATAGCTTCCACCATGGACTCTTAGTCTCATCTATCAAAGTGAATCTTTCAATACATAAGTGTTGATATATAGAAAACTCACTCTTTATCTACGAGCATGGGTAACTGCTCAGGTATCCTCCACTCTACCCTGAATGTGTCACACATCCACTTGTACCATTTTTCTAGGCGCGCCTTGTGAGCAACCATCATGGTCTCACAAGTATATTTCTCAAACCTTTTCACGGGTGAGGGATTTTCTTCTGATACTCCCATACAAACTTCTTTTGCCCATTAGACACTCCAATCTCTGAGAAGATGATGGTGAGGAGAATGTTGCTAAACAATATATTTTCTCCACCCCGTGTGCTACTAATGATCTCATCTGCAATGTAGGTGGATAAGTTGTAAATGGTCCCTTTAGAGATCTTCTGGCATACATTCAGCCATGCCTTGTTCACTTGTGTCCACCTTTCTTGATCATTTAGCTTAGTAACCAAGTGCACAACCATTCTCATAACAAGGTTGGGGATATCTAAGAGATATCAAAGTAGCATGAACCCTTCTTATAGTCATAGGCCTCCATAGTTTCCTTGATGGCCTCCTTATCATCCAAGTCATCATCTATGGAGTCCTTCACAAATCAAAGCCGTGTAATTTAACATGAGTTGAGGAGTTATGCACATTTTGTGGCCTGAAAAATAGAAGTGGTCTTCGTGTGTGTGACATCAACCACTTTGGTATAACCACTCGGGCTTGCCAAAATAGGGCAACTCATAAAGTTACAGCAACTCGGCCTTCTCCAACTTCACCTTCACTTCGTCATTGTAGATCAAATTCCTTCTAATGTCCTTTTGTTAGTTGAGCGAACCGGTTCAACATCATCTCTTTTTCTTTAATTCTTACGCAATGATTGTAGTCACTTACGACCATCTTCCTCAAGTGTGATTCCTACTCTTTCCCTAACAACAATCCATTTGGGTATTGCATTTCTACATACCACTCTTCATTGGAAATAGCGACGACAACAATTTATTTTCCTTTTCCCTTGCCCTTCTGTTTCTTTGGCAAGATGGTTTCTTTCTTTGGTGTCATTCTTCTTGTTGGGATAAAACTTAAATTCCTCCTTGCTCTTCTCTACTACTATGCTCTAATCTAAGGCTCAACTTTGCAAAGAATCCTCCTATCTCCGTGCCCTAGCTGCCAAACTCTAACTAGGAAAACCCTTCCACAAGATGACGTACTCCAAAAGAACTCTCCCCACACCCGTGTACTCCTTCCACTTCAGTTTGCAGATCAATCCTAGTCGCACACTTAGATCTCTATGATTCTTCTTCCTTCGCACAAATCTCTTTGGATTCCCTAGTTCACAAGAGCTCTTCCACTTTGTAATCGCAAGGTAAAATAATGATTCATCGACCTCATACTTATAGCTTTTTCCTCCTTTCCAGTAATAAATGTTATGCCACCTACCAACATACTTAGCATTAAATGTGAATTTTTCCACTAAAGCCGACCTTAAGCACCCTTACCCACGCACCCAATCCTACGAAAAACTCTTTACAACCTTCTAGCACGCAAAAAAATCCTTACTGACCAAAGACTCTTATGTGCACATCTCGTGGCACCAAAGGAACCTATTTTTCTTTTACCCTATTTTTTCCCTCGCCTACCTCATGTTGTTCCTGCACTTTTCCTTCTCTTGTATGTGGTCTTTATAAAGCCTTATCCTAACACCAACCATTCTCGCCCACCGTTTTCCCACCTATTTTCTATCCTTTGACCGGGCTATTTAAATTTTACTGCTAGCTTATACTTCACTTTGCACTACTCCACCCCACACTAAAATAGATGCACGGTCCTCTGCGCATACACAACCTTTTGGAAATAATGTGGTTACCGGCACACAAGGTGCAAAACAGAACACAAAGAAAGGAATAAGCAACGAGAAAGGGAAACACAAGAAAAGAAAATGCATAAAGGGAAATCTAAGCTAACTGGCAATACTACCTTATTTACAAACACCATGAAGGCTTATTTATAGTAGGGCTTCAACCTACTCCCATTTAAATGGCCGTAACTTCGTCCCATCCAATGCTTGAATCGAAGGTGCCTAAATCAAGGATGTATGAGATGATGTAAGGGCCCAACCAATGGAATTTCAACTTCCTAGGATGGCATAGATACTTGGAATCATACAACAGAACCATCTGCCCAACCTCAAACTACTTGTTCTTGATATGACAATCATGCCATGCCTTTTTCTGGTCTTTTCAGTCTTTTGACTCCATCTAGCAAGTGATCGCCTTTCGTCTAACTACATCAATTTTCAATCCTTTCCTCGAGCACTTTTTCATCATCTAAACCTCCTACATGTGCTATATGCAGCGATGGTAACATGAATTCAACTGGTAAAACAACCTCTGTGCCAAACACCAACTGAAATGGTGTGGCCTTATTCAATCTCTTATAGGTTATCCTGTATGCCCATAGAACAACTGATACTTTGTCATCCCAATCTTGTCTTCTCGATATCACAAATCTTGGTCAATGTGTGACTTAGTATCTTATTAAATGCTTCAGCAATTCCATTCGCTTGAGGGTGATAAGGGGTGGTCTTGTGATGGGCCACCATAAATTCTACTAACAGAATCCTAACCGTTTCATTCAGGAAATGTGTACCCCTGTCACTTGTCAAGCTCAAAGGACATCCATACCTACTGATTATGTTCTCCCATAAAAATCTAGTAGTTGTCGTTGTAGTGCAATCCTTCGTAAGTGTTGCCTCTGCCCATCTTGTCAAGTAATAAGTGCAAGTAATGATATACCGCGAACCAATCCTTCACGCGGTCAGTTTAAATTGGTCCTACAAAGTCGATTGCCCACTTTTCAAATGGCTCAACATTGGCTATTGGTCGCAAGGGAATTTCATCCCTCTTTCTAGGTTTGCCCAAGTACTGACAATGGTCGTAGGCCTTGCAAAATTCAATACAATCCTAGTAGATGGTTTCCCACTAAATCCCTGCCATTAGAATCTTCCGCACGGTAGCATTTCCTGCATAGTGTCCTCCTGCAATCCCACCATGCACTTCCTCCATAATTTTCATGCACTCATGTTCCAATACGCATCGACGCATAACCTCATCATGTCCTAACTTATACAGATCTCCACTAATCAACATGTAAGGTGTGGTGCGTATAGCCAATTGCTTCCTTTCCAGAGCCTTCATCCCTTCCTGCCCAAACTATTTTAAGAAATACCACAATATCTTCCAAGTTTGAGGGCACACGTCGTAACCTAAACAATTACGCATCCAACATGGTATCCTCAATGCTTTGCGTGTCCTCCCCTAAGTCAATCCTTTGTAAGTGGTCAAGCCCTAAATTTCTCTTCCTGGTTTTACCACCACCATGAACTCAAAGTTCTTGAAATAATAGGATGCAACGACATATGCACCCTTGCAGAACAGGTTTGTTCACCAAGTATTTCAATGCCATATGGTCTCGTATAGAATATAAAAGGTGTTGTTAGTGAGATACTACTGAACTTATGCAAGGTGCATAGATAATTGGTAGTACCCCGTGTTCGAAGAGTGGTATAATTCTATTCTACTGGGTGTCAACTTCCTACTTAAAAAACACAAGGTATGATCAACAATCCCCTCACCAGTTATGTTAGTACTACTCCAATGGTTGTTCCCGAGGTGTTTACATGCACATGGAAAGAATTATCCCAAGAAGAGAAGCGTAGTATGGGTGCGTAATAAGTTTATCCTTCAAAGTGTCAAATGCCTTCTGTTGCACCTCTCCCCAATGAAAGGCACTCTTGTGCTTTAGAAATTATTCCAAGGGTGCAAATCTTGGCATATCCTTTGATGAACTTCCTATAGTACCCCGTATGCCCAAGAAATCCACGCATTGTGCTTTGACTAGTAGGTTCCCCAATCCCACAATAACTGCAACTTTAACGGATCCACTAGTAAGCCTTCCTTACATATAATATGTCCCAACAAGGTTCCAAATGGAGTAGCAAAGACACATTTCTTAATGTTGAGGGATATCCTTAACTTCCGACATCTCTCAAACATCAGCCTCAAATTGTCACAATGGTCTTTCACTAGCCCATACACCATCCAGTCATCCAGGTAGACTTGAAGAAATTTATGGATAAAGTCCTGGAATGTTTGTACCATGATGTGCGAGAACACAACAGTGCATTATTTAATCCAAAAGGCATGAGAGTGTAGGAAAAGCTTCCCCACTCAGTGGAAAAAGTTATCTTTCTTTGGTCTTCCTTTGCAATCCTTACTTGGTGATACTCTGAGAACCCATCCGTGAAAGAGTAGACCTCGCACTGGATACTCTGTCTAGAATTTCTTCAAGAAAGGGGGTTGGGAAAGGATGATGACACATACCGCATTCGGTCCCCGTAGTCAACACATATTCTTATTCTTCCATCCTTCTTATCTATACCGATGACCATTGGGCTTATCTATTCATATTCCTCCATAGCCTCAATGATACCGGATGCTATAATCTTGTTTATTTTCTCCTTGACCCATACGCATAAATTCAGATTCATCTAATAAGGCCTCTTTTGAATCAGGTGCGCACCTTCCTTCAGCTTGATCCTCATCTCCCCCAAGGAATGGTGGATGCCTTTGAGTTCATGGTACCCACGTGGGAACAAATCTTGAAACTCGTGCAACAAATCAATGATCTTTGAAAATTCTTTCTCCAACCAATAGTCCCCAATGATAGCTTCCTTAGGTTATGTCTTTGTCCTAATGTTAACCTTATTTGCTTTCAAGGGCTCATGGTAGGCACACACTCACTCATCAATGTTATCTATGACATCACATGTACCTTTAGAATGGTTAGCATCGAAACTTTCCATTTCTCCACCATCTACTACATAGACCATTTTTCCTTTTTCCTTTTCTATACACGCACGTTCAAGTTGTATTTTTCTAATCCTCTTACATCGAAACATGTCTCCAAAATAGGTTCACCTAACAACTCTAGTAGCCTATCTTCCACCATGGTGTTATCTCCCATTGTAAGGTGCTTAACAACTTGTAACACCTTATCCACTGATGGCTTGGCACTTTGATACTTAAAACATTGAATGAGATCATCTGTTAACTCCTGATAATTCCTTATCCGACATGTCTCTCTCGAGTAGATATACCATGCATGCGCGCACAACCTCAGTAAATTGGAATATAACTTATGCACCCATAATGAAGGTGGTAACGCTTCTGTTCCCTCCATCCATGCCTTCTCATAAGCTTGGATATGGAACAAGGCAGGTTCCTTTCCATGGTAGTCTTATATGACAAGAGGGTGTGTTACTTCGCAGAAATCTTACAGAGAATGTGACTCTTACCCTGTGCCACTCTAGGAGACTTTCACGATGTGTTTCCCACCAATGTGTGGTAGTCTCGAGCAAGTTATAACTAAGAATAATTTTTATTTCATGCTCATTTTTCCACTGAGCCTCCATTTCTCATAACAAATCATCAAGGTTTGCTCCTCTAGAGTAAATTGGTAGCTTCTTTCTTCTGGCACTTGACTAAGCATGCCTTCATCACCCTTGTTACAGATCCTCTCAATTGTCACCCAATCAACTCATAAGTCCCATGCACCCAATTGTCACACGCTATGCTAGTCAGTTGTATCACTCATGAACCGAGAATCATCAAATTGGATAACTCCTTTTATAGAATGCATTACCTCAAGATCTCTAATGGAGCGCACATAGATCCTATCGAGGACTTCTTCTCCTAAGGGATTAGTATATGGTGCTAACTTCTCACATGTTAAAGGGATAATCACCCTTTCTTCCTTGTTCTTGAAATTGATATACCCCTTGTTAAACCGTAGGTCAACATTGTTCTTATAACACCAAGGGCACCCAAGTAATGTTGGGAAATTATCCACTTCAGCGAGTGCCAAGACTTCAAAATCCCCAATGAACTTGGCCCCTTGAATAGTGATAAATGCATCTTTCAAGACTCCAATGGGAACTTCCTTTGTCTTGTTCACCATATATAACACATTCAAAGATGGATATAATGCAGTCTTTCCCATTTGATGCCATACATCCAATGTAATAACATTGACCTCTGCTCTCATATCGATGAGGATATATATTTCTCATAAGCCACCCATCAACAACTACATTTAATGTAATCTCTTTATCATATTTAAGGCTATGAGGAGGAAGATTAGCATGTAGAACCTACTTTTCGTGCTCTCCTGGAACATAGTACCTTCTCCGTAACCATTCTCCTACCAAGGGAATGATATTCTCCTACCTTAACATTTTTCACACTTCCCGACTTCATGCAGATCCTTCTACGGAGCCTCAACATTCTTCCTTTCTTCGCAACTACCTTGATTGTTCCTTTAGACATTGGATCTCCCCTACAAACTCTAGATCACATCCATTGTCTCTTAATACCCTTCCTTCTGATGAGTAGGGTATGGATACTTCCCATGTACCACTTCTTCCCTAACAACCAATTTTTGTCTTAGCATCTCCTTGCACGTGGGCCTCCACCCATGTCGTCACCAAGATAGGTTCTAATCTTGATACATGCACCACTCTTAGCATCCACCGGGGTTGGCCTTATTTATGCTCACCATCCCAATGCCTTTGTCTTTTTGGTGTTGTTGGATCATTTACTCAAAAAAATCAAGGCACTCCTCGTACTTATGTTTCTTTCCACACCATGAGCACTATAATAGATCGGACACTAGCGCTTATAATGCTCTCTAGACCCACACATTATAATAGGTTCCTCATGAGAACTCACTTTTTCCTCCGTTGCAGCTTAATACGACCATGAAATCCTCCGTGAAAGCCTCTTTCCGTGCACTCCTCCATCTGCGTGCCCTTCATAGCGGTGATCGTCATTTTTGGAAATGCTTATAAGGCTAGTCTAGTACACACCAAGATCAATAGCATCATGAATTTGGTCAATCGGCCTCTGATCTTTCGTATCATGGGTCATAGAGGTATAGATCTTGCAAAGTAGTAAGAAATATTCTTCTTGATTGCGCATTGTAGTAGAGGACACCTATTTGCATCATGATCCCCATGGTAAATCTAATAGTCTACCACCATGGTGCGTGCACTGACCTTTGTATGTGTGGTGCCCACTAAAACAACCTACTTGAGACCCAAGAAACAACCTAGGATTAGTTAGGAAAATTATGGAATAATTTTTTTTTATTAGAAGTGTCTACAACCAGGTTGCAAGACAATAGTTGTCACTAATAAGTTCCGAACAAGTCTAAATTACTAGAACATATTTTTCATTTATTAACAATTATCAGAGGTCACAAGGTCCAAATTTTAGAGATAGAAGTTTCAGTTAGGTTCAAGGGGTAAATTATCACCATACCCACTCTCTAACAGGATTAGAGTTTCAACTTGATTTTTCTCATGCTTAACGTATTAAAATTTTTCCTAAATCATTCCCATTGGATAGGAAATTTTCTCACCTTTCCAATGATATAAAGAAGTCCTCCTAACTCCTTGTAAAACTCCAGTTATGGGCCGACGGACCTTAGGGGTCAAATTTTCCCAAAGGAGCGGGCCCAGGGATGAAAATTTTCCAAAGGGGATGGGTCGGCGGGTCACGGGGAGACTTTTCCAATTTTTCTCTTGCACGGGGAAAAGATCCCAATTTGTGCCACACGCCCGCAGGTCCGCCAGGGACACATGGTGCCCAACAACCATGGCGGGGAGAAAGGGGAGAGGGAAGGGCGGGCGATGAAGTTTCGAGGAATTTTCACCAAGGAGGGGGAAATGGGTAAGTTTGATGCACGGGTCCGCGCATCCATGGAAGGGTCTCAAAAGGGCAGGGGCGGGAGTGCGGGGCAGAGGAAATTTCAAGAAAAATTTCCAAAACAAAAATCAAAAAAAAAAAGGTTGTGTGGTCGCCCCCATCTCTGTCACCCCCATGGTGCCACGTGGCACCCTCTGGTTGGCTGTGGGGAAATTTTTAAAAAATTCCCAAAAAAAAATCAATTTTTTCTAAGTTTCTAAGGGAAATTTTTCGGACAGCGGGCCCGCTTAGAAAATTTTTTTCCAAATTTTCCCGCCAAGGAAGGAAAACTTCAAAGGGCCATAACTTTTGCTAGAAGCTCAGTTTTGGGCAAACAAGGACTTTCTGGAAAGCTCTCGATGCCCTCTTTGCACAAAATCATCAATTTTACATTTTGATAAATTTAAGGGGTCATTTTTAAGAAAATGTTCTGCAGGCTTTTAAAAAGCCAACTGGTAAATTCTAACTTATAAATTTTGTTCAATTTGATCTTCTCCTTCACTCAACATGCCAAAAAAACATGGAGGATTGTTCTAAGAAGGATTTAGGATGATTTAGGAAGGTAATTTTACTTGTTTGATTTCCAATTTGCATTTTTCCAACAATTGACAGAAAATGACTGTGAAAAGGTTTGGGCTTAAATTTTGCAATGTTTTAAATTATTTCTTAAGTGTTATTTGTCAAAATGAAAGCATGATATCATAACATGCTAGATTTCAATGTTTCAATGTTGGTTATTTAGTGCAGTTTAAACTGTGCATTTTAATTAAATTATTTGCCAGTTGTAAATCCAAGACAGAGATCAATTTCCTAACGGATCTGGATATCAATTTCATCATCCATATATGAACTTTCATTTCTCATCTAGTCTAACACATTTAAATGATTTAAATCAACTATTCTAAACCCAAAATGCAACTCTGATTTCAATTTTATACACTTCCCAAAAGATACAAAATACTGTATTATTCCCACATACATTTCTTCCTTTCAAACAGAGATTTAATTATCTCTTTTGCCATACAATGAAACATTTAATTCATTCCATGCTAGACTTAAGTTTTTTCCTTCTTCAATCAATCATTAAAACAAGAATCCAGTTTCTATCTTTCCCAAAATCATATATTTTAAACAAGGTAGAATAATACAATTTCATCTCACGTGTTTCTTCCTTTTTTTCCATTTTTTCCAAACAGGGATTTCATTCACAATCTGATATTCCAATTTAAATCAACAATGCAAATGAGGGAAGGTCTTGCAATTCTTTATTAATTCTAAAATAAATACATCTTTACATTCTTCCCTTCCTTGAATATAATCAACATATTTCTATTTCTTTCCTTTCAAATGTATAGAACAAAATATAAATATCTTTCACAATTCGAATATGCAACTTTCATAACCAATTACATACATATTTTCTTCACAAAATACATTACAATTTCATCCACTTCAAAGTGGGAAAGGTTACAATGAAATATATTTCACAAGGGACTGGCAAAACTATCTTCTTCTGCTCCAGAACAACAACATGCAAGTTTCCTCTTTCTTCCAATTTGATCACAACAAAAGTGGGGGAAAGGCAACACTCTCCACCCAACCAAGACATCCAATGAAAGGAGAAGCCATCCTTCATCATTGGCCCCAGCCCCAACCACAATGCAATAAGAAATGGATAGCAACCCATGGCAACAACATGCTTCCACAACACACATCATTCTTTCAACATGCATAATCAAATTAAAACATAGTTCAACACAAGATAACAGTTTACAATTGCATTTGAAAACCATTCAAACAAAACTCAAGCTTGATCATGCAAGCCAAAGGAGGAAGGACTATGGGGGAAGCTACTTATGCCTCCCAATGGGAATTACGCATCCACCTGTAACAAACCGCCAATAAATTTCACCACACATATCCTTATGCCCCCCACATATTTTCCTTATGCCCCCACAAAGTAAGAAATGTAAGCTATTTCTTTTCCATGGTGGATCCCAAACCCAAACTCCCTCCAAAAATATGATGCCACTAACATTCCCTTATGCCCCCCACATGGATTCCCCATAGCCTTATCCTACACCATCCCTATGGCAGTCTACCCAAACAGACCAACAAATAAAAAAACATACACCATTCACACAAATATAAAAAGAAATAACAATATAAGAAGAACTAAGCTCCTACCTCTCCATGGTAGATTTTGTTTCCAAACAACAAGCTTCAATGCCAAAACACAGTCCCAAAACAACAATGCCAAGTATGAAATTATCTCCAATCTCCTCCAAAATCCACAAGAGCTCCAAACAACAAAAATGTGCCCCAAAGAAGTATGCAAATGATTCAACAACCCAAAACAAGCAAAGAGTTTGAATTTTATAGAAGAGGGAAAGGAAGAGTATGAGGTGGATCCATGTAGGATGCCACTTCACACATCCTCAATTCCAACACAAAGGTCAAATTCCATTCTCCAAAGCACAATAAAGAGGTGGGTGAAAATATGACAAATTTACTTGCACACTCCAAAAGCCCACACCCCAAAGGACTGAATTAAATAAAATGTAAGAAGAGTGCAATCAAAACTTGCAACATGATTGATAAAAATGCATTAAAAAGGATAAAATCAACCCTCCAACCATAGGTATGGTTGGTAAATAGCTTTAAGAGGCATGGGACAAGTTTTACTTGTCCCACAAGCCTCTAAAAACAGCCCCCAAGGACAAATTCGAATTTCCAAGGAGGTGGAGTATTTCATACTCCAAAATCTGACTTACACAACTCTTACACAAACTTACACATCCCTTACATATTTAATACAAAGAGCCAACAACTTCCATTATTACTTTCTCATATCCCAATTTGATTTATTTAACTTTTAACCATATGTTTTCTCACATTAATCTACCACAATTTAATTAAATAAAAGAAAGGAACACATCACTAATAAAATACATACAAACAATAATAAAAAGGGACCACATAGTAAAATACACAAAACCCATCATCACATTTAAAGATGACCCCCATGGGAATCCCTAACAACAATCAAACACAAACACAACAAAACAAGTTGTCATGGTGACCTTGTCGAATTCACCTAGAATTCCATTGTGGTTGGTCTCCAATCCCCCGATGTTTGTTGTGATATTTAACCTGCAAAACACAAATACCTTCTTCGGCCTCGTGGCCATATCATAACATCTAACATGATATAAATATAATCACAAAATCATCTAAATATGTGAATCACAACAACATCAAAGCAATTTAACAAAATCACTTACAATTTATATCAACAACATCAAAGTAACAACTATATCATCATCATATAATGTCCATTTCTAAGTCTACTCACAATATCCAAAAATCACATGCCCGAACAACATTCACAATATATCCATGTCAAATAGTGTATCATCATCCACATATGAAGTGTCTCTAATAATCATCATGCATCATAACCAAATCAAGATCAACAATAATCCATGATCAAATGTCTAACATCATACTAAATCAAAGCATAATAATGTCCATAATGTAATCAAAAATATCAAAATAAGTATCAAAAGGTGTCAAAGGAAAGTGGGCACTACACAAGGTATGCCCTTTCACTTCACATTTTGTGCACCAAAGACCATGATTTAACCTCATGTGCTGAATTTGCGGACAGCTTCTTCCAATGACTTGGACATTGCAGCAATTTCAGCCTCTAGAAAAGGGCTAACACCAGTTTCAACAATCCTAATAGCCTCAGTGCGTAGGGCAGCCTCCAAGGCCTCACGCAGGTCTGTGAAAGTCTTGTATGACAGTTCCCTTCTAAATGGTGTTATCAATCACCCAAAAAACCATTAAGTGTGTTGAGAGGGGTGATGTCATAGGATAGTTTTCATAAGAGAGTTTTGAACCATGTGTCGTACTCTCACACACTCTCGCCATTCTATACTAGATCTCCTTCAGGGTGTTGATGCTTTTCTACTTCAAATTAGGGATATGGAACTCTGCTAGAAGGCATTTTTCAACGTAGTGTAATCCACCATTGTCTGATGTGGGTCATACTTCCGGTACTAGTTATACACGCGCCCTGTAACGTCACTACAAACCGACTTGCTTTTCACTCTATGGGTAGTGATTGCCTTTATGGGCCACAACAATGCACATTTGTGCACATGTTTTGTGGCATCCTCAATGCCTCTGTAGTCCAGCAAGTGCAAAGACATCTCAAAGAATACTTGTGGAGGTGGTTGCAGCCCTTGTCCTCCTGATCCAAAACCTTAGTTCCCTCTGGTGTTTCCTCCTCCACAAGATCCACTAGACCCACCAAGTCCTATCCCTCCTATACCTCGCGTCCCCATTGTCCCACTTAACGTATGCGCTAATGGTTTGTGATATTGTCCCACTGTCAGTTGTGTGTCCCGTGCCACTTCCAGACGAGATACCAAAACCTTGTGTATTTGTGTACAAAAATTCCTCCGAATGTGGGAATAGTTTGCACAGCCATGGATGTCCCAAACGAGAAATTATATATCCTAGGCATAGATTGGTTACTTCTACCGATACCAACTGGATTAGCAATACTTCTTCCTTGATCTTAAAAACAAAGTGTTAGGGGTTGGTCACGAGGTGGGTTCATATGCATGCCGACGACTCTCCTTTCTCCATGCAACAAACTCTCATCAAAAGTTGAAGGGGCTTCTCTCATGCACTTTCCAAGATGGGGTAGCACAGACTGTTCAAGATCCATATCCTCTACGTGAACCTCAACTCCTTCACACAATGTTTTCCTTCATAGATCCATCACACCATAACCTCGCGTTGTCTAGCCATCTCCCTTCCATGAGCTTCACTATACTTGAGTCATCTCTCTTCCGTTTCTTTTTCAGCCATAATTTTTTCCATCTTCCTCCACCCTAGCTTCCTCACCCAACACTCGAGAAGTTTAGCCGGCCATAGGGAATGCCTCTAAACTTAGGGTAATGATCAAGATATTCAAAGCCAAAGGGATATCACGTAAAAAGATCCTCTGGGCTCCTAAAAACTTGAACTTAGCAAACTCTAGGAAAGAATACATAGAAATGGCATATTCTAGAGTATAATTGGTTAGGACTCCTTTCCACCAGCCTGATCAACAATAAAGACGCGTCCAAGCCGGATATATATTTTTCAGCCTTTGGTAATCATCTTGGGTTTAATCTCCTTCACAACTTAAACAACATCATGAATGCACAAGACACTCAAGGATAGATAGATGTTTTATATGTCATTTGTAGCTGGGGATCACACCTATCTGCTTGTTTGCATTCAAGAATTGAGGGAGTGGATAGCACCTTCATAAGGGTTTTGATCTAACCCTCACTATTTTAGATTGTGCCTATCAACCAAGGTAAGAGAACCTATATTGCAGCCCCTATATGGTAAGGAGATGGAGATATCCTTGTATTTTGTGTATGATGTGGAGGAGGCTTTGTGAAAACATGATCAAATATCCATTATCCAAACTCAAAGGAGCTGTCACTACTAAATGATGGAAATGTTCTCAAAACAAAGCTAGAGCTGCTAAAGACATGATAAAACCCTGATCAACTTTGTGCATTTTTGTGAAAGGATTGAATTCTTTTGTGGACACACAATGCAGATGTAGGGGTATTGTAGGTAGGATGAGTTAGTTTAAAGTGAAATTCTGATGAGAGATGTTGGGACAAGAGTAGTTAGGAGTCATCACCTTCTTTGGGAAACCTTGCAAAAGAATTACAACACCTAAACAACAGAGATATTTCAATGAATTTGAAGTGCTCTTTCAACCAGGATGTGTGCACATATGGATGCCCAAATCTGCACTATTCCATACAAACTTTGATAACCTACCACAAAGGCTTGAAGCAAAATATCAATAAAGCATTCAGAACCCTTGTTAGATCATGACCTAAGGTACACCCAAAGGTTTACAAACACCCTCAATTTACAAGGAAGGTAAGATGAATTTAAATTTGTTTATCTCCACTCAAATGAATGCTCTTCTGAATGGAAGATTACAGATGCCTTCAAACCCTCTACAAGAAATGAGACCATGCATGACCAATAAAGATCCCAAACACAAGATTGCAACATGAGCATGAAACACAAATTGAAAACATACTGAAATACAAGTGTGTGAAGCTTTGCCAAGAGATAAAACCAGTTAATCCAAGAATTTGATCAAATATATCAGCAAGGGAATGTTATTTAGACAATCTCAAAGCTTGTTGATGGCTTTATAGCTGAAACCAACTCAACATGATGAACATTTGATGCAAAAGGAATCAAAATGGCTCTCGGGGTTTCTCAAAAGAAAAATGGACTTCTTCCGAGTTTTCCTGAGTGAAAATTCTTCTCTCCTCTCTCAAAATTCTCAACAGACCTAAAATGTTTCCAAACTACATGATATACCCTATGCCAACTTGGATCCTTGCATCCCAAGCAAATAATATGCCAAAGGGATCAAATTTGTTACAAAACCCTATCCATTTGATGAAAAATGATATAAAACTATGAAACAGCTTGCCAAATGCCAGAGATGCACAAATATTTTAAAATATTGCATGAACTCGGATCCTTATCCATCCCAGGGTCACGTTTTTGGCATTCCACCATGCCAACATGCATTTGCAATCATTTTTCACCTTTTTCCCTCACCATTTTTAACTCTGCAACTTTTCATTTTTACCTTTCACGTGTTTTTCACGGGATGAGAAAAATATCTCATGAAAAACACTATAGGGCACCAAATCAGCTCAAATAAATGATGCCATTGTGTTTAGAAGGCCGAAGGGATGTAGATTCATATAAAATTTCATGTGTTTTGGTGCAAAAATGATGATTCCACACTTCTTGGAGCTCAATGGTGCCCAAAAAATGAAATGCACTGCCATTGATTAAAATCAACTTTAAAATTCCACCCTCCACGTGTCTTGATGAGATTCATCATGCAGATCAAGAAATATCCTCTTTGACTTTGGATAAAGTGGACACGTGTCCAAATACCATTGGACCGAGCCTCCAACTTTAAAAATGTGTTTTGAACCTTTTCTGCCCTTGGGAAAATTTTGAAAATTTTCCCCATGAGCCCCTGGATGTGCCACGTGTCCTTCTGTGGGCCTTCACCAAAACCATGGGCCAATTTGATGCATTTTGCCACTTTTTTGAGAAAAGGAAAATTTTCTCAAAATGCTCTGCGCCCCCGAATGCCCACTGTTTCTCTACCACGTGTCACTCTCCATTGGATGCGGAGCCGAATCATCAATTTTGCCTTCATTCCTCCACGAGCACAAAATCCCTTGTGGGCCCGCTTCTTCCTTTTCCCTTTGAAACATGCCACATGTCTCTTTCCTATTGGATGCGGAGATGACCCTCAAATTTTTCCAGGTTTATTTTTCACTTTGAGATTTTTTCGTTAAAATTTGGAAAAAAATTGCTTTCTCTCAGCGTGCTCCACATCTCCTGCCATCTCCCGGACACGTGTCCCCCATTTATTGGTGATGGCGGGAGCTTGGCCCCAAAATTTTCTTTTTACCTTGTGAAGTGAAGTTTAAAAACTTCAAATTTCTCCAAACCTCCACCCCATTTAGGACACGTGTCATTTTCTATTGACCGGGCCTTTGAGGCAAAATTTTCCTTTTTACCTTTTGAAGTTAAAAACTCAAATTCCTCCAAACCTCCGCCCATCATTTCACCTTTACTTGTCACTTTCTTATTTGCCACGGGACCTCGGGAAATTCACCTTAAGAAATTTGCAAAAAATGAAGGTAAAATTTTTAAATGACCTCCACCATCCACCTGGCCCTCCTGCGCCACGTGTCACCTTCCCATTGGGCACGGGCAGCGGGCCAAATTTTCCTTTGGCATTTTGAGCCAAAAAAGTCATCAAAATTTTCCAAGTCCTTGACCATCCACCTGGCCCTCCTGACACGTGTCATCATGCCATTCACTGCGGGCCTTCGGGCAAAAATTTGATTTTGAGAAATTTTTCCAAAATGGAAGAAAAATTTCCTAAGTGACTTCCGCCACCCGCCACTCCTTGACCAATCACATCGTGCCACGTAAGCACATCCCATTAGCCTTTGCGTGGGCCATGGGCAAAAATTTTCTTCCGACATCTTTGAGTCAAAAACAATAAAATTTTCCCAACTCCCACGTTGTCTTTGATCTCCCTGTGCCACGTGTCGCTTCCCCATTGGGTGCGGGCCTTGGGAAAAATTTGGATTTTGAGAATTCTTCAAAAATTGAAGAAAAAGTCTAAGTAACCCCCGCCACCTAATGATCTTTCAACCAATTGTATCGTGCCACGTAGGCACACCATTGTAACACTATTGCAGGGCGCATTCAAAATTTTTCCTTTTGCAAAAAACTCAAAAATGACAAGTTAGCAATGTTTTTTCCACATATCCCGACCAATGAGAGCCTACCACGTCAGCATAAATGTTGCAATGATAAATTTGATGGGTAGAACATGCCCGTATGCCCGTCAAAATGCAAAAAAGCAGGGGATGCTTCTGAAATCAAATTTTCTCACAAAGAAGATGGATTTTTGGTTTTGAATCCAACGAAACATGATTTGGGGATGATTTAAGCCTGGGGAGTGAGATTTCACCTTCATAAAAATGGAATTTGATCAAACACGGGTTTCTTTCACGCTTTGGCCAAGGAAAAATAACACAGCCCGTGCAAATGAAAAATAGGGCACAATAAAGGGGAAACTTGGATTTTACTTCAATTTAGGGCAAAATAACAACATTGAGGGCATTTGAAAACATTCACTAGAAAAAACAAATTCTGAGATCATGAAATCAAAAATGAAACATTTGTTTTGGAGTAAAAATGGAACATGGAAATTAGAGCAAAGTGTGAAAACCCATAAATTGCACCAACATTGGCTCCTTCTTGGGGATGGGCACTCCCAGTGAGTGCCACAAGATCACAACGTAGACCAAGTGCCAAAAATCCATTGGGCAAGGAGTCAAAACATGCATAGCAGCCCAAAAACTAGAATTTTCACCAAAAACAGACCAAGAAAACCACACCAACAATGGTTTCCAAGGACAAAAGGGAAAACCACAAGCCAAACAACAAGAACAAGGAAAAGACAAAACAAAAACAAGGGCTATACAAAATGTACAACTTGTGCATACCTCACATGGGGATTTAATCCAAAAATGTGTTTTAAATGTCTGCCATTAACAGGCAGCTCAACAAATCCCCATCCAAATCCTTGAGAAAAAATGTATTTTCTCCAATCCTGATATCAATGGCATAAGGGCCCATCCATAGAGCATCAAACTTGCCATGCTTTCCCTTGTCTTCATGCCTACTATCCCATAGCAAAACCAGATCTCCAACACTAAAAGCTCTAGGGGTGACCTTCTTATCAAACAACTTCTTCAATTTCTCCCTAAACCTGACATGCCTTTGATGAGAAGCTCTCCTTTCTTCATCCAACTCAATGATTTGATTGATTCTTGATTCATATGGGCCATGCTCTTGATCTTCCAATTCTGGGAAAACTAAAAAGTGGATAATTGCAGGTGTAATGGCAGAAAATCCTGAGTTCCATACACCAGTTCAAATGGAATTTTACCAGTTGCTCTTTTTGGAGTTATCCTATCAGCCCAAACTACAAATTTCAACTGTTCTCCCCACTTCTTCTTGTTGATTTCCAAGGTTCTTCTAATGATCTTGAGCAAGTTTTTGTTACTTGATTCAGCTTGCCCATTCCCTTGTGGGTTGTAGTTTGAAGAATAGGTCAGATTTATCCCATATTCATTGCACATTGCCATCAAAGGCTTGGCTCTAAAACACATAGCATTATCAGACACAATCTTAACTGGAACCCCAAATCTACATATGATATGATTCAAAGAAATCCATTACCACTTGGTGTGTTGCCTTTCTAGATGGAATTGCCTCAACCCATTTTGTAAAATAATCGATTCTTCTGAGGATCCATTTGTAACCAGCACTAGAAGGATCTGAAATCTCACCAATAAAATCCATTCCCCATTGTTTGAAAGGAGCTTCAGTGATACAGAGGCTGAAAGGAAGGGAGCACTGAAGCTTTGATCTTCTAAAAAATGTTGGCACTTATCACATCTTCTAACTAGCCGTTTGCATCTTTGAAAAGAGTTGGCCACCAATAACCAGCTCTTAAAATCTTATGTGTTGTCACTCTCCCAGAAAAATGTCCTCCACAAACTCCCCCATGGAAATCAGCAATCAACTTGGGAGCTTCATCTTCAGTTATGCATTTCAAGAGGACACCTTCAGGGTTCTTCCAAGCCAGCCCAAGGTCTGTTATGACATATTTATGAGAAGCCAGCTTGAGGGCTCTTTTTTGATTTTTATTTAAGTGACTGGGACATAGCATAAGTGCTTGAGGTAATAGACCACATCCTTGTACCACTCAGAATTCATCAATTTGTCAAGGAGATCTGCCCTTTCTTCCCCTAGCTGATTCACTTCTACATTCTGCAAATTACTCTCAGCCATGAGTTTGGCAAGACCTAAACCTCTTACCAGCTTTGTTGTTTGGATATCCATATCATACTCTTGTAATTTGTTAACCCATCTACATCTCTTGCTTGATATCTCCATGTCAGATAAGATGTCTTTAACCATGGTGTGGGGAACATAAGCAACAACCTTTGAACTCAAAATGTAGGGCCTGAAAATCTTTGTTGCTTTTACTAATGCAAATGCTTGTTTCTCCATAATTGTGTACCTCAATTCAGCTACTTGTAAAGCCTTGCTAAAGAAAGCAATAGGCCTCTCAGCTCCATTTTCATCCTTTTGTAACAAAACTGAAGCAATAGTAAATTCAGATGCAAAAGAGAAGATTTGGAAAGGCATCTTATAGTTTGGAGCTGCCAAAAGGGTGCATGCTTGAGTGCATCCTTTATTCCTTCAAAATCTTGGATGGCAGCCTTTTCCCACTTAATAACTTGATCCTTTCTTAGCATGCTTGTGATTGGAAGAGTTAACTCAGCAAAATTGGAGACAAACCTTCTAATGAAATTGATTTGGCCAAAGAAAGATTGGATACCTTTCTTGGTTCTTGGAATAGGCACCTTGTTGATTGCTTCCACTCTCTCAGGGTCTATCATAACACCTTCTTTAGATACAATATGTCCCAGAAACTTGGCCTTTTGCATGCCAAAATGACACTTCTTTGGATTAAGTGAAATGCCATACTCTCTACATCTGATCAGCATCTTCTCTAGGTGTTGCAGATGGTCTGCTCACTGTCTTGAAAAAATAGTCACATCATCTTGATAAACTGCAATAAACTCATTGATATAACTAGAAAAAGCAACATCCATTGCCCTTTGAAAAGTAGCACCAACATTCATCAATCCAAAAGGCATCCTTACAAAAACATAAGTCCCCCAAGGAGTAGTGAAGGTTGTCTTAAGTCTTTCTGATTCTTTGACAACTACTTGATTGTATCGGAGAAACCATCCAAAGTAGAAAGCATTTCTGACCCTGTCACAAGCTGCAACATATTCTCCATGTTTGGAAAAGGATAGTTGTCCTTCATAGATGCTTTTTTTAGATTCCTAAAATCCACACAAAGTCTGATATCTCCGTTCTTCTTTCTAAGCACAAGGTTGTGACCCAAGAAGAGTATCTAGTAGGCTGAATGATGCCACCATCTCTCAATTTCTTCAACTCTTCTTGCATTTTCATGGAAAGTAGTGGGTTAATAGGCCTTTGTTTTTGTCTAAATGGCTTAGTCTTGGCCTCAAGGGGAATCTCATGCTGAAATAAATCTTCTCTATATGCCTTCAGCTCTGAATAAGACCAAGCAAGGCAATCTTGATATTTCTTTAAAAGTTGGGCATAGGACTGTTTTTCTTCTTTGCTGAGATGACTGCCCAACCAGATCTTCCTTGGTTTGTCTTTAGTTCCCAAGTTATGCTCTTCCACATCCCTTGAAGCAGACATCTTTCTATTAATGATGCAATCAACATTGCTAAAATTGGATTCAAGTGCAACAAGACCCTTAGGAATGGTATTTGTTTTCAATTGTATAATATCCTTGTCAAACAAAGTTTCTCTACCTTCATTCATGCACACCATTGGTTCCCAATCAATATTATGACCAGAAAACTCTCCTTGGCATTGTAAGAATCTCAACACTTGTGCATCATCATCAAAAATCTGCCAATGTTTCACATTATCCGGGATAACTGGCCTTGTTAGCACTTCAATATCATATTCACAAAAAGGTGAAATGGTGCAATTATCAAATCTAGAACCCAGAACAGCTAGCTTATCAGCAGCAGCATTAAGACTTCTATCATGGTAAACAATGTTAAAGGAATCAAACATTTCAATCAAGTCCCAAACAACATGCTTATATTGTCTCATACGCTGATTTTTTGTAGCATACAACTTTCTTACTTGCTTGACAACCAGCTCTGAATCTCCTTTAGCAACAATATCCTTTACTCCATACTTCCATGCAATCCTTAATCCCAATAATAATGCCTCATACTCAGCAATGTTGTTAGTACATTCAAAATTGAGCTTGAAGGAAAAAGGAAACTCTTCTAAACTAGGGGAAACCAACACTATACCAGCACCATTTCCAACTTTGGAGCAAGCTCCATCAAATAGTAATGTCCATGGAGAACCTACCATACCAAGGCACTCTGATTTGTCCATCTTATTCTCTTTTCCATCAGCAAAACCAATGAAATTGTCAACATCTACATCAGCAAACAACACTTCATAAGAAGCATTGTTGGGATCTTCAATCAAGTGTAACATCTTCTTTTCACCATAGAGTTTGACAAGGCTTCCCTCAATGGGAATGGTGGCATAGGACATGTCCATTTGAACACTACCACCAACACTTGCAGCCCACTTCCTTGACAAAAGCATACCCCATTTGGCAGGGCAGTCAACAATTACAACATCAAGTTTTAAATTCTTACCCGGATAGGCTGCAAGTTGCACTACTAAACCCTTCACACATCCAACAACCAGGCACTTCCCTTGAATCCATGGTTGTACACTTCCCATATGTTGTTTTCACCTTGATATCCAACTCATTCATAACTTCTAGAGGCATAACATTACATGATGCACTGGAATCAAACATGCAATTGTGAAGCAACCTACCTTTTATGAGAAAAGTTGTGAAGAATGGATCAACATTCAATTGGGAATCAACCAAGGATGTCCCCAAATACACTTCAGGTGCCTCTCCAAGATCTTCCATTGGTGGTGGTGTTTCAGGGCCAGCAATGCTTTGAAGAGGATTCTCAACAACATTTACATTTCTGCTTGGTATAACTCTTTTCTTCTTTCAATCCCAAGTATTCAAAAGCTCTTTTCTTGTGTTCAGGAATTCTAAGCAATTCAATAATGGGAACACTCACTTTAATTTGGCTCAATACCTGGGCTATATCATATGGAACATTCTTTGGCAAAACAACATTGGAAGGGAAACAAGAAGGTTCATCAGATGGAGAAGTATTCTTGGCAGCCTGGGCATGGAGAGGACTGATATTTTTGCATGGGACAACAGGGTTCTTAGCAATTGTTTCCTTCTAGGATTATCTTTGGGAATGCTTGTGAGCAAGGGTGTCTTTGGCTTGGCTTGAGGACCAGCTCCTCTAACAACTTTACTTCTAGTATTGTACTCCTTTTCTTGACCAACCACAACATTCATTAACAATTGTCTATCTTCCTCCGAAGGAATACCACCATCATACTTCTTGATCATTAAAGCCCTTAGATATTCAAAGTCATTATTAGGAATTTCAAAGGCTTGAACTACATCTACATCATGAGTTTGAGGAAGAGAAAGAAATGGTACCCTCTTTATGCAATCCCAAAAGGTTGCAGCAGTCCTTGCACTTATCACATCTGTTGATGTTGCTGCTTGCTTGTTGTGAGCCTGAAGAGCTGCCCATCATACAAATGTCATCATCCATTTCATTCTCATTATCATCATTAATATCTTGCTGGTCCATTTCACATGGTGGATGAGGAAGAAAACATCTATCACACCAATCCATATCAGCAACTTCTTGAACAACAACTCTTGCAGTCAGAGGGTCAGGCACCACTCTATTTTCACGTGCTTGGGGTTGTCTATTTGCAGATCCAATAAGCCCTTTACCTCTATCATCTTGTCTTTGATCACCCCTAGGATGATTTCCAAATCTATCATGGTTTTGAGTTCTTTGTTGTCCTTGTGAACTTTTCCCAATTCCTTTCTCAGCTCGGGCTAATTTGTAGGAAATTTCTTTGACAGCCCCTGCCAAAGTCTTGACAACATCTTCCAAATCAGCACCCTTGCTAGCTTGAGGCTTCTCAGGGTTTATCAGCTTCACACCATCCCTCTTAAGTGGTTTACCATAGCTTTAATATTATTTTCAATTTGAAGTGCCATGGTGAAAGCTTGCCTCAAGTTTGTAGGATTTTTGTCTCTCAAGTAATAGGCTGCCTTTTTATCAAATGCATCTGCATATTTGATCAAGCAAGATTCATCACAAGGCCTCAAAATTACAGGCAACCTTCTCAATGTCTTATTAAATCTTGTATTGAAATCATGAACGGTCTCATTAGGGTTCTTCTTGATGTTCTCAAACTCGGATAGAAGGAACCTTGGATCTGTTTTGTCTCCATATTGTAATCTGAATGCATTACTCATCTCAGTCCATGAATCAATAGAGTTATCAGGAAGAGCTTTATACCAATCTCTTGCATCTTCCTCAAGTGTATGGATAAACAACTTGATATACACATCCTCAAATTCTATTTCAAAGTCTTCCATCATGTTAACAAAGAGTTTGAGATGTTGATCTCCAGTTATGGCATTGTTACCTTGGAATTTTGGTAACCTATTTCTCACATCCTGTGGGACAACATTTGGATAACCATCCATTCCTCCAAAATTTATAGGACCAAAGGTGTTTACAACAAATGGAGGTCTAGGTTGAGCCATATTGTTTGGTGGGGGTGATCTTGGAGGTGAAACAAGCTGATGAGGAGTAGTAATGGGTTTGATTGGAATGGATGAATGATCTCTAAAATGATAACCCCCCAAAGGCTCTCTCTCTTGATAGACTTTAGCAAACTTAGAAACCACAGGAGCAGATTTAGGAGCAAGTTTTTTAAATACACAAGAAGGTCCCTCACCTGATGGAGAATGAAAATCAGCAAGAAGATTGCCTGAATCAGATCTACTTGAAGAGGAATTATAATCTTCAATGACAGGCTGCTCTCCTTCAAATTCAACTATGGGGATTCCTTTCCTTGCAACCAAATCACCAACCACTTTCCACACTCTTCTTCCTTCTAGTTCTGAGCTTCTTGATTCGGTGAGAAACTTCTTAGAAGAGTCCTTGATGAAGAGGGATCTCCTTCCCTCCAGTTTGACAGATTTAAACAACAAGTTTCAAATGATAAAAATGTGTTAGACAACTGGTATTTCAAGATCCCAACAACATGGAGTCACCACCAAGGATTTTCACCTTAGTTGTGCAAGAAAGCACTAAAAATATTCTATCAAATGCATGCTATACTAAAACTTGCAGGGATTTACAAATCAGATTTTCTTCTTCTTAATTCAACCAAAAAACAGTGCATCCAAATCATATAAACTACTGGTAGATGAGGAGAGCAGGCTGAGTTTGAAGTCTTTCTTACCCAAAACATCCAGATCTGAAGTATGAAATGATATCTCAAGAATGTAACAGCTCAAATACTTGATCACACAAATGCTCAAACCTTTCAAGTACTTCAAAACCACCAAGAAATTGCAAGAAGTCCCCGGCAGGTGCACTCGGGTGTTGGTATCTAGATTTAATCTCCTTCACAACTTGAACAACATCATGAATCTGCACAAGACACTCAAGGATAGATAGATGTTTTATATGTCATTTGTAGCCAGGGATCACACCTATCTGCTTGTTTGCATTCAAGAATTGAGGGAGTGGATAGCACCTTCATAAGGGTTTTGATCTAACCCTCACTATTTTAGATTGTGCCTATCAACCAAGGTAAGAGAACCTATATTGCAGCCCCTATATGGTAAGGAGATGGAGATATCCTTGTATTTTGTGTATGATGTGGAGGAGGCTTTGTGAAAACATGATCAAATATCCATTATCCAAACTCAAAGGAGCTGTCACTACTAAATGATGGAAATGTTCTCAAAACAAAGCTAGAGCTGCTAAAGACATGATAAAACCCTGATCAACTTTGTGCATTTTTGTGAAAGGATTGAATTCTTTTGTGGACACACAATGCAAATGTAGGGGTATTGTAGGTAGGATGAGTTAGTTTAAAGTGAAATTATGATGAGAGATGTTGGGACAAGAGTAGTTAGGAGTCATCACCTTCTTTGGGAAACCTTGCAAAATAATTACAACACCTAAACAACAGAGATATTTCAATGAATTTGAAGTGCTCTTTCAACCAGGATGTGTGCACATATGGATGCCCAAATCTACACTATTCCATACAAACTTTGATAACCTGCCACAAAGGCTTGAAGCAAAATATCAATAAAGCATTCAGAACCCTTGTTAGATCATGACCTAAGGTACACCCAAAGGTTTACAAACACCCTCAATTTACAAGGAAGGTAAGATGAATTTAAATCTGTTTATCTCCACTCAAATGAATGCTCTTCTAAATGGAAGATTACAGATGCCTTCAAACCCTCTACAAGAAATGAGACCATGCATGACCAATAAAGATCCCAAACACAAGATTGCAACATGAGCATGAAACACAAATTGAAAACATACTGAAATACAAGTGTATGCAAGCTTTGCCAAGAGATAAAACCAGTTAATCCAAGAATTTGATCAAATATATCAGCAAGGGAATGTTATTTAGACAATCTCAAAGCTTGTTGATGGCTTTACAGCTGAAACCAACTCAACATGATGAACATTTGATGCAAACTGGAATCAAAATGGCTCTCAGGCAGTTTCTCAAAAAGGAAATGGACTTCTTCCAGTTTTCCTGTGAAAATTCTTCTCTCCTTCTCCAAAATTCTCAACAGAACCACAAAAATGTTTCCAAACTACATGATATACCCTATGCCAACTTGGATCCTTGCATCCCAAGCAAAGAATATGCCAAAGGGATCAAATTTGTTACAAAACCCTATCCATTTGATGAAAAATGATATAAAACTATGAAACAACTCGCCAAATGCCAGAGATGCACAAATATTTTAAAATATTACATGAACTTGGATCCTTATCCATCCCAGGTCACGTTTTTGGCATTCCACCATGCCAACATGCATTTGCAATCATTTTTCACCTTTTCCCTCACCATTTTTAACTCTGCAACTTTTCATTTTTACCTTTCACGTGTTTTTCACGGGCTGAGAAAAATATCTCATGAAAAACACTATAGGGCACCGAATCAGCTCAAATAAATGATGCCATTGTGTTCGAAGGCCAAGGGATGTAGATTCATATAAAATTTCATGTGTTTTGGTGCAAAAATGACGATTCCACACTTCTTGGAGCTCCAATGGCACCCAAAAATGAAATGCACAGTTGCCATTGATTAAAATCAACTTTAAAATTCTGCCCTCCACGTGTCTTGATGATATTCATCATGCAAGAAATATCCTCTTTGACTTCTGGATAAAGTGGACACGTGTCCAAATACCATTGGACCGAGCCTCCAACTTTTAAAAAATGTGTTTTGAACCTTTTTTGCCCTTGGGAAAATTTTGAAAATTTTCCCATGAGCCCCTGGATGCGCCACGTGTCCTTCTGGGGCCTTCACCAAAACCGTGGGCCAATTTGATGCATTTCACCACTTTTTGAGAAAAGGAAAATTTTCTCAAAATGTTCCGTGCCCCCGAACGCCCGTTGTTTCTCTGCCACGTGTCGCTCTCCCATTGGATGCGGAGCCGAATCATCAATTTTTCCTTCATTCCTCCATGAGCACAAAATCCCTTGTGGGCCCATGCTTCTTCCTTTTCCCTTTGAAACATGCCACGTGTCTCTTTCCTATTGGATGCGGAGATGACCCTCAAATTTTTCCACGGGTTTATTTTTCACTTTGAGATTTTTTCGCTAAAATTTGGAAAAAAATTGCTTTCTCTCCATGTGCTCCACATCTCCTGCCATCTCCCGGAACACGTGTCCCCCATTTATTGGTGGTGGGAGCTTGGCCCCAAAATTTTCTTTTTACCTTGTGAAGTGAAGTTTAAAAACTTCAAATTTCTCCAAACCTCCGCCCCATTTAGGACACGTGTCATCATTTGATGTGGGCCTCTTAGGTCAAAATATTTCCTTTTTTTGAAGAAGCAAAATTTTCCTTTTTACCTTTTGAAGTTAAAACTTCAAATTCCTCCAAACCTCCACCCATTCATTTCAACCTTTGCATACGTGTCACTTTCTTATTCACCACGGGACCTCGGGTCAGAAATTTGACCTTAAGAAATTTGCAAAAAATGAAGGCAAAAATTTTAAATGACCTCCATCATCCACCTGGCCCTCCTGCGCCACGTGTCACCTTCCCATTGGGCACGGGCGCGCGGGCCAAAATTTTCCCCTGACACCCTGAGCCAAAAGTCATCAAAAAATTTCCAAGTCCTTGACCATCCACCTGGCCCTCCTGGACACGTGTCATCATGCCATTCGCTGCGGGCCTTCGGGAAAACATTTGATTTTGAGAAATTTTTCCAAAATGGAAGAAAAATTTCCTAAGTGACTTCTCGCCACCCACCAATCCTCGACCAATCACATCATGCCACGTAAGCACATCCCTGTAGCACTGCGGGGCATGCGGGTAAAAAAATTTTCTTCCAACATCTTTGAGTCAAAAACAATAAAATTTTCCCAACTCCCACGCTGTCTGTTTGATCTCCCTGTGCCACGTGTCGCTTCCCCATTGGGTGCGGGCCTTCGGGAAAAATTTGGATTTTGAGAATTCTTCAAAAATTGAAGAAAAATTCTAAGTAACCCCACCACCTAATGATCTTTCAACCAATTGTATCGTGCCACGTAGGCGCACCATTGTAACACTGCGGGCGCGTTCAAAATTTTCCTTTTGCAAAAAACTCAAAAATGACAAGTTAGCAATGTTTTCCACATATCCTGACCAATGAGAGCCTGCCACGTTAGCATAAATGTTGCAATGATAAATTTGATGGGTAGAACATGCCCGTATGCCCGTCAAAATGCAAAAAATGCAGGGGATGCTTCTGAAATCAAATTTTCTCACAAAGAAGATGGATTTTTTGGTTTTGAATCCAATGAAACATGATTTGGGGATGATTTAAGCCTAGGGAGTGAGATTTCACCTTCATAAAAATGGAATTTGATCAAACATGGGTTTCTTTCATGCTTTGGCAGGAAAAATAACACGGACCCGTGAAAATGAATAAATCGGGGCACAAATAGGGGAGAACTTGGATTTTACTTCAATTTTGGGTAGAATAAATAGTGTTTTCCATTGTTTATTGTAAAGGAGTTCAATTTGGATTTCACCTTTGGGTAAATGAGATTTCTATAAATAGCTGGTTGGTTCTCAAGCAAATGGCCCCTCAAAATTTGCCTCTCATTCTCTCATTTCAATTTTAGTCTTTCAGTTCTTGCTTAGGAATTGTATTAGTTTTATTTGTTGCATGCATAGTTAGTGTTGTTTTGTTGTTTAGAAGCTACATGATCTTCTTGTGCTAGTGTTATTACTAGTTTCATACAATCAATTGAGGTAGGATAGTTTCATTTTTAGTCTAAAAGCCATTAGAGTTGCGGGTTTTGTTCGTCAAAAGGATAGTTTCGGTTACGGATGTTTTGTGTTGTATGACTCATGATAAATCCCAGGAATTACATAAGCCAAGCTCTGTTCTCTTGCGCTATCCCTCTCCTACTCGCATTGTATTCAGTCTACACCCAAAGCTACCATTGTTCCAATACCTACTTCTGTTGATGCTAGCATTACACACTTTTCTAGGATTCACGTGAGCATGAAGGAATGAGGAGACCACACTGAGGGGACAAAGCCACACACAATCGGATTCGCCACTGTTCTGCAAAATCCAGGTTCAAGCTTTCAAAGTTCTAGTTAAAATATACCAAATAGAATAGTGAATCATTTCATTTCAGTTAATCTCACTTTTGATATTGCCGGGGAAGCTGTGGGGATTGATAGTTTCTAAGAAACTATGATTCATTCCTCACTTCTGAGGTAGGATCGAGAGTCTTTCAAATAGATTAGATCAGTTATTTCATTATTTAGAATAGATTTACAACTGCACAGGCAAGTAGCTATACTCGGCTGCCTTGTTTGTTTTAATTTCGTTATTAGTTTAGTTGTCAATTTCTAGATATTTTAAATAATTTCTCTTTCAATTTCATCCAATAGTTTATCAAAAATACAAAAATAGGGAATTTATATATATGTTGTGGATATACTTCGTATAATTAGTTTACTTTAACTTAGTTAGATTTATATTGTTTCTTTCATATGACAATCGCGGGACCTAGGGAGCCCAGAGAATACGTATTCGAGCCAATCGTGCCTCAACCCAATCTTGTTACAGCAATAACTGATATAGATCAGAATCTTAGAATCCAAGTCTTCCGAACAACAACAGACCTACAAGAAATCAGCCCACAGTTAAGAGGATTAAACATAGAAGACGACCAAGCACATGCATTTTGGACAAACCAGCCAAACTACATAGATTTCCCTAAATAGATATCTGCATGACTGTAGAAGGGCTTGAAAGAGAGCAAGCATTCGGTTGTGATCCTTTGGTCCCACAGCCAGATGCAGGAGATATCCTCATTGACATAGACACTAGCCTAAGAATTCAAGTTGCCAGAATGCCTGTAAGGTACTCTGAGAAGATTGCACAACTTTTAGTTCTAAATATAGAGGCCGAAAAGGCATACGACTATTGGATAGTAGGGATCAGGAATTAATTCCACACATGACCATAGGAGGTCCACAACGACCACAAACTTACGGATGTGATTCACAGATCCCACAACCCAACGAGTCCATAGGTCAATCAGACGTAGATGTTGGTTTACGCACATTAGTATTTAGATCTTCTCCACTTCCACCAACCATTATCACACAATTATCCTCACTAGACATAATAGCTAATCAAGCTAAGGATTTCTGGACTAGGCCAGAGAATCACCCATAGAATCCCCTATATATCCATCATCCATCTTATGACCCTATCTGGAGACATACACGAAACTATCCCAGGTCATTTTCCACGTATCCCACAACCTATAGATCGGATTACGCCAGAGCTCGATATTGATTGGAGCCTTCGAGCAGTCATCCTCACCGACCGATCTATCACACCAATTCAGGTTAGGAGGGCCTTCTTTGCCTTAGACTCACAGATCCCATTAGTGCGTGTCGAAGACATAAGATTACCTAACTAGTTTGTCTATACCCCACGCATATTCCATTCCCACCAGCTGTCTCGGCACGACCTCGGGAGGTCGGGTGTGAGGAAGAGTTACTTGTAGATTCCCATGCTCACTTGTCACTTTTCCATCGTACAAAATTGGTGAACCCAATGTGAAACAAATCAAACAGTTCTTCCTCTTTTAGTTTTTATTTTCATCTTCTTTTCATCATCGCTTCATCATCCACAAACTTCTCTTCCCATTATTCAAAATTGGTGAACCCAGCGGGTATTCATATACCCCCATCTTCGAATATGTTCGGAATATGTCGGATTCGATGCATATGGTAGACCTCTCCTAGGTCTTGAAGCATACTATATCAACTAAATATAGACAACCATCACCCTCACTCTCAGCATGGGGTGACAACTATTCAACTAATTGATTTTCAACACAAACTCCCCTCCAAAGACTAGATATAGTTCTTCTTTCCAAATAGAGGAGTTGGATCAGCTCACTCAAACACAACAACCAGAGCCTTTAGGCTCGAATAACATGACGTTTACAGGAGAATCTAGTTCATCTCCTCAGGTGTTACTTAGACCACAAATCAGTAGACAATCAGATCCATATCTATTTTTAGATGACGAACATTTAGCGCACTATGCTAGGAGTGAACAACGCTCTCAGAGTATGTACCCACCTATAGGAAGTTTGCAAACACAACCCGAGGTCTCTTTTCAAGAAAACACCTCCATTCCTCCACCAATAGGAAATTCCCTCGGTGAAGTTTGGTAGGATAACAACCAATTCATAGTGGGGTATCATACCCCTTTGCAGCCTCAAATGACACAACAAACGCCCGTAAGGAAAAATACTTGTGTCTTCACCAATAGAGGTCATTTCAGCCTTGGCTGAAAAGGTTAGAGGGTTGGAACTTGCTCAAGCAAATCAAAATTCACATTTTGGGCAAGTAGGAATCCCCAACCCTCCACATCATCCTAGCCAAGTAGACCTCCTCACAGGAATAGGCACGTTGGGCATGCCTCCTCAGTATTCACAAAAATGCCAACTAGAACCACGTTTTCTAACGTCACTCCGTGGAAAATATGATACCTCCCGGTCTAGTACAAAATAATCCATTCCTGGGCAATACTCCTCCATACTTAAACATGTATTCCAAGTCACCACAAGGAGATATGTTCTCTTCTCCCGGCATATTTTCTCAACCACAGGGATTTCCTTATGTCCCTACAAATGCATACGCTACGCCATACCAACAACCCATTCCACCTCCACCCCCTCAGCAAGCACCATCGATGGTCGAAACCTATGCGATAGGAACTTATTCAGAATATTTGAAAGAACCTTTAGACTTCACCATACGAAGCGTCATGCTTCCAAGACCTCTTCCCGATTTTCCCAAATACAAAGGGGAGGGAGACCCGAATGCACATATCAAGGCCTATGCCACAACCATTTGAGAACTTGCTCCTTGGGATGGGGTTGTTGCTAAAATATTCCCCAAAACTTTAGAGGGCATTGCCCTCGATTGGTATTACAGAATACCTGAAGCTTCCATCCATTCATTTAAACAACTCATTTCAGAGTTCATCAAGGCATTCGACATGAACAAATTGTTGAGAACAGGAATCAGGGAATTCTTGCATATTAAGCAAGAACACAATGAATCTGTTGCTCATTTCATCCAAAGATGGCGTACAATCCTTTATTCTTTGGCAAGTGCTCCAAACATGGATCAGATGGAACTATGTGATTTATTCCTTCATTCTCTCAGCAGAGAGATAAAGGAAGAAGTCTAGAAGTTCCCACTAAGAACTTATGATGAAGTACTTGAGAGTGCCCTCCAAATAGATCAAGTTGTAATAGATAGCGGTCCAGAAGACGTATGGAACAAATGGGAGGTTAATCATCCCCAATCAAAACACTACGACCTATCCTAGTACAGTAAATGCCAATCAAGGACCTAAAATCCTTAAAAAAATCATGGAGTGACAACAGATGGAGTAACTGACCAAGCTAAAAAGGCAAATGTTGTAAATGCTCCACCACTGGTTAACAATCAACGAAACAACAATTTTACCCCAACAATCAATGCAGTGGATTTTAATCATCCACAACACAACAACAACAACAACAACAATGGCGGGTCCAGACATAGGGTCCAAGTCAAAACTCAACTGGATATCAAAACCAAAACCAAAACCAAAGACAACAAACACAAAACCTTAATCCTAATAGTCAACGGTTTAATCGAGTTTTTGGACCACAACACATGCCAAACCAACAACCTAGGAATTACAATCCTAACTCGTATTGTGGTTTCCACAAAATTCGAGGCCATGACACTAGGACTTTCCATGATTACAATAAATTCATGCAACGTTTGCCAGAGGAACAAAGACAACTTTTCATAGATATGTTCTTAGCAGATCCTGCATCACTGCGCCAAATACTTTCACGGGAGCAGTCTCCCCTCAAAATGCTCCCCTCAAAATCTTCAATGATCCACTCCCAAATCACAATAACAATAAATTAAACCCAAATGGGATGAACAAGGGTGTGATGACAGGAAACAATGATCATGAAGCCTCGACTTCACTAAATCCACCTGTCGCACCATAATTAGGAAGTCAGCCACGACCCAAAATAGTCGGTTTAGTGGAGTTAGACACTGAGCTACACATGGAAGCCATAACAAGGACACGAGAGTATTCCTCTCAGCCAAATCCAAGTTACCCACTAGAGACAGATAACATTCAACAAACATTAGTAAAACCCGTAGGTGCCTATGATTTAATTAATGACCTAACAAAAACCTTCTCCCACATCTCCTTTTTGGACTTATTGAAGAACTCTCCTACCCATAGGGCTGCTCTTTTAGAAGCATTAGGTTTAGGTCATTTAATTAACATCACTCCACCTCCCAAAACACAAGTAAACCATATAGACTTTGATATTCACCCTCTCAGGGCAACCGATATAGGATACTGAGTTTATATTTGACATAAAAAAATGCCAACACAATGTTGAGATTGCACGTAGAGGTGATCCAGCCTTACATTTACAAGTATGGGTTTATAACAACTACGTTAAACATGTAATGGTTGATGATGGGGCAGCAGTTAACATAGTCCCCTTCTCTTTCCTTCAAAAGCTAGGGTATGGAGAAACAAATTGTTCCACGACTCGGAATACGCTAAGAGGCTATGATAGCCTTAAAGCCACTTCGATTGGGACTATAATACTACCAGTCACCTTAGGACCCAAAACAATCCTAACTAGAGTTTTATATTATAGATCGGAAACCAATTATAATATGATCCTCGGCCGACCATGGATACACCATATGAAGGCAATCCCTTCTACATTATTTCAAGAAATAAGATTCTTGCACTTAGGAAAGATATTCATAGCAAAAGGTGATCCAAAACCATTCGATATACACCTAGCAGACCTGAAGAAAAGGCCAGGCATTCACTCTGAGTTTGAACTCCCAACAAACCAACTTAACAAGCCAACCGACTCAAAACCGGAAGAAAAATTAATACCTACAATAGAACTAGAGATTACGAAGAGCATCCCAGCTCTCAAGGAGGAAGCTAACATTGTAGAAACAATATCACTTAGGAACTACTGCAAAAATTGTCAATTGCTAGAACAGGATTTACCAATTTTCCTACCATTTGATTATGTAGGTATGGGATATACCCTAGGAGTTGGTTCTCTTCCAGCAGAGGAACTCTGCATGGTAGAAGTAACCAAAGCAGAAGAAATAGACATAGCAAATGTCCCAACATCCATCTTCCCAACTAAATATTGGACTCTCCATTTCGATGGAGCTAGATGTCGTTATGGGGTTGGGGCAGGTGTGATCTTTACTTCACCCGAAGGAAAGATCCTACCATTCACCTTTAAACTAAATTTCAAATGTACAAACAATGGCACTGAGTACGAAGCCCTCCTCCTTGGCCTCATCATAGCTAAGAGGCTCGGTGTTAATGACATCAGAGTGTTAGGAGACTCACAATTAGTAGCAAACCAAGTCTCTGAGGTGTATGAGACTAGAGCTGAACACTTACAACTCTACAAAACAACAATATTAGATTTGAGCAAAGGATTTAACTTCATATCAATTGAAGCAATCCCACGAGAACAAAACCTTCTCACAGATTCGATAGCAACCTCAGCTTCACGTTTCACTCCAAACAGTGAGTTGGAGGACACCCGTTTCATGGTATCCCTTCATACTGAACCATTAGTAAAGAAAATGTCAACAAACCCTCTTCTAATGCACATAGTTGAGAATACACCTACTATCTTAGGTCACATTGATAGTGATACAGCCACCCTTGATTACCTAAACACCTATGCAGAATTACATCTCACCCATCACATGGTAGATTTGTCCTTAATCCCACATTCATCTTCTTACTTTGGAAATCCCATGGTAGAGCTTCCCCCACAAAAGGAACTCGACATATACGCGGTAGAGAATGGAGAAGATCTGAACTACCTCCAGCCCCACCTGAGTTTGAAGAAGGTAACACTTCTTTAATCGAAGAAACAATTGATATTAACATCGGAATGGAGGAAGAGCCAAAGATCTTGAAACTAGGATCTTCGTTAACTCTAGAAGAAATAGAAATACACACTCGAATCCTCAAAGAGCATCAAAAGGCTTTTGCATTTACTTATAAAGAAATGACGGAATTGCACCACACATCACGGTACATAACCTCATCACCAAATCAGATGCAAAGCCAATTAAACAAAAATCGAGACCAATGAAACCCAAGGTAGCTCTCATGGTGAAGGAAGAAGTAATGAAACTTCTCCAAGTAGGGTTCATCAAACCGGTCGATTACTCTCAGTGGGTATCTAATATCATCCCCATTCTCAAAAAGAATGGGAAGATACGCATCTGCATAGACTTCTGAGACATTAACAAAGCGTGCCCCAAGGATGACTTCCCATTACCATCCATTGACATCATCGTAGATGCAACAACTAGATTTGAGCTTTTGTCTCTCATGGATGGATTCTCGGGATACAATCAAATCAGAATATCTAAACAAGACCAAGCCAAAACCACATTTATAACTCCTTGGGGAACTTATTGCTACGCTGTTATGCCATTCGGTCTCAAGAATGCTGGCGCTACATACCAACGGGCAATGACATACATATTTCATGATCTTATTCATAAAATCATGGAATCTTATGTAGATGACTTGTTGGCCAAGGCCAGGAAGTGTTGTGATCACCCAGAAGTGCTCCGCATCATCCTTTCACGTTTGATCGAATACGGAGTCACACTAAATCTAGAAAAATGTGTATTTGGTGTGACAGGAGGGAAACTCCTAGGTTACATTATATCATCACGAGGGATCGATGTGGACCCAGCCAAAATCAGGCTGTTCTTGAGATGATCCCACCATCAAATGATTCTGGCATTAGATCATTTCTCGAAAGCTCGGTGCAATCCGAAGATTCATCCCAGACTTGAGTTTTGTTGTTCATCCAATCAACAATTTGTTGAAAAAGGATTGCTGCATTATTTGGACAAAGGAATGCCATGAGGCCTTCGAAGCAGTTAAACACTTCTTATTGTCTCCTCCTACGTTAATGCCACCTAGACCAGATCATCCTTTGATCTTATATTCACGAGCTACAGATGTCTCACTAGCCTGCATGTTGGCTCAAGAAGATGACAATAAATGAGAACGTGTGATCTATTTCATTAGCGAACATTGCTCGATTATGAAACATGTTATACGCAGGTAGAATGAGAATGCCTTGCCATAGTCTTTGCAACCAAACACTTAAGACATTACATGCTAAATCAAGAAACAAGGGTCATTGTAAAAATAGACCATTTACGATGAACTTTCCTCACGCAAGGGTCCTTGTCTAAAAAGGTTGGATGCTTTATAACCTTAATGGGTGAATTCAATTAACTTTTGTAAACCAGAAGTCCATTAAGGGACAAATCATTACAGATTGGTTAGCCGACAACCCGTTAGATGGAGGTGATCTAGTAGATCTAGATTTTCTGATGAATGCATATATTACATCAAAACTAGACCTCCCATCTCTGAATGTCCTTGGTATACTTGATATTATTAATTATATCATGGACCATACATATCCAGAAGGTGCTACACCACAACAAAGAAGGTGGTTACGCATTATCATAGCTAAATACGTTATTATAGAACAAGTGCTCTATCATAAAGCTTTTGATGGAATGCTTCTAAGGTGTGTTGACACGAAAGAATCCAAGAAGATTCTCTACGAATCCCACAGTGGAATATGTGGAGGCCACTTCGGTGGTCATGCCACTACTCAAAAAATACATCGGATGGGCTATTTTGGCCCACTCTAGAACACGACGCAATAGAGTTTGTACGCAGATGCCATAAATGCCAAGAATTTTCCCACAAATTCACATGTCGGCACAAGCTCTACAACCAATCATGACTCCATGGCCCTTTTCTACATGGGGCCTAGATTTGATAGGAAAATTCTCTCCCTCATCAATAGATGGCCATAACTTCATAATCATGGCCATCAGTATTTTACCAAATGGGTAGAGGCCATGCCTCTTACCACTGATACTAGGTGTTGTGATCACCAAGTTCATTTGAACCCAGATCATTTGCAGGTACGGTGTCCCACAAATCATTATCTCAGATAATGGCACTTCCTTTAAGAATGATGAGGTCCATGAGCTATGTAGTAAATTTAAAATAAACCATCATACGGCCTCCCTATATTACCCTCAAGCCAATGGGCAGGCTGAAGCAACAAACAAAACGTTGAAAGCTATTCTCCTTAAAATGGTAAAAGAAAACAAATGAGATTGGCATTTAAAGTTATATCCGGCCTTGTGGGCCCACCAACCTCAATAAGAACACCAACAGAGAGAAACTCCTTTCTCATTGGTATTCGGAGTAGAAGCAGTTCTCCCACTTGAGGTTGAAATACCCAGTCTCCGCATCTCACTACAAGGGATTCTGGATGAAGAAGCTTATAGAGAAGCACGTCTCTCCCAACTAGAAAGCCTAGATGAGGCCATATTAGATGTTGAACAATGGCATAGAGTTTATGCTGACCGGATGTGCCAGTAGTATAACAAAAAGGTCTATGAATGAGAAATATATGAAGGAGATCTAGTTCTAAGACTAGACAACCGGATCGATAAGAAGACCGGTGAAGGAAGGAAATTCCGGCCCAAATGGTTGGGCCCATACCGAGTCATGAAAGACTATGGAAATGGTGCGTATCTCTTATGTACACTAGAAGGTGAGGAATTCAACGAAACAGTCAATTCCTTGCACCTTAAATGATTCTATGCATAAGCGACCAACACTATTTGTATAATTATATCTACATTGCATCTTCATGTAGTTAGGTTCATTTTGTCCACTCGTTTCATAAAGTTTTGTGATCAAGGAACTTATTCTCAAGTAATTCATTACAAACTTCTGATGGTATTGGCAGAAGCATTCGAATCATACTTCTTCATTTTCATAACATCATCACCTATTTCAGAATCATTTTATCAATTAAAAGCTAGATATGACAAAGTCTTAATGGTAGCCATACCAAGGCCTGCATGCTTGTTCTCACTTTTGTTTCTTCCTAGGATAGGTGTCTTGCCTATGGTCTATTCTAGAAGCTTCATAGTGTCACATCTATCCCATATATAGATCTCTTTGGAAATAAGAACATACTGACATTTTGCTCAAATAAATAAGTCAAATGTAGATCAAACAGAAAATTTTATTTTTACACATTTCCTTGCCCTACCAACCTTCGGTGATGAGCTTGCATCTCTTACTAGTGACGTAGGGTTGGGAAAGGATGGGAATGCCCTTACTCGCCTATGCCTTGTCCATGGTGATAAGCCCATGCTTCCTACTAGAAGCATGGGGCAAGGTGTAGGGGGTTCTCTCGACAATAAATGTTAAAAGTCACAAAGCAAATAATTTGAACAAACCTTTGAAATCTTGAGTCAAAAACAAATGAATCAGATGTCCAAAATTCCAAAGAGTTCAAAACCCCAAAAACCATATTTTGTCAACCATGTGGCCATCTACGGATCTAAGTCTAGATAAACCACAAAGCAAGTTGCATTCTAAACTATGGAGTCACTTGAGTAGAATAGGTTTGTAGCATCCTAATTTGGTTCCACCAAATCTTTGTCTATCTCTCATCACTACCATTCAACAAATTTCATAGCTTGTGCCCTTTCTAGCTCTCGGTGGTGAGCCCTCGCATCTTACTAGTTGCGTGGAGTTAGGAATGGGGCAAGTACATCTGCTCATCATACCGGTTCATCATCACGTTCTGTCAAAACTATATGAAGTACCGAAAAATTGCTTATAAAAGCTAAAGTTCAAAATCACATTGTGTCTATTATCATATATCAGCATCACGAAATACAAAAGAAAGAAAGCATTTGTGTCATTTGTTCTCCATTTGCATACATTCTGAAAAGCATATAAAAACAACATTATAATTTACATGTGGAAACAAATCACAAAATCCTAGATACCAAGAGTCTGATCCAAAAAGAATATATATATATATATATATAATCAAGTTTTATGTATAATGCCATCATGCGCTAGGCATGGTCAAAATGCTCAATGAGCCCGAGGAAATACAAAATAAATCGTATAAACAATCTAAGAGAGCCAAGTGGCCTCTCAACCCCTATGAGACCCCTCTGAAGGTGCACGACCACGTCTAGGACTCTGGCTATGCCGGCGCTCTGAATGCACTGAGGGCTCACGGTCCCGAGGAGCAGTTGCTGGCCTCGCTATGAGAGTGACTCCTCATCAGGCACTCTGCTTGTCCTATACCCGGCCAACTCGGTGCGGAGGGTAGTCACCATCTTGGCCACATGCCAGACAGGGCAAAGACATCATTGTGCCTACCAGCTGCTAAAGGCTCCCCTGCATCCACGGATAGCTCCGCGTGAGTCTTCTCCATGGGGATCATCAGGGTATCAGTGCATACCCGGTGAATCAGGTCTCGCCACTCATCAGCAGTCTCTGCAAGCAAAGGAGAAAAAAAATTAGAAAATGATCAAAGGTAAAACCAAGAATGAACAAAAGGAGAGATAGCAACTAAGACAATCCTAGCTAAAAACAAATATTAAGAGAAGGTGATAACTCACTCGGATCTCCGGGCCTCCAAGAGGGATCCCTAGGATCAGCACCTACCACAGATGCCACCGCTGACTGATGTCCTCCTCCGGTGCCTGGGGCAACATAACATCCTACTACGGACTCATCCTCCCCACCTATGTCCTGAGAGGGCGGCTCCTCTGAGACTAGAGTCACCCTCTCCACACTCTGCTCTGCCCTCTCGGCCTGTAAGATCTCCTGAGTGTCATGCCACTCAGGATCACTGTCCTCCTCTCCACCCGACTCGCACTGACCTCCATATCCTCGGTCTCCTCCTCCATCTCTCCCCTGTGAACTCCTCAGACTCGGAGTCTATATCAATGGGGTCATCACTGCTTGTGGGGCAGGACCGGTGGTAATCTGAAGTAAGGGTGCCTGAGGAGCACCGGCTCTCCCTCGAGCATGCTACTACCCTAGCTGCAATAGGGACACCAGGAGTAACAACGGTCCAACCCGGCCTCTAGGACCTCCCCTAGCCTCCCAAACTGAATCTGAACACTTGGCACCACTGGGGGAGCATACCGATGTAAGGAAGGCCAAACTGCTGAGGCACTCGATCAAAGGGTGTGTCTCCACCTTCCCCATCCTGTCCACAAGCTGCCCTGTAGTAGAGCAAGAAATCAAAGTGAGGGTCTCCTCACCCCATAACCCTGCCATGGCTTGATAAGGTGTGGCCTCCATATCATCAGTAGTCAGGGAAGCAACTAGCTGGTGGGGTGCTCTAAGCACCAACATCTCTATCCATCTAGCTGCCCTCACGGCTCCGGGATCCGCCACCTCTACGCCTCTCCCATAAGGGATGATACGCTCATAGACCCAGCTCATAACCAGGGTCGGATGGCTCAAAGACTATCCCTGTAAGTGAACCACCCAGTACAAATCATGATAGGTGGTCCCAAGAATGTCGGCTCCCCAGGCATAAATCCGGCCATGTGCCTCAATCTGTGTAATAATAGGGGACCAGCAGTAGAGTAAAGTGTCCCCTCCCTTGTCCCCGATCAATCTCGAGGCAAGGATCCCCATAATAGCCTGATGAATCAAGGGGATAGGCAAGCTAGGAATGGAATGGACCCTCACCCCTTCTTCGAACCAGTGGAGACAACTGCATCTCCCATGTATGTGGCCCACTGAGCTATCAGAGCCCACGACCCCACTTTGTCTCAAGTGTGAGTCATCTCCCGATGATCGGGACTCCCAAAATGTGGTAGACATCCTCTAGGGTGATAGTCCACTCACCCCTGACTCCTGGAAATCGGAAAGTGTTCCGATCAACATCCCAATATGAAAACAAGTCACAAAGTATGTGACTAGAAGGTGCAACATGCGGGACCCGTGATATACGTAATATGTCGGCCCTCTGAAGAGTATCCTGCTCATCCTGAGAAAGTGCATCCAACACTGCTTGGAAGCCAATCACACTCTCTCTCTCGGCTCCATCTGATATATTCCTCCTTCACCTGCATACACCCAAAAACATGCCAAAAACGAGTAAGTTAGTATTCAAATTACATTGGAAAAATCATTAAAACATATAAGAATACTAAAAATGCAAAATTTGGCTCAAAACACTTGAGTTTTGGCATTCTGTAAAGGACCGCCGCCCTGAGCAGGGCGGCGGTTCCATAACCACCACCTTAAAGGGGGCGGTCCTATAACCGCCACCCTACTCAGGGCGGCGTCGTGTCCCAATTTTCAAATGGGTCACGTGCCTAAAAATGCCTAAAAACACAAAAAATGACTATTTTGATTAAAACAAAGCCTACCCATTAGGCGCCCCTCCTAAGTGACCCTATTAACACTGACATTTTCAAAAATAATCCCCCCATGACAAAAATTTCATCATTTTAACATTTTGGGGGTAAAAATGCTAAATCAAGAAGAACTAACCTGTGATCTCGCGGGTCGATGTTCTGCTCGTGGAGGCATGATCACTATCTCGTCATGAACATTTTGACTATACTCTCGTCAAAAACCATCACCGTGGGCCCCAGAGCTCAAAATCAATCAAATCAACATGCGCAAATGAATAGGAAAATGGGCCCATTTTATATATATAGCATCTTGGCTCATTTTGAATGCCCCTTTTTGTAATTTGGAGCACGCGGGAGGTAAGTTCTTATCCCCGCACAAATGGTAAGTCCTCATTTCATGTTATTTTAGTATTTATTTTTCAATCTATTTTATCTATCTACACTTGAGTCCTCTTTTCATTTTGCAGGTAGCGGGAATTTTGGATGGCATCATTTTGACACACGGGCGTATCAGGTATAATTTCTAAACTTCCCATTTCGGGACCGCCATACTCGGACCCACCATTTTACGCCTCTTCATGGCTAAAATGCTTCTCCGAGGGGGCAATATGTACATACCCAAAATTGTAGGGTACTGCACTGCAAACGATGTCACACATGCCCCAATGATGATACAGGTCTCCTCGTAAGGTGTTCGGGATCCGGAAAATCTCTCCAAGTGTACATTAACATCCTGCATACCCCACTTAGCCCCTGCGTGCTTTGTTTTCTCTTTTCCCCTCTTTTCCTTTGCATTTTTGGTCTTGATTATGAAAAACCGCCTGCCTGCCTGCAGGGTGGGTCTCATGGCGGCCACCCCGGGGTGGTCGTATCTGTAATCCACCACCTCGGGGCGGTGGTCCTTCACACATTTTCAGAACATTCCTTTTATCATGACTCACGTAAAATTTCAATGTTTACCAACTTTTTTCACCACCTTTGCTCGTATTTATGATTTTGGTTCCCTGGAATAGTGTTTTTCCATTGTTTATTGTAAAGGAGTTCAATTTGGATTTCACCTTTGGGTAAATGGATTTCTATAAATAGCTGGTTGGTTCTCAAGCAAATGGCCCCTCAAAATTTTCCTCTCATTCTCTCATTTCAATTTTAGTCTTTCAGTTCTTGCTTAGGAATTGTATTAGTTTTATTTGTTGCATGCATAGTTAGTGTTGTTTTGTTGTTTAGAAGCTACATGATCTTCTTGTGCTAGTGTTATTATTGTTTCATACAATCAATTGAGATAGGATAGTTTCATTTTTAGTCTGAAGCCATTAGAGTTGCAGGTTTTGTTCGTCAAGAAGGATAGTTTCAGGTTCTAGATGTTTTGTGTTGTATGACTCATAATAAATCCTGCTAGGAATTGCATAAGCCAAGCTCTATTCTCTTGCGCTATCCCTCTCCTACTCACATTGTATTCAGTCTACACCCAAAGCTGCCATTGTTCCAATACCTACTTCTGTTGATGCTAGCATTACACACTTTTCTGGATTCACGTGAGCACGAAGGAATGAGGAGACCACACTGAGGGGACAAAGCCACACACAATCGGATTCGCCACTGTTCTGCAAAATCCAGTTCAAGCTTTCAAAGTTCTAGTTAAAATATACCAAATAGAATAGTGAATCATTTCATTTTAGTTAATCTCACTTTCGATATTGTCGGGAAGCTATGGGGATTGATAGTTTCTGAGAAACTATGATTCATTCCTCACTTCTGAGGTAGGATCGAGAGTCTTTCAAATAGATTAGATCCAGTTATTTCATTATTTAGAATAGATTTACAACTACACAGGTAAGTAGCTATACTCGGCTGCCTTGTTTGTTTTAATTTCGTTATTAGTTTAGTTGTCAATTTCTAGATATTTTAAATAATTGCTCTTTCAATTTCGTCCAATAGTTTATCGAAAATACAAAAAATAGGGAATTTATATATATGTTGTGGATATACTTTCGTATAATTAGTTTACTTTAACTTAGTTAGATTTATATTGTTTCTTTCATATGACAATCGCGGGACCTAGGGAGCCCAGAGAATACGTATTCGAGCCAATCGTGCCTCAACCCAATCTTGTTACAACAATAACTGATATAGATCAGAATCTTAGAATCCAAGTCTTCCAAACAACAATAGACCTACAAGAAATCAGCCCACAGTTAAGAGGATTAAACATAGAAGACGACCAAGCACATGCATTTTGGACAAACCAGCCAAACTACAGATTGCCCTAAATAGATATTTGCATGACTGTAGAAGGGCTTGAAAGAGAGCAAAGCGTTTGGTTGTGATCCTTTGGTCCCATAGCCAGATGTAGGAGATATCCTCATTGACATAGACACTAGCCTAAGAATTCAAGTTGCTAGAACACCATAAGGTACTCTGAGAAGATTGCACAACTTTTAGTTCTAAATATAGAGGCCGAAAAGGCATACGACTATTAGATAGTAGGGATCAGGAATTAATTCCACACATGACCATAGGAGGTCCACAATGACCATGAACTTATGGTTGTGATTCACAGATCCCACAACCCAACGAGTCCACAGGTCAATCAGACGTAGATGCTTGGTTTACGCACATTAGTATTTAGATCTTCTCCACTTCCACCAACCATTATCACACAATTATCCTCACTAGACATAATAGCTAATCAAGCTAAGGATTTCTGGACTAGGCCAGAGAATCACCCATAGAATCCCCTATATATCCATCATCCATCTTATGACCCTGTCTGGAGACATACACAAAACTATCCCAGGTCATTTTCCACGTATCCCACAACCTATAGATCGGATTACGCCAGAGCTCGATATTGATTGGAGCCTTCGGGCAGTCATCCTCGTTGACCGATCTATCACACCAATTCAGGTTAGGAGGGCCTTCTTTGCCTTAGACTCATAGATCCCATTAGTGCGTGTCGAAGACATAAGATTACCTAACTAGTTTCCCCACAGGTTGTCTCGACACGATCTCGGGAGGTCAGTGCGAGGAAGAGTTACTTGTAGATTCCCATGCTCACTTGTCACTTTTCCATCATACATTTCCCTTCTACCCATCTACGTGCATCGAACTCAAGTCCAGTGTTGAATCTTTGAGAAAAATCATCCTTTGTGCTCTTGAACTATGCTTCAACATTCTCCAAGGTTAGACGTTACACATCACGCATCACAAGGACCAAGATGTATGTAATTTCTCACACTTCAAAAAGAGGTCCCGAATAAAACCAAGATGTAGTCATTTTTATGCCCTTAGAACAACATTCTAATCACATGCGCACTAGCCTATCACCTAGCGAGCACTCGGCGCTCACCCAAGGCACGCGCGGTGTCGAACCCCTCCTTTATGTGAGTTTTGTGAGAATACATACCCTACTAATAGAAGCTTATATGTAAGAAGGTAAAGAACCATGCATTCATTATGAGGGTCTTAAGATGAGTTACTATATAAATGCATCCATTTAGATAACAGGAAATATCAAATAGATAACATATCTGATAATACAAAGAAAAGGAATCGGGGTTTATACCCATGAAAAATGTATATATTTTGAGAGAAAGCCATATATTCATATTACTCTTTGTTCATAACCACATTACATTCCTTAAGGTCATTACTGGACCAAATGTCTTAATTTAGATAAGACTTATGCATCGGAGATCCTAACTATGCTTTCCAGTTACAAAGATGTTCATATACCCATCCCTCTGAGATAAGTCATCTCTCCTATAGCCTCCTAATGAGAATCCCTAGAACCCATTTCTACTTATACATAGCTTTGCCTCTCCTCTTCTTCTTTTCTACCTCTCTTGATATCTCTCTTGACGCACCTTTTCCTTTACCTGAACATCTCTATATATAGCTTTAGCATCCACCGTCATGCCTTCTGAAGTAATAGATTAGTTCTTTAAGTGTCCATGTGGTGCTTGATGGAGCATGCTTCTTCCCATCCGATCTCTCCACTTTCTTTAATGATGTCTTTCTAGATCCTTCTATTATATGGAATATTCCTTTCTTGACCATCGGGTTTCCACGATGTCACCTTATCCACTTTGCATGCTCAGTCGGGTCACATTTTCTCATGTACCTCCTAGGATGTCGAATATGGCTAAGTCCTAAAACCCCTTCCTTTGCTTTGTGTGCATGCCTTGGGTTTTGATAAACCCTTCTAAAACCCTATCTTACATGCCTTCAGCCTGCGCACCCTTCTTCATATAGGTCTTGCGTGCCCACATGGCTTCTTGTACTTAGCCAATATTCTAAGGCCCAACAAATATTCTAAATAATAAAGCTTTAATCTTATTTTCACATACTACTTCCACGAGGGCATATCTTAATCAACCATGTATTAGTTCCCATCCAAAAATGTAGCCTACAATTTAAACAAAACCAAATAATGTTTGGAAACAAATCCATTAGAGTATTTTTTTATACATTATGGCTTAAGAATTTTGTCAAACAGTTCATATACATTGTGTGTCTCTCCACATTTTTCAACACACACACACACACACATATGGTCATATATGTAATTACAACATACAACAAAAATATACATTTTATCATGCGTGATGATGGATATACATTGTAGACACAAATATTGCACATTAGACAATATTTAGCCTAATCTTATACTACTATTTAGAAGGTTCTCAAGTGTACAAAGTACTAATTAATCCCACCTTTTGGCCACCTTTTTCTTATATTTTATTTTTTCTTTCCCATGTATTTCCCGATATCTATCATCCCATTTCATGACCTTTCCACATTCTATTTTGAAATCAAGGTGCCCCACCTTGTATTGGGGCCTCAGGGCACCTGGTCCCACTCTGGGCACCCGATCTATCTATGCACAACCTCTTCCACTTATTTTTGTCACTTCTAGCTTTTGGTCATCCTTATCTTCTTCTCGGTCGCCTTGTTAGGATTAATTATGAAATTAAGCTTGAGATCCCTATAAATATAAAGTTATAAGACCATAATAAGGGTCTTAGGTCATTGCATCTTATCACTACTATCACCTCATCTAGGGTTGCATCCATTGCATCACTTGCATCCACATAGTGTCATGCACTCAAGCTAGGAGATATGCATCACACACACTTTGCATAGGGGAGGGATTCCATTCTATTCCATGCACACATGCTACTTACATTCTATAGCTATTATTGCTCACTACTTCACAAAGTGTGGTGACCGACACAGAGTACCTAGGTCAAAACACGCACACACACACCAGAACTACATCAAGGTATGTAATGTAGTGCAACGCTCAAAGAAGTCCACTAGTTTGGCGGTCGAGTCATCGACCCATTCATATTACATCTTTTATTTTTCTAAGGTTGATACTTCTCCTTATATTACGGGACATTCCATCTTCATTCAATGAATTCAAAACACGTGATAAACAAGAAGCAATCGAGAGACACTTAATGACCATACTAGATTTAGATTATGAGGATTTTCACTATTTCAGCACCCAAACTACATAATAGGGCACCTCGGGAACCCCAATACACTCTCCTGTGCTCTGTCATCTCGGATGACCCAAATCTACCCTTTAGGGCCCCGAGTGTCCATCTCGTATTCCGAGTTCCATTCCGGATCTCTGACAACTTGTGATATTCATCATCAATCGGCTAAGTCATTTCTGTTTAATTCCATGCATATTTAGGGTTTCATTTTACTTAATATAATTATTTAGGATTATTTCATACTTATTATTACATTCTACAATGTTTTAGTCCTCCTATATTATATTAACTAGGATTTTATTTCCTTGCCCATAGTTCTATTTTAGTTAATCATTTTGGTGAACCCGATCCTCTTTCATTGCACCTTCTAGGTCTTATATTTAAGCATCATGAGCATCTCTATTTTTTATTATTTGATCGCATTTAGCATGCATCCCCTTTCAACATCCTACACATTAGGGTTTCATGTGAATTGCTTACTCATCTTCCATCTAGGTTGTTTTCAAGTTTCTACACCATGAATATCTCTCTCCATACTTATCTACAAAATAACCCTGATTGTATGACCAAGATTAGAGAATATTTAGCTACTGAATTCATCCCTCCTCATACTTCACTTGAATATGTCTATCAAAAATTTACCTCTGCTTTATCTTTTGATGAAGATCACATAACTTTCACTACCAATGATTTACCCTCCCATGAAATACTACAACATGACCCACCGTTGTATATCCAAGTTTGTATCAATAAAGTAGGTGTCAAAAGGGCATTAGTTGATAATGGATATGGCCTTAATATTTGTAATGTTACCTTTCTTCACCACTTAGGTATTTCAGAATCATCTCTCACTCCATCATCTATTTCCATCCATGGCTTTGATAACATCCCTAAGCGTATGTGTTAGGTATTGTAAACCTCCCTATTACCATTGGTCCAAAAATAGTTACCATTCCATGTCATGTCATGCCCAATGACCTCAACTATAACATCCTCCTCGAAGACCTTGGATCCATGCCATGCATGGGGTCCCTTCTACACTACATGCATGTTTTAAATTTCGACATCAAGGCATTGTCTACGATGTGTTGGCCGACCCATCCCTTTTAATATTGTAACTCAATTGAGCAATCTAGTGATCCTTATGCCAACAAGTCCCAGGATTTTTCTAAGTATGGGTCAGGGTATGACTATTTACAATGTTATGGTTTTACTAATACTAGTACACAAGACCCTAAAGTCACATCCCCTTGGGATCTTCCTACACAAACACATAAGCATGGGTTAGGTTATCCCTCTTTACTCTCTACAAATGTTTATACTACCTTCCATCCTCCTCCACCTAATCAACCCTTATTAGAATCAATTTAAGCTATACATTCATTGTTTCACGACAAGTTTCAAGCTATAGAATCCGTTATTACATCTTTCAAATATGAAATCCAATAGCTTAAAGATGCTTCTCAATCACATGTTTCTCCTCCTCTTACATCTCATATGCAATCTAGGTCCACTACATGTCATATAATTGACCCTCAAGACATGCCATCACCTGAGCCTCTTATACTTGAATGTAATAATAATGCTACATCCCAATGGATTCCTAGCCTTGATTCATCAATACCTAATGATCAAACACCACCTCAACAACCTCCTCTAGAAATCAATTCAGCACCTCCTTCTCTCAAGTCATCCACAACACTACCAAGTCAAAGTACATAACCACCTCTCACAAACAATCCACCTCCTTCTCCTACCAACACTTCTACAACATCACCAATCCCACATAAGCTCCAACTAATCACTATTGAAAAATACACTACTCCTACTAATGGGCAGTCCACATTTCCAACTTTGTCATCGTCACATGGTTTTAATGTTGTTTTGGCCTACCATTATGTTGGCCCTCTCTCCTATCACGACACAACCAATTCTCTCCCACAATGGCATGGCACCTCTTTCATGTCTGCTATCATCATAGTACACTTGGGGGGCATAACACCCTACACCCCCTACTCACTCACACATCTGTCATCTTTATATAGGCATACAATATCACATGTTATAGCACATCATTACCCGATGACACACCCTAGTGCTTCAGTTCACATTGGACTATTGAGGGATTACCATTACACTGAACCCCACACACTGCACTACAGGACCTATACATTTACATTCTATCATCCTACATTATATCTCCATAACATACACTACACTAGTCATCATTATATATGAGCCTAGTTTTGCATTCCATCCTCTCATTCTACATTTACGCTAGGTCACGTTGTATATGAGTCTAGCTTTTACCATCGCATATTCTACATGCACCTATCATCATATCTTCCACACTACATATACATACTACATCCCACATTGCATTCATACACCTTACCTATCCTACACACTACACTAGATTACATTACACATGGGTCTAGTTTCACCTATCATCATTCCATCCACCATTTTTATACATCACTATCATTACATTCATACATCTTACCTATTCTACATCCTACACTAGATTTCCTTATACTTGGGTCTAGTTTTATTTATCATCATTACACATTCTATTTCTACCTACCCACATATTACATTACATTCCATACCCACTACACACTCTACATTACATTGCCTACACCACACATTCACCTACCTTGGTCATATACACTTTGTTGTCTTTTACAACTGCACTCACCACCCTATGATGTAATTTAGTTCCTTGGTCCATACTCAACTGCCGAGGGTTTACCAATCAAATGGACCTTACTTACATGCAACATATCATCATATCACACTCATCAGACTAATGACCAATGCTCTAGGCTATATTATCACCCACACACACATCACATACTATAGTGGTATACACCTTAGGTTCACCACTCATTTCATCACTTTTACATCATCCTATTACATTCTATCATATGTTATTCTCTCCTCCTCTTAAATTTTCTCAATTCCAAATTATTCCATTACATTATCACACCTTCCCTCATCATGTAGTGGTATACACCTTAGGTTAAATCACCACTCCCTTCATCCATTCTACATTATCATCTTACATCCGATCATCACATTCTATTATCCTATCCTATATCATCCTATTACATCATCACTTCTCCTACTCATCCATTAGTGGTATATGCTTTAGGCTAAATCACCACCCTTGCCTTATTCATCACATAGTGGTCTATGCTTAGTGCTAAAATCACCACCTTCTGTTATCCACCACCTACTTATCTACACTTCATATACCCTCACCCATCTCGTAGTGACATACGTTATAGGCTACATCGTCACCTTCTTCTACCATCATGTAGTGATATACGCTTAGGGATAAATCATCACTCCTTTATTTCAACCAAGTCATGGTATATGCTTAACTATAAGGTCCACACACATCTTTCCATATGTTGCATTCCCATCCATTCATCTTATAGTGATATACGCTTAGGGCTAAATCATCACTCACACCTCCCACAAGTCATGGTATACACTTAGGCTATAGGATCCACGCATCTTTCTATATATCTCATTCCCATACACTTATTCTATAGTGATATACACTTAGGGATAAATCATCACTCCTCAATAAAAAAATTCATGATATACACTTGGCTATAGGGTTTTATGCACATCTTCTCCCATGTCACATTTCATCACCACTCCCCATACACACTCATCATCAGCACACTGCTAGACACAACCAACACTACTCGACCATTTCCCGATGACGCACTCTCATTTACGGTTCATTCTTGACTGTTGAGGGGAAAAAAAATGAACCTCATTGCATACACTTCCATACACTCAAGGGTACACATGCTCCTATCATTCCATCTTGCATTCCATTCCATCCATCCACAACATACTACATTGTCTTGGTAGCATTTACTCTTGCTTACTAGTGTTTTACATGCTCATTCTTCTACACATGGTAGATTGCTTTACTATATTATCATACACACATGTGCATTCACACCTTTGTTTAGTGTGATCACAGATACAAGACATTTACACATGACATGGATGCTTGCCTTCTACCCTTACTATACTAGTTGTTAGGGGCATCCACATTCATCTCATATAGGTGTTATTGTTTCATTTTGTACTTAACATCTTATACTACTTGTTCATACATGCTTTGACATATTGGTTTTCACTCTAACATGTTAATAGGTGTTCCATGTGCAACACTTGTTTTGCAAGACTACATGTTTCCATGACTACATGTTTGTTTTTACTTGTCTGCTTTATTTGCCATTGTATGTGGGATTTTCCCTTTGCTTTGTGTGCACACTTGATTGTTGTTTGCAGCCATGATGGCCTTGTGTGTCTTGTGACATCGTGAGTGATGTCCCATGTTTGAAACCCACTTTGTGTGGTCTCCTTATTTTCTTGCATGTTTACACTACTTTACTTGGTAGTTTTTCTACATTGTCTGCATCTTTTACACTTATTTGCATATATTTTTAGACTAACACTTGTATTGGCTAGCCATCCCCTTTTGTGCATGCCTTGATATCTACCAGTGTTTCCCTTTCCCCTGCAAAGAGTTCTATAGGTCAGAGTGCGGTTGGTCCTCTTTTGGGGCTGCATTCTCCTTTTAGGGTCATCGCATGTTCCCCCAAGAGGGGGGCATCATTGAGGGTTTCTACTAACACAACATATCTACACCGGTTCACACACAATGAGTGAGTTCAAACCAGTCTACAAACTCCATACACAACGGCCTTAATAAGACATGGTGTCCTTTGGCAATTCTATGGAGCAATTACAGGACTCAAGGGTTACAATGGGTTTCCTCTCTACACTTCTCCATCCAGGCGTAGAATCACCCAAAAACCTACACATTACAAAGATATCTTCAAAAATTTCAGTAGGAGTAGTTAGAGTTTGAGGACATAGAGCATTTCCTCCTACACTTCTTCAACCAGGGTGGCGTGAGATCGCCCAAAAAACTCATGACACTATAGGATATCCTTCTACACCCTTTTTCTTAACATGGATCAGGTACACATGTTCCATTTTTCTATTTACACTTTCTATTCTAGCATTTTTACACAACATTTTTACATACATACATATTTGACTACTTGATCATTTTCTCCTTGCAGGTCCACCATATGAGAAACAAGCAATCAAATTGGGGGCAACAACAACAATGATGACAATACACACGTGATAGTACTTGCCATACTAACTATACAAGTAAACCACACATATGAAACAGATTACTCACGCGTTTCTACCCTAGGTTCACTCTCATCACTTTTATTCACATTTTTCATCTTTAAAATCCATGATCCTCCACATTTTTCTTTTTTCATTCCACATTTGAGTCTAGTCCATCATCGCGTATCTTCTTCTACACTCTACATGGTTATCAGGTATGCATCTCTATCTACTTTATGTTACCGAGCTTTCCGCTCACCAACATAAAGTGGGGAAAATGTAGACACAAATATTGCACATTAGACAATATTTAGCCTGATCTTATACTACTATTTAGAAGGTTCTCAAGTGTACAAAGTACTAATTAATCCCACCTTTTGGTAACCTTTTTCTTATCTTTTATTTTGTCTTTCCCACATATTTCCCAATATCTATCATCTCATTTCATGACCTTTTCGACATTCTAGCACTTTCAAATCGGGGCTCCCGACTATATTGGGTGCCCCAAGGCACCCGATCTATGCACAACCTCTTCCACTTCTTTTTGGGTCACTTCTAGTTGTTGGTCATCCTTATCTTCTTCTTAGTCATCCTTGTCGGGATTAATTACGAAATTAAGCTTGAGAGCCCTATAAATATAAAGTTATAAGACCATAATAAGGGTCCTAGGTCATTGCATCTTATCACTACTATCACCTCATCTAGGGTTGCATCCATTGCATCACTTACATCCACATAGTGCCATGCACTCAAGCTAGGAGATCTACATCACACACATTACATAGGGGAGGGATTCCATTTTATTCCATGCACACATGTTACTTACATTTCTATAGCTATTATTGCTCGCTACTTCACAAAGTGTGACTGACACGAGAGCACCTAGGGCACAACACACACACACACACACACACACACACACACACACACACACACACACACACACACACACACACACCAGAACTACATCAGGGTTCGTAATGTAGTGCAACGCTCAGTGATAAGTCCACTAGTTTGGCTATTGAGGTCAGTCCAACCCATTCATATGCATCTTTTATTTTTCTAGGGTTAGATATTTCTCCTTGCATTGCGGGACATTCTCCAGTTCATCTGACAAATCCAACTCGACGTGCAGACGAAACACTCGAGAGACACTTAATGACCATACCAGATTCATATTTTGAGGATTTACAATGTTCTAAGTGCCCAGATTATAAACCAAGGTATCCCGGGGTGCCCCAATACACTCCAGGCACTGTGTCATCTCGAACAACCCAAATCTGCCCTTCGCGGGGCCCCGAGTGTCTATTTTCACTACCAAGTTCTAGTTCCAAATCTTTGACAACCTACGACAATCATCATCAATCAACTAAGTCATTTCTCTTTAATTCCATGCATATTTAGGGTTTCATTTTACTTAATATAATTATTTAGGATTATTTCATAATGTTATTGCATCTCTACAACGTTTTAGTCCTCTTATATTAGATTAACTAGGATTTTTATTTCCTTGCCCATAGTTCTATTTTAGTTAATCAACAAGCATGTTTCAAAGCTCTCATTTTTCATTAATTATAACTTGTGACTAAATTTATACCTCGTTTAAGACCTATTTTATTCATTTGATAATTAGATACCTTAGTTTTCTTCAACTGCCATAACAATTTCACTTTTATCTTTAAGTATTCCTTTATATGATGTGCAAAAGCTCCCAATTCCCACTAGTCACTCCCTATAAAGAAAATTAATGCATAGATCTCTTTATAGTGAAGATTTTGGTTGTGAGATTTTCTTTGCTATAGACTTCTAGAGTTTATTTTATCTCTGTTATCACCAAAAAAACAAAACCCTATGATTTATCATGAATGAGAAATCAATGTTTTTGGGAAACATGGGATTGTCTCCAAGTTGTGGGACTTGCTACTTGAGACAACTCTTTAGATAAGGTTGGTTCCTCTACCTAATCCTAATGTTAAACTACTCCTAGGAAGGAAAGGCAACCATCTACTCCTAATCTAACAATCCAAGGGACCAAGGGAAGAGAGAGATGTATGTAAGAGAAATCCTAAGCTAACAAAGGTGATAACACCAAGAAAATGGGGAAAGACACTCTCAGATGAGTGGAAATAGGAGGAAAATGAAGGAGGAGAGGGTATACATGAGTGCCACAGTCCAAAACAACATTCAAACTCTCATTTCCATGGAAAATGATGGAAATAAATCATGCAAAAGAAGAATAAATATACACAACACACCAAAAATGAAATAGAGAAACAATATAATGCAATAAACATATACTAGGGAAGAGAATAGCCAAAAAAACATGAATTTTAATGCTTAAAAGAGATGCATAGTTCATTACAATGAAGTAAGAAGGAAATAATCAGCCTACGAAAGTCCATATCTGAGTCTCACAACTCAAAATACACATGCAACACTTGTATAATGATGAATCGTTATTCCAAGAGGGTCCAACCTTTACAAATGGGCATCATTTTACAATTTATAGAAGATGAGAAAGAGAGAGACAAAGACAGAGGAGGAGGGAAAAGAGAGGGAAACTCATATTTCTACCTTCAACCACCAACAACATACATTAAATTTCTAAAAATATGCATGGGCACCTGCCAAGACCATTTCCCCATGATACTTTTCTTATAGGAGAAGGAATGGGCACCATACCTCATCAAATATGGTGGTTGAGCTACCTAGAACTACTCTTTTAATGTTGGGACTATATTTCCCATTTTCACCTACCTAACCTCACCAAACTTAAGATTTCTATTTTTATGGTGAAGCTCATGATGAGACCTTTCCAAAAGTCTAATTTTGTGAAATTTGGAGTTTTAAGGCAAAATTTATGGCTGTATGAAGTTTGGGATCTCGGGAGGGTCATGACATATTTTGCAGGTTATAACAGCCGCTTTAATCACCTTTTATGCTAGGGTGAATAAATTAGAAGATCAAAGTACTGAGGAAGGGGGAATAGTTCTTAGTGTGCCACTTGGTCCCGAATTATCTATTTTACCATGCTTCCCTCTACTTTGTGAGTTATGTCGCTGATCAACGAACCAACGAAACATGGTAACATTTTTCCTAAAACCCTGAGTTCACCACACTTGTCCTCTCCACCGACTCCAAAACTACTTAGACCAATCACTCATGCGGGAACATGAGGCCTCGAGGAACTATTTCGTCGATGTCCGAAAGACCCGACCCATCCACTCACTACCTCGTCCATCGATCGAGTCTCTTATATGGAAACACATAGAACAAAGGAAGACTTCCTTGTGTTCCCAAAATGCCCGACTTAACCGAATCATATTTAATTTTGCTCAATTTTATGATTTTTGGATAAGTATGGAAAGGGGAAACTAAGCAAGTTAGAATAAAGTGTCCCAACATTGGTTTTATCCATTTTTATCAACTTATACAAGCCCAAGTCCAAGAAGTAGTGCAAATTATCAAAATAGCCCGGGGTATTTTGGATAACAATCTCCTTGGCCAATCTAACTCGAATCTCCATCTCAGAACTTTTTCTTTAGGACAACCCTACTATCGGTATTATGACTATGAATAATATTCATGCTCTTACAATAACCATGTGTGATTTAAATGTAGTTGTGCACCCATAATAATTCAAGATAGTTTGGGAATGTAAGTAAAGAGTTGTGAAGATATTAAAAACTAGAAACAATAAAGTTTTGAATAAGCATGCATTAGATGGTAAAGTCCTTCATCCTCTTGATATACATAACATGCTTCCTCACATAAAAATTGTGTGAGTGGTCTACAATGGTGTTGGTCATGTTTTTCCTTTGTCTAGAGCACATTTTCTCTTGTATTCTCTATGCTGCAATCTAGCACAATCTATGTGAAATAACACCTATTTAAATAGTAATGCATGCACATAAACAATTATATTTCTCCCAATGTTATAACATGTGCATGCGAGGATTTGTAACCATTCATCGAGATCCAAGCATGGCAATAATTGTATATTGACTAAGAAACAAATGGTTTATATTGGTTTGATTGTTGTCCCTGTGCATATGCATTTTTATTATTGATCTGTTTAGTCGGGTGAGTATAACTCATTGTAAAATTGACCTCGACATTGTAAATAATATAGTGTATGTTTGGAAAGAGAAGGTTTTGGGGTCCGCTTGGGTTTAGCTATAGCTTTGCATGTTACTTTGTATAGATTTATTTTCATACAACCGATCCATCATTCGATCTATATAGATATTGTCTTCTCTACACGTTTATCTTCTCTACATGTTTATTGTGTTGATTTATTCCTTCCCTCCACCCTTTGGGAGACATAAAAGCCTTTATTAATGGTCATCTCTTTAGCCCTTTCATTATTTCATGTAGGTATCTTCGGTGGAGCTCTGGACAAAAATGACACCAAAGAAGATAAGAAATATTTTCCTAAATATCTTCCACGAGGTGGTGGTTATGACCTAGAAACCCCTTTATCATATGGTATTTTTAACCTACCATAATTTTATAAAGCATGTCATTGGCTTGAATATTTTACCCTCATTTTTTTTGTTGGTTGAATCCCCTCGAGAGCTTTTTTAAATGATGGCTTCACAACCGTTAGCATTCCCATCATGTCAAGTAACCAAGGGATTTTTGTGTTTCATTTTAATAACATTGAGCACTATAAATCCATTTTCAACCATACTATGTGGTTTATCCACAACACTGCAGTTTTTTTTCTCACTAAACTTGTGATTTCCAAGTGTATGAGCTAGTTAAGCTCAAAATACCAGCGTGAGTTAAGTTTCTTGGTATGTCCCTCCCCCTTTGGGGATTTTTGAAGCAACTTATCAAACCCTTAGGTATTTCATTTTCCTAGAGAAACCTAATTCTATTCAACGCATCCTCAAAAATGTGTCTGTGTTGAAATTGATTTAGTGAAGGGCCTTAAGGAAACCATTGATATCTATATGTAAAACACCTCATTTTCACAATGCGTGTTTTTTACATTAATCTTCTAAACACATGATTTCGAGAGGTGAAGTAATCGTAAGCTCCAAGCCACTTCAAATTATTGGAGACGATCAATTTTGTAATGTACAATGGATTCAACTTATTGCGCCATATGTCACTACACAAATAACCAATGAATATATACCTAGTGATTGGCCTTTAATCATTTTATAAAATATTCTCAGTGTTATGTTTTCAATTACCATGGTTTTCATTTATTTAAGAATATTGTTATTTTTTTAGTTTTGATGATAAATGTGGAGGGCACGAGCACACCACACATGAATACATAGTTAGAACTTGGTATGTTAGTCATGTGCATTTATAAACAAAACCATTTATAATCCCCAAAAAAATTATAATAAACCATAACAACTAACTCTATAATATGGACCATTTTCTATAGAGGAATAACCAAGTGGCCCCTTTTTATATTCATTTGATGTCATGTCTATACGAAGCATGACAACCACTAAGCTCCACAATTTTTATTACAATTTGATAACTAATAGATATTAGTTTTGATATGTGATACATAATAGAAGAGAAAATTTAAGGATATCCATCATCTGTTTGATCCTATAACAAGAGTGCATCATTGGGTAAAGCAAGGGTAACACATGAGCTACTATAGAACAATATCAACATGATTTAATCTAAAGTAAATTAAATATTTATTTTAGAGTAACTACTATAAAAATGATATTCAAATGTTAAACTACAGTAATGTCCAAGTAATAAGCATTCAAAAATGTGAAATCCTAAGCAAATGAGAGAGGGATGATGACTTAGTTGATTCCACGCAACTTGGGTGTGATCTGGATTATGTATCTACTAGAATGGACTGGGAGCAGAGTCATAAAGGCTCAATGAGGGTTCAAAACTCTAAGAATATATAGGATAGAAGCAACCATAGGAGGAAAGGAATGCCCTGACGCTAGTGAGTGATCTGGGTACGCACTATGTATCTGCTTAGATGTTCATATTTTTAACTTTTTCTGGGTTGGAAGGTCTTAGCTCTAATATTCATTTTATCACTTTGGATTCATTATTAGGTTTCCAATTTCACCTGTATTGCAAAAAAATGTCTACCTACACATGTCCACAAACCACATCAAATCTAATAAAAATGATGTAGAATGTGGAGTCGACTGACCCCGACGATCACCCGAAGAGTGAACTTACTGAGCATTACACTACATCTCAGACTCCATGTAATTCTTTATATGTGTGTATGTATTAGTGCCCTAGGTTGTCCTTGTGCAAGTTGCATGATGATAGTGGGATAGATGTAGATTTTCTTGAGTATGTAAAATGTATGTGATTGAATAGAATAAAATCCTCCTATGTTGTGTATACGAGATCAATGCAACCCTTTTCCCTTGTATGAATGTGATAGATGTATGCTTTGTAATGATCTTGTGCCTTTGTGCAAGCTTAGGTGGTGATAGATAATGCTTGGCCCCTTATTTGAGAGGAAGTAACTAAGTGTATATATATGTGATTCCCTTATTTTAATTTCGTAATTAACAACCTGAAGGTTGACCCCAAAGTGCTAAAAGGTGTTGAAGAAGCAAAAAAAGGATATATAAGAGTAAGAAGAAGAAAGAGAGGGACATGAGCACATGGGCGCTTCTATCCTAACCAGCACTAGTGTCCGAGGATATTAAAAGATAAATCAATCAAGTGTCGGTAGAGTTGTAAGATGTGTAAAGCCAATAAAGTGCAAGAGATAAAGCAATCAAAAGGCCAAAAGGAGTTGTTAACCACTAGTTTTCTTGCTTAGGAATCATGCATACATTAGTATGTTTTAAGACCTAGAAATGTACCCAAGTGCATATATTTTGTGTCTACATTTTCCCCCACTTTATTTTGTTGAGTAAATACTTGATAGCATAAAGTAGATAGAATATGCATACCTTGTAATCAAGAGAAGCGTAGCCAAGTGGAAAAGTAGCCACGTGAAGCATGAAGTGATTGTGATGTGAAGCTTGACAAATAGAAATGGAAGTAGACTCTAGGGGTAAATCGTATGTGTAGTAGCATCATGATAGAGCTTGTGCTTATAGATGTGAACTACTTCTTGTTGTGAAAAATATGTAAAATAAGAGAAAGAGAGTAGTCAAAGTCTCGTATATGAAAAACCAAAGTAATGTATGTATAAGTAAGTAAAAGTGGGTAGAAGTAGTAGCTAAAGAAAGGGTGCACCTAATGTATGAGAGTGTATAGGATAGAAAGTTTTCCTATTTTTTTGGAGATGTCAAATGTGGTGAGGTTTTTGGGAGATCTCATGCCAAGGATGAGTTTTTTAGGTGATTTCATGCCAAGAGTGAGTTTTTAGGTGATCTCATGCCAAGGATTTTGGGCAATCTCATGCCAAGTTTTTTGGGTGATCTCACACAAAGGAAAATAATTTTGGGTGATTTCACACCAAGAGAAGAGTGTTGGGGAGAGGTTTATTTTTCTTTGCTTCCGTGCAACTTCTCAAATAAGTGTCACTGCAGATTGACATGTCCTAATTTGGAACCGAATTATAATTTTATTGTAACCAAATTGTAGTTGATTGAATGAATTCTCAGAATCAAGGCAAGTGCCTAATACTTTGTAGATCCATACTATAAACTGTTGGAAACTATGTTGAACTAAGAAACGTCTGATTTTTCCCCAGACAAGTGTTCATCATTTTTGTCAACTACTAGGCGCTAGTGTCTACTTTGTATTTGTGATCCAAGTCTGATTCTGGACCACTATGCGACTATATACATGTGTTAATTTTATACCGTTTTGTTCTATTCTAGAGCTCTATGTTGTTGGAAGGGTGATTTGTTCACCCAATAGTTGCCCCCTCATTTGGGGTGCATGCAAAAATATAGGAGCATGTGGAAAAAATGAGAGCACTTGAAATTAATATATATGTAATAGATTGGATACCTACATGGGGTAAGGGATGTGCATGGTAGAAACCAAGGCACATGCAAACAATATAGGCTAGAAACAAGTGTTAGTGTAAAAGAGCTAGCATGTAATAGAATACAATGTAACAAACAATTGTGAAGACAAGAGGGACCATGAAAAGTGGGTTACATACATGGGACATCACTCACAATGTCACAAGATAATTAGGGGTAGAAGTGCCCATAAGAAAAAAATGAGCAAGCATAATATAGGGCATAGCCCAAAATAATAAAAATCAAGAATTAACAAATAACCATGGTCGTATAGAATCCTATCATACAAATGTTGCATATAAAGCACTCGTTAGCATGTTAGAAAGATAAATTGTATTTCAAAGCATGTATAGATCATAAAAAAGTAATTGATAGTGACAAAAAGTAGTAAATATTGTAGCAATAGGACCTGTGGTGTGTAGAGTATGAGAGTAGAAAAGGTAGATGCCCCCAGGAGCCTCGACGGGACTCATAAAGAGTAGTGTCAAACATCATGCATCTTGTAAGAATATGTAGAAGTCATGCATTCACCTTAAGGGACCACATAAACACACATGTGTGTATAGAAAAAGATAATGACATACTAAGAATCCAATTAGCATAGAAAAGAAAGTGCAACAAAGAAATAATATAAGTGCAAGAGTAAATGTTGTGTTAAATGTTGTGTTAAAGTGATGGTGTGTTGAGATACTTAAGGTGTGCGGATGAAAGGAGTAGTGTTTCCCCGACGGATGTGCGTGAGATGAGGTTCATTTAGGAATGTTCCCTCAACAATTAAGTATGAACCATAGAACAAGAGTGCATCACGGTGGCAAAGGTGTTATATGTGATTAGGAATAGCTGATAGGAAAGATTTATTGTGAAGCATAAAGCATGAAGTACAACAAATAAGCTAAGAGTAGATGATAGAGACAACCAACAGTGATGGAGGGAGAGAAAGTGTGATACCCCGAATGTGTGAATGATAGAAAGATACCAGATGATAGTGAAAAGTGAGGGCCCTTATCTGGTATCCAAGGAGGAGAAGGCATGTGACCATGGTCTAGGACCGATGGTATAGGAGAGTAAATATGCATACATGAGGGAGACCGATGTGGTAATGGAGGTGGAGAACACCTTAGAAATGGGTCACCCGTGTAGGGGACTTAGGCCGACGGGGTGGACTAATGGATTGGTGAGGATGATAAGGTCGTGATCTAGGTCGTGTATGAATGGGAAAGTTAGGTGCAGATATAGATTTAGACTTGGAAGGTGCATGAGGCCTAGATGTCATGACTGGGGTTGGAACATAGGTGATAATGGGCCAAGGTAATGGTGCGCATGGTGGAATACCCTGAATGGTGACAAATTTCTTATTATGAATGAACTTAATGCATAATTGGGGCATGGAAGGGATAACTTGGGCAGCCCGAAGCCAAGGGAGACCTAAAACCATGTCATAATGTTTGATTTTAGATGTAACAAGGAATGGTGTAGGTATGGTAAGGGACCCAATAAGTAATAGGAAGGATGACACGTCCGTAAGAATTGGGAAATGGAAATGTGATTTGAGAGATTAGAAAGTTGATAGCTAGTAAGAGTACCACGGAGCATGCATTGGAAAGGCCCGAGGGATGGACCATAATATTGTTGACTATATGAGTACTAATAGAAGCATCAATATATAACTCATCAGAGGAAAATGTAGCATGGTAGTCACGATCCGAAAATGTAATAATTGGTGGTGGCATGTCAGCAGTAATAATGAGAAAATCAAGCGGCTCGATGAAGGAGGAGGCACAACATGATATGCATGATTTGTAGAGGAATCAATAGTTGGCTTGTCATGTTTTGGTAATGGGTCATTAAAGATTTTACAATTTTATTATTGTTGACTGGTTTAGAAGTAGATGGTTTTGGAAGCTCAATTGCATTATTGTCGATAAGATCTTGAATGAGATGTTTGAGCTTAAAATAACGATCAATAGAATGCACATTGCATTGGTGATAATCAGTGTGTACATTTTCATCATAATTACGACCACACAGTCGAGAAAGGGTCTAGGTTGAGTGGTGGAGGGAGAGTAATTAGATTGCTTTCAATGAGTTGTGGTAATAGGAACCGAGGTGCGTAAGGTAGCTTAGTAAAAGTATGCATCATGGTTTGTAATTTAAGCATGGTTGGTGTAGAAAAACATTGACAATAGCTTTAGAGTCAGCAGGTTTAGTGGATGGTTTAAATGTGGATTTGGCTTGAACTTATTGGAAGATGAAGGGGAAGGAATCATCATAATACTTCAATTTACCAATATATAATAGTTTGCTTTCGCGTAATTTGAGCATGTGACACAATTGATCAAAAGAAGGTGAAGTCTACAAAATACACTCTCTTGGATTGGATGCAAAATACTTTGAATGAATAGGTCTTGCAATTTTGAATCGGCTAGAACATTGGTCATTTTGGCAAGGTTGTTCTTATATCGTAAGACATAATCTGTAAGATGTTCATTCGATCATTATTTGATTTTAGCTATTTGTGAATAGGATATCTTATGACCATTGAAGATGGGAAATTTAGGTACAAAAAAGTTAGGAGGCACTGGATAAGAGGAGATGGTGGGTGCAAAGGGCTATGAAGAAGGAGGGAGGGATCTAGAGATGGAGAGGAGGATGAGGGGGCTTGTTATAATTGGTGAATTTGGGATTGTAAATCATAGTATAAAAAAGCTAGGTCTTGAGTACCAAAAGAGGATTTTTCACGTGTGAGAAGTAATGTTTCCCCGATTTCTTAGTTTTCTGAGAAGTACTTGACAAAACAGATAAGGTAAAGGTGGTAAGAGGAATACTTGTTTTAGGATGGTTGAAGGTTATATGTGCATGTTTCTGAATTACAATCAAAGTGATTGCGAGACCTTCCTTTTAGCTAGGAGGAACTACCCGTATAAGAACCAAAACAATACCACCAAAGAGAGTTAAAAATATATGCAATGGACTGCCTAGCATATGCTAGATCCTGGAAGTGCGATACTTCCTAGATGGCTATCAATCCATTGTTTAAAACAATTCAATGCTGAAATAAAGTAAATATTTTCCTATTGTAGTTTAATACGATTTAGGCATCTCATACAAAACACAATAGGCTAGATCTAATCTAACAAGCTAGGCTATAGGAGATCCAGAGGTCAAGTAGGTTGGTTATAGGTGAATCTGAGCTAATAGGCTAGGTTAGATACAGATCTGAAGGTCAAATAGGTGTTCAAGTAGGTATATGTCAGAAAAAAATGAGGTTAAGTTAGATGTGGGTCACAAATAGGTTGTTATTCGGCAGATCAGATCGGGCGACACGAGAGGCGACCATGGTTTCTTGTAATCGCGCGGCAGAGAGAACCGATGACGGTTAAGTCGGGGCTAGTGGAATCACACATTCGGGTTTTGGAGTTTTGGGGCAAAAGTGGAGTGGATAGAAGATGGGGATTGATCACAGAGGGGGTGTAGATATGTTGCGAAGGTCTGAGACTACTGAGGAGGTCAAATAGGAAATTGGGCCAAGTATTAAGATGATTAGGTATGGAAGGTGGCTACAATTGGAGAGAGGGAATGGATAGAGGGTAAAAGACTAGGTTCCTTTACCACAAATACTACAGATGATGATAAGAAAATGAAATAGATGGAAGGAGGATACTTACTCTTCTGTGAGGTACATGTCTGAAGAATAATGAAGAAGTTGTTGCGTTGGAGGATGCTGGGAAGAAAGTTTCACTATTGTGCTAGTGTATTTGGTTGCCTTTGTTGATCACAAATCAATCTTTGTTTTTTGTCACGTCTAAAGAGATCGAACTCAAGATCGAAGTTTTTCAACCCATATTACAAAGCTATAGATGGGTCTAAATAGGCCATTTGGTCCATTCCGGTATAACCGGCGTCGGTTTAGGGTGAACCGACATTAGTTTAGGGTGAACCGACATCGGTTTAGGTGAGATATCTCGGGTTGTTCAAAATTTGCCTGGGAAGTTGCTCCGCCATTTGATAAGGGTCTCCTCTTTTTCTCGGGACGAAAACCGACCTTAGGAGGCTTTTAAATGTGAGGTGAGGGGATGGGTCTAATGTTAGGTTTTATTTAGGACATTGGTTTAGGGTTTAGGTTAATGGGTCAAATGATGGGGGTGGTTAGGTGAGGTGCATTTAATAAAGGCAATTATATTAAATAGGTGTGTGAGGGTAGTGAATTAATTTAATGTAAATAATTAAATTAATGTGTGTGTGGGTAAAAGGTCATTAACTTAATTAAAATAATTAAATTAATATGTATGGAGGTAAATGGCATTAATTTAATTAAAGTAATTAAATTAAAATGTGTGGGGTTAGGAGGTAGGTGATAAGGTGTTGAGGATGAGGAAGTGATTATAGGGCTGCGCTAGGGGACCAAGGTGATTACGACACAATTTCGGTGTCTACATTTTGCCCCTTTTGTTGCGTAGCTTGTATTAGTAAGCGACGTTGACAAAAATAAGATGTGGTTGCCCCAAGTGGGAATGAGGGTGATCCCCCTCAAACCAGGAACTGATGAGGTGGCAGAGCACATCGGCGAGTGGTTTGATAAAAGTGGATGCAAAGTAGAATGATGAGAAATGAGGAATGGGGTAAAGGGAAAATTGGGCATATAGGTAAATGGGCCAAGGTCAAAGGTAGGGGTAGTTGAACACACGCACACGTATAAACTACGACATGGTACCAGGTTGAAGAGCTTGCAAACTCTACATCATCTAAGGTCGATAGGTTTATCCAAACAAGGTTGAAGTGAATCCGGTATCCAGGTATAGGATAAGGTCAGGAAACACAACATGGGTTAGGTGTAGGAACGTTTAGGTATGTTCCAGTACACCAAAGGTAGGGTCAGGATAAACAATCACGACAATAGGCTAGGTAAGGTCATTGGGTCAATCAACACGGTAACATTGCCGCAAGGTATAGCGAACACATGAGGTCAAAGGTCACAAATAGTTTTTTGGGTCTAGGTAGATAGGTCACAACACGGGTAAGGCCGAGGTAGGGGTAAAATAATGAGGCTTCAATAACTAACGAGGTAAGGTTGAAGAAGGTGGAGGGCTAGAGGGGAAGGTAAAGTGGTCTAGGTAGGTGTAGGGGAGGCAAAAGAAAGGGGAGGTAAGGAAAATTAGGTAAATGTGAGGGCAATGACTATGCAGGGTAACCGACATCAGTCGGTATGAACCAATGATGGTGTAGGGGAACCGACGGTGGTTATCTAGGGCAACAGACCGACATCGGTCAAGGGTTAACCAACGTCGAGTTGAGTTGGGCAGTAGGTTATAAAAAGTGAAAAACCCACATTTGTAAAATTCATTTGTGCATTGTGAAAAGGAGAAAAGGACAAGAAGAGAGAAAAGAGGAAGAGGACAAAAGAGAACGTCAGAGAGCTTGGTTGGCGAGCCACATAGGTGAGATTGATTGGGCGAGAGGTGGGGCCACGAGATTGGATCGAGCGAGGCGATTGGTTGGGAGAGTGAGAGGTCATTTGAGGATGGCGGAGGCTGGAGAGGGATCGGAGGAGGAGCGCGCGAGGCCGGAGGTTCCACCACGATGGCAGCAGTAGGATGTGGTAAGTGTCGAACCTTGGTTATTGAGTGAAATTGGTTAAAATATAAAAATGTTAAAAATGGGGGTTGGGGGGGAAGAAATTTGAAAATAAGGGAAAAAAAGGGGGAAATGGGAATGGGGAAGGGTAGGGTGTAGAGTAAAAGGGTAGTATAGGAATAATTAGGGGTGTAAGGAGGGGTTTAAGTGGGTAGAAGGAGTAGGAAGGGAAAAAGTAGGGTTGGGAAGTCGTGGCGGGCGGCACGACGTGCGACGTAGTAAGGACAGACGTCGGTCGGCTTGTGGCCGACATTGGTGGGTAGTAGTGACCGGTATCGGTCACAAGAATAAAGGCCGTGGTCGGTCAAGGGATAACCGGGGTCGGTCAACCTAAGGTTAAGTTGGGACAAAAAAGGGAATAGAGTAAGGGCAGGGTGGGAAATAATTAGGTGAGAGGGAAAAGGGTTAAGGGAGATGGGAAGGGTTTAGGGTGGCTTGGGTGAGGGGTAGGGTAGATAGTTTCGGGTGGATGGGTTTGGGTAGGTTTGGGTGAGGGTTAGGGTAGATAGGTAGGGTAGATGGGTTTGGGTGAGGGTTAGGGTAGATAGGTAGGGTAGATGGGTGAAATAGGGTAAGTTGGGAAGGTGTACTAATACATTGCTCTTGTGGGATGCAGGCCCGAGACGAGCTGCGGATGAGGGCCGGGTGTCGCCCTTATTATTGACAGTATGGGTGAGCACGACGTAGGAGGAGTGGTAGCATGTTATAGAGGTGGGGTTGATAGGGGTGAGGCGCTACCGACATGTAGTCCGGGAGGCGAGTCTGATGGTCACCCTCATCGATAGATGGGACTCGACGACCAACACCTTCCATATGCCGATGGGTGAGATGACGATCACCCTGAGGACGTCTACAGGATCTGCGGTTTCCCATATTGGGGCCCCAAGTTTATTCTATCTCTTGAGGCATGAGGAACTAGCTACTAACACCTATTTTTGGTGAGGATGTAGCAGACACTGATGTTCCATAGTGCTAGTAGTATGAGATATGGAGTGATGTATAGAGCTCATCTAGAGGAGATGAGGTTAGTGGTACTTTTGATGGAGGTGTGTGGTGCTTTACACTACACTGATATAGGGTGGGATTTCTAAGGTCACCGATGGGATTACTTCATGACATGATGATACAAAGAGACACGGTTCGCATGGGCACCTATTGTTTGTTGACGCAGGTATATAGAGAGCTATGGGCCTACGGGTGACTGTGGAGGTTTAGCATTTCTTTGCGACCATACTACTACATTACTTGGGCTTACGAGCACATTGTTTGTGTTCGACCAGTGGGGATGCCCAGGCTAGATGCATTCCCATAGAGAGTTTTGAGAGTTGTGGAGGTGGTGGGTACCGGCCATTGGAGAGGCCCGAGGTGCCAGAGCTACTCATGATGTAGCTTACTACAGGAGGTTATTGGAGGGGTTTTCGGGTGGACATCATTTGGAGGTCGTATGTGGGCTTCCCACATATAGAAAGATGGCCACAGAGCTAGATGGGCTATAACTATATTTGTGGATAGAGGGGAGGAGAGTGGGAGAGCATGAGCGGATACCCGTAGAGTGGGTTAGGCACTAGTTTAGGTTAGTCCAAGATGTACCACCTCCATTCCCGCAGTACAAGAGAGATGACGTGGAGAGACCTATGTCTCCACCGTGACCCACCGTCTTGAGTGGACAAGAGAAAGCGGCAGTGGATTAACATTGATGATCTTTGGAGTGGCGAGATAGATACGAGTAGTGGTGGGTAGGCTAGTGGTGGGTAGCACAGCTGAGAGAGCCGTACCACCGAGGCCAGGGCTAGCCAACTTAGCCACCATCACAGTGCAGAGGGATGCCCTACAGGGGCAGGTGGCTACCTTGGTGATGTAGCTCGGGATTATGCAGGGGTAGCTAATAGGTACAGAGGCACATGTTGCCACATTATTACAGCCCGAATAAGCGACACTAAAGGCTTAGGAAGGGTAGGGACAGGTACCTACACAGGTGGAGGCAGGGGGAGATGGAGATGGAGAGGAGGTAGGTGGAGGGGGAGAGTAGATAGCCACCCTACAAGGCACAGGTACATGATTTATAGGGCCAGTTGGCCATAACACAAGGAGAGGTTACGGGTTTATAGAGAGCTAGATGTCAATAGTGTAGGTGCAGATTACTACTCTGCAAGCCTAGATTCAGGCATGGCATAACTCCCAAGGTCGATTCGAGCCATGGTACCGACACAGGGCACAGGGTAGATTCCGGATAGGGTCCCATGGTACAGGCATCCACACAGGCGGGAGACCCATGCAAGCACCCCACATAGATGACCATGGTAAGATTCAGGGATGCCCTAGTAGAGGCATGATATTATTAGGATCATTTGTTAGCTGTTAGGCTAGATGTGCCCTCTTATGCCGAGTACAGAGCACAGCAGGCCTCCAGTGAGAGGACTAGATCCCGCACTCATAGTGTGGAGAGTACAAGGGGCTGGCGAGCCCAAGGACAAGGTCGTGGTGAGGCCACTAGTGTGTAGAGGCCAGCCCCAGGTGAGGGGCCATCAGCAGGAGGTGAGGTAGGTGTCGGGCACTAGACAGGTGCGGCAGAGGGTTGGGAGAGACACAGTCATAGGGAGCATTCCCAACATCAAATGGGAGATGATTGACTTGCTATGGACTAGCCTGCGTGCCGAGTCATTTTTGTATGGATTATATATGAGACCGGCCTACATGCCAAAGAGATTTTGTATTTATTATTATTTTTTTGTACATGATACCGGCCTGCGAGCCGAAGATATTTTTGTATTGGATAGTGGCTGCATGAGCCGCGATGTATGAGAGACACATGTATTTTTGAGATGAGTGTACATTATTGTGATACACATGTATTTATATGATGAGATGTACGAGGTTTAGATGATTATGTGTTGTGATGTGTATTTTATTTTACTTTCATTATGATATGAATGGATTAGGTGAGTTAGGCATGATGGAGTCAGGTCGGTTTAGGCATGGATCGAGTCAAGTTGGTTTAGGCATGGATCTGAGTCAGGTTGGTTTAGGCATGGATCGAGTCAGGTTGATTTAGGCATGGATTGAGTCATGTTGGTTTAGGCATGGATTGAGTCAGGTTGGTTTTAGGCATGGATCGAGTCAGGTCGGTTTAGGTATGGATCGAGTCAGGTTGGTTTAGGCATGGATCGAGTTAGGTTGGTTTAGGCATGGATGTGTATTTTGGTATTTTGGTAATACATGTTAATGCAAATGAATGTAATGGTGTACAATGTTTAAATATGGGTTATAGATGAATATGGGAAATAATGGTAGTGGTAAAAGAGTATGTGAAACATGAGGAGTGTATGTAGGTCGAATGATGTGGATATGGGATAGATTTCTGGGTTTTTGATATGAATAGGAAATCAGGTAAAGGTGGGGAAAATGGTTAGGGTAAAGAGTGGCCGAGCTAACCTTCCAGGGCCCCATGCCCTGGAAGTGCTACCTACATAGTCTTGGCAAAAGGGACCTCAAACCGATGTAGTTCTCCCATAGGCTAGGGAAGAATATGAGAAGATAGAAGAAGAGGTAGGTAGGTTGATAGGTAGGGTTGAGTCTAGGTCATAGGGATGATTAGGTCAAGGTCAATTAAGTTTGGGTAGAGTATAGGTAGATAGGTAAAGGTGATTTTAGGTCGATTGAGGTGGGAGAAGAAAATCCCAAAAGATAGGTGTCGAGGGTCTAGTCCTATATAGGAGGATCAAAAGGTAATGAAGAAGAGAAAAGATAAGAGGGGGAAAGAAAGCCACCCAATTGGCAAGGATCAAAATGTATGAAACACATCTACAGATAGGCTAGTGAACGTAAGACCCTAAAGACATTGCATGATTGATAATTCTAAGAGTGACGAATAGTCACATGATCACCAAATGTCATTGGTTCAGCAGGTCCCTTGAGGTATGAAGTGAAAAGACAATGGGTAAGGAGGTGAAGGTAATCAGGTCATATGTTATGAAGCAAAATGCCTTGGGAAAGGAATCCAAGATCACAATAGACAAGTCCATGACAAAAAAGTTTACTTTTCTTTTCTTTTCTTTTTGACTTTTTTAGATAGACTGATCGATGCGGGAAGTCTATACGGGATGAATATATGTCTCCTTGAGGTCTTCGAAGTTGATTGATGCGGGAAGCTTCTGAATTTTGATTTTGAGAAAATAGTCTTCTCTTTTTGGAAAGACTATGTAGAGAGTTACGAGCTTTTTATAGCTGTCCTTCGAGGGAACAATCTACTTATAGTGACAATTGAAGGTGAAAGATGTCCTTTTGAGGGATTCATCTTTTATATTGGAAGTTTGACTCAAGGAGTTAATCCCTTATTTTTGGAAATAATTTTTTGGCTTTAAGTCATGGACTAGACTATAACGAAGCATTTGGTTCTTGTTGAGAAGGCAAGGGTGAACGACCATGGGATCTCATCTAAAAGAAGATGAAAATTATCCATGAGAATCATGCCATGTGTAGAGCCATGGTGCACATATTTAAGAGAAGGAAAAAGGGTGACGGTAATCACATGATTCTTGTTTAGTCATTGAAGTGGAGGGGAGAAAAGAGAAAGGTGAATGGTGCTCAAGGGATGAGCATGAAATAGAGAAGTAGTGATGTAGGACTAGAAGTCAATAGTAGAATGGTCGAAGATGCAAGGCATTGAGGGGCTCAGGTTTGGGCTTACCATTAAGTGAAGACAAGTGATAAGCACTTGATCCATAGTCATGGGTCATGATGTATGGTCCAAGCCAATTAGGAGCAAATTTTCCCCATTTGCTTTTTTCTGCTTTGGTTACGTGTTGATTTTCCTTGAGGACAAGGTCACCGACCTTGAAGGTGCATTCATGGACACATTTTCATAGGCATTCTTGATGCATTTTAGGTAGACTTGGAGATGGTCGAGAGCATGAAGATGGAATTTGTCTAATAACTCAAGTTGTGCTCAATGGTTTTGGCGAAAGTCATCATCGGTGAGCATATGTTGAAGAGAGATACAGAGAGACGGATCTAGACTTGAGAGGCAAAAAGCCTTGGTATCATAGACCGCAGAGAAAAGGGAGTAGCATCAGTGGAAGTGTGAATACTAGTATGATATGCCCAAAGAGTGAAAGGAATGTGTGTATGCCAATCCTTCCTAGTATCGTTAACCACTTTCATGAGAATTTTGTTTAGGTTTTTTTGGTGGATTCAGCTTGGCCATTGGTTTGTGGATAATATGGCGAGGAGAAGCTTAGTTGGATGTCGAAGGCATCACAAAGTTTCTGTAGAGTTTTGTTTTTGAATTGTTTTCCATTATCAGTGATAAGGTGATGTGGAACACTGAAGCGACAAATAATGTGATGATTGATGAACTCACATATTTTCTTAGCTTTAGTGGATATGAGTGGTACGGCTTCAACCCATTTGGTGTAATATTCAGTAGTGGTGATGATCCATTGATGTCGTAGGTAAGAATGAGGATTGATCTCTCTGACAAGGTCCAAACCCCATTGAGAGAAGGGCCAAAGGTCACGAGCAACTTGTAAGGCATGACTAGGTGTGTGATGAAGATTGGCATGTTGTTGGCATTTTACACAATGCTTAACGTAGTTCATAGCAATCATGATTGAGGGTCGGCTAGTAATAGCCTAGGCGAAGAATGCGCTTAGCAACAACAAGGCCACTGAAGTGACCTTTGCATATGCCATCATGAACTTCTTTAATGGTATAGGGGATTTGCTGGTAAGGCATAATAAGAGGATACTATCAAAGATGCATTTATAGAGGAGGCCACCCATGACGACATAACGAGATTCCTTTTGAGAAAGGCACATTGTCCATTATGTGTGAGATCAGGAGGCAATATAGAAAGGGAAAGGTAGTCCATGCAAGCTACTTATACCAAAGGTCTTGTGTGTTTAGTGAGGTAGTTCGGATGAGGTTAACACAACAAGATTTATAAGAAGGTCTCGGTATGCGTTTTACGGTAACAAAGATGTCTGAAGCGGTAGTGAAGCGTATCGAGAAGTGAGGTGAAGCGGTGTCGAGAAGTGAGGTAGGCCATGGTATCCATGAATTTATTGGTGGATCGCGGAACGGTTTGAATTTTATAGCGGTCAAGGTAGTCAACATGATGCCAACGTAACGTTTGTACTCTTGAAGTATTTCATTATGACACTGATAAACACCATTGACTTGGTTTACTACCAGTTGAGAATCACCAAAGATATTAATGGAATTAACCTCTAAGGCATAGGTAGTCATGAGACCCAATACACGAGTGCGCTTCGTATTCAATGATATTGTTGGTGCACTCAAATTCGAGTTTGAACGATAAGGGCATGGGTTCACCATCAAGAGGAATGAGGATAATACCCGCACCACCCCCATGCTGACATTTGGAACCGTCAAAGAATAAGGTCATTTGGTAAGGGTCATCATCCAAAGAGAGGTTAGCAATGGATTCATCGGAGAGAAATAAAAGTTCAAGATTGATTCCCAAAGAGGCGCATCGAGCTAGTCAAGCAATGGCCTAGCCCTTAATAGATTTTTGGTGGATGAATTCAAGGTCTAGGTCAGCAAGAAGCATGAGCCAATGTGCGGCACATTGATTTTGGTAAGGTTTAGCATACATGAAGTGTAAGGGGTCAATGTTGGTCACAACATAGGTTTTGTGGTTGAGTAGGTAATGGCGAAGTTTGGTGGCAACAAAAACTAAGGCTAAGCAAAGTTTTTCAAGGTGAGTGTATTAGGTTTTGTAGTCCAGAAGAGTATGGCTTATGTAATAAACTGCCTACTCCCTATGTTGTTTGTCACGATGAGTGAGCATAGCCCCTAAAGAGTGATCGGTAGCAGAGATGTATAGGTAGAAGGGTTGGTCATCTTTAGGTGGAACAAGCACAGGTGGTTGGAGAAGGTATTGTTTTAAGGCCTCAAAAGCTTTGTGGCAGTCATCATCCCATTTGAAAGAGACATCCTTTTTGAGAAGGTGATGAAATGGTTGACAATGGTCGGAGAGTTGGGAAATAAATCGACGAATAGATTGCAACTTGCCCTATAAACTACGAAGCTGGTGAAGGTTAGTGGGTGGAGGCATATCGAGAATGGCCTTGACTTTAGTAGGGTCAACCTCTATACCACGTAAGGAAATGATAAATCCCAGGAGCTTTCCTGAGAGAACCATGAAGACACATTTCTTGGGTTGAAGGTGAACACAATACTTGATAAGGTGATCAAAGATGGTTTTCAAGACAGTAAGATGTTCGGCCCGATGTTTGGATTTGGCGAGAAGATCATCTACATAATCTTCTAATATATGGTGCATAATGTCATGGAAAATGTAGGTCATAGCCCGCTGATAGGTGGCACTAGCATTTTTAAGGCCGAAAGGCATGATGCGATAACGAGAAGGTCCCCCAAGGGGTAATGAATGCGGTTTTCTCTTGATCCTCCTGGAGCAAGCAATATTTGGTTATAACTCGAGAAACCATCCATAAGTGATAGCATCTCATGGCCAACGGTAAGGTCAATCAACCGGTCAATCAATACTAGTAGAGAAAATCATCTTTTGGGTAGGCAAGGTTGAGATCATGGAAATCGGTGTAAATGTGAAGTCCCCCTGTCGCCTTAGTGATAGGGATGATGTTAGAAAATCCATTAGGGGTAATCAATGGGTAAGATGAAGGAAACTTAGAGAAGGTGTTGAAGTTTTTCTTTCATAAGAAGAGCAATGCGAGGGTGCATTTTCCTCAACTTTTGATTTACGGGTTTGGCATCAGGAATGGTTATAATATTGTGAACCACGATAGTGGGATCAATGTTAGGCATATCAGCATAAGACTAAGCGAAAGCATGGCTATGATTATTAAGAAAATAAGTGAGGGCTTCATGTTTAGCAACATCTAAAGATTGGCCAATCTTGAGAATGTGGGGTTTTCCTGAGTGTGGATGTTGACTTCGATAGTCGATTCATTCAATATTGTTTGCATCTCAAAAGGTAACAACCGGTGAATATAAGAGTCTTCAGCACCAAGGTAGGTGAGTATGGACTCATCATCCTAACATTGAACAACATTAATAGAAGGAGTATCATCCCCTATCATGTCAAGATACAAGAAAGGAAGAGAGGAAGGAGCCTCGCCATCGCGGTGATAGGTCAGAGGCCCCAAGGAAATGGTATTTATGAAAAAAAAAGGGTAGGAGGGATAGATTCAGGATCCATCGACTCCGTTAGTGAAGGTGGTGAAGGTGGGGTAGGTGAAGAAGGTGGAGAGGGGTCAATGTCTTCAATGAGTTCAATACGGGGTTGTTTGGCAGGTAGTATGGTAAAATTGATCCCACTACGATCATTGTGTTTACGCGTGGTACATGAAATAATGGTGTGATAACCTTTCTCATAAAGGCCAAAGCTGAAACCCTTCCAGGCACAATGGTGTAGGAAAGTGTGAGCAAAGTGGCGGTTGGTAAGCGACTGAAGGTCAACCGAAAAAGGTCGGGTTTGTGATGGTGGTTCGGTGTGTAAATGGAAATATCAAGTCCCCCATAGGTAAGATGGGTACGGAGGTGGGGAGGACCATAAAGGAGACACTCACCTATGCGGTGATCATAGTGAGGATGTTGGTGAAGGTTTCCATACTCTTGTGGAGTAAGGAATGTATTGACATTATGCAGTGATACTCCCCATAGTGAGGCATTGAAAAACACCTTCGAGGATTAGTGGTTGATATATTGGTGGTTGGAATGGAGGAAGTGTTAGAAGTTAGATCGGTGGAGGTGTTGGTTAGTTGGGAAGGCGATGTGTGACCTGGTAGAAGTGGCACGGGTGCGAATAGAAGATTTGGGTGAAGGTGAGGTTACAATGGCACTGGTGGATGGGGTCGTGTGTGAAGAAGATGTAGGTAGGGAGGTAGACGCCTTAACAGGTACAAGGACATCATTGGGCTGGTAAAGCATGTTGTAGGTTTTGAAAGGTGATGGGTCAGCTGGAATGGTATAGGAACGTCCTTCATGTTTGAACTTTACACATCGGTGCAAAGTAGAAGGAACATAACCCATGGCACAAATCCAGGGTCTACTGAGCAACAAATTGTATTGAAACTCCCCTTCCAAAATGTAGAACAACTCGGGAACAGTACGGGGACCCACACGAATGTGGAGGATGATAGTCTTGAGTGTAGAGGTGATAGCATCATTGAATGAATGCAACATGACTGGATGTTGATGTATGTAGTTGTTAGGTATGTGCATTTGTTCGAATGCATGAGAGGAGATGATGTTAATGCTAGCGCCCCCATCGATCATAACACGTCGGACACATATATTATCGATATGGATGGAGATGAAAAGTGTAGGATCTGGGTCATTGGTTTGGTGGGGGACAATTTTTCATCTGAGAAACTAAGGATAACAACTTGGTGAACAAGTGGAGGTGATGAGGTAGATGGTAATTTGGTGAGAGAAGTGACATGATGAGGTGTGATAATAGATGCTACAGGTGTGGGGTCATTAGGTAAAACTTCAATAGATTGAAGGACCTCCATGAGGGCTTGACGATGTGACTCTGAGGTTTGGATGAGATCGTATAAGGACATTTTGAGAGGAGATTGGTGTAATTGTTTGAGCATCGCGCGGTGCATAACCCCATCAGAAATAGGATATGCTGACCACGAGATAGTGACTTTAGGTGTAGGTGTAATTGGTATGTTGGGTACGTGGTTGGGTGATGGATTGGCTATTTTGTCTTTCCCTTTGTCTCGCTGACCTCGGGTAACGATGTGAACCATATTAATTTGAGGTAGAGAGGTGGATGGGGTGGGGTTACCATGAAAGGTATACCAGCAGGAGGGACATTTACCAAGAGGTGGATAAGAGCCTTCTGATGAGTGTCCAACACCGGCATTTAGGAGAAGGTTGAGCAATCTCTTGGATGTGGACCATGTTGATTTCAAATTTCGGAGATGGAAAGAAAGGTCGTGGTGGTGAAGATGGAGGTTGTGGTATAGGTGTAGGAGGAAGATGTGAAGAAGGTGGCAAGGGTGAAATAGGTTCATCATCCAGGAGGTCATCGTCATCAAAATTGGGGTCAAAAGGACATAATTGAATGAGGGAAACCTTTAGACCCTTATAGTTCTCAACATCATGTCCTAACACACGATGGTAAGCATAAATTTTAGTATCATCAAACCCTTCCGGTTTAGGTTTAAGAGGGTCGTAAGGTCTAAGAGGAGGGAGGGTGATAGTAGAGCTTTCCAGGAGGTTAGCCAAGATGGTGGCATATGATCCCACCAGTGGATCACAATGCGAAGTGAAAGTAGGTTTGGTTAGAAGATTGGGTAGTTGTGGTGGTAGTTGAGGTGATGCAGTCTTGGATTTGGGTTGTACTTTCTTTGGTGTAGGTGCAGCAATAGAAAGAGGGGTAAGTTTAACCACCTCTTTGGAAATTAACGGTTTTTTCAATTTTGGTGCTTTTTCTTAGGTAGAGGTGTAGGGGGAGCACGTGATGTAGATGGCAAGGCGTGATGGTGGAGAGGGCACGAGTGACCCGAGGGGAAAGGCGAGGTGCAACCAGTAGGTGTAGGTCAAGGTCGAGAGGGAGGTATAGGTGAGGTAGAAGAAAATTTCATAGGTAGTGAAGGAGGTATAAAGGTAATGGTGGGGTAGGAGGCAAATAAGTTATAGATGGTGATGAAGGACGCAAGGTTCGCTAGGTAAAGTCAGAGTGTGGTGAAGGGGTCAAAGGAATTTTAGGTTTACCCCTGGAGAGAGTAGATTTTGTTAAGGTAGAGGGGTGAGGTCCCAAGATGGATGGTAGGGGTGAAGGTGATAAAGGTGTAGTTGGTGAGGTTGGTGCATGTGGATTAGAAGGTTGGGTTTTTCGTTTAGGTTGAGGGATTGGTTCAATAGGTATACGGGAAGATGTGGTCAAGTGTATCTTGATAGGAGGATGTGCAAGGTTTGATGTGGGTGTGACCCCTAGAACACTAGTGGGTTTAGATACAAGAGATGATGTTGGAACACGTCGGCTAGCAAGTAGAGGGTGGGTATAGATGAGGATGATGCAATAGAAGATGTATCGAGAGTTATGTTCATGTGCGGTTTGGGTTGTTGAAACATCTTTGGATAAATGGTAGAAGTGTCAGTGGAAGATGATTGCATTTGGGTCGAGACTAGGAGTAAGAGACGCCCCCAAAGTGAAGACCTATCAACATAGTCCAGGGGTTAGCCAAACGTGAGAATGGCATTGTGGTAGATGAGGTAGATGTGGAGTGAGTGGTGATTCCCATAAAATGTGTCTGAGAAACAGGAATTCACTGGATTTGGCCTCTATAGGTAAGAGAGTCAAAAGTAGGTCCGTAGGATCTTGGGTAGCTGATGGAGAATGGTCACCGAGTGGTAATGGCAAATCTATTGGATCCTGAATAGGTGCGAAGACAACGGTACTCCTCTGTGGGTGGAGGATGTACAATTGGTAGCGGTCCACTGGTAGGGAAGGCTGAATGGGAAATGATATCGGTGCTTAATGAGAGACTCCTCCGCATGTGTATGAGGAGGTGAAGGGCTTTCCTCTATGGGTAGAGGAATGGATAAAGTAGGTTCCTGTGTGGGTAGAGGATTTCAGGCTAGGATTTCCTCGATGGAGGGGATAGGAGATATTTGGGAAACAAGTGGTAAGTTGGTAAAGATAACATGTACCTCACGTGTATTACTTTCGTTGTGTGAGGCATCACCAGTTTGATCATTAGATGGGGAATGGTTAGGGAATGGTTTCTTGAATATATGAAGGTTTTGATTGGTAGGTGCATTAGGGTTATCCAGGACTAACTCGCCGCTCTTGAGCATTCCCTGAACAATGTTTTTAAAGGTGATACAATTGCTGTCACTGTGACCATTTACACGGTGATAGTTATAGTAGTCATTTTCCTTATACCAACCTGGTATGGGGTGAGAGGGGATCTAAACTAGCATGTGGTTAGATAGGAGGAAGGGTGATGGCATTAGCTTTAATAAGCTTTTCTAAAATAGATGAATATGGTTCTCCAATTGTTGTGTATTTCTTTTGTTCTCGTTTGAATTGGAAGGCTTAGACTGGTGATGGATTGGATGAAGGTTTAGTATGATTGGATGGATGGGCATGGCTAGCCTTAAGTACCACTGCGTTGGTAGTTCCCTTAGCTTTGGAATAACTCATCTAAGGTTTTGAGGAAGAGGAAGTATTTTGTGAATTAAACAAGTTCTTGTTTCATAATTATATCTTCTTCTCTTCATGGTGCGAATTTCGTGCTTACATGCCATGGTGAAAGCCTCATCGAATGTTTAAAAGTTTACACATGTAAGGTAGGTGAGATATGTCTAAAGCACAGCTTGTGTGAAGAGCTCTATAAGTTCGGTTTGCGATAATTGGAAAGTGAGTTGGTTGATTGAGCTACACCAACGAGTGAAAAAATCTGCGATAGATTCATTGTCATATTGATGCATAGAATAAAGATCGAGTCATGGTAACCTTCTTGACGACGTTAATAAAAATGATCGAAGAAGGCTTGGGATATTTGGTTGAATGAAAAAATGGAATGTCTAGGTAATCCACTATACCACCCAATGTTGGACCGATTAGGGACATGGGAAAGGTTTGCAAAAGCAAAGCATCATCATGGGAAATTAAGTAACACCCATGTTTGAAAGATCACAAATGTTGCTACGGGTCTTCCTTACTGTTAAAGTGGTTAAACTTAGGCATCTCCTTAAAGATTATCTACGGGATATGGGTGAATGGAAATGGATGGGTGAATAGGCTCATTATAAATATCATCATAGGTGAGAGAATTACGGGGAGTCGAAAGCAGATGCTTCTAATATCTATCTTGTCCATCATTAACTTGATAAAGTCATTATTAGGTTGTGAAGATTGGGTACCCCCTAGAGCGAAAGGAGGTTGTTGTTGGACATATGAAGAATATGACATTCTAGAGTATGGTGGTGTCGAATAAGGAGGCGAGAATTGAGAGACAAACATAGAGGGTATTTACCCATTGACCTGCTATGAAGGTGAGAGGTCAGTAGAGGAGGTGGGATGGTCAGAGGTATGAGATTAGGGAGGGTGGAGTCGAGGCGGGTGATCAATAGGGATGGAGTAAGAGCATGGGAGGTAGAAATGGGGTAGAGGTTGTACCACTGCACAGGGATGGTTGCGTGGGATCCATAGTATATATGAAGGTGGTGAACACTGTGGATGATGCTACATTTTGGGTGGTAGATGAAATAGGAGGCGGCTGGTAGTAGGTATGTGAGGGTGGGACACTCGTAGTGACCCATGGTAGGTAGAGATGGGAGGTAGAGATGGGGTAATAAAATGGACAACATTTTGAAATGGGGTAGAGGTTACCAACACTGTAAACTCTGGGTAGGAATGTGAGGTTGATTGCGACTGTATATATGAGACAACAGTGCGTGATGATGCTACATTTTGGGTGGTAGATGAAGGTATATGTGGAGAACTAGGAAAACTCAACGGGAGTGCATAGGTCGAGAGGTGGCGGATGTGGCGATCAAAAACCAGCAGGCGTGGGACCTTTTACGGCTGACACAACTTTGGATAAAGCTTAAGGTGAGGTCACCATGGTAGAGGTGGAGCCGAGGCGAAACCGATCACTTCATGATAAGGGATGGAGGTAAATATCAAAGATACATGGGCATGCACATGAGATCAATTGACCATTACACCTCTTGAGGCATCTCGAGTGGAGGCAAATGGGTGAGGTAGTGGTTCAAAGCAAAGTGGGATTTCTTAGATCTACAGAGTCGTGTAAATTACCCAACTTTGACACTCCATGTGAGCACCCTAATCTTCTCAAGTAATTACCCAAACTTTGACACCTATAGGAATGGTGATATGTTGATTGGGATCCATAGATGATGATATGGAAGGTGGTGAAGGACTAGGTGATGAAGGGCTAGGTGTGAGTAGTCCATTTTGGAAGAAATTCTCTCTGTCTTCTTTTTGTACTATCATATCGTGAAATCATTCACCAAGATCAAGCGCTTTTCTTTTTATGCCCTTTGCTAACTCTATGAAGATGTCGAATCACCTTTCACATAACTCTGGATAGGAACTAATTTAGGCAAAAATGAGTATCATGTATTATGTCTAAATGACACGAACACATTTATGACTGAACTAGGAAAACAAACAAAATTTGTTAGATTCCTCCACGGTGAGCTTGAATTAGGTTACTACCACCTCATTAATGAAGTGGATCATGGTGAGTGACAATGCGTAAAAACCTTGCAACATAGGGTGATTTGTGAAATAATGCCAACTTATACTTATTTTGACGTGATGTAGTTGGAAGTGGACCTCTGAAATCATTCCCCATTTTCAAAGATGCGGACATAATGGAGCTAAAGCTTAACCAATGCCTAGCATGTCTTACAATAATTATAACAATCTTTAAAAGAAAAACCAACCTTCTTCTTTGCTTTGTTAAATGATGGTCCCAAACTCCTTTCAACGACAATTTTACACAGATGAGATGTTTAATTTTCTCTTAGTCTTTGCATGATTGAAATAACGATAATATGAAAGGGATCATCATTCACAAGATGATCTTTAATACAACCATCAGGATCCTTTTACAACTCAAAAAAGTGAAATAGGTGTCTTTTGGATAGGTATCCAAAAAGACTTCTATCCGACGCCTTGGTTAGGTTAAACCGATGAAAGTTGGAATGTAACCGTGATGATTAGTTAAGGATAACCGTGCTAGCCTTTTCATTTATCTGCTTGTGAAATTGAAGCAGAAATAAGAAAAATGGTTGATGATTTAAAAAGTTCTTTAAAGCAGGTGAAGACACGGGGCTTCCTTGTTGATTCAAACCCGAGAAGTTTGAGAATGATGTAGATGTGGTCCCACACACTCGAGGCGAAGTCAGAATACATCGACTATGATTGGGAGTGTGCAAGGAAAGACAAAAATAATGATCGAAAGCTCTCACCTCAAAACACAAATCAAGTAGAACACTAAGAAAGAACGTTCCTGAGCGTGGTCTTGAGAGTGCCTTGGTTCTATTACGTTTGTTCAGATCCTTCTTTGTGCTATTTGTATGGACCTATTCTTTTATTGAGATCACAATGTTATGATGACAAATATGAATCCTGCAATAGAATTTCTTGGTGAGGAATGATTCCTACGAAGAAATAATTCTAAAGGGTGAGGTTTCTTCTTGAGATAATTTTAATGTTATGAAGGATATCCATGATTTAGGCGGGCGAGCTTTGCTTTGCATCTTGAATCAATGATGTCGAGGATCACATTTATCTTCACCCTCTCTCTACTAACACGTCAAGTGTATGACTCGACATAGCATGAACTCTTCTTAGCCAAGTGAACATTGGGTATCTACTTCCTTACCATTTTTCATCACCCACGTCCGAAAGTGTCCCATTGTGCCGTGATTGTGTGATCACCTATAAACCCAACTTCTTCCGGGTAGAATGTTGTTTAAGAATGTATGTATTTTGAATTTTTGTGTGGTTTGGTAAGACTCTTCTCGAGAAGAAAGAGAAAAGGATAGAAGTGCTTTTCTGGGTATGGTCGATTCGTTTATTTCTTCCATCAGTTTCTTCTTTCTTCTTAGGTCATGACTTCCAGTTCTTTCTATAGGTTACCCTCATTAATGTGAGCTCTTGTACAGGAGATGAGCTAAATCGAATGCGGAGCACTTGTTTTAAACCCAAATCGAAAGTATGATATTCGATGACAAAGATAGATGAATACTCGGAAGAGGGATGCTCTTTGTGGACTAAAATGCGAAAACAAGAATAAGAAGGTTCTTTTAAATACACCAAAAGAAATGTGTCTTTCAACCCATCAAGCAAGTAGAAATAAGAGAATGTTACTTCTCCTTCTCTCCTTGAGAAGGTTTTAATGTGAATGCTTTCGGATTACTAGAGGAAACAAACAAACACAATTTTTCACCTAGGAATGAAGAAAGATGAAAGGAACCTCGAATGGGTCCCACCAGTAATCTGATTAACAACACTTATGTGCATGCCAAAATGTTTCACACCGATTTCTTAGTTTTACGGAAAAGTACTTGGGTAAAAATAGATAAGGTAAAGGTGGTAAGAGGAATACTTGTTTTTAGGATGGTTGAAGGTTATATGCATGCGCATCTTGACTTTACCATGGTAACTACTACTCCAATTAAAATCAAAGTGATTGCGAGACCTTCCTTTTGGCTAGGAGGAACTACCTGATTATTTACTAATATAAGAACCAAAAACAACAAGACCACCAAAATAGAGTTAAACAATATATTCAGGGACCCATTACTTGGCATATGCTTAGATCCTCTTGAAGTGTGATACTTCCTTTACACACTAGATGGCTATCAATCCACCGTTTAAAACAAATCAATGCTAAGAAATAAAGTAAATATTGTCCTCTTACATGTAGTTTAATACGATTTTTTAGGCATCTCATACAAAATGCAATAGTCTAGATCTAATCTAACATGTTCCTAGGCTGAAGGAGATCCAGAGAGTCAAGTAGGTTAACATTATTGGCTAATCATAACACTTCGCTCACTAATTCCGACATTTTACAACAAGTTATAGGTGAATCGAGCTAACAGCTAGGTTATATACGATCCATCTAAAGGTCAAATAGGTATTGGAAATAGGTATATGTCGAAAAAAATGAGGTTAAGTTAGATGTGGGTCCACAAATGATGTAGTTATTATTCTAAATAGACACCAAATCAAGCGGAAACGTTCCTAGAGAGACCAAAACCACTATGGTTTCAGAATTTCTTGGTGAGGAATTTCCTAGAGAGAGAAATGTTATGGCGATGATGGTTAAGTCGACATAGAGGCTAGTGGAATCACACACAATAGCTTCTTCCCGAGTAGAATGTTTTTGGAGTTTTGGGGATTCGTTTATCGACCATCGAAGTAGTCATGACTTCCAAAAGTGTATAGGTTGCCAAAGAGAGTCAATTAATGTGAGCTAATGAGCTAAATCAAAAGTGGAGAGGATAAAAGAAAAGGATTGATCACGAGAGGGGTGTAGATATGTTACGAAAGGTCCGAGACTACGAGGAGATCAAATAGGAAATGGGCCAAGTTTTAGGATGACTAGGTATGGAAGGTGGTTGCAAATTTGACTAGGAGAGAGAGAATGGACAGAGGATAAAAGACTAGGTTCCTTTACCACAAATACTACGAGATGATGATAAGAAAATGAAATAGATGGAAGGAGGATACTTACTCTTCCAAAAATGTGAGGTACAGTCCAAGAATAATGAAGAAGTTGTTGCGTTGGAGGATCTTTGGGAAGAAAGTTTCAAGTTAGTTGTGCAGTGTATTTGGTTGCCTTTATTGATCAAAATCAATCTTCATTCTATTGTCATGTCGAAAGAGATAGAACTCGATATCGAAGTTTTTCAACCCGTATTACAAAGGTGGTTTGCATGACTAGAGAGGGAATAGATGGGTCTAAATAGGGCATTTGGTCCATTCGGTATAACCAGGCGTCGATTTAGGTGAACTAACATCGATTTTCATTAGGGTGAACCGACATCGGTTTAGGTGAGATATCTCGGGTTGTTCAAAAATTACCTAGGAAGTTGCTCTCGCCATTTGATAAGGGTCTCCTCTTTTTCTCGGGACGAAAACCGACCTTAGGAGGCTTTTAAATGTGAGGTGAGGGGATGGGTCTAATGTTAGGTTTTATTTAGGACATTGGTTTAGGGTTTAGGTTAATGGGTCAAATGATGGGGTGGTTAGGTGAGGTACATTTAATAAAGGCAATTATATTAAATAGGTGTGTGAGGGTAGTGAATTAATTTAATGTAAATAATTAAATTAATGTGTGTGTGGGTAAAAGGTCATTAACTTAATTAAAATAATTAAATTAATATGTATGGAGGTAAATGGCATTAATTTAATTAAAGTAATTAAATTAAAATGTGTGGGGTGTAGGAGGTAGGTGATAAGGTGTTGAGGATGAGGAAGTGATTATAGGGCTGCACTAGGGGACCAAGGTGATTATGACATGATTTCGGTGTCTACAGAGGGGGCTTGTTATAATTGGTGAATTTGGGTTTGTAAATCATAGTATAAAGAAGCTAGGTCATAAGTACCAAAGAGATTTGTGTCACGTGTGAGAAGTAATGGGGAGGGTAAAGTGGGTTGTAGGGGTAGGCATAAAAATGGGGAATTTAGATGTAGGTGGAAAAGTGGTGTTAGGAGGAGGTGTCGGTGTCATAATAGGAATGGAAGCATTATTGGAGACCGAGTGGGTTAAGCTCAAATATCTAACAGATTTGGCCTCATCACGAGATAATGAATAATAAGATATCTAATTCTTAAGGGTATTTAAAAAGATGAAAATTGAGATCATGAAGATATGTGTCAGTAAAGGGGTCAAAAATCTTAGCCATGGGATAATATCATAAGAATGTTTGAGGAGAAGTGGGTTCACCAAATGATTTAATCTAAATTGAATTAAATCTTCATTTTGGAGTAACTACTTGTAACACATAATATTCGATGAAAAACTACAGTAATGTCCAAGCAATAAACATTCAACAATGCAAAATCCTAAGAAAATGAAAGAGGGATGATGACTTAGCTGATTACTGCAACATGGGTGTGATATAGACTGTGTATCTGCTAGAACAAGCTGGGAAAAATGTCGTAAAGGCTCGATGAGGGTTCAAATCTCTAGGAATGTACATAACAAAAGCGCCCAAAAGAGGATAGAAGTGCCCCATACGCTAGTGACTGATCTAGGCACCCTGTGCCTTAGATGATTAGATTATGAATTTTTCTAGGTCGGAAGGTCTTCACTCTAATATTCATTTTGTTGCTCCAACTTTGTTTTAAGGTTCGATCGCACTTATAACATGTAAAATGTCTACCTACACATCTCCACAAACTATATAAAATATAATAAAAAAGGATGTAGAATGTGGAGTCAAAATGACCCCAACGATCACCTGAAGAGTGAACTTACGACCGATCGTTCCACTATATCTCGAGTCCATGTAGTTCTTTATTTTTGTATGTGTGTATGCGCCCTAGGTATCCCTTGAGTAAGTTGTGTGATGATAACAAGATAAATGTAGATTGTACTGAGTATGTAGAATGTGTGTGATGGAATATAATAAACTCCCCTCCTATGTTGTGTATGCAGATCAATACAACCCTTGTTCCTTGTATGAATGTGATATCTGTATGATTTGTAATGCTCTTGTGCCTTTGTGCAAGCTTAGGCGGTGATAGATAATGCTTTTAGTGTTTGGCCCTTTATTTGAGAGAAGTAACTCAGTATATATATGATTCCCTTGTTTGAATTTCGTAATTGACAACTAAAAGGGTGACCCTAAAGTGTTAAAAGGTGCCCAATAAGTGAAAAGGACCCAAAAGAGTAAGAAGAAAAAAGAGAGGGACAAGAATGCGTAAGAGGGATAGGAGCACTGGCGTTTCTATCCTAACCAGTGCTTAGTTTTGAGGCCATTAAAAGATAAATCATTCAAGTGTCAGTGGTGATCCATAGGATTTTCAGGTGTTGAAATTTTCCTAAACCTCCCTAAACCATGACCACGTTGTAGAGAGTTCTGAGACCTTTCCGATGGTGTACAAAACTCCATGAATTGAGTCTGGATGAAAAAGTTATCATGGATCAAAGATTTGGTTTGAAAATGGTCAATAATGGTCAATTGGTAATAACGCGTTGGCATGCGGCATTTGGCAACAAGGTGAAAAATGTTGAATTTTGAGTTTAGATCACCTCAAGTCTTTGACCCATGGAAAAATTGGTGGGCCCACATATTTTCTTGTTGGGAACACTAAACTAGGTTCGACACACTCTTTTGTAGGAGGGGTGTCTTTTCCACCTTTATTTCATATTGCCATTATCATATTTTCAATTATATATGCCATATATCTCTCTAACATTCCCAATGTGGGACTATTTGTTTTAGAGAGTTGATTTTGCATTGCGGGACTATAATGGTTCATTGCGAGCTCGGACGAGCTATCTATTAGCTTGGTGGGGTGATCAACTCCCCACCGAGTTGATCACATTATTATCACATTGGACATGCCTTATCTATTTGGCCGCTTAAACTTCCAATATGTTTGGGATTATCTATGTTATATGCCTCGGCCTCATCTATATTCCACCGAATTCATACTATCTCGAAGGATGTGGTGGCATATTAACTCACCGTTCACAACGAACCGAAAATACAAAATGGTCATTTTGTCACCGATCACAATGTAGTTAGACCAACCCGATGGATCCACAAAGAACAACTAAGCCAAAGACCACACGACTTGACCCATATGGTAGTCCAAAGATCAACACACAACCAACTTGAGATGGGTGTTTCAATGCACGTATCTATGTGGTGATCCAAAAAGATAATGCGGGTTATCCATAGCTTATTGGAATATAGTGTGGCCCAAAAAAAAGGTAGGATGTGGCTGAAGCCAAGAGTTAATAGCTGACTCGGCCAATTTTTAGACCCTCGCCCCTCCCTTATCATCGGGCATGTGGGATATATAACCTTGCGAATTACAAACCGTCAACGTAAAAGGTTGAGGCAAGATTTGAACCCCTGACCTTGTGGAAAAAAACCAACACGACTCGTCGATTAAGTTGGGCAGCTTGACGGGTTAAACATTGAGCTCGCAAGGTTTTATAATAGCATAATGCGAGAGATGCGTAAGAACCAGCCATGGAGCAGTTTTGAAAACCCTTAAATTTGGAGCACCTAGGCTTAAAATTTTGACATGGTGTAAAAGGAAGTTGCTCAAATTCTAAGAGGAATTCAAATATGTAATTTGTTTTTACTGAATGATTGTAAATCTCCATTTGTAGGTGATTTTCTAGTACATTTGCAGAGGGAAATAACATTATGAAGACACTATAGGGGCCACAGATGGACTTGAATGGTTTCTAGTAATTTGCAGAGTTCCATGAGGTTTGGTATCAGCCCATTTGAAGATTACAAAGGCCTATATTCATTATGGAAGGGTAATTTTACTTCTTTGGACTTTAATATATCGATTCTATTTTCAAGAATGTGACACGTAGCCTTCGGGTGAACTTCGTTATCAATTTTGATTTGTGGATGATTTATTTGTATTTTTATGAAGATTTTGATAAGATAAAACCAAGAATGGGTTTTTATTAATTTGTTAAGAAATTCATCAATTAAAACGAGAAATTGATTGAAGATTTCATTTCGATCCATAATCCATAAAGTTTAAAATGAATGCACATTTCGGTGTTGTGAGTGAATATCATATTGAGGTGCATAAATTAGAAATTAATCATTTTGGAGTAATTGAAATCCATAAAATTAATATTGAGTTCCTAGATCCTTGTAAACGGTTAAAGTTTGAAAATTATAACTTGCGTTTTTTGGATCAAGTTTGGTATCAGAGTTGGTTTAGCTCGATATTTTGCTTCCAGTTTAATCTAATTTAACAATGATTGCTTGGTTGGTGCGATTAGTTCGGTGGTTGAACAAGTGCATGTGCACTATGGATATTTACTGATTTTGTAGATGATGTTGAAAACAAATCTCGTAGCTACTTTGGCGAGACATCGTAATCATGATTCCTCACCTCGAAGAAGAAGAAACAAGGGTAATTATTTCCCTCATTGTCAGATGAGTGGACACGAGGTTGGAAATTGTTGGAAACTTCATCCAACTAACCATCCAAAGCATGGAGAGAATAAGTTCTGAGTTTAAAATTAAAGAAGTTTTTAAACCATAAGTAAAACATGAATCAACCTCTAATAAATCCACCGTTGAACCACTGATGAGTCCATTCTATTTTGATACAAAGAATGTTGGCTCATGTGAGTTGGATAGGTTTGTTTTTGCATAACAATAATTATTGAAAAGCATGCAAATTTTCAAAGTAATTTGTGGATTTCTGGTGTATGTTGAAGGATAAATTCACATGGTTTTAATTGCTTTGAAAATTGGAATTGGGGTCACCTGTAAGAGGATCTGGGGAAAGTTAAAAAAATAGATTTTACTTCTTATTTGTTAAAGGATGATAATATACTAGTTTCTACTTTTAGCAGCGGATATGCAAATTCAAATGGCATGTGGTGAATGATGTCTAATTTTGGAAATGCAATTTTAAGTTACTGTTGTTAAATGTCATTATGCAAAATTGTGACACCATTTTGAATTTGTAAGTAATATACAAATCTATTATGTCTATAGTGGGTAATTGCACATTCGTGATGACCCTTATTTTTAGGGCATGTATTTGTAACTACCCGATGTAATTCTGATTGATGTGTACATTATTTGCACTAACAAACTAGTTTGTAGTTATGCTTAGTGATCATTTGTAGCAGATGGCGCTTCACCATTTTAGGGTAAGCATACAATTTTCTCTATCCTTTTGTATTTTAGTATGGATAGAATTGGCGATTCACGTTGATTCAATTTTTTTACTATAGCTATTTTTGGGCGTTGATGGTCTAACTATTCTAGATATTGAATATTTACATTTGTAATCGTCCATATCACAAAGTGTCAATTGAACACTAACTTTCCATAATATAATGGGTGTTATTATCTAACATGTTGTTTGTGATGGCATTACAGTGGTTTTGGGTAGATTCACGTGGATCCAGATTTCAACTATAGCTATTTTTGGTGTTAATGGTCTAATTTATCTTGGATAGTGAATATTTGCATTTTTACATTTTCAGATAGACAGTGAACACTATCCTAATTGTGGGTAGTTCATATGTTTGTTATCTTGATCTAATTTGATGAAATTTTAATTTCATGAATCATTCTAATCACAGAGTATCGCTGATATAATGGGTGTTATTATCTCATCGATTGTTTGTTATGACACTACAATGGGATTTATATTTCACGGTTGTGTGCGAGTTGACAAGGTTGCGCATGTATCGATTTGAACACTAGCTTAATTGGGTGTTATTATCGATCGATTTATGTGACTAGCTAACCAAATATTTGCATTATTTACCTATAATGTTATTTTTGGTTCTTGTATTTGATTGTGCAATGCGGATGAGATAACATGTTTTAATGGGTTGATAAATATTTTTTTGTGGACAAAAAGCATTCCCAATTGGGAGGAGTGATCCGGAGGATTTTTGGTTATTAGAAAGTTTCCTAAACCTCCCTAAACTATGCCCACATTGTAGATCATTTTGAGTCCTTTCGACGGTATTCGAACTCTAAGAATGGCTAGATGCAGAAGTTATTATGGGTCAAAGATTTGGTTTGAAAACAATCAACAATGGTCAACTAAGGAATAATGCGTTGACACATGGTGTTTGGAAAAAGATGAAAAATGTTAAATTTTGTATTTAGATCACATTCGGTCTTCAAGACACACAAAAATTTTATGGGCCTCGCTATTTCTTTGGTGGCCAAGGACCCTCACCCAAGTTCGGCACACTCTTTTTTAGGAGGGGTGCCTTTGTACCTTTATTTCATATTGCCATTATCATATTTTCATTATTATGTATACCATATATCTCTCTAACATTCCCAATGTGGGACAATTTGTATTGGAGAGTTGATTTTGCATTCCAGGGACTATAATGGTGCATTGCGAGAGCTTGGCAAGCTATCTATTAGCTCGGTGGGGTGATCAACTCCCCACCGAGTTGATCACATTATTATCACATTGGATGGACTTTATCTATTTGGCCAATTAAACTTCCATATGTTTGGGATTATCTATGTTATATGCCTCAACCGTATCTATATTCCACCGAATTCATACCATCTTGGCGGATGTGGCAAGCATATTAACTAGGCATTCACAACAAACCAATAATGCACAATGGTAATTTTGTCACCGATCTCAATACAATTAGAAAAACCCAACGGATCCACATTGAACAACTAAGCCAGAGACCACACGAATTGACCCATTTGTTAGTCCAAAGATCAACACACAACCAACCTGAGATGGGCGTTTCAATAAATGCATCTACGTGGTGAGCCAAGAGGAGCTCGAGGGCTATCCATAGCCCATTGGAATATAGTGTGGCCCTAAAAAACAGGGGCAGATGTGGCTAAAGCCATGAGTTAATAGGTGACTTGGCCTAATTTTAGACCCTCACCCCTCCCTTCTCATTGGGCATCCCTCTCTCTTCTCGCATGACATGTGGGATATATCACCTTGTGAATTACAAACCATCGGCGTAAAAAGGTTGAGAGAGAGATTCGAACCCCCGACCTTTCAAGAAACAAACCAACATGACTCATCGGTTAAGTTGGGTGGCTCGATGGGTTAAACATTGAGCTCGCAGGGGTTTATTAAAGCATAGTGCAGAGACTGCGAGAACTAGCCATGGAGCGCAATTTTGAAAACCATTTAATTTGGAGCACCTTAGGGTCAAATTTTTGACATGGTGTAAAAAGGGAAGATGCTAAGAATTCCAAGAGGAATTCAAATATGTAATTTTTTTCATGGAATGCTTGTAAATATCCATTTTGTAGGTGATTTTCTAGTACATTTGAAGGGGATCGCATTGTGAAGACAATGTAGGGGCCACAGATGGACTTCAGAATGGTTTCTGGTAAATTGCAGAGTTCCATGAAGTTTAGTATCAACCCATTTACAGATTATTAAAGGTCTATTGTCATTATGGAAGGGTAATTGTACTTCTTTGGACTTTAATAAATCGATTCACTTTTCAAGAATCCGAGAGATGTAGCCTTCGAGTGAACTCCATTATCAATTTTGTTTTGTGGATGATTTTTTTCTATTTTTGATGAAGCTTTTGATCAGATAAAATCAATAATGGATTTTTATTAATTTGGTTAAGCAATTCATCAATTAAAATGGGAAATTGGATTGAAGATTTCATTTTAGTATCCATAATCCACAAAGTTTAAAACGAATGCACATTTAAGTGTTGTGATTGAAAATCAGATTGAGGTGCATAAATTAGGAATTAATCAATTTTGGAGTAATTGAAATCCGTAAAATTGATGTTGAGTTCCTAGATCCTTGTGAACGGTTAAAGTTTGAAAATTATAACTTGCATTTTCGGATCAAGTTTGGTATCGAGCTGGTTTAGCTTGATATTTTGCTTCCTTTTAATTTGATTTAATAGTGATTGCTTCAGTTGGTGTAGTTAGTTCAGTGGTTGAATAGGTACAAGTGCAGTATGGGAATTTGCAGATTTTACAAATGATGTTGAAAACCAATCTCGTAGCTACTTTGTCGAGACATGGTAAATTTGATTCCTCACCTTAGAAGTAGGAGACAAAGGGGAATTATTGCACTCATTGTCAGATGAGTGGACACGAGGTTGTAAACTGTTGGAAACTTCATCCAACAACCATCCAAAGCATGGTAAGAATAAGTTGGAGTTTAAAATTAAAAGAAGTTTTTAAACCATCAGTAAAACATGAATCAACCTCTAATATATGCATTTGAACCAGTTATGAGTCCGTTCTAATTTGATATAGAGAATGTAGGCTCATGTGAGTTGGATAGGTTTGTTTTTGCATAGCGGTATTTGTTGAAAAGCATGCAAAATTTTAGAGTAATTTGTGGATTTTCTAGTGTATGTTGAAGGATAAATTCACATGGTTTTAATTGCTTTGAAATTTGGAATTGGGGTCACCTGTAAGAGGATCTAGGGGAAAGGTTTAAAATACTCATATTTTACTTCTTATGTGTTAAAGGATGACAATATACCATTTTCTATTTTTAGTAGCAGTATGCAGATTTATTGGCATGTGGTGAATAATGTCTAATTTTGGAAATGCAATTTTAAGTTACTATTGTTAAATGTCATTGTGCAAAATTGTGACACCATTTTGATTTTGTAAGTAATATACAAATCTATTGTGTCTATACAGGGTAATTGCACATTCATGATGACCCTTATTTTTAGGGCATGTATTTGTAACTACCCTATGTGGTTACAATTGATGTGTACATTATTTGCACTAACAAACTAGTGTGTAGGTATGCTTGTGATCATTTGTAGCAGATGGCAATTCACCATTTTGGGTAAGCATACAATTTTTCTATCCTTTTATAGTTTAGTATGTATGGATAGAATTGACATTCACGTTGATTCAGATTTTTACTATAGCTATTTTTGGCATTGATGGTCTAATTATTCTAGATAGTGAATATTTACATTTGTAATCATCCATATCACAAAGTGTCAATTGAACACTAGCTTTCCGTAATAGAATGGGTGTTATTATCTGACCTATTGTTTTTGTGATGGCATTATAGTGGTTTTGGGTAAATTCATGTGGATTCAGTCTTGACTATAAATATTTTTGGTGTTAATGGTCTAATTTATTCTAGATAGTGAATATTTGCATTTTTTACGATTTCGATAGACAATGGAACACTAGCCTAATTGTGGGCAATTTATATGTTTGTTATACTGATCTAATTTGATGGAATTGTAATTTTAGTAATCAACCTAATCATAGAGTATCAGTGGAACACTAGCTTTATGTGATATAATGGGTGTTATTATCTCATCGATTGTTTGTGATGGCATTACAATGGGATTTATAGTTCACAATTGTGTGCAGAGTTGACAGGGTTGCAACGTATCAGTTGAACACTAGCTTAATTGGGTGTTATTATCTGATCGGTTTTATGTGACTAGCTAATCAAATATTTGCATTTAATTAACCTATAATGTTATTTCTGGTTCTTGTATGTGATTGTGTAATGCAAGATGAGATAGCATGTTTTAATGGGTTGATAAATAATTTTTGTGGACAAAAAGCATTCCCAATTGGGAGGAGTGATCTAGAGGATTTTTGGTGTTAGAAAGTTTCCTAAACCTCCCTAAACCATGACCACATTATAGATCATTTTGAGACCTTTCCGACGGTATGCAAAACTCTAGGAATGGAGTCCGAATGCAAAAGTTATCGCGGATCAAATATTTGGTTTGAAAACGGTCAACAATGGTCAACTAGTGAATAATGCGTTGACACGTGGCATTTGGCAAAAAGGTGAAAAAGGTTAAATTTTGTGTTTAGATCACATCCGGTCTTTGGCTTGACACACGAAAAGTTTTATGGGCCCCGCTATTTTTTGGCCAAGGACCCTCACCCAGGTTCGGCACACTCTTTTGTAGGAGGGGTGCCTTTTCCCTTTATTTCATATTGCCATTATCATCTTTTTGATTATATATGCCATATATCTCTCTAACATTCCCAATGTGGGACTATTTTTATTGAGAGTTGATTTTGCATTGCAGGACTATAATGGTGCATTAGAGCTCGGCTGAGCTATCTATTAGCTCGGTGGGGTGATCAACTCCCACCGAGTTGATCACATTATTATCACATTGATGGGCCTTATCTATTTTGGCTAGTTAAAATTCCACTATGTTCAGGATTATCTATGTTATATGCCTCACCCTTATCTATATTCCACTAAATTCATACTATCTCGGTGGATGTGGCATGCATATTAACTAGGCATTTATAACAATCAATGCACAATGGTCATTTCATCGTACAATCAACGCATTACACCAACAGCTGGATCCATACAAAAAAAACTAAGCCAAAGACCACATGATGTGACCCATTTGGCATCAATCAAAGATCAACACACAACCAACCTAAGATGGGCGTTTCAATGCATGCATCTACATGGTGAGCCAAGAGAGCTCGAGGGCTATCCATAGCCCATTGGAATATAGTGCGGCCAAAAAAATAGGGGTAGATGTGGTTGAAGCCATGAGTTAATAGGTGACTTGGCCTATTTTTAGACCCTCGCCCCTCTCTTCTCGCTGGGCATGTGGGATATATCGCCTTGCGAATTACAAACAATCGGCGTAAAGGTTGAGGTGAGATTCAAACCCCCGACCTTGTGGAAACAAACCAACATGTCTCGTTGGTTAAGCTGGGTGGCTCGATGGGTTAAACATTGAGCTTGTAGGGTTTTATTAAAGCATAGTGCATAGGTAGACGTGAGAACCAACCATGGAGTAGTTTTGAAAACCCTTTAATTTGGAGCACCTAGGGTCAATTTTTGACATGGTGTAAAAAGGGAAGTTGCTCAAAATTCCAAGAGGAATTCAAATATGTAATTTGTTTTCATGGAATTCTTGTAAATCTCCATTTGTAGGTGCTTTTCTAGTACATTTGTAGGGGGTCACATTGTGAAGACATTGTAGGGGCACATATGGACGTCAAAATGGTTTATGGTAAATTGCAAAGTTCCATGAGGTCTGATATCAGCCCATTTGTAGATTACAAAGGTCTATTGTCATTATGGAAGGGTAATTGTACTTCTTTGGACTTTAATAGATCGATTCTCTTTTGAGAATCCGGAGATGTAGCCTTCGGGTGAACTCCATTATCAATTTCATTTTGTGGATGATTTATTTCTATTTTTGATGAAGCTTTTGATAAGATAAAATCAATAATGGGTTTTTATTAATTTGGTTAAGCAATCATCAATTAAAATAGGAAATTAGATTGAAGATTTCATTTCAGTATCTATAATCCACAAAGTTTAAAACAAATGCACATTTCAATGTTATGATTGAATATCAAATTAAGGTGCACAAATTAGGAATTAATCAGTTTTGGAGTAATTGAAATCCATAAAATTGATGTTGAGTTCCTAGATCCTTGTGAATGGTTAAAGTTTGAAAATTATAACTTGTGTTTTCGGATCAAGTTTGGTATCAAAGTTGGTTTAGCTCAATATTTTGCTTCTAGTTTAATATGATTTAATAGTGATTGCTTCAATTAGTGCAGTTAGTTCAGTGGTTGAATAGGTACATGTGCACTATGGGCAGTTACAAATTTTGTAGATGATGTTGAAAACCAATCTCATAGCTACTTTGGTGAGACATGGTAAACTTGATTCCTCACCTTAGAAGCGTAAGATAAAGGGGAATTATCGTCCTCATTGTCAGATGAGTGGACATGAGGTTGGAAATTGTTGGAAACTTCATCCAACTAACCATCCAAAGCATGACAAGAATAAGTTGGAGTTTAAAATTAAAAAAATCAAACCATAAGTAAAACATGAATCAACCTCTAATATATCCGCATTTGAACCATTCGATGAGTCCATTCTATTTTGATACAAAGAATGTCGGCTCATGTGAGTTGGATAGGTTTGTTTTTGTATAGCAGTAATTGTTGAAAAGCATGCAAAATTTTCAAAGTAATTTGTGCATTTTCGATGTATGTTGAAGGATAAATTCACATGGTTTTAATTGTTTTGAAAATTGGAATTGGGATCACCTGTAAGAGGATCTGGGGGAAAGGTTTAAAATACTCAGATTTTACTTTTTATATGTTAAAGGATGACAATATACTAGTTTCTATTTTTAGCAACAATATTCTTGGTTATCATTTGCGAGAGATGGCGCTTCACCTTTTTGGTAAGCATATAGTTTTATCTATCCTTTTATAGTTTAGTAAGTATGGATAGAATTGGAAGATTCACGTTGATTCGATTTTGAATTTAGCTTTTTTGGGCGTTGATGGTTTAGTTATTTTGGATAGTGAATATTTACATTTTTAATTATCTATATCACAAAGTGTCAATTTAACATTAGCTTTGCATAATATAATGGGTGTTATTATCCGACATGTTATTGATGATGGCATTAATGTGGTTTTGGGTATATTCACGTGGATTCAATTTTGACTATAGATATTTTTGGCGTTAATGGTCTAATTTATCGTGGATAGTGAATATTTGCATTTTTACAATTTCGATATGACAAGAATCACTAGCCTAATTGTGGCGCTCATATATGTTTGTTATATTAATCTAATTTGATGGAATTGTAATTTCAAGAATCATCCTAATCATAGAGTATCAGTGGAACTCTAGCTTTCTATGATATAATGGGTGTTGTTATCTCATCGATTGTTTGTGATGGCATTACAATGGGATTTACTGATCACGGTTGTGTGCGAGTTGACAAGGGTTCCAGCGTATCAATTGAACTCTAGCTTAATTGGGTGTTATTATTTGATCAGTTTATGTGATTAGCTACTCAAATATTTGCATTTAATTTACCTATAATGTTATTTCTAGTTCTTGTATGTGATTGTGTAATGCCTGATGAGTTAGCATGTGTTAATGGGTTGATAAATAAATTTTTGTGGACAAAAACATTCCCAATTGGGAGGAGTGATCGGAGGATTTTCAGGTGTTAGAAAGTTTCCTAAACCTCCCTAAACCATAACCACAGTAGATCATTCGAGTCCTTTACGACATATGCAAAACTCGGGAACAGAGTTAGGATGTAGAAGTTATCGTGGGTCAAAGATTTGGTTTGAAAATGGTCAACAATAGTCAACTAGCGAATAATGCGTTAACATGTGGCATTTGGCAAAAAGGTGAAAAAGGTTAAATTTTTGTGTTTAGATCGCATCTGATCTTCGGCACATGAAAATTTTATGGGCCCCACTATTTGTTGGCCAAGGACCCTCACCCAGGTTCGACACACTCTTTTGTAGGAGGGGTGCCTTTGCCACCTTTATTTCATATTGCCATTATCATCTTTTTGATTATATATGCCATATATCTCTAACATTCCCAATGTGGGATTATTTGTACTAAAGAGTTGATTTTGCATTGCAGGACTATAATGGTGCATTGTAGAGCTCATGCGAGCTATCTATTAGTTGGTGGGGTGATCAACTCCCCATCGAGTTGATCACATTATTACCACATTAGACGTACTCGATCTATTTGGAAATTTAAACTTCCACTATGTTTAGGATTATTTATGTTATATGCCTCAACCTTTTCTATTTTCCATTGAATTCATACTATCTCGAGGATGTGGCACTCGGCGTTCATAAATAATCGATAATGTACAACTTGATCATCTTGTCACCAATCACAATATAGTTAGCCACTTAACCCGACGGATCCAAAGTGAACACCTAAGCCAAAGACCACATGATACAACCCATCCGCGAAGTCCAAAGATCAACGCTTAGCTAGCCCGAGATGGACGTTCCAATGCATGCATCTACGTGGTTAGCCAAGAGGTGCTCGAGGGCTATCTATAGCCCATTGGAATATAGTGTGGCTAAAAAAAAGGGGCAAATGTGGTTGATGCCATGAGTTAATAGGTGACTCAACCTATTTTTAGACCCTCACCCCTCTATTCTCGCTAGGCATGTGGGATATATCGCCATGCGAATTACAAATTGTCGGTGTAAAAGGTTGAGGTAAGATTCTACTACTCCCCGATCTTGCGAAAATAAACCAACACAACTCATCGGTTCAGCTAGATGGCTTGACGAGTTAAAAATTGAGCTCGTAGGGTTTTATTAAAGCACAATGTAGAGATTGTGCGAGAACCAACCATGGAGTAGTTTTGAAAACCCTTTAATTTGGAGCACCCATGGTCAAATTTTGACATGCTTTAAAAAGGGAAGTTTCTCAAAATTCCATGAGGAATTCAAATATGTAATTTTTTTTCATGGAATGCTTGTAAATATCCATTTGTAGGTGCTTTTCTAGTACAATTATAGGGGGTCACATTGTTAATACACTATAGGGGCCACCGATGTACTTGAGAATGGTTTCTCGGTAAATTACAAAGTTCCATGAGGTTTGGTATCGGCCCTTTACAGATTACAAAGGTTTATTGTCACTATGGAAGGGTAATTGTACTTATTTGGACTTTAATAAATCGATTCTCTTTTCGAGAATCTAGAGATGTAGCCTTTGGGTGAACTTTGTTATCAATTTCGTTTTGTGGATGATTTATTCCTATTTTTGATTAAGCTTTTAATCAGATAAAATCAGTAATGGGTTTTTATTAATTTTGTTAAGTAATTCATCAATTAAAATGGGAAATTGGATTGAAGATTTCATTTTAGTATCCATAATCCACAAAGTTTAAAATGAATGCACATTTTTGTGTTGAAGTGAATATCATATTGAGGTGCATAAATCAAGAATTAATTAGTTTTGGAGTAATTGAAATCTATAAAATTGATGTTGAGTTCCTTGATCCTTGTGAATGGTTAAAGTTTGAAAATTATAACTTGCGTTTTGGATCAAGCGAGCTATTAGATGTGTAAAGCCAATAAAGTGCAAGAGATAAAGCAATAAAAAATCCAAAAGGATTTGTCAACCACTAATTTTATTTCTCATGAATCATGTATAAATTAGTATGCTTTAAGACCTAGAAATGTACCCAAGTGCATAAATTTTGTTTCTACACAACATAGTGAGGGAGAACCTTGTAGAGTCCAAGATTCCATCTGCATGAGTAGTAAGTGTATTGACATAAACAATAAGAGTGTGTCAATTAGGAGAAATTTGAATAGGTGGAACATTGTTAAGCAATAGATACAAATTGGGAAGATATGAAGCATTAAAGTTGTATTTACTAAGCATCTATCACTATAGAAGAAACCATATGCATAAATTTGGAAGTATGGGTATGGTTTTGCCCTATGGATGTAACAAAACGAGGTGTAACCATAACATACATGAGTCGTGCATAAAAGTTTTGAAAGGGAGAGCATCAAGAATCATTATCAAATCAACACATTGTGTTTTATTTGTGGTGGGAAATTTGCACCAAGTGATGTAACATTGGACTTCGTAAAGCATAGAGTCATTAGAATTACATTGAGATTTGTTACAAGAAACAATTTTGAAAGTTATGGTCATGGTGACATTGTGAAGGGGGATGTGAGTGTCTCCCAACACCTTATGTATTGTAATGTAGCAATCACCATAATGAATAAAGTTGTAGATATAGGTAAGTGTACAATAATATCCATTAGGGATCGAGCACCATTTGGATGAGATTGAGATAGTGGGAGGAATATCATGGGTGTCAATAGAAATTGATCATGTAAATTAGTAACATTGTAGTCCATCACAGGAGGAGAATGATGTGTAAGGTAAGTAGTGTCTTCATTATCACATATGAGAGGGATATAACAAAGATTAGTAACATGAGGTGTGGAATCTATTGTAGCATTATCCATGGAAAAAGGTGTTTGCAAGGGTCGTGTGTGTTATGGCATGGGTAAAAGGGATTGCATGTATAGTATGTAACCAAGAATGACCTAGAAGGATATTGATTAAAAAAATATTGAAATAAATAAATGCCTTTTACTAATTATGTAACAATGTTGAATATATGCAATGAAGTAAAGAATTGACCTAAGAAAATAAGCAATTTAAATTTGTAACCCTAGTTATAAATGAAAGGAAAGAATACTTACATGATTTCACAATTAAATTCGATTGTATTTGGTGATGAAACTAATGAACAAAAAGGGGAAAATTTCACACCGAAGGTCATAAAATTGTACGAATGCAGGGATTTTCCTAGACTGGTGCACCATGGAGAGTCGGGGTGCACAGGATGCTCGGATACTGTTCTGGCATCCGTGAGTGCTCAAAAGCTCGGATAACTAGTTTCACGGGGTCGTGATATGTTCATTGTCCTTTGTTTCCTATCACTAGTATGTCGCACCAAGTCCGTAGATGTCGCTTGAACCTCAATGAAGAAAAATGACTTGAAAACCCCAAAACACATCAAATCCCAAAAAATAAAATAATGCAAATGAGGCATCGAATATCCTCGATTTATCAACAAGGTGAACTTATGATCGAGTGTTACACTACATCTTAGACCCAATGTAGTTCTCTTTGTGTGTGTTAAGAATCGTGCCTAGGTGGCTCTGTGTGTGTCACACTTGATCATGCGAGTAATTAGCTAGATGTAAATATATGTGTGCATGAAAGAATGAACTTCCCCTCTTGTGCATGTATACGAGAAATGATAGTCCCTTATATGGAGCTAGATGGATGTTTGAATGCTCTAGAATTCTCTTGGATGATGAACCTTAGGTGGTGATAGCTAATCCTTAGTGCTTGGTCCTTTATTATGATCACATATATTTATATTTATATGATTCCCTTGCTTGAATTTCATAATTAACCTCGAAAAATATGCCTACCTAGAAAATAAGATGCCCAAATGGATAAAAAGAACCCAAAAGATGTGAGAAAATTACAAAGAGGTCAGGGTGCCCAAAGGGGACGGGTGCACCTAGCACCGATGTCTCCCTGGCCGGGCATTAGTGCTTAGGGTGAGAAATGTTGAAGTATAAAAATAAAGTCTGGGAAAGAAAGAGTGTAAGACTAAAAAAGGAAATAGAAAGCAAGCAAATTTGGCCAATGACAATGATCAATTAGTACTTTTTTTCCTTAGGAATCATACAAATAGTAGTATGTGATCATGACTAGATAGATACCAAAAGTGCATGATTTAGTGTCTACAATTTCCCCACTTTATGTTTTTGAGAGAATGCTTGATAAAATATAGTAGATAAGAGATGTGTACCTGATAACCATGTATATTGATGGTGAAAAGTGTGTCGAGAGACAAGGAAAAGCATGGAATGATAAAAATGTGAAGCATGGAAGCTAAAGAAGAGGAAGTGAAAAAGTGATGATGATGACCCTAGGGCGAGAGCGTATATGTAGATGTCACATTTTTACATGTTGTTGATGTTGATTGTTGTGTGATGTTGTTTGATGTGACTACCACTTCCCATAAGGATGGACCTACAAAAGAGAAGAATAATCAAGTAGTCAAATACGCGTGTATATGATCAAAATGAGTAAAAAGTATGCAAGAAAGTATGTAAAATTATGAAAAAGGAACATGTGCACTTGATCCGTGATGAGTAAAAAGTGTAGAAAGGATCCTAAATGATGTTGTAGAAGAACGAGTTTTTGGGCGATCTCACGCCAAAAACAAAAGAAGTGTAGGGATAAAATTTTGTTGTCATCCTCCAACCTTTAAATGCTTCCTAAACTATGAATACACCACTCGCAAATGTTGTGTAAAAGTCTAATCCATTTTAAACAATTATGATCCAACGCAAAAGTAGAAAATAAGATGTAGTGCATGCATGATGAGTGTTAAGGGTTTGTATGCCTTATAAAAACCATTGTGTGGAATTTCGAAAACTATGTCGATATGAAAAATGTTGTGTAACTTCCCTGGTCACAGGCATCTAGAAAGGGTCAGGGGTGCCAGGAGCTATTGTCCGTGTCCGGGCTCAAGTGTCTATGTTGTGTTGAGGACCCAAGTCGGGATCTAGGTTGGTCTTTGAGACTACAAATTGTGTTGTACTTAGTACTTGAACTATGTTATCTTGTGACTATAAACCGTATGTGGGGCAACTGAAATTCACCCAATGATCCCCCTCATTTTGGGTGCATGTGAGGTCGTTGAGGAGTATGCGGCTCAAAAGAGGACCACCGCTAAATCAAACGATGCCCTCATAGGGGGGGAATGTGCTTGGTAGAAACCAAGGCACGTGCAAGAAAGTGGTTAGAAACAAGTGCTAGTGTAAACAAGATAAATACACATGTAGAGGATGTAAGCTAACAAGATCAAGATGTAAGCTAAGCACACAAGAAGATAATGTGGATCGTGAAAAGTGGGTTGTAAACATGGGACATCACTCACGATGTCATAAGACAATCAAGGCTTTAGTGGCCAAAAGCATACATGAAATCAGAGAACAAACAAGACATAGGGCATAGCCCACAAACAATGGCATACAAATGCAAACAATATCAAACAAAGAAACAAACAACTATGTAGCAAATAGATCTCAGCAAAGTAAATGTTGCACATGAAGCACCCGTTAGCATGTTAGAAAGATAGAAAGTATGTCAAAGTGTGTATAATTTGATAGAGTAATGTGTTATGAAAAATGAAACAATAACACCTGTAGTGTATACGAAAGTGGATGCCCCCGAGCTATTGTGGGACTGGTAATAGGTACTACGCCAAACATCTATGCTACATGTAGTGATCTGTGTAGAGTCTGTGATCACAACTAGAAGATAAATGAACACACGTGTGTATATATAAAGAGATAATGACATATATTGTATCTTTCTAGCATGTGTAATAAAGTGTACATGTAACAAGTAAATGCAAGAAAGACTAAATGCAACCAAGATATGCAATATGTTATGGATGAGATGGAATGGAATGCAAAGTGAATGTGATAGGAGTTGCGTGCCCCGAGCGAATGTGAATGTGTATACATGAGATGAGGTTCATTTATACATGCCCCCTCAGCAATCGAGAATGAACTATATAACAAGAGTGCATCATCAAGAAATGGTTTGAATGGTGCACTAGAAATATGTGATCATCAAAGCGTAGGCGTAGAGTATGAGTGAGTGTGGTGGGGTTCATTTTAGATTGAGACCCTCAATAGTCGAGTATGAACCGCATACTAGAGTGCGTTATAGGCTAATGAGCGTAGTGTGCAATAGTGATATATCGTGAATGTGTAGAGCGAATAATGCACATAATGTGTGGTAGAAGCCGTGAAAGAAAGATGTCAAGCCTACACGAAGTATGCGTGTGCAAATGTGCGCGTGCAAAGTGTGCGGTGTGTAGTGTGTGAGGCTCATGTATATAGTATGCTCTCAACAGTCAAGTGTGAACCTTAGCACGAGAGTGCATCATCAGGTAATGACGATACCGGAGTGTATCAAGATGTGTATGTTGTGTGTGAGAGACTATATGTGGAGTGTAGAGTGATCAAGGATAAATGCAAGAAAACCGATAATGCTAGAAAGGGGGAGAATAAGCATGATGCCCCCAAGTGTATGAATATGGAGCTCTATGCAAATGACGAGAGATATCATGCCATTGTGGGAGAGTGTTATCTCGTGTCGTGATAAGAGAGAGAGAGAGAGCCAAAGAAATGGTAGGTAAAAGCAACACTAGTACCATGCGATGGTGGACAAGTTTGAAATGTTTCATGATCATCAATATAAGGAGTAGTTAATTTGACAAAAGTGATTGGTTAGAGCTTATGTGGGATTGATGATGTTGCAAAAGACTTTATAGGAGAAGAGGGTGGATTTATTTTGATAGGTAGTTGCGTAGTTTGACTTGGTAATGTCGTAGATGACTTGAGATGAGGAGGTGTTATATTGATTATTAGAGGTGGTTGCTTAGGTGGTGCTTTACTTTCTATAGAAGAAACCTTAGAAACTATGACATGATGCTCATTAGACATAGATGAATCAGATTTAGGAACCCATTGAGATGTAACAAGTGGAGAGGACCATGTAATAGAACGTTGTGTAATGAATGAGATAAAACCTTAATGCTCAAGATGTTTGATTCTTCATTGTAAAGCATAACAATCATTGTCATTATGTCCATTGATTTGATGATAAGCACAAAATGGGAGACCTTGATATTTGACCAACCGATAAGGAGGATAACAATGAGTAGATGGCAAGTGATTAATTGATGATTAAGGAGTGCAGTAAGAATGTCATGTTGCTTAGTATTGCGATAAAACTTGAGAGGTACTGTAATGGTAAGACTTGAGGTTCACTGATATGAGCACATGTAGAAGACATAAAATGAGGATGAGAAGAAGAACTAGCATGAGCCTGAGAAACATCCTTAAGATGTTGGATTTCAGATTTAAGAGATATAATCATTGATTCCATAGCTTGAAATTTATCTTGAAATAAAAAATGTAAGGTTTGAATTGACTTGTAAATAGATTGATTGGAATTAGGACCAAGCGAGTCATTAGATAGATGATCAAAGATGGAACTAATTTATGAAGGTGGTGTATCAAGAGGGAGGTAGATAACGCTGTACAACCTTTTAGAGAGCCTCTTGGCAAGATGGGTGCATCTGAAGAAATTGATAGAAAGGGGATTGAGGAGATTTATAAGCCATGAAAGAAGAAACAAAATGATCTAAGAGTATTCAAACATGGGTTCACCAAATGATTAAGCAAATATTGAAATAAATGAATTCCTAATACTAATTATGTAACAACACCGAATATATACAATGAAGTACATAATTGACCCAAGAAAATAAGCAATTTAAATTTGTAACCCTAGTTGCAAATGAAAGGAAAGAATACTTAGCTAATTTTGTAATTAAATCTAGATTGTGTAGAGTTGACGAACTGATGAACAGAGAGGGGAAAATGTCACAGTAAATTTCAAAAAATTGTTCGACCACATGATTTTCCCGGACTAGGGCGTCTATGGAGGTCAAGGGCACTGGGGGTGCCAAGACCTATCATGGGTGCCCGTGATTGCTCAAAATCTCATAAAACTAGTTTTTTCAGGTCGTGAGATAATCGTTGTCCACTTTTTTGTCGTTAGCATATCACACTAAGTCTATAGATGTCGTTTGTAACATGTAATGAAGAAATGACCTGCAAAACCTCAAAACACGTCAAATACCAAAAATAAATAATGCAAATGAGGGGTCGACTCCCTCGATCATAACAAGGTGAACTTACGACCAGCGTTGCGCTACATCTTAGACCCAATGTGGTTCTATGTGTGTGTGTGTGTGTGAAGAATCGTGCCCTAGGTGGCTCTTTTGCGTGTCGTACTTAATAATGAACAAGTAGCTAGATGTAAAATATGTAAATAAATGTGTGCATGAAAGAATGAACTTCCCTCCTATTAATCTATGCATAAATGGTAGTCCCTTATCCCTTGTGTGGAGATAGATGGATGCTTGAATGCTCTAGAATGCTCTTGGATGCAACCTTAGGTGGTGATGATTAATGTTTAATGTTTGGTCCTTTATTACGATCACATAAATTTATATTTATATGATTTCCTTGTTTGAATTTCATAACTAACCCCGAAAAGACTAACTACTAAGAAAATAATATGCCCAAATGGCTAGAAAAGACCCAAAAGATGTGAGCAAAGTACAAAGAGGTTGGGGGCTCTAGAGGGGATGAGGGCGCTGACGCTGAGCGCGTCTTCGGCTTGGTGTTGGTGTCTAGAGTGAGAAATGTCGAAGTATGAAAAGATAGACTAGGAAAGGAGTGTAAGACCAAAAGAGGAAACATAAAGCAAGAAAAGATGGCCAAAGATAGTGATCAATTAGTACTTTTCTTGCTTAGGAATCATATGAATAGTAGTATGTGATCAGGACTAGATAGATACCCAAAGTGTGTGATTTAGTGTCTACATATATTATAATTGAGATTATTAGGCATAAAATGATGTATAACATTAAGAGTGCAAGGTACGAAAATAATGGGTAGAGTGATTTTTCTCAACACTCACTTATTAATTCCATGAATACATAGAGTAGATGGAGATGGAGTTAAATCGGTAAAAAGAAGCCCTATTTGATGGAGAAAAGAGATGTTACATATATTAAGACCAACATCATTATCAACTAAAGCACATTGAATAAACACATTATGAATGTGAACATGAATATACAATGGGGGAGCATTTCCAATTGATGGTAAACCAATAGAAACAAGAAAATCAAGCAAAATTAGGTATCCAATGAAAATATATGGTTTGATCAATAAGCGGGTTCACCAAATGATTTAACAAAAATTAAATCTTAATAAGATGACCGGACTAAATTAGAAATATCATAGATACACAATATATCAACACACAATGATAAACAAGTGTGACTAACAAGAGGACATGACTAACTTAGTTAATATCTAGTTGTCTAGACTAGATCTGGGCTAGATAGAAAGTGGAACAAAATCATCTGGTGCTAGTGTCCTCACAAGGTGTGTAGATCTAGTTCTTTCGGTGTCTAATAATGTCACCTTCAATTTTCTCATCACACATCCACTTCGTTGTAGGGTTCTCTTGTTGAAATTATACATGTAAAACAAACTCTAACTACCCACACAAGAATCAAACACACATTAGATGAAATAAAAGATGCATATTCTCAAGTCGATTGACCTCGGTGGTCACCTCAATCTAATTGTCACCGAACACCGTACTATGTTTCATTTTCAATGTAGTTTTGGTGTGTGTGTGATATAAATAATGTCCCTTGAAACTAGGTTTCTCTTGTGCAAGTTGCAGCACCAATATAACGAGTTACATCTACTTTACCGCCAAGAAAATGTGTGTTATGAAATTTAAAATTTTCCCTTTCTATGTAGTGAATGATACAACCCAAATGTAGTCCTTAAGTTGCTTCTTTTTATCTCAGAGTAGATAGAGAATAATATCTCAACCACCCCTTAGAATAATTAGTAGGTTGTCTATATATACGATTCTTTGCTTGAATTTCAACAATAACAACACTAGAATTCGACCCAAAGTGATAAATACAAGTTTTAGAAAAGTTAACCAAGTGGTGTGTAATTCTAAAATATAAGAACCAAGTGAAGGGATATAAGTGCCCACAGGGGACAATAGCGTTGACCATTCTTTGTCCCTTATTGGGCACTTGTGTCCAAAAATCTCCAAAGATAAATTAGGAAACATTCAATTGAGTAACACATTTTGTGATGTCCAAAAGTAAAGGGATAATTTCATAAAAGAAGAGGATGAAAGCATGGAAAGATAAAACAATGTTAAAGTAAAGCAAAACAAGTGTTATCAATGTCTAGTTTTCTTTCTTAGGAATCATGCATATAATGACATGCTAGAGGCATAATGTAATAGTAATAAGTGCATATTTTTGTCTCTGACAATAATGTCAAAGAGTTATTTTGGGTGGATCATATTTAGTTTAACATATTCTAGACCTCCATGAGTTTGTGAGAAAGGATAATTATGAAAAGAGAGATATTCTTCAATATGTTCTTGATATTTTTCTTCTCTTATTTCTTCTCTCTTCCTTCTTCTATATATGTGCAATTTTCATTATTGTACAAGGTTCCTCTTCCTTGAAAACAAGATTACTCTGCTCTTTTGGTGGCCTAGATTTTTGAGTGCCTCGACCTTTGGTTTGAGCTTTGTACATGAATGATCACCTTTAGTTATATGGAAACATATTATGTATATTATAGATTTTAATACAATTATGGTTGTGGATTATATCTACCCTTTGTCTTTGTGTTGATTGGTCCCTTACATCTCTATTATTTCCATGATTTATTATGTGTGACATTTATATGGTTTTATTTCACCATGTCTTAAGGTTGAGAGTTTTAATTAGATTTAGATGCATGTTTTACGTGTGGTTATATCTACCCTTTGGAGTTGTGTTTTTCTTCTCATTTATCGAGCTCATACATGGAGGGTGATTCCATTTCATTTTCGTGCAATCACTACATTTTATTTCATGTTTCTCTCACCCCATTTCCCCTTGAGTAAGTAGATTAGAGTAGATTAGTGGTAATATTAGGGTAGTTAGGATAGGAACTCGACCTTCTCTAAAGGTCTCGCCTCAAGGATCCAAGCTTCTCACACCTTGGAGACATTCTCATGTTGTTGTTGATATAACCAAGTTCTTCAAACTTTGTAGATCTTATCATGAGTGCACATCTCATCTCCAAAACATGTCATTGTTTATACTTAATTGTATATAATTGTTTGGCTCTCACATACACATATTCAATGATCCCGCATAATAAGACTTATCTTATTGATATCGATGTATTCTAATTAATGAAAATAAAAAGTATTACACGTGGGAGATGAAAACTATAGGCTAATCAACAAGATTAATGAAAAGAATACCAAGGACCACCCTATGAACATATTTCATGTCAATGATAGCCAAGAACAACAAAAATCTTGAACAAAATTATGTGGGCAAGGTTAAGGTCATTATTACTTGCATTACTCCCCAAGGGTGTCGTGTTAAGAAATAATGCTCAAGACGTGGCCAAGTCATTTGATAAGTTAAGCCTCAATTAACGAAAAATGTGATGGCACATCTAATAAGAATATGTCATTTGACAAATAAATAGATCATTATGGAAATGAATCTCATGAATAAAAGATAAAGACGGAAATTTCAAGTATATAAGAAGGAAACATCTTCATTCACGAGATATTAATAATGATGGATATTCTAATAAAAAATATAAATTGAAGTGAAAATACATGTATGATTAGTACTCTCGGTAAGGTAACTAACGTTGTTAGGAATGTTGGTCTTAAAGCACAAGAAAATATGACAATAGTTGAACTATAAAAGAGTGATAAGAGTTCCATGGATAAAAATTTCCTTAGTAGATTTAGCGTAAGATCATAATAAAATTCAAAAAGAATTCACAACTACATCCATAAGATATTTGATCATTGTATTACAAGAGACAAAATGAACCTATAAATCAAAAGGGATAACATTTGATGCATTTACTTCACATCAAAGGTGGTTACAGATGTTGTTAGGAAACCAAAGGATTTTTAATTCCTAAACAAGCCTAAGGTCTATGTATTTGTTGTTTACTTTTCTACACAATGTTTAAGGTAGGAAGGTAAATGTCGATTACATGTCCTTGTTATATTGCATGCTAAGTAGATTTGGAATTTAAGAAGAAAGTATGATAGGTGAATTCCTTATATTTGGTAATGTTTATTATTATTTTCTACATTACGAATAACAAATGAACATTAAATGTAGGATTTGAAGAGACAAAAATGTCTCTTTTAGAAGGCTTTAAATTATACCTACAAAAAGCCTTATTGGGCTAGGGAACAATACCAATGATTAGAGAGTCTAAAAATTATTGAACAAATCATTATGAAAGTGGCTACAATAACGATTCTATGTAGTATTATGGGGATATAAACTAATAAAAAATTGAAGTAAGAAGTCTCATCTTTTCTCTCAAGCATACCTTAGATTTAATAGTCAAAAGGGATTCAGTCCTCAAAAAAACTTTAATTTAAAATTCAATCTCGAGATAAAATTGCATCCACACAATAACATCAACTTTAAATTAAGCCATAAAAAATTTCATGTTACATTACTCTCATAAAAGCTACCCTTTGAAATCCAAATCTTTGTCTCTAATACGTAGTGATGTAGATCATTTTAGGCTCATTACCTTCTCATCAAAAACCTTTTCTCGTGTCATGCCCTCTTTCTCCATTTCCACCCACCATCACTCCATTGTTATGGTGTACCTAGAAAACACGTGCGCGTGTACACACATACACAAGAGAAATTGATAGTAAACGGGGACTAGGAGCTTATGAGTTCAAAACTGTTGGTTGTATATTCAATAGGAAACTGACCTGAGCCCCAAATCGGTGCAAATATTTATTACCATCTAGCTTGCATTTATAATGAAATAGAAAAAAATTCCAAAAACAATAGAGAAGCCGTAATTAGATCGAATAAAGAACTTGTAATTAGAGCAAAAAAATCACCAACAATTATTAGTTACCCTTGATCTACATGAGAGGAGACACAATTTTTTTAGTAAAATGCAAGATATTCCATCAACACTAAAGCAAAAATGAGTTTCAATTACCTCCTAAATAAAACCCTCTTCTTGTTATGTAAATATTATGTTCCATTACAAGATGTCTCATTTAGTGCACGAGTTTGCATGCAATAGCTAAATGTATGTGAAATAAAGTTTATTAAGCGAATGTGCAACACCGTCTTCAATCGACCAATTATATATTTGCCCAATAAAAAAGAAAAATCATAATGTAGCATGGTATAAACTGAGCACCCCCATATTGGATCGAATGAATGTTGTATCAAACAAGATCCTAAACATTAACTCTTCCCATCATATATCTAAATCCAAGTTATTCTTGCACTTGAGAACTACATCACCTTGAATTTTACATTGGATATTAATTTTTGCCACATCACAATTTGCTGTAATAGAAACATATAAAATCGACACAATTTTTCATATTCATCTTGGACCAACACCTACAACTCATACTAAAAAGACAAATTCAAAAGCGTCATGAAATAACTGGGATTTATGCCTTAACGGAGTTGAAGTTCTATTATCTAGTTTCAATAAAGAAGTAAAACATCAATTGGGTTAAAAAAGCACCATGTCTATAATGCCAAACATTCTTGTTCTTCTTTGAAATTTTACTAGACACATTTACCATGCCCCAAGATTTTGTTAGAATATCTGCGCCACCCATCCATCAAATTGTTGTAAAAGTAGTAATCTTATTTTTTATGTCTCATTTTTTTGATGAGTAGTGCACACTGTTGGGCACTAGATTATATAGATTTTCAACACTCTGCTCATGCTTTGGAGGAAACATATAGGGATTTACAATTACGAGTAAGCGTCTGACTAAACTCCATTATTACGAATAGTGGCAACACACAACAATGACATCAACGATCGTAGATGTCTACGTGTTTTGACAATTTTTCCATCACATATCATTTTACTCGGAGTAAAAAAAAATTAACTACCTATCCATCAAATCATGTTTATCAATTTATTTTTCTAAAAAGTGAAAGAAATGTTTTCCATGTAACAAGTAATAATAAATTATTAAAAACTTCTTTTAACCAATAGAAAATAAATGCACACAATTAGGAATAAAGGCTCTAACCAATTTGATACAAATAAAATGAATTTAGACAATCAAACTTTAGTCAAATAAAATCTAAACACACACGACATCCTTAAATTAGTACATGGAAAAATGAGTATTTATTGTGGTGGAGACAATTTACAAAGGTAGGATAAAAATAATGAACAATTTTCTCAAATAAACAACTCAATCCTAGACTTTTTCATTTTAAGGCATGTGTAAATATGATCTCGTGTCCATTGGTGAAGTTAGGTTCTCAAAGAGCCCACCAGAATCAATTCTTGTCGAGTGCAAAGGCTCAAGGCATCTTCAAAAGGAATGAGGCCAGCATTGTATCACAAATGACTTTAGGAGACCAGACTAAATTCAGACCTTCAACCCAAAAAAAAAAATGAAAGAGAAAAAGAAAAGAAGATCTTCTTACTCTAATGAAAAACATTTCATTTTGACAAGGGAATTTAAAAGAAGCAAGTAAATACAATGTCGATTCTTGGATCTCGAATAATTCGTCTCGCTAGACACCCAAATAAGGAAACATTACGCCAATTTCGAGGGAAAATGCCGCCTCGTGTGAAGTCGAAAAAGTCACAAGGAGACGCTCATGCCTCCAAAGATAAGAGAGAAACGGAAACGGAAACTGCCAGTTGCTCTAATTCCAAATCCAATTTATTCCCTGGATGCATTCGCCTGGTTACTTCCTCATCTGTGGCCATAAGTGTGCATGCCAAGCCCGGTTCCAAGCTCTCTGCCATTACAGGTTATTACCTCTCCTGTTCTATAATTCCTAATGTTTTCTCTAGAATTTGGACCATGCAATTTCATAACGGGGAATTTATATTTTCCTGCATACTTTTTTCTTTCTTAGATTCGAGTGTTCTCTTTTATCTTAATTCGATACCAACTTTTCTTTTGGTTTGAATTATTTGGAGTTCGAGTTTAGGGTTCAGGGACTGTATGCTTGGTAGATTTTATCTTCTGTGAATACATATGTTGTTCTAAAGTTGTGGGTATCGATATCTGGCTGGTATCTGTTCAGCTCTTTGGTTACACTAAATACCAAAATCAAATTCATGTTTCCATAATTGATTACTGATTACTTTTATGTGGTGGCACTGATGTTTGCCTAAAATTCGATTCCCTTTTGTTACTTTGGATGCCGGAATGTCAAATTTATGTATATATGAATGCACACTGATTACTCCGATTTTGTGGGTACTAATGTTTGCCTGAAATTTGATTCCCTTTGTGGTTAATGAAGTAGCAGAATATGAAATTTACACACAGATTAACAGAGACACAATAGCGACCGAATGCTTATTTTCATCTGTGTGGAAATGTTTGAGGTTTTAAAGATTGTGGGTGTAGATATTCCCGTGAAAAGTTTAGTATTGTGCAGCGTTTTTGTGGTATATATTTGATTGTTTTGTTGTTGGGAAGAAACAGATGTTGGTGAGGAGGCGGTTGGAGTGCAGATAGATGCACCTGCAAGAGATGGAGAAGCAAATGCAGCACTGATTGAATATATTAGCTCGGTAAGAGTTCTATGTGCCTGGCTTTACTTCTAGGGTTTTATTATTGTTTTTGAACAAGGATACTGCTAGTAGGATAAGCTGGTTATAGTAGCCTATACTCCATAGGCATTTAAGGCTGCATTCTCATATCAGGGTATGCTGTTGGCATATAGGGCTAGACTGTTGTCATGCGCTATTTTAAGGCTCCGTTCTCATATCAGGGTATGCTGTGTGCATATAGGGCTAGACTGTTGTCATACACCATTTGGGTCGATATAGCAATGATTTCAAGAAGGTATACTGAAATATGAGCTATAATTTTACAAATTTAAAACCAATTGTTTTCTTAAAGATACTGCGAGACAATACTAAATAGAACTAATACATGCATTGCACTGATTATTTTGGACCGAACCATGTTGTAAAACCTTTATGTCGTAATAGTTGAAGCCATACTTTGGCGTAACATATACAGCCAAGCCAACATGTACGGCGAGTAATCATTGAGCAGAATCCTCTAAGACATGTGCAAGACCATCCAAACAATCACAACCGTTCATGTCAAAATATGGGAACAGTTCTGGGAGACAAGCGGAGGTGAGAGGGAGATTGCCGGGGTTGGCGTAATTAAATTAAAGCTTTGGAACTGTACATTGTTATTGAATTCGCTTCTGCCTGAATGTTGTTAAACAGCTGGCCACATTGTTTGATCTCTGTGCTACCAAATCAGGGCTATCCAAAGTAAAGGGAGTCCTACATATCTCCCGTGGGCCTCACAGTTGAAGCTCTTGTATCATGTATATGACATCTTTAGCTGATAGAATTTACTATTTTCATGAACAAGGCATTGAAAAAAGCGAGCTTACCGGGTTACTTGCATGGGGCCTCGTGTTGGAAGCACAATGGACTGAGAGGGGGCCAGGGGGTGAACCAGTCCTTACAAATTCAACTTCAATTTCAGATCATTCACATAAACCATTTATCAATTATCCATCCATTAATGTGTGCACAACAACATACAACATTCATACAATTAATCATGAGCAAGAGAAACAACACCAAGACACAAGATTGTAAGTGGGAAACCCTCAAGGGGAAGAAAACCCATTGAAAACTTTGCTGATATTACACACAACAAAGACTCAAGTGAATATTACACATCACAAGAGATTTATTTAGTGAGGCACCAACCCCACAAGGAGCACCAACCCCTAAACCCTTGTTGATATTACTCAAAACAAGAGACTCCTATGAATATGACTCATCATAAGAGATTTTGATGAGAAGATCACTGATAATATGCTGCAACAACTCAACTGATGGTGATCACAAGATTCAGCTCCAATCAAACCTCTTGCTCAAACCCTAGGTGTCCACTCCTTCACAAACTAGCTCTTCCTTCACTTCTCAAGCCTTCAAACACTTACACACATGCTTGTTGATTTTCCTTGACCTATCACACACCTGATCCAACCTCAATTCATGCTCACACACCTGCAAAACAACTTCACCTAGGTCTCAAAACAACTTCACCTAGGTCACAACTTCACCTAGGTCACACACACACAACTAGCTTGCGAAAGCACCCAAAACAATGCTTTTATAAGCTCATCTTCATTTCAAATTCAAACTTAAACCTTTTCCCTCCTTTGGCTTGACCCATGCATCATAAAAACATCCTAAATTCAAACTATAATAGTCACAAGTGACCCAAGTACGTCGGCCTAGCCAAAAACAACATTTCATGCTCCAAAAATGATCAAATCCTTATGGGCACAAAGATAAAAATACCCTAACACCAAAACCATACTTAGTCATGACCCATAAATCATTACACATTCTTAAAATAACATTTAACATTCATACATGGTTGCAATTTAGCTCAACCAATCAAATTATTTCATTTAATGGGCCTAGTACTCTTTGTTCCTCTCAAAACTGTGTTTTCTACACCCTTCAGGACCCTGGAAACTTCATTATGCCACCAAATCAACCAAACCATGTCATGTGACCACTCAATGGAAATGCCAAAACTTGAACACTTTTAAGCAAGTTAGAAGCCTTGAAACACTCACTTGCTCAAACCACAGCCACTTTTCTCTTCACTAAATCAACCTGCCCAAAAGCTGTTTTCAAAGATCAGCCGATAAAAACATTTCTAGGAACAATCAAGACCTCTAAATGGATTCATTGGATGCCAAATTCATCCCTCTTCCATTCCGGTGATAGCAAACATCACCTAATCCATCTCATGCTTCAAACAACTCAAAACTTCCAGTAGATCATATCTTGTCCTGCGCATTGGCAAAAACTTCTTGTCCAAAGATTGACCTGGAAACCACATCAAATCTCATCATCATGAGACAAACCTCATATCACTGGAAATCTCTCTGAATCCTCTTTCCAACACAACTTGAATCATCTTCAAACTCCACATGTAGCTCCAGTTATGCTCACTTTACTAAACATTGCTTTTTATGGCCTCAAAATTGCCCTTTGACCAGTTAACCTGAATGGAGCTCATTTGACCATGTACTTGCATGAACATGTCCTGAAAACCTCTTTGGACATCAAGATCAACTCACATACATTCCACAATGTCAATTTAGCATGCAACTCCTTTGGACAACCTTGTCCCAAAACACTCTTCTTCGAATCGACCTGTTTGAGTGGGGCCCACTCATCACCATGACCTCTACCATACCTTTATGGAAAGTAGGTGTCCTCTTCATATTCCAATCATCATCCATGCACTAGGAAGCAATTTTGGCCACTTAGGAAACATTTTGGCCACTTAGGAAACATTTCTTGCATACCGCTCTCAAGCCAGGGTTTCAATCTCATAACTAGTTGTTCACCTTCTTAACATTTGTTCATAAAAACCTGACGATTAAATTGTTAGGAATTAGTCCTAACATGCACTAGTTAGGTTAAATTAATCATTAAATATTAATTAATATGTGTGTGGTGCATATTAGTTAAATAATGTAAGTGAGTTGTGAAAACAATTCAGTTAGGTTTTAGGAGAGAGATTCTAGGGAAGGTTGAGTGATAATTCCACTCCTATGGCTCAACTCATCAAATATTGTGCAACATCTTGATTTCAATGACTTCTGGGCACGAATCAACAGTGATAATCCCACTCCTATGGCTCAACTCATCAAAGATTGTGGAATAGCTTATGCCGGAGGTTTTCCAATTTCATTTCAGTGTGTAGATACAATTTTGGCTTGTGGTTCTTGTTTTGATCCAAGCTCGAAGGAAATCAGAGACCCTCAAGGCCAAGTAATTGCTAAACTAGATGTTAGGTGCATCAATGTTGCTTTTGGGATTCCTACAGTGAAAGATTCAAATATCCTTACTTTGGCTCAAGCTCAACATTTATTTGATCAAGAACCAGAGAAATACAAGCACATGGTGGCCAAGTCTTGGTTCAAAGTCCCAAAGAAAGGAGCCTCCAAGTTGCCCAAGACTATGTATAGAGTTGATTTTAAAGAAGAGCTTTCAGATATTATCACCCTCCTAGCCAGAATAATGGGTCTTCCTTCAACTAATGAGTTCCATTTTTGGATGTGCCCATACCTGAATATCATCTATGAAGGAAAACAAAGTCTAAATTGGGGAGAAATCATTTGTGACAACCTTAGTGAACAACTGGCTAATGTGTAGAGAACTAAAGTCCTCTACATGACTTCTTACCTAATGTATACTATTGCAACATATAGAATATGGTTGGGTCTTTCTCCGGTGGACGGTAAAAAGAATGCTTCAGAGTGTATGAATATTACCCATAATTGACTTTGAAGAACAACAATCATCACTTTAGGAGAGTCAATGATGCCTTCACTATGTACATTGTCAGACTTCTGGAGGGCAACATAGCTGAAAGATTTTCGCTAAGGCAAAGAGACTAATCTCCATATATGGTAGCTATTTCATTCAATTCAGAAGATTCTCCTACATCAGGTTAGCAGGCTTTGAGGGAACACCTCTTAAACTCCCAATGTTTTGTAGTGATAAAATTGCTCTTGTAGAAATTTGTAGGCAACTTGATATGTTGTACGAACCTGCAGAGATAAGAAGATAACTGGCATTCAATTCCCAATTACTTTGGGTAACTACACTGCAAAACTGCCCTTGATGCACAAAATGTTGAGAGGACTATTGCTGCCTTCAATTTCTACTCTTTTCGAAGAGGACTTGCTTTGATCTCAAAGGCTTCATTTCCAACAATTTCAGGATGTCTTTCTATCACCTCTCTAGATCTAGAAGATTATTGGGCAGATTGCTCAGATGATTATGAGGCAAGAAGAAGGTACTATGGCAGGCTCTCCTTGCAGCAAATCGAGATTTTGGAGTCTACAAAGTACCAAAAGATTTACAGGATGATGATGAAGATTTGCAATCTCTTGAATACAATAAATCCATCAAGCATACTCCTCTTGACACCATTGACTAGTTCAAGAAAGAGAAGGATGACTTGCAAGAAATCATAAACCTAGTCATGGTTAGAACAAAAGTTTGGTTTGACAGAAAAATGAAAGCATATAAGATGGGTAGGATATGGTCCCCTTCTCAAGAAGCATCTACATCTCATAGAGAGATTCCTACCTCAGTGCTTGAAGCACATACTCAATCAGCTCCCTCCCCTCTTAAATCTTCAACTCTGGTGTACACAAAGAAAGGAAAGGCTAAGAAGGTTGAGGGGACAAAGAAAGTAATTGGCGAGGAAAACAACCTCCTTCACCTAAGCAAACAAAAGCAGTCCATGAAGTTGAGCAAATTATTGACCTCTAAGAAGAAGAGAAGGAAACAGAGGGACCAAGAAGAAGGAAGCAATTATGAAGGAGGTAACACTTTGAAAAAGAGGATGAAGTGGAGAATAAACAAGAGAGTGTAAAATCAGGAGCTGAAACAGCGGTGAGCATCCCGGAGCTTCTGTCAAAAGAAATGCCTACCTCCGTGTTGAAACTTCCACTATAGAAGTATCTGTTGCACAAACTCTTGGCTCCATGAGCACACTTGCTTTGGGTCCCCTTGTCACCCCACCTTCTAGTACCACTTTCACTTGGGTTCAACCTTTCATTGATAGTAAGAAGAGGAAAACTTCATCTCAAATTGTTGCACCAAAATTCGATCTTTGTAGCTGCTCTCTTGGGCACAACTCCTACTCCATCTGTCAAGAAATCTAAAACTACTTCAAGATTGGTGTCTAGATTCAAGAGGACAACAATTTTTAGAGATTGCCAAACCAAAGACAGAAAAGGATGAAAGAGATTTGACTTTGACTGATCTAGAATTGACAAGAATCCCATTGGGTGAATCCACTCTGAAAGTGAGGTTCATAACCTAAAAGAAACTAGTGTCAAAAGTCATTGAAAGAGTTGAGAAAGGGAAGCAGACACAAGAACAACTAGAAGAGCAGGTGCAAACCCTTTTTGATTTCATCAAGTCTCTATTGGCAAGTGACAAGGTATTAGATCCAGCTCCTCTAACTTCAATGCCACCCCTTGTTGTCTTGACTAATGAGGAGGTACAAAACATCAAAGATATTCATAAGCATGCATCTTATGGAAAGGCAATTGAGGCCATGGTGGATGGAATGCTGATTTCTGGCTTGAATTTCATTGAGGAAGCATATAAAGCATATGATAACATTTGTTCAATCCAACAAAGATTCACCTCAACTATTGCTGCCTAGAGAAGGAGCTCAAGCTATGGACAAAATGCATACAAGACCTCAGGAAAATGAGCAATACTTGATGAGCAAATTCTCATTGCAAACAAGATCTTTGATGACTCAAAGAATAATCTTTCAAAGAAATGGGTGTATAGTGTGGATTGGAAAATAAAAGTTCTAGAAGAAGCAATAGATGAATTGAAGAATATGTTCCAAAAGGTGATGCCTTCAAAGCTTGCGTATTGGATGAATTTCGGGACTTTCGTTGCCAGTTCTTCAAGGAAGACTCTGTGAGTAGAAATACAGTGCAAGATATTAAGGCAGAATTCAAAGACTTGTCAAAGAGAAATTGTTCAAATCTAACATCATAACTAGGGAAAAGATGGAAGAAATCTGTGTGCTGCAGATTGCAATCATTGAGGCAAACAAAGGCTTTTCACAAAATGCAGACTTTGGAAAAAACATGGAAGATTGCTTGGACAGTTGGGCAAATGCTACTGCAAACACCACTATTCCTCGAGGCATGGAGATTGCTGGAGCACTTGTGAAGTTCAAGAACCAAATTCTCAAAGTGAAGACTGTGGCAACATCTTCCTCGAATGTTCCTTCATCTAGTGCATAGGCCTTTCTTTTAATTAATGTTTTCAAAAGTTGGCTTTATTTGCAATAACAATGTAAACGGTGATTAAGGCCAACTCAAAATTATAATACATTTGATTAAGTATTAATGATTAATTAAAAGAAATGGAAATTGAAAGGACTTTAGTTGTAATCTGCCCCAATGGCTATATAAGGCCTCTTTGTATCATTGAAGTGGTTGGATTTTGATGTTTGGAATGTAGATATACAAAACTCTTGATCAATACAAAAGAAGTTCTCTCCTCTTGTTTCTTGCATTCTTCTTGTTCGTTTCTCTAAATGCATGTGTATGTGTTTTTGATATATTCGAATAAGAAACTTTGTGTTCAATCCATTGGATGTAGTGCAAAGAACTTTGTGTCTAAAAACATTTATATCTCATGGGTTATTTGAATATATGCAAATTCATATAATTCTTGAAGCTTCATGCATGCATTATTAAGGCATTTCTTTGCCATCTACATGCCTAAAGTGTTGCTCTTCTTCCTTTCCTGCATGGCAATAGCAAGTGATCTTGGATAACCAAGGAGAACATTGGTGTTCTTGATAGGTGAGAAGTGAACTCAGGATTTCCTTTCAGCCGGTCTTACTTGTTTGAAGTTATTATCTCTTCTGCTAAATTTCTTATATTTCCTATCTTCTATATTGAAAACATCATTAAATATGGAAACATCTCCAACATCAAAATCCTCATTCAAATATTAATAGTTTGTATATTTGTAAATAAGTAGTTTTGCTTGTTTGTGTTTGTGTGGAATAAGGGAACCTCTCCCATAAAGAGGAGGGATTGCTATCCTCGAATCTCTTGTTATGCTGTATCAAAATTCAAATTTCCCATCCAACAATTGGAATAACAATGTTTGGTTGGTTGTTTGCAAAGCTATAATCTGGATGAACAATTGATAGCTCTGTATTCGGATATTTGGTTTCTGCCGCTATATGATTTTTTTAATTATTGCAGCTAAACAGTACCAAGGAGGAAACATTGTAATATTGTATCTCAGAGGAGGATGGCAAGACTAAATGGCAGTTAAATAAGGCCTATCATTTAGAGATTCTCATGTTTTTTTCTTTTGAAGAGTGGGGGTCTTTGTTATATTGTTCTTCTTAATGATATATTCTAGAATCTAGATTATTATCATGTATATGTGAATCATTGAAATTGTAACCATGTTGAATGATGACTCTTTAGAAGTTCAAATTTCAATGAATACAAAATATTTTGAGTGCTTTATCAATTATCTCTTATGGTCTACAATTATAAAATGAATTATATATATATATATATATATATATATATTACGGACGTTTCCAGTAACGTTTCGATCCAAGATTTTTGAAAATTGTTGTTTCCGCGTTTACCATTACTGCTGCTTTCGTTTCGTTTCTTGGCAACATAGTATAGAAATGATCCCAACCTCCAGATCTAAAAATGGACACTTGGAAACCCTAAAAACACTGCTGCAAATCAGGAACTGAGTAGATAAAACCCTAGAAAATAGCTGTTCCAAATCTGAACTAAAACCCTTGATGAAAAATGGCTGTCCTCTTATTCTCGAATCCGCGTTTGATTACTCTTGATCTGATCCAAAAATCTGAATTACGCTCCAAAATAGCAAACTAGGGAGGATCTTTCACCACCGAAGAGTGCTCTGCTAGCTAGGTGTGGATCTTTCACCACCGAAGCTAGGGTTCTTGTGGGATCTTACTCCACAAGCAAAGAAAGTGCAAACAATTGCTCCAATATCAAAATAGGTGAGTGTATGAATGAACAACTCTCCTCAAGCACTCCTTTTATAACTTCACCATGCAACAAGAGGCCCAAAAAAGACCCCAATTGACCCCCTTGGGAAAACCACATAAATATAATATGATTTAAGTTACTTTTTCCCCCCATGCGCCAAAAGTAACTTAGGTGACCCCCAACGAAGAATTAGAATAATAAAGTGCCATATAGTCACCCAATGACAAAATATAACAATTATTACCACCAAGTCGTCCAACTTAATGTCAATGACAAAATATAACATAAAGCAAGGTGGTAATCAGACATCCATACCCAATAGCCTCTAGCGTCGTTAGCCCCTCGGGTATGACCAAGGCTAAGACGAATGAAAAGCCTCCTAGGCCATCTGCTCGGAATTGGGGACATTACATATTTGACCCTACTCCATCGTCCACTTTGTCATTAATGTGGTTTTGCATCAATGACAACACCTATAGGATCACATGCCAACACCTCGTATGTAGTATTGCTTTCCGCTTTTCAAGGGGTTAGTCTGGGATTGTTGACGATATGTTGGTTTTGCAATTTCTTCCATATAGCACAATCTTGCACATAAAACAAAACTTATAATGAGTAACCATGTCCAAATATTACTAGTATACCCAAGGCAAAGCAAGATAAGGTAAGAAGAGCATACTTCCGCACTCATGGGCCACATTGGTATAGGAAGCAACCAACTCTATCTTGTAATCTGTATCAGACTTGTACAAATCTTTGAATGTTATAGAAAATCATCACCGCCACCAGAGAGTATACACCCCTAAGCCATGCCTTAGTAAATTTTGAGTGATACCCAATTTCAACTTGCAACCAATCAAACTATTATGTTAGTAAGAGGGCCACTTCCATTGTGGCGTCATCCTCATTGGCATAAGGATCATGGTATATTGGGGTTTATGCATTTGCAAACAACACATGGGTAACCTCAAATTGTTGAGAGCTTATGAAGGGGTTGTGATTTGTGGATGACTGAGATGGAAACTGCAACTAATGAAGATGCCCTGTCCTAAGAGACACTTTACAATTTATTTATTTATTCGATTTTGAAAACTTGTGTTCAATTTTAATGTAAAAGCTCCGATCCATGTTTTAATTATTAATTTAAATCTAATTACGTTAAGATGGGGGATATCACAAGAGATCTAATTAGGCTATTTGTTATTTTCTTCTTTTGTTTATATTCACAGTCACACATATAATTTACGAATTTTCTTTTATTTTATTAAAGTTTATAACCTAAGATACTACTATAACGTGATATAAACTTATCACTAGTTTAGTTTATGATTTATACATGTTATACTATGACAAGTTGGATTTGCCTCTTCAGCATGCCTTGGAGTTGGAACTACTTGTACAACTCCAAAAATCTCAGTTATTCATGTCTAATGAAAATATCAGTAGCTTTAACATAGTAGGCGGAGTGATACAGTTAGTGTCATGTAATTCACATCTTCGTTTTTAGGTTTCCTTATATTCATTTTCAAACTTTCCTTTTGTTCCCCTTCGGTATGTCCATTGCACCTTGGGGTGCAATTGCTAGTATTTTTGATTAAATGGTCTTGAATGGCTTTGTATTTCTTGTCAACATTTGTGTGAGGACAAAAACAGTCAATGACAGTCAGTCATTATATATGGGCAAGATTAAAATCCTATCCAATAATTATCCTATTTGCATTAGGATTTAGATTGAATCTATGTAGTATTTTCTTTTGAAGTTTTCTGATGGGATCCTGTGTGACACTTATTTAATAACTGATTTGGATTAGTCCAAATTTGATGTGTATTTTAGGATGAGATATGGGGTTTTGGTGTCTAAGTTTCTTATCTATTATTTTTACTATTGTGTAGTTCTAGTTTTACTTCAACATAACTTTATTGAATTACCAAGGTTTTTATCATCTACCATCATGCTTCTTAGGATGTGCATTTTTTTGAACAGGTTCTAGGATTGAAAAGAAGACAGGTATCTTTAGGTTCTGGTTCAAAATCAAGGGAGAAGATTGTTCTTGTAGAAGACTCTTCATTACAGCATGTGTACGATGCTCTGAAGAAAGCTTGCAACTGAAAATATATTTGCAAGCTATATTCTTATGAAAGATGTGTAGAAAACTTCAGATTATTTATGATAAATAACGTGCTAATATATGTGCATATGTTTTTGTCTGAGCTTTCTCTGTTTGAATGTTGGAAGAGATGCATAGGTGGATGAATAGTAATGTGGCTCAAATATTAGCTTATAAATATATTTCTATTTTAATTAAAGTGTTTCTGATAAACATGGAAAATACGATTGAGTTGACATGAACAAAGGCATTGCATTTTGATTCTTTGTAATGGCAGCCTTTTCCGTAATAGTTGTCTCTGGAAAATGCTTGGTTTTCATAATACAACAAAATATACAAGATAGGGGATGACATGCCTGCAAGCATACAAAATTAGGCTGACACTATCTAGACAATACATTGGAAATTTATTTGAGGTCTCGACATCTATGTATTCTCATAAAACATCAATATCATTATAAGCATGTTTGCATTAAGCTATTCACATTATGGAAATTGTGGACTCCAGGACATAAAGTTTCTGGATATACTCAGAGAAACAGTCTGTAACCCTTCATTCCAGGAACTGTATATGCAGTTGGTTGATCCCATCACGATTGGCTTCAGTTTCTGCATATCATGGTTCACTTTCTGTAAAGAAATGCATTGGGTTACTGCTCATCAACCTCCATTATGTGCACTCCATGGCCAGGTTTATGTTTGTCTCCTCCTCCATAGTTTTTTATGGTTTACCTTGATTTTCGTTCCCTCTGACCTCTTCAATTAGGTTTCATATTTGCCAATTTTTGATAAATAGCAAATATCAGGATTCTGAATAGGACCCTTGCTTTTGTTGGGTTCTAACATCTCAATTTTATGGCTGCCCAAAATTTTACTTCAGAAGAATACAGTGGATCTGCATTATAATTTATTCCTCTGAATTTTATAGATACAATCTTTCTTTATTCTTAGCTTTGCGGCTTCATTGTTCTCTGTCAAACAAGCCAAAGTTTCCTCTTTATACCATTATCTTGTTGCTGGAAAAGCATTACTAATGTTTTTGAAGATCAACAAATTTATATCTTACTGTGGTGAGAGAGACAGTCGTGCATGTTTAAAAGAGGTAATTTACTTTTAAATTTTCATTTGAGTCGATGCTAGTTTTAAAATGAATAATCATGATCTATTTTATGCAGTGAGCTGGATAAGGAAAATAAGGAAACTAGTTGTCTCTAGGCATAGTTTCTGCACTTGCTGGTAGTTCATGAAGATCTTACTTTTTCTTTCAAGTAAGACACTTCTCACAAGGGAATCATATCTGTATTGGATAGCTACTAGCTATTTTAAAATTAACATTTCAGACTGAATTTAAAGATGATGTAGGAGCTTCCCTAGAGCAACAAATTGATCTTGCACATCTAAGATTTTTTTTTTTAAAGCTTCGGTCACACAAGCTCGAAGCACATTCCACTGAATTTAGCCATTTAAGAAGAGCCATTCAATTAAGAACATATCATGGGAATAGGAAGGTTTTTGAAGGTTTAAATGACATTTCAATCTTGGATTCAGTTTGATCTCGAAGTGGTTTGAGGGCCATCTGATCAAATATTGATCCATGATAGAGGAAGGCTTTTGAGCCCTTTACAGTATGCGATTGGCTTAGAACATATATAATTTTAAAGGGATCGAGGGCAGTTGGATCAATCCTGATCAACAACCTTTTGGGCATTAAAAAAGAATGTTTGGGGTCCCTTCTATCACTCACTATAAACAAATGGTGTCAATCTAGCTGCACCACTGATAAATCCTTCACATACCACATTGATTAATAAATCTATTACTTTAGAAGCGAACGTCCCATTGACTGGTGACAAATGGTGTTAATCTAGCCACATCCATTGAGTTGGGTTCAAAACAATATTTCTGGAAAAAGGGCTCCAAACAGCACCATATGACCAACATAGTATGATTTTTTGATTGATTTCTCCAAGCAAAAAGAAATATATTTTACATGATGGTCAAACGGACATCAAATTTAAGGTTGAAATTTCCATGTGACGGTCATATAGGTGTCAAATTGAAGGTTGTATATTAATTGTTAACAATTTGTAGACATTACAGTCCACCACCGCCACCCCTGGGTGCCACTGTAAGATGCCTATTGGCATAAAGATTTTCAAATACTTAGTCACATGAAAATGATGAGGTCGTTGACATGGATTGCCAGTGCCATGCAGGTTTGCGGTGGGGGATTGGGAGGATGATTGGGGGAGTAACTGGGAGGCGAATGGGAGAGTTACTGGGGCTGCCAAATTCCTACCAAAAAACAGTCACATGCCCCATAAAATGCATACAAGCACAATAATCCCACTAACACCTGATAAAGCATTGACTATAATATTACTCTCCTAGTTTTGATTGTTTCTCCCATATAACTAATCGGAAGCTGTATCTTAAGGGCTGATGAATAAGAGCAGGCTGCCATTTCAGATTGGTGATGAGTAGCTGTAAATCTTTATGCCAATGTACAAGTTATATTTAATCTTCATATGCAAAATATAGCACTATACTGCCCCAACACCTGATAAAGCATTGACTGATACTGATTACTTCCTAGTTTTGATTGTTTCTCGGAGTGACGAGGAAGGTATAACTAATCGGAAGCTGTATAGCATGTAATGAATCTTTTTGTAGTTATGTAGTTGTTAGCACTTGGTAACTTGTTCAACTGTTCAACCAACCTGTAACCACCTCTTCACATATAAATAAACCTCTGCCTGTGTCATTTGAACAGTGCAGTTTGCTCTCTCTATATTCTTTCTTCTCTTTGCACATGCTAACATTGGTATCAGAGCGGTCGGTTTGCAGTTCGAGGAAGCCTTGTCAACAGGCACGAACTGGAAGTTTGGGGAAGCCCTAGTAGGGCACAAACTGAAGAAGTTATTTCACCGCTTATTGTAGAAGACTGTTTGTTTGCAGTCACGACTTCTTCCCTGTTCGCTGAACAGTAGCGAAGGCACAAGAAAATTGTGTGGGAGAAAAGAATGAACTCGTGTGGGCAGGTAAAGTCTGGGTGCCAAAGATTTATCGAAGACAAAGATGTGGGAAAAAATACAGTCGTTTTTGCACAAAATCGTGACTCAGTTCGAAGAAAACACAGTCGTTTTGGTAAAGTCGTGAGTCGCAGAAGTCAGAACAGTCAAGGAAAAACGTGACCAATCGTATGCCAAAGTCATGATCGCAGGCAAGGAAAACATGTGAGGGTAGAAGGCACAGCAAATCCAGTTTTGGAGAAAAACGTGAGTCGCAGAGGGCAAAACGAGAGCACAGAAATCGTGCAAATCCAGTCGGAAAAACGTGAGTGCTTTGAAAAGCGTGGCAGGCAGAAGCAAATCGTGGAACATTGAAACCCTAGTCGCAAATCCTGTTGCAGGCAAAGACGGCAGAGGCAGAGTCGTTTTTATTCTTCCTTCTGAAAAGTCGATGAATTAATATTCATTGTTCCAACAAAGGTACTTTGTTTTTGAATAATCAAATTTGGAGGAATAAGTAATAATATTTTTTTAATATATGCAAATATAGTTCGAAGGCAGTTGGAGGGGTAATTTGCATGTGAGAAATTAATCTCATACTATATGCTGGAGAAATTAAATTAATTAAATATATTTGCTGGAAAAAGGTATTTTATTAAGTGTGAGGCAAAATTTTATTTTATTATTTTCCATTACTTTGGAATAATAAAATGGCAAATATATCACACTTGACTTTGCCGGAGACACAAAAATTAACGGGCACTAATTTCAATGTTTGGAGTCATAAGATTTTAACGGTCGCGGAGTTTCGTGATTGTGATAAAATAATCAAGGGTGATGAAAGTCGACCAACGATGAACTTCGAGGATTATGACAAACGTCATAAGGAAGCGTTATTGCTTCTCAAGTTATCGGTGTCGGATGATTTGATACCGGAAGTGCGGAATGCCACTGTGGCAAGCACGTTGTGGGCCAGTCTGAAGGATAAATATCAGACGTCAGAAAAGAGTCGGGTTTTATACCTAAAAATATGCTTTTTTCCATAAAGTTACAAGAAGGTGGATCGTTGTCTGAGCACCTACTTTGGATGAAAGACCTCCGAGACCAGTTATCTTCCATCAACAAAAAGGTGGACGACGATGATATGGTGGCTCTGGTTTTGAACAACTTACCTTCTTCGTATGAGTCATTTGTGGAGGCACTCCATTTAATGGCTGAAAGTCAAACACTCACGTTTGACAAGGTGAGTTCCTACCTGTTGCAAAAGGAGCGGAGACAACTTCAGGCAGAATCTAATTGTGACCATTCAGAGAGTGCTCTTGTCACTCAGTCAAAGGGAAAGTGGAAACGTCAATCTGGTGAGTCTTCCACTCGGTATCAAGTCACATGCTATTACTGTCACAAGGTTGGGCACCTCAAGAAGGATTGCGGAAGCGGAAGTATGATCTTTCGCAGCAGAACAAAAAGCCATGTAATGAGGAACATGTGGCAGCAGTTGCAAAAGAACGGGATTCGGATGACGGGCATGCTCTTTATTGTCTTACGACATCATGCTCAAATGACAGTGGTACCAGTTGTTGGATCATTGACTTTGGTGCGTCTGCACACTTTTCATGTCGTAGGGACTGGTATGTTTCATTTACTGCAAATATATGTTTTGAATCAGTAGTACTAGCTGATGGAGAATCACTTGCAGTAGAAGGGATAGGAGATATATGCATTGTATTGAATAATGCTCATAAATTGTTGGTACGGAATGTTAGATATGTACCTTCTTTACAAAAGAATCTTCTATCTATTCGTCAATTGACTGAAAATCCCAATATTTTTGTGGATTTATGTGGAAAGAAGTGTGTTGTCTCTGATGTGAAACAAAGACGGATAATTGCCCTTGGTATTGGGGAAGGTGGTCAGTATCGACTTGTTGATCCGGCTGCGATCAACATGAATGCACGTGTGGAGGACAGCTCCACCATTCAGGATGTGCAGGAGGTTGCAATGCCTTGGGAGGAAGTCATTCCTCACAAATCATTGACTTGGATACAGTCAACCTACATGCACCTATTGTGGAGGGAATATCCACTATACTAGGTGTACGGGAGGCGGACATGCCTTGGGAGGATGGATTTCCTCATTCTGAAGAACAATTTGTTGTGGACGGAGACTCCACTATTCCAAATGCACTGACGATGCATGGTGAGATGGCATGCCCAGCCACTCACTCAGAGGTCCTTACTCGAAGGACAATAGAGCATGAACAGTTTGCTCATTGTGTTGTGAAGGATCTTTCCCAACAGAGGGGGATAGATGAGCAAATAGATGAGGAGTTGATTCTCACTCCTACCACTTGTTGAGATGGAGACCACTGCTGAGACGGAGATGGTTATTTCTCCTACTATTTGGAGTTGGTTCTAACTCCTACTGCACATATGGTCACATTTCTCTTCTTGAAAAAGTTGGATGAGCACTACATGGTGGTGCAAGGACGTGATCGAGGTGACTTCGATTGCAGGATAATTGAGTCTTTGTACAGACTCCAGCAGGCTACACAAGCCTGGAATAGAGTTTTCAATCCACTTCTCCGAGGTTCTGATTTCAGCACTCTGGAGATGGGGCTGACACTCTCAGCCATTGGTGATTCATCACTAGTCAATGAATCACGTAACAGAGAACCAGTGGACCACTTGCCATATCCTTTGTTCATGGGACCAGATTTTTGTTTTGCGGTTCTTCTTCATTCGACAACCGCATGGACACAAAAGTCAACTTATGGACTGATGATGTAATGACTAAACATATGGGATTTAGGAAATTTGTAAAATTTTGGGACAAACTTTGTCTTGTTTCCGGTTTAGTCATTAAGAGGGGGTGTTAAAATATAGCACTTTATATAGCATGTAAAACAGTTATGTAGTTGTTCGGTTGGTAACTGTTCAACCAATCTGTAACCACCTCTTCACATATAAATAAACCTCTGCCTGTGTCATTTGAACAGTGCAGTTTGCTCTCTTTTCATATGACATGTCTATAATCCAAGACCTAGATTCGTTAACAGGGTCCAGACTAAGATGTCACATTGCAAGCAAGGGCTGCAAAGCGGCTGGTGCATGTCATTATAAACAAGCATAAAATTTATAAGTAATGGTTAGTATTCTATAGTTCAGTATAAAGTTTTGTATAGCTTTTGCATAAGTTCTGTGTATTTGTTTTTAAGTATTTTACATTTGAAGATTGAATGTGTCTCAAAATCAGACGTATACATATGTTGTCCTTACAGAAATGGAGATGCAAGCAATGATTGCTATATTTGTACATACATAAATTGGATTTGTAAACAATCCTTATAAATCTGTAGAAGCTACTGCAATGATTGTTCAATGTGTGTCTGTTAGTTGTTTACCACTTCGTGCTCAAGATACTCAGGCTTCGTTTGACAATATTTTTAAAGTGCATGCTAGCAAGTAGCAAAGCTGCAAAACAGCAACAACCATGTGCTTTGTTAGTAGGTCCCTCCCTTAAGCTTACCCATGATCATGACATTTTGATATGTTCAAACAACTACTTGTTGGAATACCTTACATATAGGCTATTCACATTGAAAAAATGTTTTAATATTTAGTGATGTGTATTTATTTGCTGTTGATTGTGTAATGGCGACAAAATTTGGGATGATGAACAAGTTTTACTTTTGAGTAATGGCATGATGTCAACTTGGGTTTGTTGGTGTCGGACTCTCTTTTTAGCAAGTGTGAGAGATGGGCTTTGTTGTCGTATTTAGGACCTGTCGTGCCAAGATGCTATCATCTTCGCTTTTCATTTGAGTTTGTCTTAAAATCTGTGCAAGGAAAAAATTAAAGTAAATTTCTTATAGTCTTAGATATGATGAAATAAACTTATAATATTTAAATAATTTTGAAAATCTAAAAATTCATTTATCTTAATTGTCAGTACACTGTTTAGTGACAACATTTTTTGTTGTTGAAATTGTTAGGGCTACTCAAACATTATTGAATGGCCCAAGGCCAAGTCGGGTCCAAACCGTGGTCGAGACCTAAGGGGCCGTGTGACGCCGGAGTTTTGGGAAGGGGCCCCGTGGTTTTAATATCCCAGTTTTGCATTTGGGGGGTCACTTTTAGACATGGCGACTCAAAAAAAAGAGAAAAGTAACTATAGTTACTCTTATTTTATTGGCCCCTCCATGGAATGAAATGCACCTAGGGTTATGGGGCTCGTTTGCCAGGTAAAGTATATAAGGAGCCGGGGGAGGAAGAAAAGACACTTTTTGTCGCATACTTTTAGCCTCCTCGTGCAGCTGTTGCTGTTGCGTTTCTTTACAACTTGTGGAGTCAAATCCCACAGGGACCCTAGCTTCGGTGGTGAGAGACCCGTCCCTAGCTAGCAGGGCATTCTTCGGTAGTGAGAGATCTACCCTAGTCTGTCATTTTGGAGCCACTTTCTGGGCCGTGCTACAGAGATATTTCCAGAGGGTTCAAAGGAAGGGTTTTGAGGATTTTTCGGGGCATTTGAGGAAGATAATCAGTGGGCTTCGGATCAGATTCACGGCAGCCATTTGGGCAGGGCGTGGCAGCTCGTTGAAGGCGCCTCCATCATTTACCGACCCTCTTCCAAGCGTGGCGACTTGCAGCCTTTATTTGGGGGTTTTCCAGTCGGCCGTTGTCAGATCTGAAGGTGGAAACGTTATTGCCTGTATCTATTAATGTTATTTCCAAAGACCCTTATTTTTGCTCTTGTATTTAGAGGGTCACGAACCTTTGAAGTTTTCCAGTGCCTAGGGCTTTTTGTACTTTTTTTGGCAGCAATATATTATTCCAAAAAATGTTTTCATAGTGTTTATTATTACTGTTGCAAGCGTCCCTCAAAATTTCATGCACTTCGGGGAAAATATTTTGTGTGATATCAATTTAATACCATTTGCTGTCCTAGCTGGACATTTTCAGTAAAAATCAGTATTTTACTTTGCTGCAATTTTCTATATTTTGTGCATTTTTAAGTGGTATCCCACAAGGGATATTTCAGTGGTATCAGAGCAGTTGTTTCTCCAGCCTGTTGGGATTGAAAGATGGGGGACAAAGACAGTGAGGATATAGGGGTAGAGTTGATGAAACAATTGTTCACCAACATGGTAAAGCAACAGGAGACTACCAATCTCTATTTGAGCCAGCTCACTAAGAGATTAGCACAGGACCAGTCTTGATACTCATGTGGAAAGAGGAGAAAATAGCAACAGGGGACAATATGGTCAAAGAGGTGAGGGTGGACATTTAGGACAGCGGTCCCCCCATTCTTCTACCAGGCCTCTGGGGTCTCACAAACCTTCTTTCTTGAAGGATCCGAAGTTTCACAAGTACAGCAGCCAGGGATATTGTAGATGAGGAGTCTTGTTGGGAAAGGTACCAGACCTTAAGTGATGGCTTTCGTGACAACATGCCATTCTAGGAATATTGCAAAATGAAGATTGGCAGCAGGCCTAGGAGAGATTACCAGGCACAGGTACCAGAGATGCAAAGGAGGTTGGGACAGATTTTGTTCCACATTTCGACGGTTCTAAGAAGTGTATTGCACAGTCTTGGGTGCAGAAGTTGAAGACATACTTCGACTTGAATCCTATGCGTGAGGAAGATGCAATTAAGTTTGCAATCTTACATCTAGAGGGAGACGCTCATGATTGGTGGCATCATGGGTTGATTACACAGGGACACATATACATCACGACTTATGCAGAGTTCACAAAGAGGCTAGTGAGCAGATTTGATAAGAGGGACCCGATAGGTATTTTAGAGAGTTGACTCATCTGAGGCAGACCGGTTCCGTGGATCAATATATCACCAGATTTTCAGAGACTATCGGTCATGGTACCTGATGTTACAGAGATGAGGTTGATTTCCCTATTCACAGCAGGTTTGACAGACGCTCTCGCTTGGATTTGTGAGGGCATTTGAGCCTTCTTCGTTGCATGAGGCTATTAGGAGAGCTCGTGACCTGGAGTTATCCACTCCTAAGTCGAGGTTTCCACCTCGAGTGCAGCCTAAGGGTTTCCCTTCAAGAACCGGGGGTTCGCAGCCGAAGGTACCTCCACCTAGGAAGATATAGCCTGGAGACCATTCGGAGCTAGTGAGGACAGGGAGGAATTGAGGTGAAAGAAACTATGTTTCGATTGCCGCGCACCTTGGGTCCCAGGACACGATTGCAAGGGTAGAGGGAGGGCCCAATACATAGAGGTCTTCGAGGAGAGTGATGGTGATGAGGAGTTGGACACATAACCATTAGAGGATGATGATGATGAGGCATTAGATAGTGTGGGTGTGGAGCAGGATAGTGAGACTTTCCCCCAGGAGACTATCGCCACCTTGTCTAGTACCCCGAGGTACAAGGCATTCAAAGTTAGGGGAGTTTTGCAGGGACAACGAGTGGTGGTACTCATTGATAGTGGGGCAACCCACAACTTTATTGATGCCTCATTGGTTGAGAGGCGGGGTTACAGACAGAGGAATTTGAGGGCTTCAACGTGGTTGTAGCCAATGGAGATTCTATGAGATGCACACGACGGGTTCCCCAATTGAGCATCACGATGGGTAACTATACAGATTACAATGATTTCTATATTGTTGGTATTGGAGAGACCAACATAGTGCTTGGGGTACAGTGGCTCCATTCCCTTGGTGAGTTTTGGACTAACTTCCAGATGATGGAGCTGAAGTTTAAGTCCGAAGGGAGGAATGTGATCTTGAGGGGCTTATCTTCAGGGGCACCCCGAGTTGTTACGGCCAAGAGGATCGAGAGGATCTATAGGCACGACGAGGTGGATTGGGCAGTACATTGTTTGGTTTCGACCAAGAAATCAGAGGAGGGACAACAAGTACCATGTGGATATACATGGCCTATTGGACAAACACAGTGCGTGTTTGGTGACATACCTCCAGGCATACCTCCAGATAGGGGATTTGAGCATGTGATTGAGCTCGAGGATGCTAGACCGGTGGTCACTTCTCCTTACCATCACCCCAAATGGTTTAAGGATGAGATCGAGAAGACTATACAAGAGCTCATGGATATGGGGCATATTAGACCGAGTTCCAGCCCTTTTACTTCTTCGGTGGTTTTGGTGAAGAAGAAGGATGGGACCCTACGGATGTGTATGGACTACCGGGCCTTAAATAAGAAGACAATAAAGAACAAGTATCCCGTACCACGCATTGATGAGTTGTTGGATGAGCTACATGGTGCAATCTATTTTTTGAAAATAGATTTGCGTTACGAGATATCATCAGATCAAAGTCAGGGAGCAGGATGTGCATAAGACAACGTTCAGATGCCATTACGGTCACTTTGAATTCTTGGTGATGCCTTTCGGATTGTCTAATGCTCCAGCTACATTCTAGTCTTGCATGAATCATGTGTTCAACCGCCACTTGCGAAGTTTGTATTGGTTTTCTTTGATGATATTTTAGTCTACAACAGGACTTGGGAGGACCATATCAGGCACTTGGGTGAGATATTGGGGATATTAGAAGCTAATTCGTTATATGCGAAAGCCTCTAAGTGCGAGTTCGGCATGACCGAACTTCTTTACTTGGGATATGTAATTGGTGGGGGTACAGTGAAGGTGGATAGAGGGAAGATACGGGCAATCCTGGATTGGCCGCCACCTAGGACATTGACACAATTGAGAGGATTTGTGGGGTTGTGCACATACTACTGGAGGTTCGTGAAGAATTTCTCTCGGTTGGCTTGCTCCATTGACCGATTTGACCAAGAAGGGGGCTTTTGCTTGGTCAGACGCAACACAACAGGTTTTTGATCACCTCAAGGAGGTGATGAGTTCGTGTCCCATCCTCGCATTACCAGACTTCTCCCGCCCATTCATTCTAGAGTGTGATGCATCAGGAGAGGGTGTTGGGGCAGTTCTCATGCAGGATAGGCATCCCATCGCCTATGAGAGTCGAAATGAAACCCGTGGAGAGAGGGTATTCAATTTACGACAAGGAGATGTTGGCCATCATGCATGCCTTGGCCAAGTTCAGACAGTACCTTGTGGGCAACAAATTTGTGGTTCGTACGGATCACAACAGTTTGAGGTTCTTCCTGGGACAGAAAGAGCTCAACGATCGCCAAAAGATGGGTGAACAAGGTGCAAACCTATGACTTTGACATAGAGTACACTAGAGGTAAGAATAATATTGTTGTTGACGCTTTATCTAGGAGGCCTTACCTCACTGCTATGCTTAGTTCTATGTCTGAGATTTCAGCGGATTGGAAGGCTCATATACTTGTTGAGTACTCCAAAAACTAGTTTTCCTGTGAGATCATGGATGGTATTATACAGGACGGCCGTTACAGAGTAGTGGATGATCTCATTTTCTACAAGAGATAGGATTTTCCTTGTACTAGGATCCAAAATGAAGGAGAAGATCCTTCGTGCAGTACATGATACACCACTAGCTGGACATCCTGGGTATTTCAAAACATACAGGTTCATCAGGGAAAGATTTGCATGGAAGGGAATGAAGGACGATGTCCTTAATCATGTCAGAGAGTGTATGGTTTGCCAGCAAACCAAATCCGAGCGTTCTTTCCCAGCAGGATTACTTCAGCCTCTCCCCATTCCCGAACAGAAATGGGAAAGCATATCTATGGACTTTATCATGGGCTTCCCTTGGTGCATGGGCATAGTTGCATTTATGTTGTAGTTGATCGGTTAACTAAGTATGCTCATTTCTTTTCCCTACCCAAGGGGCACGAGGCAATGGATGTGGCCGGATCTTCTATACCGGTATTTTTAGGCTACATGGGTTGCCTAAAAACATTGTCAGTGACAGGGACAAGATCTTCATGAGCACCTTTTGGCAAGAGATCTTCAGACTAGCAGGTACAGAGTTGACTCCTAGCACTAGCTACCACCCACAGACAGATGGGCAGACGGAGATAGTCAATAAGTGGATAGAAGGCTACTTGCGGAGTTATGTAATAGGACACCAACGGGCATGGATTAAATGGTTACACATGGGCGAGTATTGCTACAATACCACCTACCAGATGAGCATAGGTATGACCCCTTTTCGAGCCTTGTATGGGTACGACGCCAGGACATTTGTAGATTTGGTATTACCAGATAGCCGAGCTCCCAAAGCTCGAGATTGGTTACTGGGAGAACCAAGATATTCTGAAGGCTCTCAGAGAATCTTCAAGAAGGCACAGAATCAACAGAAGGTATATGCAGATCGGCACAGGACAGAGAGGTCTTTTGAGGTTGGGGATCTAGTGTTCCTACGTTTACAACCATATAGGCAGTCCTCACTAAAGCAGAAGGGTGCAGAGAAATTGAAACCACGATTTTATGGTCCGTACCAAGTAGTTCGTCGAGTTGGGGCAGTGGCATATGAGCTAGAGCTACCAGAGCACAGTAAGATACATAATGTCTTCCATGTTTCATGCCTTAAGAAGGCGCTCGGACCGCATATTGTACCATCTACAGAGTTACCGCCACTAGATGAGGAAGGGAAGTTGGTGCTGGAACCAGAATCCATTATTGAAACGAGATAGAGGGGGCTCAGGAGCAGAGTAATCACCGAGTATTTGGTGCGATGGAAGGGACTGCCACTTGAGGATGCTACTTGGGAGGGGAGAAGATTTTGCAGCATCCTAATTTGCATTTGCTTGAGGATAAGCAAAATTTGGGAAGGGAGGAATGTAATGTCCCCTTTTTAATGTCCCCTTTTTCCTATGCCAAATGGCCCAAGGGCCAAGTCGGGTCCAAACCATGGTCAAACCCAGGGGGTTGTGGACGTTGGAAGCTTTTGGGAAGGGGCCCCGTGGTTTTAATATCCTAGTTTTGCGTTTGGGGTCACTTTTGGACATGGCGACTCAAAAAGAAAAAAAAAGTAACTATAGTTACTCTTATTTTAGTGGCCCCTCCATGGAATGAAATGCACTAGGGTTATGGGGGCTCGTTTGCCAAGGAAAAGTATATAAGGAGATGGGGAAGGAAGAAAAGGCACTTTTTGTCGCATACTTTTAGCCTCCTCGTGCAATGCTGCTGTTGCGTTTCTTCAGCTTGTGGAGTCAAATCCCACAGGGACCCTAGCTTTGGTGGTGAGAGACCCGTCCCTAGCTAGCAGGGCATTCTTCGGTAGTGAGAGATCTACCCTAGTCTGTCATTTTGGAGCCGCTTTCTAGGCCGTGCTACAGAGATATTTCCAGAGGGTTTAGAGGAAGGGTTTCGAGGATTTTTGGGGCATTTGAGGAAGATAATTAGTGGGCTCTCGGATCAGATTCACGGCAGCCATTTGGGTAGGGCGTGGCAGCACGTTGAAGGCGCCTCCATCATTTACCGACCCTCTTCCAAGCGTGGCAACTTGCAGCCTTTATTTGGGGTTTTCCAGTCGGTCATGTTTCAGATCTGAAGGTGGAAACGTTATTGCCTGTATCTATTAATGTTATTTCCAAAGACCCTTATTTTGCTCTTGTATTTAGAGGGTCACGAACCTCTGAAGTTTTCCAGCCGCCTAGGGCTTTCTGTACTTTTTCTGGCAGCAATATATTATTCCAAAAAATGTTTTCATAGTGTTTATTATTACTGTTGCAAGCGTCCCTCAAAATTTCATGCACTGTGGGCAAATATTTTGTGTGATATCAATTTAATACCATTCGCTGTCCTAGCTGGACATTTTCAGTAAAAATCAGTATTTTACTTTGCTGCAATTTTCTATATTTGGTAGTGTGTTTCATTTCTTCTAAGCAATTATTTGGCAGTTTTTATGATTGTTTTTGGGTGGGTGGTGCATGCAGCTTTCAGTTATAATGGTAAGAGGATAATGTGGTTATCATACAAAACTAACAGTTTCAATCATAACATGTCATGGGAGGGAATGCAATGTAGAAATAAATTCTTGATAATGTTTTTTTATCTAAATTTTGCCCCAGGTTAAGTGGTTATACAATGACGTGAATAAAGGTTCATTGTTTATTATTATATGTGTCTCTTCAGATTCACCCTGACATGTGTTTGTTAAGGTGTTAAATTGTGTCTTATACATTATTGAGGGTTCTCCTCTTTGCATTAGTCCATTTATTAATGTTGCTAAAGCTAGAGGAGAATGATAGTCCCTGGCAAAGGAATAGTATTTTGTAGAACCAAGGGTAAAGCACGAGACAAGTGCTGCAAGTTGATTATTGACAGTGGTAGTGCTGATCAGTTCGTCTCTATAGAGATGGTGCAGAAGTTGGGTCTGAATTATAACCCACACTCAAATACATACAAGGTTACATGTTTAAAGAATAGTCATCAAGTAGTGGTGATTGAGCACTGCATGGTGAATTTCCACATTTGTAATTACCATGATTAAGTAGTGTACAATGTGATAGCTATGGATGCACATCATGTGTTGCTAGAAGACCTTTGCATGATATAAATGCAGGTGCATGATGCAATAAAGAGCATTTGCAAATTCTCCAAAGATGGGAAGAAGTTTGAGTTGTTGTCAATGAAAGAAATGGTGGGAAAAGGAAGAAGTTTGATGTTAGTTTAAGAAAAAGAGTCCTACGGGAAGCTAAACAATCAGAGGTGAGTTGCAGACAAGAGGAGTCTAGAGTGCAGAAAGAGTCTGCACTCTCCAGATGAAGTGAATCCCTTGGAGGGATTGAACACATTAGAGGATGCAGATAAGCAAGCAGAAGACTTGCTAGGTGGGGGGTGGGGGTAGGTTTAAAACCATCTTGTGAAGAGTTTGTGTGAAAGATAGTTGCAAGATCTAAATAGGATTAAAACCATCTTGGAATGGCTTAACCTGAAGGGTATTGTAGAAGTGCATTGTGATGCACTTAGCGAAAACGGCTAGAGGAGTGATATTGAAACTAAACGAGGAGAGGAGTGGAAGTTGAAGTGTCAGCAAAGTGCATCCCAGTGAAAACTGAGAGAAGGAGAAAGTGTGAAAGTACATAGGTGCATCAGAGGGTGAACGATGAGTTACAAAGAAGAAAACAAAAGTGTTAGCTGAAAGCAGAAGGAAGTAGGAGTAAAGGCATTTTCTGTGCAAGACACAAAATTGGTGAGTTTGGAAAAGGTAAGTTCTCCACTAGGGTGAATAACATGCTGAAGTATATGAAATTTGGCCCTTGCAAAGACGGAGTTCCTAAAGTTGATGTTGAGCTACCAGAAGATTGAAAAAGGAGAGTGTGGGACACCAGCCTGAGAAGGTAGAAGAGACATTGGATAGAAGACTTGGTAGTAAAGCTTGATGACGGGAAGACGAAGGGCCAAAGGAAGTAATTGGGTGTTAAATGTTCGACGCGGCCAAGATGGGTGACCATATTCAATTTTTTTACATTTGAAAATCAAACTTTTAAGGTAAATTTGGTGCAGGAGCAACCCTAGAATGACAAATTGATCTTGTTTGCTTGAGGAGTGGGTGCATCTAAGAGAATTTCCTTTAAAGTTTTCAGATGCCTAAGCTCACAACACATTCCATATAAGTTAGCCACTTAAGCAAAGCCGCTTGATTAAGAACAAATTGGCGACAAAGGAAGGTTTTGAAGGTTTAAATGACATTTAAATCTTGGGCTTTGTTCGATCATGAAGTGGTTTGAGAGCCATTGAATCAGGTCTTTATCCATGTCAGAGTAAGGCTTTTGAGCCTTTAAAGGATGTGACAGGCTTGGAAATATATGCTGTTGAAAGGGGTTGAGGATTGTTGGATCAATCTTGATCAATGGCCCTTCGGGCATTCAAAGAATGTATTAAGCTTTGTGGTCCCTTCTATAAGGAAAGAGCAAAAGAAGCAATGAAGTGGATATTGACCAACAGTCAAGAGTCAAGATTGTCTCAAGCTTAAGGATGATTGGGCAACATGTGGTATCTGATCAGCAGCAAAAGTTTTTTGAGAGCTTTTGATGGACTATTTGGTATGGCCTTTTGCGGCTTGAAAACATATGTGGACCATTGATCCAAATCCAGTTTGGAGTAATGACAGATAAAATACGGTGTGGATTAAAGTCAGGAAAGGCTTTCACAATGACAAGGGAATGGCAAGCTTGTAAGATATTTGCTCAAGTCTTGATTAACAACGGGGAAAACACTTTGAGGATATAAAGCCAATAAAGGCTTTAATTACTTAGAGATAAATGAAAAAGCTTGTGAACTGTCGGGTAGCAGCTGAAATCAATGGCAAATATGAAGGCGACATAGAGTAGAATGGAGGTGCTGCATAAGGAAATATAAAACATGACATGTATTTTTGGATGCTTTTGAACTGAAGGATGGATGTTAATCAGGCAATGTTCAGAAGATGTAATGTGTTCTCCTTGTAACAGCTGGAAGGTGAATCGGTTTGCATTCTCATCTGGTTATTCTTCCATCTAGTAACGGACATAAACAAGAAAAGATAAATATTCAGTCCAAATCTTAGATAGGGGATTTTGGGATTGACAATAGTGAAGCTGACAAAGTGAGGAAATTTTGCAACACAGTGAGTGAGAGCAGCTTGCAAGAGAGATTGTTAGAAGTCTAGAAGTCAAGATAGGAGTAGAGAAAGTGTAAGTAATGAGAGTTTGAAAATAGAGTGTAGAAGAGGTGTTCTTTTGTATTCTGCAAATTACTTGACGTGTTGATTTTTTCTGAGGATTAATGAAGAAAGTCATATTTTCCATTTCAAATATGTTCATGTTTTCTCATCCCGGATGAGCTGTTGATGGTTGTTTATTCGAGTCTCGTCCAAATCATTACTAGACAACTTAGCCTACATGTTTTGGTTGTATCTTGGTGGTGGTACTTAGCTGTGTTTTGGCTTTCCATAGTGACTGGAACATTCATAACATCTGCTTGCAACCATCCAGCATGAATCTGATCTTAGAACTTATAAAAACAATCCTTGAAATCTTCACTTATTATTCATAATCAGTGTTGTCGGATACTCCGCCCCTACTGCTAGGGCATGCATATCCACGTGCCTGATACAGATATATATCTTGAGCACTTCTCAGATACTGTATCCAGCCGTATCCAGCCGTATCCAGATACAAACCCGTAATTGTGCTGTATCAGATACAGCCGGATACAGTAAGCAAGGCAACTATAGCCGTATCTGATTTAATAGTTGAAAAAATTCCCAAAAATTCCCTTCAAAAGGCTAAAAAGATGCTAAAAACTGCAAATGATCTTCTATAATGCATTTTAGTAGCAACAATTGAGGACATGGAGGTGAGAGTGTTGATTCACTCTTTTACTTCAAGCTTTCACATTGGCTCTTATCAACATGCAATTCTTTTGATCTGTTTCTTTTGGCCTACTCTACTTCTTTTCTTTCATTTCATCTATTTTCCGCTGGCCTACAAAACCTGCAATTTTTTTAATCCATTGAATACCAAATTTCATACCTTCCTGTGGGCTGGAAGTGTGTAATTTGCATGTAATTTTAATCTAATGTATAAGTTCATTTATAATTTAAATTTGATATTATTATTAATATATTCTTAATTTATAATCTAGATTATTATAATATTTTAAATATTATATATTATGCCATATCCATATCAAGGGGCATTAAAAAACTAGTCGCATGTGTATCCATGTCTGTATCCGTATCCATGCAACTCTGATCATAATATTCAGATGTTTAACTTATCAAATTCCAGATTCCATATGAACCATATATGTGCAGGGAGTCTGGACGCTCAGAACATCTGCATGCAACCCAACTAGTTTGTATCTGACTGCAGAAATTCAAAGAAAAATCCTTACAGTCTTCAACTATTAATCATATTATTTCAGATGATTGAGTGGTCTAATTTAAGATTGTATGCGAACTATGTATATGCATGTCTGTGTGTGGGTGTTTCTATGTATTGTGCAATTTTCCATCCATCTTAAAGGGTGTTCCACTTAAGACTCATACAAATTGACATTGTGAAAGAAGTTGACAATAAACATATTATATTATATAACTGTGATAAAATGTCCTATTCTTTTGTATTTTATTAATTGTCTAACTTGGCAAATAATGGAATGCATGCTAACAATAAGTGTGTGTGTGTATATGAATAATCTATTGATGTGGTACTCAGCACTTCCCCAACCATGCCTACTCCCTTGACGGATTCCCGATTAAGGATATAGATAATTCCCAATAGAGAAAGGTATGAGGATGGGGGATGGGGTCAGTCCCTCAATAGAGTGAATAGCCCCCACCCACTATTTTGCCTACCTTTTCTCTAGTCACCCCGGATCCCCTACCGTAAACTATCTAGCTATATATAGTGGACTAGCTCATCGGAAGAACTACTAGTGGCAAACAAATATACATACATGTGTGTGTGCGTGCATGTGTGCGTGCGCACGCGTGCGTGTGTGTGGGTGTGTGAGGCGGGTGGCCAAGCGAATGGCTGACGGCGTGAAGGGCTTAAATGTCCCAATTGTATATAGATCCTCCCAAGCATAGCATAAATGCCCATATATGGTTAGGCACCCCTATAGTTCTATGGAGGGCGACTATGTATAGTTTCTAGTTGGCACCCTATATAGTATATAGTCGAGCCGCCCTATCCCTCGTATCGGGGATGCTTGATTTATCTCATGCTACTCTCTCTCTCTTGCGGGTGGAGTGGGTGAGTGCAGACTACAGACTATATATAGCCTACCGCCCCTCGATTAATTGATTTGATCGAGTGTGTCCCCATCACAGACCACTCCACCCCTATCTCTATATAGTGCGAGCTAAATTGCTGTAATTAGAATCATTGGCTGGCCTATATCTAGTTAGTACGCTGTCAGGAGAGGGCCGTCAGCTATGGTATGGCTATATGGAATGGAATGGCTCTATCTATATATGGAGGTGTAGTGTATATGGTTTAATTGGCACGTAACCAACCATGACCCCTTTTCTATTTGGGTACCCAATCTTTCTAACTTCTATATACTCCTATATATTTATACGGGGCTCTATGCACTCAACTATCAATTTCTATTCTATATTTGGAGGGCCTTTCTCCACTTCTGCATCTGAGATCCGGGTATGGACCTCTTATCTATATAGGCGACTATCTATATAGATATGACAACTAGACTGAAGGGCGACCATATATATATTGAATTGTACATGTTCCTATACTCTATCTATATATCCTACAATTCGCGTTCCATCTTTAATCGTGTTTTACTTAAGATTCTTTCAAATTTACATTGTGAAAGATGGCGATAAACATATTACATTACAATTATTTTGTAAATATTTTATTAATTGTCTAACTTGACAAGTAATGAAATGTGCCATAACATTGACAAGCTATGGAAATTGATACCAAGTTGGCATTCTTCACCAAAAGTGTCAAGGTGAAGGTAGATTACCAAGAGGAAGGGGAGGATGGCATTGAGAACTCCAAAGAAAAGGAGACTTTGGATGGGGCAACATCAAAGTTGACCTTCAATATGGAATCTAAGGTAGAATTACAACCGCGGGGATAAAGGTGATGCTGAAAAGATCAATAGTTTGCGTACTGTTTGAGGTTTCCTTTAGCATAGACAAAGTAAGTGTGAAAGAAAAGGTAGTTTTTGCCTGATCAAAGGTGTTCAACTGTGCCTTGATATGGTGTGAGAGCGACATGTATGCCTTGAGGTTAAGTGCTGAGTCAAATGATGAAAAATATGAGCAATTGAAGGAGATGATTAAATCAGAATTCTACCTTAGAAGGAAGAGTAGCTCATAAAGTGGCAATACTACTGGCGAGAGGAAGGATAGTGTTCGAGACTTTGGATTCTGCAAGCAAGCTTTTTGTTGAATATTCATCCTGATAACTCAAGGGTGGTAGTGAATTTCATTGGAGGCTTATATAGTCACATTCGAATGCAGTTGCAGCCCTTTGATGTAAAGAGGATTGAAGAGGCAAACAATAAGGATCTTTACGGTAAAATCGGCATGGAACAGCTAAAAAGAGAGTAATTTGGGCAAATAATTTCAGAAGAAGCATTCTCAAGCAAAGGCAAGAAAATTGCAGCATATGGCCTTAAAGAGAAGAAGCACTGAAAACATTGTGAAGTGGTTGGTCATTTGAATAACGTGTTGGAAGTTGCATCTCGAATCAAGTCCTAAATGATATGAACAATAAGTAAGGGAAGTAACAATTCAAAACCAAAATTTGAGAAGCAATTGCAATGTAGATGATAAGATGGCACACTCTTTGGTTGTGAGGACATTAATATTGAGGGAACCCAACATTGAATTAGATTAAGAATCTCTTCACTATCAATATATCCTATTGAAGTGCAATGAGGTAAATTCATTATTTGATTCTAATTCACAAAATATTTTTGTAGTCAAGGCAATGGTGCATAAACATGGATTAGAGGCATATGCAAACCTTCATGCATATCCACCGGGTTGGTTGCATAAGAGTGCAAAAACACAAGTCATTGGGTAGTGCAAAATCAAGTTTGCAATTTCAGTGGAGTTTGTCAATGAGGTTGAGTGTGATTTCGTTCCACTGGATATTTGTGATATTATTTCTAATAGTCTTTACTTGTGGAAGTGGGATTCCATCTAAATGAAAAGGAGGAGCTAATGTCAACTGTCCAAGGATAAGCAAACATTCATTATCAATGATGACAAAGGCAAAAATGTTTCAATTTTAAAAGAGATAAAGAAAGTGATTGTTGCATGCCAACATCAAGTGGCTTCAACTAATCAAGACAGGAGAGGAAGAATCCATGGAGGATCTGGTGAAAGGCTTTGGTCTTCTCCATAACTAAGCTCTTGTCAGGCCAATAGCCTTCCAAAAGGGGAAGGTGTGATCCGTAACAGATCATAGTTAGTCCCATTTGGAATTTTATTCAAATAAAAAAAAATCCATTCATATGCCCAAAGAGAAACCTATTTCTTTTATAAATTGATACTAAAGTGACACAATTTGGGGAATATGGAAGGCCAAGAACACCACGTAACTCCATAAAAATGACAGTTAAGTAGGATCTGAATTGCTGGTTTTTTTGGCTGAGTGTGGTTCTGCTCCATAATCATAGTTCTTAGTGTAATGGTAGGTTGAGGAAGGAGTTGAGAGGAGAGATAGCTCTTGTATTGAGCAAATATATACTTGTAAACAGTCCTTGTTGAAAGGGTAATAGAGTACATTCGGATTGGAAGCCAAAGTTGTTCTGATTGTTGGATTCTTCATGATAGATCCTCAGTTCTTGTGGGATTTGTTTGTTTTTTATTTTTGATTCCTTTATGTTGCTATTTGCTGCAATTAGAAGCCATTTCTTATTATCAAGTCGTGGAATTATTCCGCACAAGATTTGTGTTGCTATATCGTCCATTGGAATATCTATGTCAATTTTAATTCTACATTCAGATACAGGTTGAAGATGGTCATATATTTGAAGACATTGGAGGGTCATGGCATGTATCATTATACCCATTGCCTTCCAATTAAGTTATTTACATTTGACTTTAATGTTGTCTTAGATTGCTATAAAGTTGCATTAGTATTCCCGTATGATGCTACTATGACAATGACTCCATGGGTTGGTTACAAGATGTTTAGTATAATGGGACCTTTGTCAGCACTTTTACTTGCACATGATATCCATGTGGCTAAGCCTAACGGTGTTCTCAGCTTGGTCCTTGATGCATAACTCCATGTGACACGTCAGAGTGGTGATGTCTGGCCTGGGAACAGTGTCATTATGTGCTGAAGGGGACACATTTCAAGTAACATGTTACATTGCTTTACAACGTAAGATACTATGTTTTGATAACTTTCTATCTCTTCTTGAAGAAAAACCCCTAAAAAGAGTTGAAGCTTAGTCTGAGCTGCTTATTAGATTATGGAGATTTGAGGCATAAGGAAAAATCCTATCCTCAATCAATGGGCTCTCACTTTGGTCACTCATGGAGCTCTGCTAGGGCCTCAATGGTGGTTGTTGCTCTGCTCAATCACTTAGTTCCCCAAGCCCACAATACTGTTGATGGTTGGTTCCTTCCATGACACTTTCAGTCTTGTGGCTTCTATGGCAGTTGCATTCCTCTGTGCATAAATGGGTGTTCTTTTCCTTGTTATTTCCCATTGGTTGTGGGCAATCTGCCAGCCAGTTGCTTATGTTCCATTCCAAACAAGTATTAGTAGAGTTTGGCTTTTTTGTTGCAAGGTCGTAGGTTCAAAATGCATGAAGGTTCTGGCACGTAGCTATAACATTGACTACGAAGCTGCCCTTCCACAATCGTTTTGGATTATTGCAATGGTCTTGATCAGGTATTCAAATGGACATCCATTACATATGTTGTCATTCATCTTCTCCCCTTTTCCCTTTAAATGCTGGTTAGGAATAATTGTAATTTTTCTCAATGCAATCGATTCCTTTACAATTATGCACGCCCTTCACATTGTTTTGAGAAAATTTGTTCTAATTTGAAAATATAAGATAATCATTTGAAAAGGTGCAGGCCCTTCATTGTCCATTTTTGCCCAAAAATAAGGGCTTGATGTGCTCAAAGCTTGCATCCAACTACTTTCCCCTTTTTCTCAAAGCTTAAACAGATCTTTCTTTTATTCCGTTGCATTCTTGTGACGTGCATAGGAGTTGATATTCCAGCTGGAACCAGTTCAGGACTGTTTTGTGATTCAATGCATTCGTTTGCATCATGAGTTATATATTGTAGTCTAGCAAATTTGAATCAGTAGCCGACTCTCATTTGTATTACTGCAATGATTCCGTTCAACAAAGTGGAAAATAAATGAATTAGACAAAATAATTGCTGTATTTTCCCGTTTACAAAATCTTTCATTAATTTTTTAAATTTTTGAGGACATGGTTGCCCATGATTTGGTTAGAACTTTACTGTCCATTTTTTCTTGTTGTAATGTAGCCTATTGTTTTTTTAAAACTTGGACTAGCTTATAAATTTGACAGTCTCATTTTGAATTTTTGTGGGGTTTTGAAATTCTGATATCCATTTGAGCTATGTTATTTGCTTGTACCTTTTGCTGACTATCATTGTGATGAGATGGTGGTTATGAGCTCAGTAACAGGCTTGAAATATGTGTGTTTGTTGTAGGAGTGGATTGGACTTCAGAAGTAACACGATCTTTCCTTATTTTGTTATTTTAATGATGAGTGCTTAGCATTTTCTTCAGTACTTGGTGTCTTATTTAACCTTGGTGCCTGTTTGTGTCCATTTGTTTGTGGTTCGTATGGATAGCAATACAAGATTCAAGCATTGGGTTTTTAGCAAAAACATAAGTTGGTTTTGTTTAGTGTTATTTTGTATTCATATATCCAATTCATTTTCGTCATTCTTTATTAACGTCTACTGCGATGTTTGTACAATAGTCATGGTTGGCTAAGACAGCCTATTATTGTCTTGAAAAAGAGCCTTGCAAGGCCCAAACTCTCTAGTTTGCATACTGCCATCTTTTTGTATTTATCCTTTCTTCAAGTTTCTGGGATTGCTACTATAGTTAGTTGAAAAGCTTTTTTTGTTTTGTGGAAAAACCTTGTAATTGATTGATGGTATTTTAGGAGCCTTTCTTCTCATCTTCTTTGGTAGCTTCGTCTTTCTTAGTAGTTGTAGGATTATCACTTTTCCTTGAACTTAGCCCTTGTTTTGTTTTTGGAGTCTTGTTATTTCTGTGATTAATGATATAGAGGTCTATGTCGGTTGCATATGCACACCGTCATCTTGAACACAATAATCAGGGCAATTCTGCCTAGAGCTTCTTGTTTCTAGTACAAGTGATGCAGTTTGGTTAAGAGGGGGCAAGTGAATGGCAGATTTTCCTCAACTCGGGGACTCGCACAAATGGACTCACATACTTGAACTTAATAAAAATTCAAGCCTGTTTATTGAACTATGATGAATACAAAGGTCACAAACAATTCTACTTTATTGAAAAATGCCACACGGAGATGAAAATCTCTATCTCACAATGGACTTCGACACAACCCTCCAAAGTTTTGGACTTAGACACAACCCTTGCAAGTTCCTTCATTGAACTTTTCCCTCCCCCTCCCCATTTGCTACCTCTTTCTTGCGACTATGTTCCAACCTCCTTGCACCATTGAAAGCTTGTCTCTCCTCAATCATTTCGGATCTTTCAAACATCTCGACAATTCTAGTGCCCCCTTACATTGCTAGGATGCTTGGAAACACATGAAATTGTAGATTCTTGAATTTTTGGTTACGTGCACAAGCCCTACGGGCAAATATGCTACTTTGTGTTATCTAGTGGTTGCAAAACCATTAGGTAGCGTTGACTGATGGTTTGTAACTATTGCTTTTGTACAATGACGGTTTCACTGTTTGCCCAAGTAAGGATCATTTTGCTCTTGGCGATGCTTGAAACCTCCTACTAAGGCTTTTATGTAGTGTTGAAATTTCAAGGAATGCTTGTTGCCTTTTTGATCTTCTTCCACTTGTACAACCTTATGTGAAAGGCGTCAAGATATGGATACACAACAAATGTCACTATGTTTTTGGTTGATGCAAGTTGCTTTTAGACCCGAATGCTTGTGCATCATACACCCTAGTTAAGTGAAAAGAACCATGAACTTTGTTCATGGACATTTTGTGAGCTCCTCCACTTGTTTTCCATGGATGCAATATTCCAAGTTGCATCTTCAGCGATTTGATCTTTTGATTTAATCAAATATACTCTAAACTCATTTCCACATCTTCTTGACGACCTTGGAATGAATCACTTTCTATCTCCCCTCTTACCTTCTTAGGTTACTTGATGTTTCCAATCAACCATTAAAGATTCCAAACATGGACTCTCATCATTCGCTTGTCCATCATGGTAAGGGTATGTCTCTACCACATTGAATATAGAGGATATCAATCCCTTCCATGAGTTATATCTCATATGCAATTGTTTCCAACTATCTTAGAATCCTACATAGCCCAATCTTCTTCCATTCGACCTTGTGATATGTTCCTCTTAGGATTTATTCTTTAATCAAATGAGGCAAAACTAGCTCTCAACTCATTTTTGTTCTTTCCTCTTGAGATCAACATGATGCTTATATCTCATTATACTCTTTTCCAACTTCTCTTTCACTAATTGATGTATCTCATGTTGTAACACCCACAATATACAAACCAAAATCCACATGCAAAACCAAGGTATGTATTTTTTTAATCACTTGCATACACAACACTTGGGGATCACTTGGTATGACATAGCAATGCATGATACACTTACACAAACATGAACCCACTTATGTGACGAGGTAGGAGAGACTTTACACCAAACATAAAGATGGCACATACCATCAAACCAAGCTTACCCATAAAGCTTGCAAATGGGAGAGACCATCATATATATGCCTCTTTTTCCTCCATAAAGGAATCATGGCTAGCTTTTGGTTTTCAAAGAAAAAACACAA